>JAVKLA010000090.1:11035550-11051067 GCA_034782735.1 Sagittarius serpentarius | reverse complement strand
GCGGGGATGTTCAGAGTGATGGCGTTTGTCTTTGCCAGTAACCATTACATGTGACGGAGCCTGGCTTTCCTGGGGACGGCTGAACACCCGCCTGCCCATGGGAAGTGGTGAAGGAATTCCTTGGTTTGCTTTGCTTGGTGCGCGGCTTTTGGTTTACCTATTATACTGTCTTTATCTCAACCCACGCCTTTTCTCACTTTTCTGATTCTCTCCTCCATCCCACCGGGGGGGAGTAAGCAAGTAACTGTGTGGGGTTTAGTTGCCAGCTGGGGTTAAACCACAACAGAGTGCCAGGAAAGACCTCTTGCCAGAAGGCCTACCACCCTTTTGCATAGTTTGAACCTTCAGTTTATGTCTCCTTCTGGCAGAGATGCTGGAACAAATCGTCTCTAGGAGGGTAAGCTAGAACAGATCCCTCCTTCACTGTCAGATCCACTTTTTGGTATCAGTACTAGCAAGATTTCAAATGCAGACTTCAATTACTGATCAAGAGCTACCAGGACTAACGCTGCCTGTCTCTTCATTCAAGATTAGTTTGCAGGTTTCCCCTGTTAATTGATATTTAGTCAGAATGAAGCACCACAGCCATATAATAAGATTTACAGGTAACTGTTTTCAGTCTAAAAATCTCCTTAAGGTTAACCTACTGTGATTCATAAAGCACTGTGTCAAGTTAGGCATTATACCTAGCGTTTCTTCAGAGGCCCAGATACAGCTTTTTCTGCCAGTATCTTAACAGAAAGGCAATTTCAAATGAGGCCCCTACGGAATTTCTGTTAGATGACCACTATCCACTACCAAGTAATGGCAATCAAATACTGATCTTCTTTGAAAGTGACTAAAACTGACTATGGACTATGAGATTTACCAGATCTATGTACATTTCAGTTTACAAGTAAAAGATTTTTCTGAATTATATTCTGAGCAAATCCAAATAGAAGTGGGATAAGCAAATGAAATTATTTCCTGATCTTTTCCGGGTACTCATCACAGTATCTCGACTTACTGAAGTTGAGAGAATAATCCAGAGATCTTCCACCTCTTCTGTCTACAATGCAATTCCTTGACAGAAGAGGGTTTTACTGAAGGTTCAGACAAAATACTGAGTTTATAAAGTGTTTTATATGATTCAGTATTACATAAGAGAATTTCATGGGAGTGTCAATGTGGACACTAGTTCTTCCTTGTAAGCAAACACAACTTGAGAGCATACCGTTCAATTTCTTTGTCATTCCCCTCCCTGCGAAATCGCTCAATGTATTCTTTGCTGTATCGCTCTTGTGAGTGGCACTGTTCCTCAAATATCTTAATAGTTTCATTAAATGCTTCAATTGCGGTCCTCTTCATCTGAATTTCCTGCGTGAGGAAAGAGTCCATTATTTGTTCATAATACAGATAATGCAAGACTATTTTGTTCCCTAAATTGACTGAGAAGATGAACTTTTCTCTCCCCAACATGTGATTAATCAGTTTTAAATTTAGTCAAATGTCTGCGTAGAGTCAGGGAAGTACAGGGAAGACTTATTCCCTGTAAGTCTACCCTCCTCCCCCACGATGCTCTCTATTAGGCTGCAAACCCCTCATATTTCAGTCATATTTTCCATCTTACTTTGCAGGACGACTGCCAGCAAACCTCCTCCCCATATATGAACTATCTTATTTTACAAGAAGCAGTCCAAATACTGTATTCACACTTCCTTAATGCATAATATCTGGTATCCGATTTGAACAAGACTTACAAAAAACCTGGACAAACCCCTCCACAATTCTCACTGCAGCATACAGCAGCTGGAAATACTCAGCAGCCAAGGAAGAAGTCTGCAGTGCAAAGCTTGTAGGTGATGGCCTTCTCCACTGCTCTACCTTCTACTAGGAAGCTCAGCTCCTCTTTCTTCCTTGCTCCACACCATACCTCTAGGACTATCAGCAACAAGCAATATTCACTGTTTCCATCAATTTTGAAACCACCTTGCTCTATTCCACAATTTACTAAGTTTTTTCGTTGTATTTTCTGACCTTGGACTGCCTTTATTAGCTGTAACAGGTTAAAATAATTTTCTTTACTTTTTAAACAACAAGAAACATCCTCTACACGTAGCTAAAGTGGAACCAACCTGTGATGTTCTGGTATATTCTTCATACAACTTGTCGTACTCTTTACTCTTCTCCTGATACTGAGCATGGTATTCTTGAAGCTTTTTACCTACTGCATCTATATTATCTTCTTTCACCAACTGATCCTGTACATACAAAAAGCTATTAAGTCTTCAAGCAAAGCAGCTTCTCCTTAAGAGTATTTGTTTAGGTTAAAAGAATACACTTATGCACATTTGCATTTTACAGCTATTAGCACCATTTTTATTATCAGGTTTCTGCAGAACAGAACACAGACACCATATCTAAATCCCCCTTCCTCCATGCAACAAGTTCCACTGTTCACAGACAGTAGGAACTGGACTATGGGACACCAAGAACTATGCCAAAGTACCAAGCTTCCAAAAAACACACTACAGCTTTGGTCTAGGATTGCTATCCCCTGTTGGAGAAAGGAGGAAGTGAATTGCTCGGAATCTGAAGTTAAAGATCAGAGTGGGTTTTTTTTTCCAAAAAGCTCTGCAGTTCTTTTTCCTTAATGCAGGACAATGTCTTGGGCTTCTGAATAAAACTTTAAAAAAACATTCTTGAAATATTTAGATGGCTACACACAGAGTGAGCAGCTGCATGGCTCATATGTGCTTCAAGGGCAATGCTGTCTGTAACAGTGCCCTGTGGGTCCACAAGGGTCCAAGGGGAAAAAAAACCAAACAGCTTCTCAGAGAGGTTCAAGTCTACTGCCATGTCAGGGCTTGATTTCTCTACTGGACTCCTCAGATGAAGACTGGAAACTTGATAAAATTAAGAAACTTCGATGGCTAGTCAGCTTGGAATATCCATTATTATGAGCAAAGTAAGGTCAAATGTTAATACTCACCTTTTTTTTTCCCAGTTTTCAAAAAAAAAAAAAAAAAAAAACAACCCAAACCAAAACACCAGGCTTCACAAAGAAAACAAAATTATAGACACATCTGCCATTGTTTTTCTTGCTTGCACTAATAGCTATCGGGGTCCAATGAAGATCTTACCTGCTGGTACCGGGACACTGGATACATCAACTTCACATCAAGCTTCGGGTTATACTGAGCAAGAGACTCATTGCGGTAGTGGTTAATGAGTTCCACAACTGAATTAAATGTCAGTGGATCAGAAAAGCCGTATTTTCCATCCCGATGATAGATCTTTATCAATTTATTGTTGCCACCCTTCCTGTAAAGCGGTACAGTCATTTAGAGGTTCTACTGTGTACCTCCTATCCGTCTTCAACACTAAGGCTGCTAACAAAGACACCAGTGAAATTCCCAGGCAAGTGGCTTTGACAGTGTACACCTTCATAATGATTCTCTACATACTAGCAGCTATTAGGTAGTTTAAAAGTCAATACAAACAGAATTATCAGATATTATTTGAACAGAAGCAAAGCCCAAAGTAAATCTCTTTTTATGTGTTCATTCTGGAGCCAGCTTATGGCATTTAAGACCTAGCTTTGCCAGAAGTTTTGCAAGGGAAAAGGAGGATGCTGAAGGCTTAATAAAGGAGCCATATGAAAACCCAAACCCACAATTTCCTGCAATTTGGGGCCACTAATAGTATACAACTGAGTATACATTTACACAGTGATTAACAAGTCTTTTGAGTTATGAATGCTAATACAGGATACACGAACCTAAACAAAATCCTTTGAGGATTTCAAGATGGTTGTAATTTAGGACTTTACATTACCCAGATTTATACATTCTAGTGGTTTCCACAAACATAGTGCTTATTTCTTCCTTTTTTCACCAACAGATTGTTTAGACAATATCCTGTCCTTCCTGCACTCTCAGTTTGGGTTCCTAAAGACATCTGCGTTCAGCAAAATAACCAAATCATGCCAAACCTTAGTGTACAAACCGTGAACTTCAAGACAGAAATCAAGGCAGAATTTAAACTACACCCTTGGGGTCAAACCTGCCATTAAGACAATGGAATTTCACAGCAAGATCAAATATCTACCATATTGTAGTAACTCCCAAAGGTGTGCCACAGAGGCAGTGGCTTACGTGCCTTGCTTGTTTGCCTCTAACAGCCAATCTTGGGAGCCTGGCAGAGGTAAGCAGCTGGACAGGCTGGGCAATGCACCAGCAGCTAGTCACATGAGGTCTGCTGCCTAACTACAGCAGACAGGGCTGGGGCAGCTCTGGGAAGTCTGCCACTTGCAGACAACTTTAATGAAGAAAGGAACATGGCTCCAGTTCAATATTTCCTAAACTTTAGATCAGAAAGCACAAGATACTCTTTTTAAAGACACTCTTCAATTCTCCAGAGCTGCCTGCTGACGAGATACTCAACACATTCCCATTAATCAAAGCCCTAGTTTATAAACTATCTTTTACCTTAGCAGTTCTGAAACTATGAAGCACTGAGTGGCTCTCCTCCCTGAGTCCCATCTAATCTACACAGAAATCCTTACAGTAGTGTTTAGTGAGGGACAGGGTTCAATGCACAGAACAGAACCAACTATCAGACCTGGCTATTTATTTGCTCATTTAGTGATCTGCAGTACCTTTGTGAACATCTCTCAACTTGAGCCACATCAGCTTTACACAGCCACTGCTGTCACTGGTACAGCAACTAGCTACTCACGGTTTTACTATGTGGAGTACAACTGCTCAATGCTTACCGTAATGTCAGAGTGTAGTCTCCCTGCATCTTGGTTGACGCATCGCGCACCAGGAATGTTCCATCTGGCATGTCTCGTAATTTGTCATTTACTTCTTCCCTGGAGAATGGAAAGGAAGGCAAAATTAGAAGCATTAAGGGCATGATTGTCTTTGCCCCAGGCATCAGTATTGGAGCCAGTAACACCAGCATGTGTAAGGTGTTCAATCTTCAAAATAGCAGGCAATCTTCATTCACACTCAGGCTCTCCAGTCTTTTAGGCCATCTGAAGCAAGTGTGAACTTGTGTAGTTATACTAAAAGATAGCAGCTGCAGTCAACTGCCACTTCGGAAGAAGTCTCTGTTTAAGCAACAGTAGCAGCTGTTGTCTCAGGGTTCACAACCTTTCCCTGTAATCTGCTCAGGTTTTAAAATCCACACTGGAAACAGGTGCCCTTTGAGAAGCCAGTCCTGACCTCTTAAGAAATGGTCTCTAGCATCATAGCACAGTGGTGTCTGGAGTTAGCACAGTTTTAGTCTCAAGAGACTCATCATTGGCTTAACTCTGATCTTTCTTACAGCAGTTTTAAACCAGTACAACCTTGCTAGCTTCAGTGCAACTCTTCCTTATTTACAACTGAAGCAAAAGGATACTCAGTCCAGAGCTTTAAGCTAAATCAAGACATCTTTTAGTGAAAGTGAGTACCTGTAAGCATTAAGAAAATTATTTCAGCTGAAGAGTTAAGTGTCTTGCCAGGTTTGACCATTTCACCCAGATTACATATCTCACTCTAACAGCTCCCTCACAGGTTCTTAGAAGCACTAAGCACTTTTTAATATAATCATTTGGAAACTAAAGTTTATCAGGTAGCCTCAACATTATCTAAGTGGGGTAGGAAGCCTACTTGAATCTTACAAAGAAAAATCAACAGCAGCTTCTTTGTTCAAATACTAAGGAACAAAAGTATTCTTATAAAATAGCCTTAGTTTTGGATTTAGCTACCTGAAAACCATTCTGTTAGTAAAACTCACTCCTAGTAAGTATCACATGCATATCCGCTTACTCCTCTCAGAACATTTTACAGATTAGATCCAGTTAACTCAAATGGCCTTCCTTTTGTATGGAAAGATACGATCTAAGGGCTTGGGCTCATGCCTGCAAGTTGCACCCTGGAGCTAGTGACAAAATTTTCAGCACAAGCTCTTGACTGAAGAAGATGGCTCCTGCCCTGAGAGCCCGATACAGTCTGTACCTGCTGGCTGTCAAATTAGGGTCATAAACAATTCCATCTTTGTGTGTGTGTGTCAGATTTTAATCTAATAAAGCCATTCCAATGTGATTTGTACTGCATTAGCTCTTGCCATCACGTGCATTGTTAATTGAGGAACAAATCCACAGTCAATAAACTGATACCAATATTGAGCAGTTTTAAACAAACCCTGCCTAGTGGGTTTTGTGATGAGGTTTTGCCGCTCTGCTTCGATTTAGAATTAACAGAAAAATATCACTGCCAAGGCCCTTCAAAAGCAAGATCTATGCGGATTTGCTTTATAAAGATAAGGGTGGTACAATAAAGATATGAAAACTTTGTTTCCCTTCTCAGAACTTCAGTGAACTACTGTGGCAAACACACTCTTCTTGCCTCTATCTGACAAAGTGTTTCAAAGTATTATCTGCACAAGTTTGAGCAATTCCTTATCACGCTCCCAGCATGCTCATGTTTCCCCTTACAGTTCCAAATTCTAGACTCTTCAGAAGAGCCTTAAGAGGGAAACAGATGACTGGACACTTCAGTTCTTTTATGCAATTAAGTATATAAAACCTGGTACTTCCTTTTCTGAACCTAACCCAAGCCATCTATTTTCTCAAGTGCATAGAAAAGGGTTTCCTTAAGAGGTACAACTTAATTTCTGTTACATGGTGGTATAAAAATAACTCTTACAAATGCTAACTATCACCAGCTATACTAAGCAGATGACACAGACACATACCAAATAAATTAATACGGATGCAATTTTAATAAAATGTTAAAGAAATAAAAAATAAGAATGCAAATTCTTTTATTCTGAGCAAGCATCCTACCGAAATTTTGCCGAACATGCATTCCAGCATTGTATGCTTACAAAACCTTATCAGCTAGCACATTCAGAAGCACTTTTCTTTTTTTAAAGACTTTGTGTAGCTTGAGAAATTTAGAAACCCAAAATTAACTGTCACCAAGATTGGCAATATCTGCACCAAAACAGTAACAACTTAAAGACAAGCCCTGAACGCAGTCGAATATTTTCATTTAGGTGCTTTGCCAAGCATAGTCCTGAAGCATTTCCCTCCTGTAAAATGCTGCCTGAAATAGGCATGTTCTTTTTCTCTTGAATTCTAACAGGCTTATTCTATTTTTAATAACATATATTAATATATATTAATTAAAATAGTTTCGTTATATTGCTTACCTTGAGATGTCCCCCCAGTACCATTCAGCTTCCTGCAGAGAGAAACTGGAATTGTCCTTTATTCCATTCGTATTGACTGGAGTCATTGGTTTGGGGGGCTTTGGAGGAAGAGCTGAAAATGAAGAACAAATTAAAGAAAGGTAAACAAGCGAAAACATTCACTAACCTGTTAATAAAATATGACAGCAAAAAAGCAACAGAAAATGTGCATCTTTAACTTGGATTTCAAGCTCTCTCAAAGTAAATGGAATTTGTAGTTTTTAAAGAATTTTAACGTCAAGAGCTGCACTGTGATCCCAGATTTCCTAGTATTCAAATCAAACATGCTTGAGGGAGGGGAAAGGGAAGGAGTATGAGGAAACATGAGTTTTTGTTAAAAGGAAGACTGGCTCAGGCATGACGACAAAGGCAATCACTGCCTAAACCTCCAAACAAGTTACAAAGGTGTATTGTGTTTGAAAGCCACAGCCTGGAGAGCACTGTGTACCACTATGGAAAAACTCCAGTTGCTCAGGCGTCACCAGTCCTTATGCCAACTCGTAAGAGCAAAGGATGGACTCTTCAGAGGGAAAAATGCTGCTAGTGAGAGAAGTGGTGGCTTGGCAGTGGTATATCCATCATAGGCCCAAGGTTCATGTTTCATACTAGATTTGTCATTTAGGCTCCTGTTAGGAACAAAAGCTGTGACTCTTTGAATACTACAGGACATGAGGGGATAAGGGACAGGGATAAAGGAAGGGGAAAGGGGACATTAGGTCATTATTAGAGTGCCTGCACCGCTTCACATAGCTGAAGTGTTTACCATAGGAAAGGGGATGCTACAAATCCCCAAAAGATAGGCAGAACTGCACATCTGTAGGCCTAGTGCATACCTGCCCAGAATTGCCCTATTCAGAATTCAAGGCAAACAGGCTTTTACTTCTGGTCTCAAAATGGGTTACACAATGTAAGGGCATACAATGCACTGAAGCTCTTTCTATTTGGTCAGTTTTTGCTCAAACAACTTTGTCATGGTCTTGAATGTAAGCCCTATATCAGGAATAATTCAGCAGCCACAAGCATGCACATGTATTGGTAGAGACTGGTCTGTCAGCAGAAATACATTACACTATTTTCTTTGAGAAAGATGTCTTGAATGCTCTCCCCTGCTTTGCAGAGTCTGAGCGCTTCATCAAGAACACTACCACTGAAACTGAGCATTTTTCAGGCATTTCATGAGACAGAGTATTTTACAGGGACAGGTCACATTTGAATTCAGAGTAAGAAAGCAGCTACACACATTGATTTGCTACTAGCACATTTTTAAGTCAGACCCTGAACATCTGTGCTCCCAGCCCTGTGCCCTGGCCATCAGATTACACAAGCATCAGCGAGCAGGCCTGACACACTGACAACAGCCATCTTTCAGACACACACGATCCCAGTGTACAAGCCGAAATACAAATAAAGGGAGCAGAAAGAAGATTTTGATCTCTAGCTCCAGTGCGGAATGGCTTAACGCTGAGAGGTGTGCTACTTGGCACCATCCATCCGCTCACCTCTGAGCCACACCTCCCACATTAAAGAAGAGAAAACAGTGTTCCAACTGCAGTTCCAACTACCATTTCATGTTGAATATCTGACACAGTAACTTCACTGTTCTCAGACAAACCAGTAGATACTTTAATGGAGCCAATCTAAACTAAATCTGAACCTTGACCCAGACGTTTGCACCCTGGGGTTGCTGACCAAACACCTGATTCAGATAGCAGCATTCATTCTGCGGGACTGAGCTTTAAACCGTAGCATACAGGTTCTTTTTATGGGGTGAGCTGAGAACTTTCAGGTGTGCACATATCTAGTGAGGCAATAACAGGTCTTGTTATAAAAGGAAGGTGAAAACCTTTGGATTCAGTGAAGTAGCTTCCTGGTTAGGAGGCTTCGATTATTCCTAGCTCAACTACTACAGTTGTTTGTATAGCACCTAAGTATTAGTACAAAGCACCATTCAGAGTAAGACACAGTTCTAAACCCACTTTGTTTGAAGCTCCCAGCCCCATCCTATTTTTGCAGGATCAGAGGAGCATATATCCAGGCTACGCCTGTAGAGTCACTTGTATTTACTGTGCCCTACTACCCTAAGCAAGCAACAGGACAGACATAGCAGTTCTGAATCTCATCAGTGTGCACATGTCAGTAAATCCGAGTTCAGAAAACCTATAGATGTTCTGATCTACTCCAGAATCTTCTGTAGACTGAGTCATCAACAAGTGCATGGAGTTTCATGTAAAAAATATACAACAGCATGGAGAACTTCCAGAAAACTATACCAGCATCAGCAATTATTTCACTGGGTCTTGCAAGTTAAGGCTTGGGCATATCAAAAACTTGAAGGTATTTTACAGTGTAAAAGCCTGTTTTACACTGGTAATAGGGGCTTTCCAGAAGAGGCTTTCAAGTATTCTCTAGAGCACTTGAATACTTCTCTAGCCCTCCTTGTAGGATTAAGTCTTGCTCCTTTATACACTGTGGAATTATTTAGCAGCTTTGTTAGGGCTCACTCCGAAGCACTGGGCATAGAAAAGCAAGCGAACAAAGACCAGAAAGGTAAGGAACAGGAGTTTGGCACATGGACAGAGAGCACTAGACATTACACCAAGTATCCTTACTACAGGTGCATGTTTTTCCCTTTTTCCCCTTAAAGGTAGGTATCAGTTCTCACTATCAGGGGTTGTCTGCAGAACTTCATTCTGCATGAGAAAATTGGAAGGAAATTCTTCCAGGGAGAAGAATAAGGCTTGGACCGGTTCCTGTAAAACCTGACTCATGGAAGCCAGTCCTTTTAACAATAGACTTTTGAAAAAAGCTTTTTAATAGCTTGCACATTTTAAAAATACAAAAGTATTTGCAAGGGTGGATCCTGTTTCCAGAGCTATGGATCTAATTCTTTACTTTCAATACTTTGAGGTCTTTGAGTCATAATAGATTTTCCCCTGTGTTGGATACAGAACTAGGCCCTTGCTATTCCTTTACCCAATAAGCTAACATGCCCATCCATTTCAGTGTTTCTTGGCTACCCTCTCAGCCTGATACGACACTAGTCTGTACAAATGGAGAACTGAGCAAAAAAGTAGTTTAAACCCCACAGCCGAGAACCTGTGATGACACAAAGGGAGAATTTTGTAATAGCATGGCAAGTCTACTGTAACAGAGCAGCACCCACCCTACTGCTGCTCTCATAACACTGACCTAGTGTGTTGCTAGAAGAGGCATCCTAAAATAGTTTTTACTCGTACCGAGACAGTACTAACCACCCTGGCTAGGAGAAATCCTGTGACGTTTCTATGAGAAGCTACAAAGAGCCTTAAACAGTCTACAGATTTTGATTTAAATTAAAAAAAAAAATTCAGTTTTAGATACCTTACTTGATGTTAAGTAGCTAATATCCCACAGTAAAGTAAAATAAGGCTGGCTTTAAATCAACAGAAATGCTTTTAAGAGCAGGCATGTTTCCATGTCACTGGGTCCAATTCTGATCTAGCCACAGGCACAATCTTACTTTATCTCAAAACAAGCTCTGATTAGAGTGAACGATCCTGATGGTTTCTTGCCTCCTTTTTCCTGGGAGAGAAAGAACATTGATCACAAGTGATTAACAGCACAATGGACCTATCTGTTCCAATAACCTGCTGTTAGCACCAGATACATAAGCATCCTTCCACTGCCGTGTCTCTAGGACTGCTTTACGGCACAGATCTGTCCAAAACTCAAAAGGCAACAGCTCAGCTGGACCCTTCCACTCCGGCATGAGTGCATTCTCAAGATCAGGTTCAGCCCTCGGTGACTGCCTGGCACGCCGCGACGAGAGCAGACTGGCTCTCCCTCAAGCACAAGCGGGCATCTCTGGTTTTTCTTTCTCTAGCAACTCTAGTCCCCTCTTTCTGGCTTCCCCAAGCAGCCTAGCTTGAGCTAAATCCCAATCCCAGATCAGTGTCACTTAGAAGGGGGGAAAATAAAAAAGGGCTGGTGATGGAGCGGAGGCAGCAGCAGCCAATGCGGTCTCGGCCCGGGATCGGATGTTGCTGACGTCAGGGCCCGGAAGGCTGCCGTGCCGGCTCCGGCAGGTAGCTTCAGCTGAGCCGCTCTGCAGAGCTGCAGCGCAGGTCCTTCGAGAGAAAAGCCTATTGATTAGGCTTTGCCAAGGTAATTTTTCTGATGCTTTCTTGACTGAGTAGAGTCGCTTCTTAAAAGGCTACTCAAGATGTAACTGACATGATTCTCTGAAATTCAAACCACCTCCAACACCAAGACAATCAAGAAAGCTGGCAAGTGTCTGAAGTTCAGCACCGTTGTGGTTTTTTTTTTTTTTAATTTAAAAGTCTCTTGTAGAAAATAGTAGGCTACATTAATCCCGAATGTAACTTCAGTGAAGTACACCATGACTTCCATGAGATATGCACTTTTCCCAGTCAGGTTTTGAATCAAAAGCTGCTCAAGTTTACATGATCCAAGAGCCACCAAGCCCTATGGGTGAGGGTTTTCAATGGCACTAATTCAGGAGTGAAAAAAGAAGAATGCCTTGGGTCTCCCAGTGCTACATGCCACACAGCATCCAGTCCAGCAGCCCATTTCTTCTCTGGCTGCAGTATTTGCATACAAGATAAACCTGCCAGTTAATTAAACTCTAATTTGCAGTTTTAAGGCAGATGCCACTTGAGTCTAAGAATGGCTCCATAACCTATTTCTTCCAGTATTTTCCAAGAGCTGCAGGCCAGATACTTAAAAGCATAGCAGGTTTAAATGCAGTATTAACTCTGTTACAAATAATCACAACTACCAAGTACTCTGATAAAGTCAATTTTAAGTCACTCAGGACTTCCATGAGCTTGTTCACCAGCCTTCTCTCTGATGCCCTCAATCTGCTCTCCTTCCACATTGTGACAAGCAGAAAACAGAGGATTTCCGAGATAGTTACCCAGCTTCAAAAAGGCTGTTGTACAGCAGATACCCTACAAACTGTAATATAAAGCTCTAAGTGTCATTACTATGGAAACATGCAAGTAATCCACAGTTAGGCCAGCTAACATTTTAATGACATAGTCCTTAAGGACAGAAGGGTTTTTTCTTTTTTCCCTTTGGAGGTATAGATGAAGACTTTGAATGAAAACATACACTAGCTTTTTTAAAAATAAAAAAAATCTCCTCAATCTTTAACAGCTCTCTGTAGTCTTACTCAATTTCTCAAACACTTTTCTCAATTTCTCTAACACTTTTAAGGCAAAGCCTCAAAATCTTTCCCTCCCTCGATACCCCTATACTTATCCCTGCTGCACAAGATCCCCTCAGGACACCGAAGGAAAAAAGCATACACTGCACAAAGGTGCTTTTTGCACACTATTTCCATGAAATTGTGTACTACGTGTGCAAGCCAGAGCAGTAAGGCACCATGCTTTTGCAGAGATTTTCCAGCTGACAAAGAGGAGGGTCATGCGCACCTGCTGACAGCAGTTCATTCCCCACCACTGGCAGGTAAGTCATCCTAGCAGCTCCGCATCTCCGCTCGTCAGTTCTCTTGCCAAGACTCCTTTCACAAAGTACTGAGCACCAATGCCTTTCGAAGCTGGAAGGGCACCTCACATGCACTGAGAACTCCTCAAGGGACAGAGAAGGAAGCTACTCGATCGCATTACTGCTTGCCACAGAACCTCAGGCATGCTCACATTTTTGCTCTCCTCCCCCAAAACCGGCGAGATGCCAAAGAGTAAGACATATTCAAAGAACTGAAGTCTTTCAATATCTCATTACAGAAAACAGCAGACAAGTTGGCAGAAAGCCAGGCAGGCTTCCAATGAAAACACTCCCATTATAGCTTTGCTTGTGTTTCTATGAACTTTCATAAAAAACAACACCTTTAAGAAATATTTCAGTTTTGATTAATTGGCTTTTTTAATAAAGATCTGTTTTGTTTGAAAACTTCCCAGCTATCCAGTCTTCTCCCACACCTCCCAACCACTGTTTCACCTCCTACAGCCTGCCAGACTTCTGCTGCACTCTCGTCTTCACGAGCACCTACAGCTACTGCGTAGGTTAAAAGATTATCTGCTACAGGGCACCTGCAGAACAGTGGACAACAACAGTGTGTGAAGAAGTGGCTGGCTCAAACTCAAAATTCTTTTGGGCATCTCACAAGGACCCCTCACTACTTTGCAAGGCTTGTTACTTCACAGGCTGAGACAGAAGAAATAGAAGGTACTCACCATCAGATAAATGACACTGGGATCTTTGACTTCTGTATTATAAAGTAACACAGCATCTCCTCTTCATTCCAGCCTTTGCATAAAGTTGCAAAGCCAAAAAACCCTCAACTTCCCTATTATTTTCAATGCTTGATGAAAAATGGTTTTCCTTTCAACCCAGAACATAGTGTAACAGCTACAAACTTACAGCAGTGTCAGAGGTTCCACAATAAACAGGGTTGAGATGACTATCCCAAAGTTAACATGAGGAGGTTAAAAAGGGTTAAGTCCTCTTTTACCTACCAAGCATAATTAGCACACTGTTAATAAGCTGGATAAGTTTTAGAACTTTTGCCATGTTTCATCACTCAAAGATTGACACTACCCAGCATCACATGCTCGGCTCACTTCAGGAACGAACAGCTTTATATCCTAGCCAGTAGGCCCAGGCTTTTACCAACTCTTTGGATGAAAGTCTGCGGCAGACATTTTATTGTCCATGAAAATCTGAAATATTCTGTAAGAACAATTGTATTTTATAGTACCCAATGTCATGCCTAGAAGACTATATGGTAAAAGTAAATGTAAAATGCAAGGAGCAAGTAGATTCTCCTTTTCGCTTATTAACTAAAGCAGTTCCTCATCTGCCTTCACACAAGAAATAACCACAGCATGTTTTCTACCCCTCCACAGGTAGAGTCTTCAAACAGCTATTAAAAATACTCTTCGGTCAATACATGCAAATAGATTTTTGGATAAGAGTATGGAAAACACAAAATTTAGCATAAGCACAGAGCTACAGTCATCAAGAATGAAGACCTAGCTTTTCATGGTGGAAGACACAGAATGAAGTCGGGCCTGAGCAGTAACACTCTATGGCTAGGAGACCTACCAAAGCCAAAAGAAAACGCCATTTTAAATAAAAACAGCCCAGGGCTGTTTTCCCCAGATATTTCAACAAGTAACCATCCATCCAGGTGTCAGGTACAAACCTCACAGGAGAACCAATTCACAGAAATAATCGGCACTACTGAGAAGTTCGCTGCATAAGAGCCTACTTAAAAATAATAATAATACAGCTGTAAATACATGTGACTCTTGCTGCTGTAAGCAGCATTTTATTTCAGCTTACCACTAGCTCACATCTTTCAGAGCAGTAGGTGAAATTGTTCCTCATACAGTACCTGTCCTTGTGCTATGTCTAACTATTTTGTAGTTTACCAAAGTAGAAATATTTCAACACCACCTGAATTGCTAACAGAGAACCATCTAAATCAAGATCAAAAGGTACGTTTCAAATCAACACTCCAGAAGAAATCTGAAGGTAGAAAAGTATTCAGAGGAAAACTGTTGTACGTTGTGTCACGTCTTATCTTTTCTAAGAACCCTGTTCTTGGAAGAAGTTCCACTGAGGCAGAAGTTCCAACCCATGCAGTCCTACGCAGTGCCCACCGTAGAAGCTAAGATTCAGAGCAAGCATGGAGTAGTCTCACCAGGCTCAGACTGCACAGCCATTGCTCATGCTGAGATCTCAAGGTGTAACAAAAGAAATGGATTCAGTCTCCTCACTCAAGTACACTGTGATCTTCAAAATATTTTAATGAAATCCACTTCACAGCAGCAGTTTGACTGCTTTCACTGTCCCAAAACTTATCAGTGAGACTGTACTGTACCCTTCAAAATGGAAAGGATCTTAAACAGTCATCTTATTGATTCAAGCTTCCTTGTATCCTGCAAGAGACTACTTTTGGAGACAGGAGATGAATCCGAGTAAAGATGCCACAAACACCAAAGACTTCTAATTTGACACTGGGGAGCGGTTCCTCGGAGGGCCAACAATCTAGATGCCTATAATGTCCCCAAGATGACTATACAGGGCAGTGCAGCATGAGTACCGACAGCCTGGGAAATTTAGTTGCAATGTACAGATTTGGGTTGTAACAGACAACAGAATGTACATACACAATATTGCCAGTGAACTTCTCACATCTCACCTCTAAAACATTTTCCTAGGGCAGGTGTTGGAGTGTAAGCCCTACTGTCCACACTCAAAGAAAAACACCTGAACAGTGGGCTGTGTTCCCCCATTACAGCAATTTTTCTCTAGCTCCATTGCA
>JAVKLA010000090.1:10999282-11027700 GCA_034782735.1 Sagittarius serpentarius | reverse complement strand
AGCTCCGCTCGGCGCTGGGCGGGCAGCCCGCGGCGGCGTCGCCCGCCGTGCCCAGCTGGCAGCCCCGGGCGTCTCCAGCAGGTCGCAGCCCCGGGCTCTCTGCGGCGCTGCCGGCCCCGCTAGGTTTCATTTTAAGAGGCTCTGAGGGGCCCAACCGTCGCCAACCGCCTCTTGCCGAGGAGGAGGCCACGCCCCCCCGGCGCCGCGCGGGAGGGGCCCAGGGGCGGAGCTTCGCGCCGGCTTTTTAACCCCTTCGAGGAGGACGGCGGAGGGGGGCGGCCGTGCGAGCGGGCGCTTCCACAAGGCAGAGGAGGAGGTGGGCAGAAAAAGCAAAAGGGGGAAAAGTCCCTCTTCACGCCGGCGAGACATGCCCAGGAAGAAAGCTTGGCACAAAACAAAACCTGTTTCCCCGGTTTCCTAACTTTTACCCGGCTCCCTTTCGCCACTGCGGCAGGCTCTCTCGCCGCCTTTTCCTACCGCCCCCCCTTCTTTCTTAGGCGAGCAGTGGAGGTGGTAGATCCCTCGGCTGGCCTGTCGCCAAGGGGCTGCTGCCGTGGAGCACGCGCGGGGGGCGGGGGGAGTCGAGCCCAGTTGCCAGAGCTGCTGTCTTTGTCTGAAGGAGCAGCGAGCGCCGGGATTGGCAGAGGGCTCCGGGCAGCCCACCCAATCAGCTGGCGGCGAAGCCGGCCGGCTCGATGGCGATTGGCTGGGAGCCCCAGTTACTAAGCGGGACAAAGAAAGACGAGCGCTGAGGCGCAGAGGGGGGACGGGGCTGAGGGGGCGCGCGGGCGCCCCGGCCCCGCGCCCCGGCCGGGGCAGCCCCGGGGCTGGGCCCTCCGCCCCCCGCTACAGCCGGCCCCGACGCTGCCGGTGGGGGACCGCCCCCTGCTCACACCGGCGGGGGGCTGCCTACCCCGGGGCCGGTGCCCCGCAGCGCCGGGCCGACCTGCTACCCTCCGGCCAGGTCCGGCCCCTCTGTGAGGACGGGGGTCTGTGGAAGAGGGCCGCGGCCCAGGCCCCGGAGGCCCTGTGCGGGCAGAGCCGCTGTGCCCATCCCCGGCTGGGGCCTGGGCCGGCCGACCCCACCGCACCACCCCCAGCTGCCTGCCCTGCTGCTGCTGCCAGAAACACGGGCTCTCCTCCCCTGCCTTACTTCTGGAGGACCCTGGCAGCTGGCTGCTGCGTATTCGAGATAATAACCTGAGCGTTTCAGAGGGCATCATAACCGTCCACTAATGAGAGTGTGACCCCCGGGGAAACCCAACACTCTTTCTAGCGACATAACCGTGGGGAAAAAAATGCAGGGGAAAAGGCACCAAACCGGATGGCTGCCTCTCACAAGCTTTGGGATAAATCTGAGCTGCAAACACACCCGAAACTGAACCTCAGCTTGCCTGTCAGCCGCATCCCGATGGCCAGACCCTGAGCCCGCAGCCCACAACCACCGGCGGGAGGCAGAAATGCAGCCAGCTTGGCAGCCAGCCTCAGTCTTCGCGTGGCGAAGCATCCTTAAAGAAAGGCAAAATGACAGCTGTTGAGAAATTAAGAAAAAGCCCTTTCTGGAGGCTTCCAACCAGTGTCGCAGGCACAAGGACAGATGAACACCTTGATCTGCTGTGGAGATCGTTAGGGAATGTTAGAATACCCAGCACTGAAGTCATCTGCTTTATTTGCACTTTAAAGGATGGAAGAGTAAGTTATGAATAATTTCTCTGGCTCTCGTGCCAGGTAGAAAGCTCCTGAAAACACTCCTGGATTAGGTGAACTGGAGGGTGACTGCAACATTGAATAACTGAAAGGCTATATCCAGTGTAGGAGTATGTGGGAAGAGCTGCATGCAGAGGATCTGAAGTTTGCTGCTGTATCACAACTTCCATGGCAAGCAATTGAGAGCAATGCTGCTCCAGTAACAGAGCTCCTTGAGGGATGGACAGCTGCAGAGGAGCACAGGGCTTTGATTCACGTAACTGACTGTAGATAAATTAATTTTATATCCCCATCCACAAACTCTGATTAATCTGTGGTAACCAGATACGATTCCTTTTTCTAATTTTTAAACTAAATTTCTTGGGCTAATACAATATATCAGCTGGAGCTTGCTCAAAGTGAAATGCCCCACATGAAGCACACCCCCCTCCCAGTGAAATTTTAAGTTGGTACCGTGGGTACAAGCCATCCGCTGCCCACTGACAGTGCATGGGGCAGGGCTGCAAAGTGGCCCCGCAAGGGTTGGGCGGTAGGTGCAGGTGGAGATGCAGATGCTGCTTTGCAGACCCCACGGTGCTGAGAAATGGGGCTGCCTTCACTACCGTAGCCCCCAAACTTGGATTAGCAGCTCTGGCGGGGGGAGGAAGGAGGGAGGGAGGCTAGGGTTGAAATTCATTTTCCCCCTTCTTGCACCTCATTATAAGTTCCACCCACATAAGACCTAATTACTTGGCTTTTATGCTGGCAAAGTGGATTTCATCCTTGCTGTTTCCCATGGTGGTTGCCTTCATTTTCATGGCAGCACTGATGGTTACAGCTTATTGATGTTTTCACTTTAGTGATTTAAAGCAGAATACATTTTGTTATTAGCACCGGTTTCCCTCATTGCTGCTTTAATCAAAGATGCAATTTAAGGCAGAGGATTGTGTATAATGGTAAACAGTAGGATAATGCTTTGAGAGAACGAATATTAATGTGTTTTTATTTCTCAAAACTGTGGTTATAATATATCCAGTATTACTTTGCTCCCAACACACGTGTGGGGCGCTCCCTTTCCTACCATGCTGCCTGCCTTGCAATAGGGGTGAGCGGTTGTGTGCATGTGCGTGTTGGCGGGGGGAGAGGGAGACACATGTGCTGCCTTACACACTGCAAAAGCCCCTCTGCCTGTGCATCTCTCCTCCATGGGCACAAAGTCTGAGCATCCAGCATCACAGCAGTGCCCTCAGAGAACAGAAACAAAACCGGGAGCATGCTGAGTGCTCAGAGATGCTCAAGGTCTGGATGAGCACTAGATCACCCCAAGTTGGGAAAAGCTACATTCAAACACTGAAATAAAATAACGGCAATAATGACAATTTTTCAGCAGGGTGCACAGTGCTCGAGAAAGGGTCCTGGTGCCCCACGCTAAGGCTGAAAGGCAAGAAGCGAGCACAGCATCTGCTGCCTCCCCGATGTCCCTGCGTCAACGGCCACGCATTTGCTCGCTTTCATTTCCTTGGATCTGACAATTTGCATTTCAAGGCAAGATTAAATATTGAAGTTTTGAGCGCTTCCATGTGCTTCAGGAGGAGCCGAACGGACCCGTGCTGGAACAGGCTGAACACAGGAAAGCCATTTGTGCCAAACTGCTTGGTTTCCTCTTTGCCGAGCCATGATAATGTGATATCCGACAGCTGAATGTAGGCCACAACAGGCTTTTATAGTTGGAGGGGTGGAGGAGGGAGGGGGGCTGAATCTGCAGTGCTGCCAGCCAAATGCACTAAAATGATGAGAGATTTTTGGGGCAGGCTGGAGACTCTGGGCCACTCTCGAGATCCAAATATTAGCTTCACCCTTAGCACAACCTCAGGGCCTGTTGGAGAGGATTTTGTAGAAGGTAGAGCTGCGTTCGCGTCAGAAGGGATGACTCCCTGGCCGGCAGTAAATGCTACATGAAATTACTAGCCCTGTGCTGCACAGACACCGGGATTTGTGGAGTTTCTGTCATAATTGGTGGCCAGCTTCCCACAGGGGCAGCCGCATCTTGCAAGTAGCAGCGCAAGAACAACCAGTCACGGCAGTTTGGTTTAGTTAACGGATTATTCCTGCCTGTTTCTCACCCCCTGGCGACGAGGAGATGAGGGAAGGCAGGAAGGTTGGTCTTCTTTGGCTCAGACGCTGCCTCAGGGGTCTCAGCACAGCTCAGTGCGCTGCAAGTTAAACCTGGGGCTTGCTGGCAGAAGAGGTGGTGGGAAAGGCAGAGGTTCATCTTGTCTTCCTGAACCAGCATGGTGCTGGCAGCATGGGGATGGTGCAAGCACCATCTTCCCCTTGAATTGTACAATCCGAGCCCTGAAAATACCCCAGAGACTGCAAAGCATTTGCCACCAAGTTAAGAGTATTAACCCCTGTGGGGATGAATTAGCAGCAGTTTCTCTCCCTGCGTCCTCCTGCACCTTCACGTGAAATGTAATGGGTGTTTTTAACAGGGACTGTGCTTCCTCCTCTCTGCTTTAGAGTCATTTTATGTCCTAATAGGCTGCAAAACAGTTGCCTCACTCCACCCCAGATGCGGCCGCATTTCTGTGGTGAGGAAAAACTCTGGCAAGTGTGCCGAAGTCGGGTGCTTTGGTTTGAAAATTATACATTGCATTAAAAACCTGTATTAAAGAATAATATGCGGTCTGCAAAAACATTCAAATGAAACACTTCGATGTTAGGAGGTGTCTTATTTACAGCTGTTGGAGCAGCTTGTGCCCTCTTCCCTTCCATGTCCACATGACAAGGAAAGAGGTTGAAATAGGGACTCACGTATGTAAAGGTTGTAGCACAATGCATGCACACAGAGCTGAGCTTGTGAGGAATCATACATTAGGCATGTCCTAACTTAAAAGCACTTGGCTTTGCATTGTAAACAACATTCTTTTAACATAGGAAATAACATTAAAAAAAAAAAGATCTTTTAAATAAATGTCTACAATGTAGGTTATTGCAGCTGGACTTAACGTATTCCTCAGCAAGGTTTGGACTGGCCTTTCCTCACTGCTCCAGAGATTTCTGCCCCCAAAGTCACCAGGAGTAACGGTCGGGGCTGGAAGCGGAAAGCTGCTCTCCTGCGAGAGGAGAGGAGGTGTGTGTCGCTTTTGCAACTGGGCAGCGTATGCCAACCCCGTGCTCTGCCCACTGGTGTCTGGAGTGGACACGTCTGTGCCAAAGGGTGCCTGGGGATGGGTGTGCGAGGAGGTGGGCACAGGGGGGTGAGGGAAAGGACACACCGTGCTGAGCTGTGCTGAATTGCTGCTTTGGCAGACAGCACCGGGCCAGCTCTTTAGAAAGTTCACGTTCAGTTATTGTTTTGACAGGCTGCCAAAGTTTTCCTGAGGAATGCAGGCAGCAGAAGGGAAATGGCGATTTTCAAACTTTTTTTTTTATAACTCAGCCAAACCAGAATGGAATTTCATGGGAAAAGCGAAAGGTACATCTCTAGCCTCGGGGCATTGTCGCTGCCAAATTTCAGAGGCTGGCTGCGAACAGTGGAGGTGTCGGAGCATCTCCAAAGCAGCACACGCTTGCACGCACTCACATGTGCTCACGCACACTTACATTTACACACACACTGGAAGCGTCTAAGCATCTTCTCTAATGGCGAGTGCTCCCACCCTATACCCAACACCCCCAGAAGCCTGACATTAACCCATAGTGCTTAAAAAAAAAAAAGAAGTATCCGTTCTGTAAGAGCAGAAGACAAAGCCGGTTTGCAGCTGAGGAAAGGTTTGCGACTTGGCCTTGGGAGGACGCTTAGGTCCTCTCCCCACGCCGATCCCAGCCTGCAGCCAGCTGTGCATGGTGCTTCAGGGACCCCACAGCCATGGGGGGGGACCCCTTCTCCCCACACACTCTTCACTATGTCAGTCCCAGAGCCGCAGGGTATTTTTGCAAATCTTCATGCCCCTAGGAAGGGCAGGAGGTTGCAAGCTCCTCTCCTCCTACTCCACGGATGCAGCAGAGCAGCCGGTAAGCCGGGCTTCAGTGCTGCGGCACCCTGGGGTCTGCAGGGCTGTGGAACTGGGCTGGGGAGCTGCCAGTTACCTTATATTTTCCAGTACACTAATTTCTCTTGTCATCTTGCCAGTGACAAACAGAGAGAGTTAAACAGAGCAATCCATTAAAGAAGCAGCCTGACAGACCGATTGTTAAGGGTTTCAGCGATCCCCATTTACACTGGCTTGAAAAAAATCTCGCCTCGAGCGGCTCCAATTACAGAATTATCGGACCACACTCCGGTCCCTTTGTACATTTCACATCTCTGTCATCGTTCCAGGCCTCTCTCTATTTAGTCGCTTGGAAATGGTGAGCAAAATGGAAGGAGACTTGTAACAAGTTCAGAGAAAGGTAGGGGGGGGAAGAGAGAGAAAAAAGCCACCCCCCAATTCCAATGTCCTAAACCAGGACATTTTTGAAACGTAACACTGTATAGGAATTTAAAATATTTTTCACTTCCTCTATTCATTGCTTTAATGCACTGGAACTACTTGCTCAGTTTTTTTTTTTTTTTTTCCAAGGAATGTACAATAACCACTCTGTAAATTCTTCAGGACTGATATTAAGAGGAACTGTAGAACTTTATTCGTGGAGGAAAGAAATAATCCTAATACCTTCCTGCAATAACTCTTTCTTTTTAATAAACATGGCAGTGTATGTTTTGATCACAGCCAGTGATGCAAGTGGCAGGAAGAGGAAATCAATGGCACGTCTAGGAACAGTGAAGTCTCATCCCTGCTCTGCTGCCATCCCGCTTGAATTGCCAGCACCCATTTAAAGGTGGCACCAATCCTGTTAGGAGGAATTCTGGCAAAGCCCAGATGAGTGATCACTTCTGCAAATGCAAAGCTTGAGCTCTGTAGATTTTTTATTATTATGAAAAAAATAACCCCAACAACACAGTAGTTTTCTGCCCTAGGATGCAAAGCTGAAGGGTTCCCTAACCCTTCACCCATGGCTGAGCCAGGCACTGTCACCCATGACGCAGCAGCTACGTGATGTGGACATCATGCCCCCAACCAAACGTGACCTCACCTATTTATCTTCCAGCAAACTCTCCCGTTCCTGGCTTCCCAAACGATTTTACGATCCCATAGCTAGTGTTATCCTAGTACTAGTACCCTCATATATCCATCACGTTACCCCATGGTAAGAAAACACCCCCCTTTTACTTTCAGCGGAGATTATCTGGTTTCACAGGGAGGGTAAGTGAGCAAAGCCATCCCTGTGCACTGCTGGGGAGAGGTTGAGATCAAGCTTAAGTGCTAATGCTCGAGTGAATGCTGGCTTCACTCTGGCCCTAAACAGAAGGAAGTTTCTCATGGCTGAGTCTCCAGTCCTGCCATGGGACTCCCTTGTCCCTGTCTCTTTCCCTGGGATGCGGTGGGGCTGACCCATTGCTCTTCGGGTCCACGGAACCTCGCTGCAACGTGTCTGCACTCAGAGCTCTGCCCAGCCACAGTAATGGAGACTCCCACCCAAAGGATTTGGGTGGAGATCAAAAGTGGGAGAAAAAAACCCATAACAACTCAGGGAGCTCTCGGGAGTATTGAAAAGTCATCTCATTTCTTATTAGTCGCTTGGGCCAAGAATTCGAACGTCGGCAGCTTGTTGGCTGGGGTTGTTTTCCTTGCAGTTATCCACATGCAGTTCATGCCTTGGAAAATGACCCATTTACCATCATGCATTGTTGCTTAGCTACACGCGCTTTCCCTCTAAGTTTTCCCAAATGGAAACATGGCTCTATTTGCTTTGGAGATCATTTTCCCTGGCTTTCTTTGCTTTACAGTAAATAAGCGCGAGAAGAACAGCCTCTGAACGCTAAGCGGGGAAATAAAACAAACAGCGCTATGTAGGGTAGTCATTTAAAAACCAGCACATGAACGCGATGCCTTCCGCATCCAGCCAAGGTGATGGGCAGGGAGGGCTTGAGCAAAGGCAACTTGCAGATCAGCTTTTTAAAGGCCCTTTTTTGTCTGTCCTTTGCATTAAGGTTCTTTCCCTGCTGAAGATTTCCAAACCCAAAGGGGGAATTCAGTTGAATAATGCTGGGTTCCCAAGAGAAGAATGTTAATTTCCTGGAGGACAGGTGGGACTTTTGGGCACCGAGAACACTCCGTGTCTCTGCTGCCGTGCTTGCCCTGTGGAGTCCTAGGCATCCTCTAGAAACAGGCAGGAAAACATCTTCCTCATCCCTGCAAACCACCACGCCGCTTTGCACCACCAGACGGGACTTTACCACCATCAAACCCCAAAATTTCACAGATTCACTAAGTCCTGGCTGCAGTGGCATAGCTGTCGGTGGGCACATGCTGGCAGATCAGCTACCGCATCATGAAGTTCAGCTTCCCAGCACACCAGGTATATCCTTCAGCCATTTGCTGGAAGCCTGAGCCCATCAGTGCCTGTGCAGCACAGGTGTCCTCTAAACGTGCAACAAATCCAGAGCATTTGGAAGGCATCAGCTTTACTGCCTATGCACGGAGGGACTGCGCAGCACGTGTGCAGCTGGTCCCCTGCCTCCCGGGAGCATTGGTCCAGCTAAGCACGTGCCTTGGGGCTGAGCTGTGCTGGCACAGTGCTTGCATCCGGGATTTCCAGATGTCCGGCAGTTCTTCTGTTCCTCAAGGGTCAGACAAAACCTGCAAAAACTTCAGATTTTGCCGAGGACAGAGCTTATGGGTGAAAAGCTGGCCGGGTCTCTCTCACAAGACGTAGGTTGGTAGAGACTGAAGTGCAAGAACTTTTGTTTCTCGGCGCCATGAACACATGCTGGATGTGAGCTCTTTGCAGAGCGTAGGCAAAGCTGGCAGCTGCTGGGGCGCTGGGTGCCTGCAGCTTCCAGGAGGAGCAGGACGCCCTGAAGGGTGAGATCTTGCCCTGCCTTCTGCTGACAAAGCATAAAATGTGTATTGTCTCCAAAAAGAAAAAGGGGAGAGACAAAGTAAATAGTGTGATACTGATTACCCGGCCAACATACTGGTCTAAGGTTTAATACAACAGTTTCCAGGCCAAGAACCTGCCAGAAAGTGAAGAGGGGTATTGTACCTATGCAAATCCCGGCCAGCGGGTTAAGACATCCCAAACACTGCGTGCTCTGTGAGAGCTGCCAGCACCTGAAGAAGCCACCTTTACTGCCCCGCCACTTGGAAACCCTTATCTTGCTTTGACCAAACGTACACAATACAACTTTGTTTTAGGCGATACCTCCCAGATGAACGGCCTCTTAAAAGTGCTTTGAGGAATTAAATGAGAGAAAACAGTAGGAGGGGGAGAGGCAGGGGAAGGAGAGAAAAGCTTGCTGCTGCACTACAGGAGGCAAGGTTGGTGGATACTGAAAGCACTAAATAAGAAGCTAGGAGCAATGTCAGACTGGAAGAAGCAAACGAGTGACCAGGCTCCCTGCCACCAGAAGCACACCGAGACAGAGGCTCGGTCCCAAAGCGAGTATCCACTTCACCATCCCCTGTGTCCCTGCAGCAAGGATGGGAATGCTGTCACCTGCGGATGCTGTCTGGGTCTGTGGTGCTGGGTCTGTCTGGCTGTCACCTGCTCTGGCTAACCTGTCTGCAGCTCCACACACACCCAGCTTAGGCAGATCATCCTCATCCTCACAGCACGCCCCCCTGGCCCCGGCTCCCTGCAGCGGGTGGGTTTCAGCACAGGCATTTTGTGGAGCCTGGCAGGTGGTGGGATCAGTCAGGGTGTCCTCTCCTTCCCTTTGCCATTGCATTTCTGCAGCTGAGGCCAAATTCTTCTTTTCGCACTCCCCTCTGGTCTCTGCGGTTGATGGGGAGATGCCAGGTCTCTCTTGCCCTGGGCGAAGGAGTAGAGACTTGCTCTTAGGAAGTGCGAGTGTCTCCTAGCCAGAGCCACGGGCTCCTGCTGCGGGCAGTGGCAGGGAGCGGGGCATGGCTGGTGCAGAAGGCAACAGGAGGACCAGCACAGCCATGCTTATGGGACCGCAGAGTTCAGGGCCACCCTGCTGTCGGAGGGAAGGCAGCATGGGTGGCCGAGAGCTGTGTCCGTCACTCCGTCTCACTGCAGGCTGGGCACCTGCCTTAGGTCCTGGAGTTGAATCAGGCCAAGGGCAGTTTTCCTGAGTGGAAATTCCTCTGGTTTTATTGTCTTTGAAAGCCTGGAAACACCTGCCTGTTGCTCAGAGAAATGGCAGGCAGGCAGGATAAGGATCTGGCAGCACCTCCCCTTTGCCCCATGTCGCTCCTGGGCAGCCTTTGGGGTCCAGCCCCTCCGGCACCTAGTGCCCCCATGGTTGGTTTGGAGTTGGCCCTTTGAAAATCAAACATCAAAAGGGCTCTTTCAGCAAGGGCTATTTCCACATCAAATGCCTACCTCCAGTCCTGAGCCATTGGGGAAAGAGCTCTTCATAAAAGCAGAGGGAAGATTAATATTATTTTTCAAAAGTATAATGGGAGGTTTCCACTCCCCAAGCACTTCAGAGTTGGTTTTTGCACAAAGCCAAAATAATTCCAACCCCAAAGGAGAACGAAAAAGAAAAACACGTTAGAGGGGGTTACAAACGCCTGAAAAAAACGGTTGGTCTGAATAGAAATGTTCACGTCACCGTCACTTTAGGGGCTGGAGGAGGCTGCTGCTGGGAGAGCCTGACTTTCCCGTGGGGATGCCTGTCCTCGCTCGGAGCAGCAGGGTCATGCTAGACCTGCTCGAGCATGGGGAGCACGGGGAGGTGGGAAGAGCCAGAGGTGGGCTGTCAGAGTTGCAGACTGGTGGGAGGGGGAAGGAGAGGACAAGGCGTGGAGAAGATGCTGGGAGCACCCTCTTGGGCAAGTGGAACAGGGGAAAGGCTGCTGCCAGGTACAACCCTCCTGTGGCTCCACGGAGAGAAAGGCGGCACAAATCCAGCCCAGTGACTGGCCAGCAGTGTGCTGGGACCGCAGCATGGCTCTTTGTGAGAAAGGCACCTGCGGCCTCAACATCTTCCTCTTAAAAACATGCCATAGCATCACAGGGGAACCACATCCCAGCAGCCTTGACAGCAAGTTTCTGCTCCGTGAGCATGAGCTGTTGGGCCAGACGGGTGTATAAACAATTACAGGATCACTTCCACTGCAGGAACCAACTTGAAAAATACCTCTGATTCACAAGCTTTCAGTCTGCTTCTGAAAAACCAGACTAGGAGCAAGCTCCCACCCTGGAAAATCCCTTGCCTGTGTCTGCTGTGCATCCTCTCCTGTGCCGGGAAGGGTTGGGCCAAATGCAGAAGACTGCCATGGGGCTGGCAGAGCTGCTCTGGGGCCATGTCCCCACGCTGCTGGGTCAGGGGGCCTTAGTGCCTTCCTGGCTTTCTGCTTCTTGCTCATTCAACAGATGGGGCCAAATCTCTCGCCAGTGTGTACCTCACCTTCCTCTGGACTTGGGGTGCGAATGTGAAGCGAGGTGTGGGACAGTCCTTGCAGCCCCAAGCCTCATAGTGACCGGTGACATGAGACCCTCAGTGGTTTTCACTTAGCAAGCAGGTAGGGAGAAAATCCTTGTGGGTAAGGGAGCGAAAAATGCAAAACGTGATCCTGAGGGCTCAGAGAATCTCTTCTGGTTAAGCCAAATCTTGCCTTTTCCCAATTCTTGGAGTTGCCATCCATGAAGAGGGCTGGAGCAGGCATCTTCACCACGTAAATCCCACTTAAGCCCTTAAAGAAATGCTTCAGTGGCCCTTCAGGTTCATCCGCTGGCCATCACAGCGGCAAAGATTTTACATTCATCCAAGAAAGCAAAAAAATCCCCCAGTCCCTCCACTGGAGATTGCAGCTGATGGCCGGAGGGCAGCAGTGGGAGAAAGAAGCAGCAAGAGAGTGGCTGGGCAGTGGTTTGTGGGACCGAGTGCCCCAGCATCCTTCTTTGCTGGCTTTCCTGCACACCCGGAGCCAAAGCAAGGAGGGGGTGATGGCAGAGGCAGTTCCTTTCCCCGAGACATCGGCTGCCTCCTGGAAGGTGGAGAAGCCCTGGGAAAGCGGCTTCGCGCTGATGACAGGGGCTGATGCGCGGCGGGTCAGTGCTGGGAAAGCCAAGGGGCGCGCTGGAAACGGGAGATGCCTGCGGCAGATGATTGTGCCAGTAGGATACAGCCGGTTTGCTGCCTGCAGGACTACAAATGCTCTGCCCAAAACAACTTACTCAGATTTACTGTAAGCAGCAGCCAGGCCATCTATAGCTTGTGGTGAACATACCAGCCCTGCCTGCAGAAAGGACCGCGGGAGCCAAGCTGGCCCCTTGCCCGGCAGGCTGGAGGAGGGGAGCGGGGAGCTCCGCAGCCCTGCCCGCCCCGGCCCCCAGCCTGCGGGAACAGCATTTCCCAGAGGTTGCTGCTGTTTGTTGGGGTGAAGGCATTGAAATTTCGTGGGCTGCTTGGCAGGGAGGCAGCAGGCGAGGAGTAAAAGTGATGAAACGGGGGTGGTCTCATACACACGTGCACACACACGTGTGCAGACACACCGGACCCTGCTTGCCCACCTCCGTGCTGGCTGGAAACCCCCAGCCGGGGCCAATTCTCACCATTTCTGGGGTCCCCGTCTAACTCCAGAGCCCATGGAGCTGCACCCACAAGCATCAGCCCTGCCAGGGCTGCGCAGGGGAGCAGGGCATGCATGGGGGGGATATATCCCCTCCTGCCTGCAAACCTGATTCTTTCCATAGCCAGGTCCTACTGTTTGCAGCCTGATGGCACAGAGCCACGTGCCACCTCATAGCCTCAACATGCAACTATTTGCCTCCGGTCGGAGCCCCCCATCTGCATGCTGGACCCCTTGGGGCACACTCACCTGGGGCTGGGTTCATGGGAGGAGGAGCTGGAGGGGGGACGCTGCTGCAGGGACAGGATGCCGTGGCATCGCCATGGAGCTTGGCATTAGGGATGGCTAATTTTCTGCTCACATCAGGGCTAAGTCACCGTGAATTTGGGGCTGCCAGCGAGGAAGGAAACCTGGCTGGCTTTTGTGACTTATGGTCCAGCAACAGTCCCCCTTCCCCTTCTGCTCCTCCAGAGTGCAGTGCTGTTGGTTTCCAAGGGGAAATTCAGGAGGTTTTTCCCCGGGAGGGGGCTCTGGGGGAGCCAGTGACTGGCGGGGATGGCAGAGCACAGCCAGAGTTCCTGATGTTCAGAGACTCTGCATGGGTTCAGACAGGTGGGACGCACTGCTGCCCGTGGGCATCACTGCTCAGCCCAGTGCCAGACAGCAGCTAACAAAGTGTGGCAGAGGCAGGAGCCCTGCGCTTCAGCTAGGAAGGCAATAGTCCCAAGAGGACGTATCTTCATCACCTAAAAGCTGTGGTGACCAAATCACGCTGCCTTGTTCTCCGGCAACAACCCCCGTCACAGGATGGAGCTGGTGGCATCTGTAGAGCTCACCCACCTCAGGGGCCAAATGTAGGAGGTAGGCTTGAAACCTGCCTAGATGCCTTCAAGGTGCTAGGGGCACCTTTGGCGTAGGATTTCGGGTGATTTCTGGAAGCTGGCATGCAAGAAGCCAGAGCATGCCACCGGAGGGGACCCCCGCCTGCCACCCCAGCCCTACGCACACAGCCTCTGCCAGGACCTCATGGCTGGAGCAGCTGATTGCCCCAACACACATCCCGCAGGGCAGCAAACCTCTCAACGAGGCTGGGACCCACTGGGGGCTGATGTTCTCCTCACCGGCGCAGCCGTGGGTCCCACCGCAGCCAGGGCCATTGTGGCCGGCCGCCCCACCGCTGCCGGCTGCAGCCTGGCGCCTTCAGCCCGGCACATGTTCCAGCACCAAGTTCTTAAACACATGAAGTGTATTTTTCTCTTGCCAGGCGCTTTCTGCAGCCCAGCGTAATGCTCGACGGCAATGCTGTGAACATTAACCCTGGACGGAGTGGTTACAGCTGCTGCCATGCCCCGGGGAGCCCCCAGCCCCCCCATACTGGTTCCCCTGCAGTGGTACCAGGGCAGCCGGCTGTGCCAGTGGAGGAAGGGCAGGGAAAGCCCTGACTGTGGCAGAAACCACTTGAGCAGCCGAGCAAAAGCATGCAGAGGCCAGGCTGGGTGCCGCTGGCTGGCAGCTGGCTCAGCCCTGCGACGCCTGGGGCCGTGGCCGAGCCGGGAAACCCCCCGGCTGCGCCCGGCTTCCGGCCTTTGTGCGAGGAGCCGGTGCCGGGGCGGTGGCGGCGGCGCGGTGGCCATCCGTGTCACCCTGGCCTGGGCCGTGCTGGAGGCTCGCAACCCCCATGCTGGAGGCTCGCAACCCCCCGCGCCCCGGCAGGCACTGCCGGGTAGAGGGAGACTGTGCGAGGTCTGGCCGAGGGGACTCGCCATCCCCTCCCGTGCAGCCGTGCCAAGAGGGAAATTTCCCATACTGCCGGGTTCCCAGAAGTCAGGGGAGGTTTCAGCCCTGGCTCTGCTGTCTCGGCTCACGCTTCCTTCCCGGCTCAGCCTGCAAACCTGGCACTCGGGGCTTCGGGCTGGCGGCGCGGGGCGAAACCGAGGGTGGGCAGCCCTTCGGGCCAGGCCCTGTGGAGCAGAACCGGGCTCGTGCCAGTGCCGATGGCCACTCCAGCCCTTCTCCTGGCCCCTCTCCCAGCTGGGCCGTCTTCGCTGGCAGATTGTACCGGCGGGCTGTGGGCTGCCGCAGAGACACTTGTGCCGGCAGCGCTGCCAGAGCCACGTGCTGCCCGACACCGGCCAGCTCGGTGACATCAGCCCGCACCGCATCCCTGTCCCCCTGCCCCAAAACCTCCCACCAAAATCCCTTACTGGGGCATTGTGGCCCCCAGCAGTGGCGCGGGGTCACTGTGCCGTGGGGTGCCATAAGGCTGTGCTGCGGCGCCAAGGGCTGGGATTTTTGTCTCTCCCCTCCCTGGCACGGAGGCGAAGCATCCTGCAAGGGGGTACTCATAAAGGGACGGACCCTGCTTGCATGCAGCCGCAATGCTGGTGCTCACCAGTGGGCATCGGTGCCCTGGGCTCTGAGGACTGATGGGCCTGATCCAGCACAGGCAATGGAGGATGTGGCTGCTCTGGCGTGGGGTGGGGGAGCCAGGGGACACCAGCCACGGATGTCAGGAGCGTGGCCGTATCCTGCAGCAGCCTCCTCCCCCTGCCTGCCCCAGCCACCCGATGCCGGCTGCGGATGTTTTCTGTTCTTGCAAGAAATCCAGCTGAAAACAAGAGAGGCTGCGCCTGCCAGGTGACTCCTTCAGAGCTCTCGCTTCTGCTCTGTGTTTAAGCAGCAGTGATTTTTGCTCAGAAATGTCCAAATTTTTGCTCTGCACAGGCTCTAATTTTGAAGCTACCAGCACCGAGCTCCCAGGGACCGAGGGGTTCCCGGTGCCTGCCCCTCTCCTGCCCGTCCTGCCTGCAGGACCAGCTTGCCAGAAAATAATTGAGTCTGGGGCTAAACCATCCAGCCCAAACCTGATGTGCCTGGGTGGGAGCACTGACTCTGGCCTCTGCAGCCCTCCAGCACCAGCTCAGGCTTAACTCTCTCCTGTGCGGGAAGAGTTCAAGCCTTCCAGTTAAATCCGGGAAGGAGTTAGCAAGTCTTCGTGGCAGGCGGATTAGAGGCAGAGGTAAATGCTCCTGCTAAGTGTAATCTGGCTGCGTAAAAGCTCAGCTCAGCCTCTATCCCAGCATTGTCTTTGCTTCTTAGAAATATAGGAGACACTTCTGCAAACAGGGATTTTTCCTTTTGCCTATTTAGAGACCGAAGAGATTGGGGGTAGCCTGTCACCCTCCTCCTCTCCCCAGGGTGTCATTAGGATTTATTACCAATCCCCCCAGTGCCCTCTTCTCTCTGGGATGGGTTTGGTGCCGGGAGCCTCTGATCCTGCAGGTGCAGCAGGAGAAGGATTACAGCTCACGGGGCCATGGGTCAGGGCAGGTGAAGGCAGCAGAAGCTCCCGGTGTTGGGGAAATGGGGCTGGGGGCAGAGCCAGGGCCCTCTTTCACCCTGCAAGCTGGGGGTTCCTCCACTTCCATGCCCTGGGGAGCCCCCTTGGATGGGATGCAGCAGGAGTTGCGGGGGGATGGAGACTGGGAGGCTGGGGGCTCTGCTCACTGTGAAGCACAGAGGAACCCAAAGCAGAAATTAAAAAAAAAATTGTAACTATATAAAAATAGGTAACAGTCATCTGGATCTCTCTAAAAACCCCTATTCCAGAGCTGGTGGCACTAAGGCGGGTGCAGGAGGGTGGTTGCTCCACCTGTGACTCTCCCTGCCCTGGCCATCCCACCCCATGGCAGGAGCATGCCTGGGGGCCCTGTCCCCTGCAGGGGACAGAGGACTCCCTGGGGAAGTCTAACCAGCACCCACACACTGGCCCCAGGTGCTCATGGGTGCCCTGGAGAGGGTCCCTTGTCCCCAGGGCTAGAGGGTACGCAGATGACCTCTCCCCAGGGATTATGGCTGGAGTGGAGGGCTCTCATGGGGAGCAGGCAGGGATCAGGGGCTTACCAAGGATTAAGGTATTTTCCATATATTTAAACTAGTTGTCATGAACCCAGAGCTATCTAGGAACAACTGACCCAGAGCATAGTGCCCAGGGGACAGGGGAAAAGTGGAGGGAGAAGCTAATACCCACCCTGGTCCCCACCCCAGGGCTTGCAGGGAGCAGGAGGAAGATGCACACAGAGGCTTGGAAGCCCCCAAAGCCCCAGGGATGGCCTGTGGGCCCTGATTCGGGGAGAGACGAACACGTGCTGTCCAACCCCAGTGAGATGCATGCTGGTGGAGGAGAGGCTGGGGGGCTCAGGGGGACAGCAGTGAGTCCCAGGTGGACAGCAGGGCACCGTGCCCTCTCAGGGGCCAGGACAGAGTGGTCCATCCTGGGAGGCATGAGGGCTGGGTGGCTCCAGGAGCTTGTTAACCTTAATCCTCCCTAGGATTAATGCTCAGGGGAACTGGGGACAGTGGTTAAACCTGCAGGAGTGAGCCCTCGCGTTGAGCATGGCACTGCAGCGGGGTCAGGGGGGGACAGAGGGCACAGGTTAAGGACAAGGAGAGGGGCAGGCAGTCCCATGGCCTAATCTGACACGCGGCCTCGGATTTTGTAGGGATGTTCCTGGGCCCTGCCCTCCCTGGGAGCAAAGGGATGGGCAGCGCAGCGTGACAGCCAGCTCCATGCCGGGGTCATGTCCGGTAATGCTGCCTGGCTCCGAGGGGCTGCTGCTGGCTCTGGCCCTGCAGGACCACTGTGGGCTGAACCTCTCGGCATCAGAGCAGCCTGGAGGTGCCAGCCCAAGGTGGAAAATGTCTGGTCTTGGAATGATGTTCTTCTGGGGGAATGCCTGCCCGGGATGAAGCCTCTGGGATGGAATCCCTCTCTGAGGCTGAGCTGGCTTCCCTGGGGCTGGGTTTTCAGCCTGGCTCAGAGGGGTGATGCAAGGATGGTAAGGGATGCTCAGACAGCCCACGCTTCTGCCCGAGGCTGACCCCAGACCGCAGCAGAGGACCCCCTAAATCGTGGCATTAGAAGCCAACCCTGTCTGTGGCCACCGGCCATGCTGTGGTGCTTGCAAGCCCACACCGAGGCAGAGCAGCCCAGCTGGCATCCCTGCAGATGGGGCCACCCGTCTTTAGAGCAGCTGCTGCCCTAGCTCCCCCCAAAAGCAGGTACCAAGAGCCCCATGCAACCCCCTGTGACACCCCGTCCCAGCCTGCCAGGAACCCCATGCCGTGTCCCCAGCCACAGCTAAGCCGCAAATGCCACATGGATGTCCTTAGGGGAGGTTCCCATCCCTTGGCAGTGTGGGTGCAGCTCCCTCCTGGGCACCCCCTGGTCCGAGCTGTTTTGCCAGGCATCTGGCTTCGGCACAAAGGTGACACTGATACACCAGTGGATACACCTGGACCCCGAGCACCAGTTACGCCTCCTTCACCCCTCCACAGGCTTGGCCTCTTGTGGGAATCTCCTACCATGTGCCTAATCCAGCCCGTGGCTCCATGTTCTGGGGCTGGCACCACCCAAACCTGCCACCTCTCCCAGGGAGATGCCACAAGACTTTGTCACCCATCCTGACGTGGCCAGTATCACCTTGGGTGCCTCCCCGGTGGGGCAGGGGTGGCCTTGCAGGGGCTGTGGGTGCCATGTGCCTGAACCCTGGGGCAGCAGGGCAGGATGGGATGTGCTGTCCTAAGTGGCATCTTAACTAGATCTGATCCAGCCTTGCAAAGCCACAGTGCCTTCAATTCCCTTAGCACTCCAAATCTGCTACTGTGCATCTAAGCGGATTATTTTAAATACCCCATGATGGACTGCTCCTTTGTAATATAATCCAGCCTCATGTGTCCCATTCCCCTCCTATTTGCTGTGATTTAGCTGCAGCTGTGACAGCTAGAAACCTCCCCAGCTGCCCCTGCTCCCTGGAAAACGTCCCTTATTACCAGCCCCTTCCCCAAATCCTGCTCTGCCCTGTGTGGCCGGATCCTGGGGATGCTCCCACTAAGGGTGCTTAGTGTGCAGCCTTTCACGTCCTGGGGCAAGCGGTGGCCGGGGGATGTGCTGCCCTAGAGCTGCTTCATCTGCACCCAGAGCTGAGCCCCTGCACCGGCACTGTCCCCACCCGTACCTCAGGGCCAGATCCTGCCTGGGCTGGTGTCACCCAGAGAGGGGCCATGCAGGAGCCCTTTTGGGTGGGTTTTACCAGTTTTCAGGCCTCTTGCTTGAGCTGAATGGCTCTGACACCTCAGCACTGCCGTGAAGTCAGCCAAGCGAGAAAGCATTCTGCCTCTGGCTCCTGCTGGAGAGGGGGGCTTGGGCAGGGCGGGGGGCGGCATGGAGCCCACCCAGCCCCGCTCTCAGCAACAGCAAAGAAGCTGCCACTTTTCCAAGCGCTTCCCTTTGGGGCTTGTCTGATTAATGAGGGCTTGTTATTTCCAAACTGTTTGAAATCGTGTTTATTTTATCTGCCGCTGGATTTCTCTGACTCAGGGCTCATCGTTAACTGCCAAAGATGAGTGACATATCCCGCTAATTACAGCTAATGATGGCCTTAAAGGATCTCTGTGCGTGCACGTGTGTTTGTGTGCACACATGCCAAGGGCCATTTATAATTTAAAGTGGGGAGAGTCGTTAGCATAAACCATGCCCGGATTAATTGCAGAGAGTGGCCTCTCCGGGGAGGATGCTCACCGAGAGGTTGTGATTTCAAGTCCTGGCTGCTGAGGATGGTCCCGGCTGCCCAGGCAGCGGTAGCATGGTCCCAAGCCGGGTGTCAGACTTGGGGACACCAAATCAAAGCCACCACATAAGAAATGTTTGGCACAGAGCCACCGAGCAGCCAGCGGGGACCAGGGGTCCCTGACATGTGGCACAGGCATGGTGGGCTCAGAGGCACACGGGGCCATGGGAACTGACATCCACCCCCTGGCAGAGCTCTGCAGGGTGTTTTCCAGCTGGGAGGAATGCTGTGCCCAAGAGACAGTTCTCCCCCAGCTTCCGTGGGAACAGGCAGCGGGAGCACTGGAAGATGCTTGTTATGGCCCCCCTGAGGACAAAGTAGCTGCAGGGGCACAACCCCTTACTAGGCACTGGAGACTTCACCTGGGAAAGCTAGTGCTCCTGCCTTGGGGAGAGCTCTCCTCGCTGGCGTTGACTTCTTTGCTTTTACCTTTCTCCCCAGGAGGGAAAAAGGGAGGATGGAGAAGACGAGGCTTTCCCCACCCCTGGGCTGGAGGACACGGCAGGAGAAGCAGCGGCTGCAGGAGCTCACGGCCACCACCCTGGCGAGGGGACGGGCAGGTGGCAGCTCAGGCAGAGCGGGCACATCCCATGCAAGGGCTGACCAGGGAACTTCCACGACCGGCACAGCAGGGTTTGTGCCAAGCTCTTCCCTAAACCAGCTCTCCACTTGCCTGGGCTGACTTTCCCCTACTCCTGCAAAGAGGGCCCACAGGGACAGACCCATGTGTCCTCTGGCTCCATCTCCTCACCCTTCCCCTCCTCGGGCATCCGAGCAATGCCCTCACCCCTCTCCCAGCCCTGCCGACACAGGCCATGGAAGAGGCATCCAGAAGGAAACCAGAAGCGGTTCCAGATGGCAAAAGGCTCAGCAGAGCAGCACAACTGCTCCCCAGCCCTTATCGTTCTGCAAACCAAATCCACCCTTCTTGGAAAAAAGTAATTCAAGCTCCTCGGTCTTCCTCGGAGCTGGTGAGTGGGAAGAGTGAAGTGCCGGCGCCAGCTCCCCGGGGAGGGGAAGCGCCATCCTGCAAAGTGCTTCTATATCGGTCTCTCCCACGAAAAGGTCTAAATTGGAAGTGATGGCAGCAGCAAGCGTCGGGATGCTGAGTTGGACTCTGGGGCCAGTGTGAAGGGATTTCAGGGGCTGGATGTTCTCGGCATGGGGGGGACGCCTGCCAGCACAGGACACTGCAGTTCTAATCCCACTAAAAGCTGGGAGGAAACGACTTGGACGAGGGCTTTTGGCTTCCTCACTGAAAAGACCAGATTCAGGTCAAGCCTGATGGCTTGTGAATTTGTCTTGGATCTTTTGAATTGTTCTGGACCCCGAATCACTCAGGTTTCTCTTTCTGAAACACTCCAGATGTTTCAGTTTAAGGCTCTTGCAGAAACAGCTGTCGGAGGCTGCAGAGCAGAGCTCCCCTCAGAAATGAGCAGCCACTCGATGGTTATGACTGCTCCCCAAACGGCCCAGCGAGGCTGTTAGGGCAGGGCCAGCTCAGGCTGATGCTTTCTGCATTACCAAAACCCTGTCACTGAGGTCCAAACCCTCAAACCCTGTCTTCCAAACCCTGTTCACACAGGGGTCCTGGGGCCTCGTGCTCTCCTGACCCCACTCTTTCCCCTGGGGTGGCTTCCTTTGCTGTCGTTCCCTGCCAGCACCTTGCAAAGCCTTCTCCAGGCCACCTCCCCCATGACTTGAAATCCCAATGTAGCAGGGTTGGGAGGCAACAGGAGAGATGCTATGGAGAAGCCACGGGCTGGGAGTGCGGGAGGCACCGGCGCTGGGGTGAGAGCAGTGCCAGTGACGCTGGGTGCCTACTTCAGTGGGCTCGCCACTGTCTCACTGCGGACCAAGAGCTCCAGTGGCATTGGGGACCTTGGGGACACCAGTCTGGGCAGTCCATGTCTGTGGTACACGGAGCCACACAGCCCATGGGACATGGGTGGCTTTGAGGCCCCAGGGTGACTTTGGGGTGTGAACGGTCTCTCCCACACCCAGGTGACATGTTTTTCCCTCTGTGCTGTGGCCAGGGAGGGTCAGAGCCATCCAAGATGTGGGGTGCGTGACAGGGCAGGCCACCACGAGGTCCTGGGTCTGGGCACTATGCTGCAAGCTGCTTGCTTAGCGGCACGCTGGTCCCTCCCCAAAGAACCCCGTGATTGCTGTCACCCAGCAAAAGAGCCCGATTGCAAAGAAAACAGTGAGGCAGCTGAAAAAATAAAGGCGCTGCCGTGGCACTGTGCACGCCGGGTTGGAAAGTTGGGATGGTGCCGAAGCACAGCCCCGGATGCTCCTCCCGCCCCAGAGCACGAAGGTCCAACGCAGGATGGAGAAACTAGGGATGCCAGAGGCCAGCAGGAGAGAACCCTGCTGACAGCACGCGGGATGGGCAGCCAGGACTCATGGGTCCTCCAGGTATTTGGGAGGAGCTGAGGATGCTCAGCAAGGATGCTGCAGCCATGTCTGTGTGGCGTGAGGTCGAATGGTCTAGCCCTAGCCCTGTGTCTCCTGGGGAGGACATGGTGCCAGGCTGCTCAGTGAGATGCCAGCCTCTGTCAGTACCCCAGCTCCTTCACCAGCCGCACCCCTCCCCGAATGCCAGAAGTATCCAAAAGATGGAGAAATCTGTTCAGTGACCCCAAAGCATGGCCACGAGCTCCCAGAGACTTGGTGTCGTCCCTGAGCCCTGGCCATGGCGCAGTAACTCTTTCAGCTGAAGGAAAGGATGAATGGAGGTGAACTGGGCAGACACACCTTTGCTGGGAGACCTGGAAGGTCGCCGAGCCTTGAGGTTGGGATAACAGGCAATGCCAGTGCCTGCCTCCCAACCCTGCACGTAGTACTGCCAGAGACTGAGAACGCCAAACTCATTGCACCTCTGCCCTGGGCCTCTGGTTATCTCCAGCGTCAGCCGGCCTGGGGGCAGGAGCAGGTCATGGCACAGCTCTGTGCCCCTGGCCCTGCCGGCACAGGCAGGGTGGGGGTGGAGGTGTGGGTGGAGGCAGCGGTCCCTGCCCTATCTGGCAGCCTCTGGGATTAGCTGTGCGGCATCGGAAGCAGCTCTAGCAGTGGCTGGGTAGGAACAGATACACACAGATAAGGCAACCTGAACCCTGGGGACAGCAAGCCAGCTTCGTTAATCCCCGAGCATCCAGGCGCTGACGAAGATGCTATCGTCCCCTTTCCCTCCCTGGCAGCTCATGTGTGGCTGTCAGTCCTGGCTCACACAAGGACAAAATCAGCCGCTTGCATGGGTGGCCCCTCTCTCCTGGAGTGGCTCCCATGTCCCCCTGGGGACACTGCTGGTACAGAGACCCAGCCGGTGCAGGGACGCACAGCCTGCATGGGGACAGAGCTGGTACAGACGTCCACGGCCAATGTGGGGCCCCACAGCCAGTACAGAGAGTGAAGGATGGTGCAGGGGCATGGAGCCAGAATGGAGACTGTCAACAGTATGGGGACAGGCAGCGAGGGTGGGGACCCAGGCGGTAGAGGGACACGCAGCCAGGACAGGGACCTAGCCGGCATAGGGACACACGCAGGGGGGACCCTGTAGAGCCCTGGAGCACAGTGACACTGCAGGGCAGAGGATGACCAGCAGTATTGCCCACCCCTCTGATGGCCTGGGCCCCATCCCCGCGTCTCTTCCCAGGCTCCAGCTCTCCGGGTGCGGCGAGCAGGAGGGTCTGGCACTGCATGGGCACAACAAGGGAAAGAAGCACCACCAGGTTCCTGCCCGCATCCCCATCGCTGGCATGCTGCAGGCTGCTCGGGGATGGGTGCAGCGCGGTGCTCCCCACCCCCATCCGGCATGAAAGTGCCCGCGGTGGCGGCAGCCGGGCCTGGCCACGATCTCTGCTTCCAGGTAAACAGATGAGGCAAGCGACTCGCCTTCCCTCCCTGCCCGGCAGCCCTGGCCACACAGACCCGCCATTCAGCCCCGCCGCCCCGCACAAACCCCCAGTGTTCAGGAGAGGGCTCGTGCTCCCTGGGGAGCACCGGGGGGGACACGCCACGGCCAGGGGGTTGACACCTGGCCAGGCTGGAGCGGGGCCAGCGGGCATAGAAAGAGCCGCTGTGTTTTGGCCGGCTCTCGCCATGCTGGGTCGGGGGCAGAAAGGGCCCCTTATGCGCGCGGGACCCAGGGGGTATCCCTGCGGTTTGGCCACATCCAGGGTCTCCCAAGGCTGTGGTGGTGGTCATCGGTGGGTCCGTGGGTTTGTGGTGAGGAGGGGTGGGAGCCCGAAGGGGTGAGGGGTTCAGAGGCGGCAGGCGGGGGAGCTCAGCCAGCGCACCGGCGTGCACGGCGCTGCTGCTGCCCTGCTGCTATCCAAAAGATTTGCAACCCCAGACTACAGGAGACAAAAGCAGTGGGGGACTTTGACGAAGGAGACATTCAAGCAGTAGCAGAGACAGGAGCAGGAGGCGGCTTTCCCTGGGTGTCACCCTGCGAGCATCCTCCCCAGCCGGTGGGAAGGGCGGGCACGCTCGCAGCGCATTCACCTCGTGCTCCTGCGTGGCCTCTGCCGGCACAGACAGCAGGTCACCCACTGGAAGCGTGCCTCTGGCACTTCTCAACAGGACCAAGTCAGGCACTTGCAAGGATGAGAGAGGAGGGTGCCAGCTCCTGCCCCCCGGAGTTCTTCTCCCCCTCCAACCCCCGACCCTCTCCCCAGGCTTTCCTCGACACTGCCGGGGGTGTCTGTCCTGCCGCACAGCCTGGGGTGCAGCTCTGGTCATGTCGGGACTCAGAGGGCTGCCCACCCCTCTGGGGAGCCTGGCAGCAAGCTGAGCGCATCCCTGCCTCAGCCACGAGCATCCCCACGGGGCCAGGCTGAAGGGGAGAGGGGAAAGACGGAGGCAGAGCCACGATGCTCCAGCATCCCAGCTGTTCCTCCTGCTGCCTCCATCATCCACAAGCAGCCATCAGTGCCTTCACTGGGGACAATGTCCCCTCGTCCATGCCTGGCACCTTCCTCCCTTGCTGCTCCCCTGAGAAGGTGGCTTTCTTCCCCAAAGAGTGCAGGGAAAGCATTTTCCACCACAACAGATGAAAATGGATTCACAATCCAATTTTACCCTAGAACCACTTCAGTGATTTTGATGGAGCCGCTCTGGATGGGTGCCGGTTTGAGCCAGAGGACAGCTGTCGTGGCTTCATAGACCAGGGGTTTCTTATCTGTGTCACCTTTGATTACTGTAATTGAAATCCTGCTCTGATCTGAGCCATGCCTGAATGTTTCTGCTGCCTGTGCGGCTCTCGGCTTGAAAGGCAAAATGACGTTAATAGATTTTAAAGCCAGGCTAGGCCTGTGAGAGCATTTCTGCCTGACCTCCCGGATAGCAGCCAACAGTCACCACTTACCCCAGTCCCATGCTCAGCCACTGGCACAGCCCTGCCATCCCCCCCATGACTCATTTTCCCTCCTGGAAACACAAATCCTGCCTTTCCCCGGAGCTGCTCATGTGTGTGTGCTGGGCAGCCTGCCCCCTCCCACCCCTTCGGAGCAGAGCCAGGGTGCTCTCAAGGGAGGCAGAGTCCAGGGGTGCTGGTGGGATCATGGAGGGATCGGCAGCCCTTTGGCCCTCCTGCTCCAGCATGAAATCCCCCGTGGGCAGCATTGCCCTTTTCTGGCATCTCTTGACCAAAAGGGCAGCGAGGCAACATGCTGCTGCCCGTCCGCTACCAGGCAGGCTGCAGGGGACAGAAATGCCACTGCACAGGGGAGGATGCTCCTGGCTTTGGTGACAAGCTGGAAAACCAGCTGTGGCTGGTGGTGTGACTGGTGCTTTGTCACCCTCCCCGTCTTTTGCGAAGCTGGCGGTGGTGTTCAGGCAGAGTGACGGCAGCAGAAAGAGTGACTCCAGCCCAGACAGCATCTGAGGGCAGGAGCCGGGAGGACACGTGTGCTGGCACGCACACTCCTGCAGTTTGGCTCATCGAGCAGCCGGCATGAGGAGTGAGCCAGCCCTGGCCAGGCTGTGACAGCAAAGCGGTGTCTCGGACGAGATGGGGAGAGCTTGCTCAGCCAGCCTGGCCTCTGGGAGCTGCCCTCCGGAGCAGGCAGGGGCATCTCAGGTGCAAAGCCCCACCTGGAAAGCCCTGCAAACCCCAAAGACCAAACCCTGGCCGCGCCAGGCAACCTCCCTGAACCCCCAGGGATTTTTGGGCCGGCAGCTTTCACGGCCATACAGCCAAGAGCTGGGCAGTGTGTGCTGGCACAGCGGCCTGGGCTTGCACCGGTAAGGATCTGATGGAGCCGTCCCAAAACTTCATATGCCGGCAAAAAGAAAGGAAGGCTTCCCAGACGGCAGGGCAGCCCCAGCACCCTGCTGCCGGCATGCACAGAGGCTCGCTCCAAATCCTGGCCGGCCAAGCGGCAGCGTTTCCTCTCCAGCCGTGAAACCCCTGGCAGGTCATGGGCCGGCAGCACACACAATGGTTCGAGTTATGCAGCCCGTTATCAGCTCCGGCCAGGCGGTGCAGGGAGGAAAAGGGTTTCAATCCCAGCCGAGCTGCATTTCCGTCAGGAGCCATTCACCCTGTCACGGGAGAGGGCTGGACCATGCCATGCTTTCAACACCAGGACCAGTGGAGCAGGGCTGTGCCTGCCGTGGAGAGAGAGGGACCACGGGGCTGTCACCCCGTATCTCTGCAGCATTGCCAGGGTCCCTCCTCATGCCAGGGAAGCTGCAGGTCTCCGAGCAATGCAGTTGCTCCTGCCCCAGCTTTGCCCAGCAGCGCCGCGCCATGGCCTGGCCATGGCCACCTGCAGAGCTTGGGAATGGGAAGGGGCCAGAACTGGTGACCCCCAGGAAAGGGGCTGCCACCTGGGCGTGCAGCAGAGGCCTGGGCTGGCTGAAACATCCCTTGCTGGGTGTCGCTGCTCCCCATCCCAGGGAGGCATCCCAGAGACCTGACGTGCTGGGAAAATGCCTGCCCAGAGCAGTGCAGGCAACCTGAGAAACCCCACCGGCAAAGGTCACTTCTGCCAGCCAGGAGGGGAAACTGAGGCACAAGGAGATGCTGAGGGAAGCCTCCCACCCCTTGTCCCTAGGCTGCCATGGGACATCCTTCCCGGGGCTGCCCCAGCTGCTTAAACCCAGCTGGAGGAAGGGGACTGTGGCACAGGGTCACTCCTAGTTTCTCAGCCCAAAATCACGGGGTGGGGGTACGCCCCAGACCCTGCTCCTCCAAGCCCCCCAGCAGTGAGCACAGGGCAGGCAGGGGAGCCGGCAGAGGCACCGGCAAAGGCTGGGCTTGCTGCGATGCCGCGATCCCCTCCCGCTCCATGATTAGTTGAACACGGGCTAAAATTAGCTGCGGAGGCAGCACCCCTGGGGTCTCCCAGCAGCATCCCACTACCCGCCGGCTGCCTGCAAGTGGGTCAGGCAGCAGCTGCCTCCCAGCTGGGCACCCTGGGTGCTTGGGGGACCCCCATCCTCTGCTGCAGGTGGGAGCATCACTCCCTGCTCCATGGCACGGCTCTCCACCTCCCACCTCCCTGCTGCTGCCCATCTTGGAGGCTTTTCCCTCTCCGGATTCACCGGGCTGGGCTGCGTTATGGCCAGAGCAGCTGGGGAGGCGCAAGGCCGCCTTCCGGGACGGCAGGAGTGCGGATCCCTGTCATGTTCCTCCCCCTGCCTTCAGGGATCTGTTATTTTTAGCCGCTCTCCCTATCTCGTGTTGCGAGCTAGGCTCTGGCTCTCTTTTCTTCCCCCCTCCACCTCCACCCCCGTCCCCAGTGTTAATTTGTTTTCTCTGTATTACTGGCACATTCGGGGAGGCAGAACCAGGTGTCTCGGCACAGGGGATCACTCGGCCACGGCCCCCCCACGCTGCCCTCCACCCAAGGGTTTTTGGTTGGGTTTTTTCCTGACTATTTTTAACCCCCATCGGCAGACCCAAGGGGATGAAGCACGGAGGGGGAAGGCAAACCGGAGGCACCCTGCGGCCGGTAGGCCAGGCCAAGCGTTGGGATGCTCCCCGATGGGCAGGGCGGCACCTGGACACAGCCCTCAGCATCCTGGGCAGGCAGGGGTATGCACCCCCGGGCCGGCCCCTCCCGGCAAGCCCTCTGCTCCCTCCTGACCTCCTGCACATCCGAGTCTGCAGCCTCCGCCATGACAACACTGACACGCAAGCCAGGGAGAGCGAGAGGATGGGCTCTTCCCTTGGATTCAGAAGAAAGCAAACAGGAAAAAAGTTAATTAAAAAAAAACTTCAAAGCCAGATACTTCCCATTTGGTTTAACATGGCAGTCCTGCTCGGTGGCGATGCTGTCACCGATGTGTCTGCATAGGGCCCATGCTGGGAAGTGCCCAGCATGTCACATCATGAGATGTTATGGGATGTCACCCACCACCAGCACCACTGCAGCACCGTGGCCTCCACCCCTGCTGAGCACTGGGGTGTGGGGTGCCGTGGTGCAGGGCTGGGCACCTGGGGACCGACCCATGGCACGGGGCTGCCAAACCTGCTCTTTGGGAAGTGTTTTCAAGGCACTTGGGCTGGGTGCTAGAGCCCAATCCCCACCTGCTGGCATTATACCACTGCGCCATGTAAAGTGGGGCAGGGCTGGGGGTCCTGGGGGAGCAGGGAGTGCCAGCCTCAGCACGGTCCAGCAAAAGAGCAGCCCCCATCCTGGGGTGAGGAGGGCATCCTGGCACCGCTGGTCCTGTCCCCTCCAGCCACTGCTCTGAAGGAGGAAGGAGGCATCTCTCCCGCCCTATTCTCACTCTTTTCCCCAAAAGGAGCCCAAATCCTCTTGTTTTCTCCAGAAACCTACACCACAGGACAGTGATGCTCCTGCCCCCAGTGTTCTGCCGCCTTTCCCTGCCTCCCACCCCCGCTTTTGGGGTTTTTTTTGGTGGTGTTTCTTTTTTTTTTTAATTTTTGCAGAAGTCTGTGCTGCGTGGTGAGTAAAGGCATCCTGCTGTCTGAGGGCTAACGGCTTGCTGGAGAGATAATAAAGCAAAGGGGAGTAAATTAAAGTAGCTATAAATAGCACCAGGAGAGGAAAAGGAGATGAAGTCATCTTCCTTCAGCTGAACTGGTATTTGCATCACTTCTTCCCTGTGCCTTCCCCTGCCCCCTCACCCCCCTCAGGAAATGCCCCCCCTCCCCCAGCACTGGGGTCCTGCTGTGGGCTCTGTGTACCCCCGGGGCCCCCATGAGGCTGGGGAATGTCGTCATGCCCCTGGGCTGGAGGTGGCTGCCCGGTGCTGGTGGCTTGCTGGAGAGCATAGCAAGGTGGCCTGGAGGTGGTCACTCGGCGCCAGGCTGCGTCCCAGCTTTGCCACGGATCCGCGGCATTGCCCCGTGCAAACCAGTGCATGGCCTCATGCAAACCAGTGTCTCCAGCACGACCCCAGTGCTGCATCGCACAGTCACCAGGAGACATCACGGACCCATCCCATGTCATTCCCCTTCGCAGTCCATCCACAGGCTGCTGCAGAGACCCCCCAGGAGCAGTGCCTGCAGGAAAGGCTGCCGCACACTCAA
>JAVKLA010000090.1:10986579-10999272 GCA_034782735.1 Sagittarius serpentarius | reverse complement strand
AACTCAACAACAGCAAATCTTCCCGAGGAAGCCCCTCCAGGAACCAGATTTCCTAATTTACATTTTTTATTCTTGATGATTTTCACATCCAAGCCTCCACCATCAGCCCCAGGACACATGGGAGAGGAAGGACCCCGACTCTGCAGGAGCCTCCCTGGAGTTAGCAACCAGCTTCGGACCTCACCCAAAACATGACCCTTGCTGTCAAGGCAGCCACTGTCCCTGCAGCCCCCAAGCGGACCCCAAAACCCCCCAGCTGCCCTGAAAGCCCCCAGCCACCCTCTCGCACAAGGTATATTTATGCCTGAGTCAGAATGAGGTCACACCGCGGTTTCCTCCGTGTCAGCTACCAACCCCTATTCCTGTGCTATGCGCACACACCCGTCATGTTATTGCAGGGTATTTATAGCTATTTTACATGTATAATTATAAAACCACAGCTCCACACACACACGAAAATAATCACGGTGCCGGGACACGGGGGAGCGGAGCCAGGGCGACGGGAGCGGGGCTGGGGCACAGACCCCACTGCTAATAATAATTCTTTGCACTTTATATATAACCCCTTTCATCCGCAGCTCTCAAAAATGCTTTGCAGGCATTTAATTAAGCTTCCCAACCTCCTAATGTGACGACAGCCAAGTAACAATATCCTCGCTTTTAGGTACAAAGAGAGGGGGGGTGGCAGGACTTGTCCGAAGTCCTGCAGTGAAGCAAGCCGTGGGGCAGCGAGCCCAGATGCCCCATTCCCTGCCCCACACTTGTAGGGTGCCTGCGTGGGGACATGCCCATAGGGAAGATTTTGACCCAGAAAGGGGATGAGGACCCCAGGATCCTGCTCGACCCCTCTGCTCAGTTTGGGGTAGGGGCAACCGGTGACAGCACAGGGTCTGGGGACAGCAGCAGGGACCCCAGGGACTGCCGGGCTGCAGCTGCTCAACATCTGGATCAGCGGGTAGAAGAGACATACGAATCTCTACAAACTCGTGGGCGAGAGCTTGGGGGACAGCAATAAATAAGATGACAGGTCTGAAAGGGCTGATTTACGAGTAATATTAAGAGTCATAATCCTGCCTGGCCCGGCCACCCCCCAGGGAGGCAGGGGGATGACAAGGACCCAGATACATCACACGGAGACAGGATTCACCGAGGCCAGCGCTGACATACCTCCAAGCAGAGGGACTGGAAGCAGTTGTGACTCCCGGGGGTCTGGGCAGCTCGGTGCGGCAACACAGCCAGATCTCGGTGGCTGCCTGGAGGTGGGATCCCCTGGGATGGACCTCCGTGGTCCCCAAGGTCTGCGGTTTGTGCTCCACTGAGCACCCTCCCTCCCTCCCACGTACATCCCTGCCTGGACGGACTGCTTGCCTCCTGTCCTTGGAGTGATACAGAGGGCACAAGGGGGCATGGGCTTCAGTCTTGGACACTGATGGGACATGAGATGCCACCGAGCAAGAAGGACGTGGCAGGAGAAGGTGGTCAGCAGAGGGCTGGGACTTCAACCCCCAGAGCAGAAGTAAAGAGCAAAGAGATGCTGGAGGCAAACGCTGGTGTTGGTAATAAAAGGGGCAGAACTGCAGCCCTGGGGGATGAAGGCTAGGTGGAGTCATCAACATCTGCAGAAAAACACACTCCCAGCTCCTTTCCCACACATGGAGAGGTGGGGGACAAGTGCCCGTCCTCATCCCCATCCTGGGGATGCCCCACAGGGGAAGAAGCAGCACATCGATGGATGCAGTGCGATTCTGCACACGTGAAATGTAAATGCAAGTCAAAAATCATAAACCTGTACTTGATCCTGTAGCAAGCACCATCCTGCCATTTTATGGTTGTGTTGGTATTTTTTTCCTCCCAGACTGCAGTCAGATCCTTGCTCACCAAAATAAGCTGCGCAGCACCCGCCGACCGACAGCACCCACACCTACCAAGCCCCCAAAATGGGGGAGCGGGACCTACTTGCACCACACCGGGACCAAAGAGCAGCAACACGGACATTAAGCAAGAAAACAGCTGCAGACCTTCCGAGCGGCTGCAAAGAAATGCCCCCAAAACAGTCTCTCAGAGAAAGGAGGGAGGGAAATGGGAACAGTGTGCCTGGTGAGGGAGCCAGCACAGCCCGGGCACCGCTGCAGGGACATGGCACCTTTCTGTCACCGCACCAGCCACCGAAACCGCCCCGCAACCTGCTATCGCCTCCCCAAATTCCACTCCTGCTGCCAGCTGGGCATCTCTTACCAGGGGCTGCTGGCACCTCCGCTGCCTCGCTGGCCACGATGAGGGACTCAAGGATCCTTGCGCGGAGCTCGGGGCTTGCCTCGGTGCTGCAGGGAGAAGGGGGGGATCTGTGAGGGTCTCAGCAGCTCAGCCCCCCCACCGGAGACCCCCACGCTCCTGGGGCAGGAGCCAGCCCCCTGAGGGATCTCCTGTGGGACTGGGGTGATGCTGCATGTCCCAGTCCCGTGAGTGACATCACGCGTGGTCACCGTGGGAATGGGTGTGATATCGGAGCATCACCGTTGGGATGGGGGCTCCTAGCTCTGGGATCCCCCGTTGGAAAACCCTGGGGCTGAGCCACTGGTGGGCTGTCATCCAGCAAAACCAGCTTGGCTGGGGGCCAGCGAGCCCATGCCTGGCTACAGGCACCCTTCTCCCGCCTGCCCCATCCTGTGCACGGCAGGGGCACCTCACCTGGCTGTCGCGGGGCGGAGAAGCAGCTCCCCGAAGAGCTCCCCGAGATGCCGAGGTGAGAGGCGGCTCCTGCGGGTGCCCTGGCAGAGGTGGCAGAAGTGACGGGCGAGCTGGCGCAGGAGCAGTGCCTGGGGCTGCGGCAGGGCTGGGGGGGCCAGCAGGGCTCTGGCTCGCTGGCCGCACTCCTCCAGGCCCGGGGTCTCTGCAGCAGCGGGGAAACAGTGGGGAAGAAACGTCAGTTCAGGAGGCTGGGGCGTCCCCTTGTCTCTCGGAGGAGCCTGGCACCTGCCAGCACATGTGACATGAGCTGTGGCAGGTCTCTACTCCGAACAAAGCCCCCCAAAAATCCTGACCTCAACCTCTCCTCTAAAAATCACAACTGTTTCTTTGCAGCCCGTCCCTTCCCACAGACAGGCTGCGGGACACGTGGGTACCCCAGGGAGCGCAGGGCATGCAGAGGTGATGCCCTGGGGGTCTCGGCTGCCTCTTGCTGGAGGCGACCAGCCGCATTTACCCACTCACAACACCCTAGATCAGATCGTAGGGTGACATGAGCGTGTTCCCCCTCTCAGCACAGCCAGGGAGGGAGCTTGGAGGGCTGAGCCACTCACCTGGTAGGGGCTGCATCTAAACACCCCTTGCTGCTGCTGCCCCAATAGAAGAGAACAGCAAGAGCCCAGCCCTGCCCTGCAAAGCCATGGAAAAGGCAGAGCAAAACACAGGGGGAAAACAGGCACCAGCTGGAAGTCCTTCCAAATTTAAAGACTCAGCCTTCCCCTGCAGAAAAAGCAAACTGGGAGGGAAAAGGCTTTTTAGGAGAAAAAAAGCTGCACCTGGACTGAGAGGTACAGGCAGGGCTGCGGTGAGGTCCCTGCAGCCTTCCCAGCGTGGCCTCTCTTGCCCCCTGAAATGTGGCAGCAGGGGGGGCTGATTGGGGGGGCAACTACTTCCAGCGATGCTTGAATTGCCCGTGTGAATACAAGCAGGCACCTAAAGGTGTTGCACGTCGTGGAGGTGCTGCTGGGACACCCGTCGTGGGCACTCCGAGCAGCCCCACAGCGTTCCCATCGGCACCCCTCCGTGTCCCCCGGTGCCCTCTGGCAGCCTTGGCCAGGGCTCCCCGGTCTTGTGAGCTGTGAGCTCAGCGGCCTGGGACTGCGGTCCTGCCCCAGACACAAGAAACAGCCGCTCTCCAGCCATCCTCCATCCCTGCCTTGGCTCGGCCTTTTCATCTGCGGGGGACAGGGAGGTCCCCAGGGCTGCGTTGCTCTCAGTCAGCTTCAAAGCCCGGCTCGGCCGGGGGCTGACTCAGCTCCCCGCAGCTCTTTGCACCAGGGCTGAGGCTTGGCCGATGCCCAGCCAGCTCACGGCATCCATCCGTCGGGGCTGGGGTGCACCAGAGCCGGAGGGATGGCAGGTCCGGGATCCCTTCCCGAGCAGGTCTGCAAGCCAGCTGGGATGGCAATGGGATGTTTGTGTGCCCCTGTATCTAACAAGCTGCGCCTGTGGGATGTTTGGCTTTGCTCCAGGCCTCTCCTACCCTAATTAGCTGCTTTTTGCACCTTTTTGCACCCAGGGGATGCTGCAGGGGAAAGGTCTACAGCCAAAGGGGGAATCTGGGGATGTTTTCCACCTCCTTTTGCAGGTGGTCAGCTCGCCGCTTTTCCAGCCTGCAGCCTCGAGCAGGGCAGAAGGAGCCTGCTTGCAGGGCAGACTGCCAAAAACCAGCACTGTCTCCTGAAAGACTTGAGGGGTTTTTTTGTTTTTTTTTTTAAAGCCCCAGAGAAATTCCCATCGGCTTCACCTCTGTTCCTGCCCCCTCCTCCTCCTCCTGCACCCGTTGTGCCAGGAGCAGAGCCCACTAGATGCAGGCTGCGGGGAAAGGCACTTCCCTTTGAAGCTGCTTAACGAGGCAACCCAGCTAATTGCTTCCTAATTGCGTTTTTATCCTTGGAAGTGAGACGGCCTTTGATTTCTCCTCTCTGGGAGGGGTGAGGGGAAGGCAGCATCTCGGTGCCTTCGGCCCCGGGGGTATTTCTCCTGGCTTTGTGTCTCTGCGCAGGGCAGGGAGGACGGGGTATCAGTTATACCTCATCTTCTCCTCCGTGTGTCCCTCCTGCCTTGTGGGAGGCCATGAAGAGCCCGTGGCCTCTTCCCGCCAAGACATAGTAGGAAAAGGCCACTCTGGTCTGGCCACAGGTGATCTTTTGGTGCCTCTTAAGGCAGCCAAGAGCATGATCTGCCCAAGCACTAATCTGGTTTAGGACAGGGAGGTGATGCAGGGGATGGCAGATACTGCGGCAGCCAGCAGCGAGATGAAAGCTGCTGTGAGAGGGGAAATCCTGGTTTCGAAGGTGGCGAGGGGTTCAGGTCCTATCTAAGACGGTGGATGAGGGCTTGGCGTATGCCTGGCGATGGCCGTGGGGCCTTGGGCGGGGAAGGGCTGAGCGGCTCTGCAAGGACTCATTTGAAATGGCTTTTGGTCCAGGCTGCCTGTTGGGATGGATCGTGGACTCTCCTGACCTGGGGATGAGCCCTGCCCCGTTTATTTGAAAAAGTTCAAGTAAAACCAAATCCTTGATGGTCTTATACATTTGCACAGAGCCTGGGAACCTTGCAGGGACCTAAAGGCACTTCCTAATGGCACTAAGCTGAAAAAACAGAGAATTTTCTATGCCCATATAAAGCCAAGAGTTAACGAGATTACAGTAAGAAATTCCCAGGCAGCAGAGCCAAAATATTATAATAACGCTTTCTTCTGGGGCCAGCATCACCCAGCCTTGGCAGCCGCTTGTCCCAGCAGGCAGCACCTCCTCCTCCGGGCACTGCAGCGGGAGAGGGCCATGCTGCAGCTAGGGTGAAGCTGCTGCTTTCCTGAAGCCTCTCCCAAAAGCTGCCGTGCTGCTCCAATGCAGGGAGATGCTCCTGGTGGTCCTTCTCAGGATCTGCCCTTAATGCAGCATCAGGCAGGGGATGGGGTCAGAAGCGAGATGCTGGAGAGCCTTTCTAGGAGCTTCCAAAAGCTCCTCCAGCCCCACAGAAGTCCCAGGCATGAGGGGAGCCTGGCCCTGCTTACCTTGAGCCATGTGGACCAAGTCGCTGTAGAGGGCTGGGGGGACCAGGGGTGACGGGAGCTCCTGGAGGTACCACTGCAGGGCCTCCGCCAGCGTCTGAGTGTCATACAGGTCCATGTCCACGGCCGAGGCATCTGCAGGGAGAGAGCCAGCAGGAGCCCTTAGCCCGTGGCACTGCCCCTCCAGCATGGAGCATGGAGCCCTTCCATCCCTGCAGGCCTTCCTCTGGACGTGGGTGCTGATTTCTTTGCCCATGTCCCAGTCCCCCAGGTGTGGCAGCCCATGATTTCACTGCCAACCCCCCCAGCAAATACTCCTGTCCCTGTTTCCGCTGACTCCAAATTCCATGCGCCCATGGAGGGCACGAGGCAGCACCTCCACTTTGTGTGCACTATGCATCCAGTGCGTGGGGCAGGGGCTCCTGCCATCCCACCGGGGTCCCACTGAAGCACGGCACCCATGGGACGGGCTGAGTGGCTGCCCCAGGCACCCTCTGGCCATCAGGGCCAGGCACCATGTGCTAACCCCAGTCCTGGGAGGAACTGCTTGGAAAAATGCATCCATGGAACGGGGTTATGGTCCCCAGGCAATGCATGTTGCTAAAGGCCCACGTCACCCCCGACGAGCCCGAAATGCTGTGAATGTGCCCCAACTGGCATCGCTTCTCCCAGCCCTGAAAAGCATCTGACCCGGGGGAGGCGGTGAAGGATGCTCCAGGGACCGGGGCAAAGCGCTCGGAGCAGAAATGTCCCACGGTCCGACAGGAGCCAAAGGGTGGGATGTGTCCGTCTGAGCCTCGCGGCCAGGTCAGCGTGGGGACATTGCTTCACCGGGGTCCAAGGGGAAGAGCCCTTTCAGCATCCTTTGGTATTGCCTCATGCGTTTGTCTTGGAGGTCTCTCAGCCTGGCTGGGCCGGGAGGTGGCTGCCCAGAGGGTGACGGTCCCTTTTGCAAAGATCTGGAGGTTTCAAAATCTGGGTTTGATTCGAACTGGAGCCAAATGCAATGTTTTGAAATTCTCCTCATAGGAAAAATCTTAGAGGCGGGGCGGGGAATAATAAAAAAGCCCAAGATATTTGGGGTCGTTTGAAATGGTTCGTATGTGGAAACTGAATTTCTCACTTCTTCTAAATGAGAATATTGAAAAAAGAGCAAATTTTGTACTTTCTTAAAGATAATGTGTCAGGCTCCCAATGGTCCAGTGTGTTGTGACTGAGAAGAAGGTGGTGGGCTTGCCCTGCTCTTGAGCCCCCTTTCCCTCCCCTTTCTGGGTCTTTACTCCTAAACGCAGCTTTACTGAAATTGGTGCCATTTTGGGAGATGCTCCACCTCGCAGCCCAGCATTTGCCAGCAGAAAATGCCTCGAGTCTCCAACCATTTTAGTTGACTGCTTGTGGCCGCGCTCCCTTCTGGGGTGATAAACCCAAAAGAGTGGAGAATAGCTATTTCCTAGGGCAAGGTTTTGGAGGCACCCCGCTGACGGGGCTGGGATGGGGAGCAGCTCCCCGACTCCTGGCAAAGGCTCATTTTGGCCACCTTGACTTTGATCTCCTCTCCCTGGGGCACCCCCACTGTGGGACAGGCAGCCCGGGGGGCCTGCCCGCCTTCTCCTCTGCCTGCTCGGGAACAAGAAGCCGTGGTGGGTCCCTTATGGCCAGTGCCTGCCATTTGGCTTGGAGACCACAGAGAAAACAGATTGACCAATGACCGAAGCGAAGCCTTTAACCCAGCTGTTGGAGACGCTACCTCATTTTCAGGAGCAAGCACCCGGCCGGCCAGGAACCATGCCCTGGGGCAGCGTGGGGACAGCCAGGAGAGATGCCACCACGCTGGGGCGGGCAGCTGTCCAGCGTGGCCAAACACCAGCCAGAGCAAAGGCGGGTGCTGCCTTTCTGGCACCCTCCGGTGTCACAGCATCACCCCATGAACCGCTCTGCCCTCAGCACCCTCAAGGTGGGCAGGGCTGTGCCAGCTCTTGCCGGCTGCACCCCAGCATCACTCTGGTCCATGCTGATGCTCCCATCTCCCAGCCACAATTCTGGACCTCCTCAGCTGGCCAAAAGGGTTATTTCTACCGAGGTTTGCGGGGGAATGACAGCCAATTCCCCATTTTTGCTAGCACTTTACCTGGAGGAGTGAGCTGGCAGGCTGGCTCCAGCTGGGCAGGGGGAGGAGAGCAGGGTCAGGGATCCCACGAGATGCTCCAACCCCCGTTTTGGGCTGAAACCCCGCCGTATGTGGCTAAAACCACATGGGATGCTGCTGGGGGGGGTCTCAGAACCTCGTTGCCTGGGCAAGCGGCTGCATTGCAGAGAGTTGCTCCTATCAGTGGGATGCACCAGGCAAACCCCAAACCCCTTCTCACCCGGGGCGAGCCTGGCTGCTCTCCCTTGCCCGCCGCGGAAGTTTCTGCGGGGACCTGTCGCTTGCCTTAAGGATGCTGGCACAGACTGGGGAGAGCAGCCGCAAGCTGTTTCTGCGCAGAGAAGGGGCTGCTGCTGGGCGCTGGCCCCAGGCGATCAGCCCCGGGCTCCACCGCGGCCTAATTAGCTCGTTTGCATCTTTAGGCATGGGCTTGGGGCGGTGTTCAAAGGGAAGCCTCCGCCGGTTTCAAAGCGAGACTGGAAAACATCTTTACACCCAGAGAGAGACCTGATGGGGACACTGGGGGAATTCACACCCTCCTAACAGGGACTGATTGCTGATGGCACCGTTTCCCTTGGCACGAAATAGCCATTAGCCTGTTGCCCCCATCCTCCTGGAGATGCAGCAGCATCCTCCTGCCCCAGCTCCCCTCCTTCCCCGGGAGCCGCCATGGTGAGCTGGGCCCCCCATTAGGCTGAGAGCACAGCCGGGGGGTACTCTGGGCTGCTCCGCGGCACCGGCTGCGTCCCAGCAGCTCCGGGAGGCTCGGCCAGCAGCTGGGGAAGGGTTAACCCTGGAGCCTTCCCAGCCAATTACCGCAGGCCTGACCCCACGGGTGCTGCTCTCTCCTTATCAGAGGGAGATGATAACCAGCTATAAGAAGTTAATGATGCTGCAGGATGAGTCAATGCTCTCCCACTGCTCTCCAGATGTTCCCGTCCCTTCCCCGGGGGAATGACGGAGGGATTCCATCCGTCTGCCACACATAGAAGAAAACCACCCCAAAACCCCAACCTTAACACCATACCAACCCCCTCCAGCACACAACCTGCTTGCTGACCTGCTGGCAGAGGAAGCAAGCAGCTGGGGACCAGCGGAGAGCATCCCTTGCCCGTGGGGGATGAAAAGCAGGAATAAATGTGGGGCTGGGGAAGGGGTGCGTGAGATGACCACCAGCCCAGAGGGAAAAGCAATGGGTGCTCCCAGCCTCCTCCCACTGGGATGCCAGACCCCGCATCCCAGCAGAGGCAGAGGGGTGCCAAGGCTTTGGGCTGAGTCAGGCTGGGCAGGAAACACCAGGACCTCTCCCGGCAGCTGCAGCCAGCCGGGGAGGTGTGAGTAAGCCCAGAGTTTCGGTAAATACAGAGGATGGTTAGCCAAGGGGTGGCGTGGAAGGGGGCGGGGGGGTTGTTTTGAAGGAGAGGCATGAGCGGATCCTGGTAACCGGCTGTCCCCTGCATGTGGCGGCAGGTGATGGCTGCACCCACATCCCTGGCCGGTGCGTGGGTGACAGGGTGCGGACCCTGCCCAGCACCCACGGCCCCTCAGTGTTGCAGGGATGACTTTGTTGTCCAGTCCTGGGGGCCATACCTTCCCACCCGCACGGACGCTGCCTGCACAAGGACCTGTACATCCCCTGAACCCGACCAGGCGTTGGAGTCTCCTGGGCATCCCGCAGTGGGGGTGTGCTGGGGAACTGTGCACTGAATCAGGGAATATTTCCCCAGCTTTGGTTCAGCAACATTCTAGCATCTCTCAGCCAGCCCACTGGTACCTTGTGCTGGGGACTTGGCAGCACCCAGGACACCCCCTGCCCGTGCACGGGAGCTCCTGGCAGCCCCAAACACTCTCCTGGCTGTGTTTCACCTCGGCATACCCCCGGCTTGCACTCAGCCAGGGCAGGAGTGCTGGGACCCCCTTTCAAGTGTGCCCGGCGAGGCTGCCTTCCCCCTCCTCGGCTTCCCGAGGGCAGAGCCCTTCCTCAGTTTCCCCAGCAGCTATGGGAGGGGATGGCAAAAGCTCACCCCCAGTTCACCCCGATGGGTCTGTCAGGGACATCTGCGCTGCTGCCGCTGTTTATTTACCCTTCTTTCATCACCACCAAGTATAAGAGATGAGCTCATGCCTCTTGCCAGGCTCTGACGACGCAGGGTTTATTTCTACTGCAGGTATAAATAAAAAGCAGCGCGGCAGGCACTGGGGCTCCTTGGATTCAGGAGTAAAGTCATTGTGGTAGGGTTAGTAGCGTGGCCAGGGGAAACCAGAGCCCTTGGGGACCTCCAACCCTCTCTGGCATCCCAGGGATGAGGATGGGGATGCGCTCCTCCCTGGGCATCCAGGCCATGATGATGGGGGGAGCGGTGTGAGGCTCCCCAGGCTGCTCCTTACTCCAGCCCAGCCCTGTCTGCCCAGCAGCAGCTCCTGGCAGCCCCAGCGAAGCCCCAGGGCCCACCACCACTCGCTAATCCCCACCGAGCCCTGACCTAATTCCTGGGCACGTGAGTGTGTTTCCAGGCAGACTGCTCTGCGCCAGGGCCCGAGATCAAAGCGCGCAGGATGGCAGCACAGGCACGGCACGCCTGGAGACACCGGCTCCAATCCTCCTCGCCTCGCCACCGGATTAGCCCCAGCACCCTGGGGTGCAGGCAGCTCCTGCCTGGCCCTGCCAGTGGTGGAGGCTTTTCCCAGTGCTACCTGGGGAGGGCTCAGGGCGTTTGTGTCTGCCGATGGACCCCAGCGCGCAGACTGGGGCGTGGGGTATCCAAAATCTGGGAGGTTTCAGTGCTGGATGGGTTCAGGCCCATCTGAGGTATACAGGGCACCCAGGGAGCCATGGGGTGGGGGGGCCCTGCGGGGTCTCTGCACCCTGTTCCCTGTTAGAGAGGAGGGATGAGGATTCAGCAAAGCGCTGCCTGGCCCACTGCACGTGGGACTTTGCAGCCATCCCCACACCAAGCCTCCTCCATCTTGGGTCCCTCAGCCTCGAAGGGCTGCAGCACCCACCAGCCCACCCACGGCTCTGCTGCCACCGGCCAGAGAAGGTCCCATGTTTCCAGGTTCAGTGGCAGCCATGAGAAGGCTGCCTGACACATCTCAGGGGAAGAGGGGTGCGGGCAGGACCCCGAGCAAGCACGGGGTGAGAAGACATCACCCCTGGGCACCGGAGGGTCTTGTACACCTTGTGTCCACAGGCACTGGGGACTTTGCAGGTGATTTGCCCCCTCCCCTGCACTCCAGACAGCTCCTGAGCCACACACAGGAGTGCTGGGGGCTGGAAACCCTTGGGGTCAGCGTGTGACCCCTGGCACGATGGGCCACAGAGATGCCCCCAGGCCATGAAGCAGCTCCACAGCCAGGCACTGCCGGGAGCACTGGGGGCAGCCAGGGCGAGTGCTGCACCCTGCCACTGCCGTGTAAAGCTCTACTTTCTTCTTCTTTTTCTGCCCAGAACTCTTTCCTTGCAGCTGCAGCAGGACTCCCGGCTGGCTGATCGCCCGCAACCCTTTGGCGAGTCCCCCCGGCCCCCATGGGGCTGCGGCTTCTCATTAAGTCCCTTTTTGGGGCCACATGACTCCAACTCCCACGTTCAGTGATGGCGCATGGTCCTGCTCGCCTCTCAAGGGCATAAGGGTCTGAATTGAGCACTGAGTGTCCTAAAACAATTAATTCTCCGCTGGAGCCAACGTAAGCCGGCTGTGAGCCCAACCACCCTTTGGTCCGTGCTTCACCCGCCGGCCCCAGTGGCATCTCGGCTGGGTGGCAGCGGAGGTGCTCGGTTCACTGACCCCCTTTTATCGATGAGCTCTGTCTTTGCTTTCTTTTTTTTTCTCCTATAAATAATTTTTCTTGCATCATCCACCATGGAAATATCAAGTTTGGTGCACCGTCTCAAGCCTGCGTTCAGATGCCACCGTCCTGCAGGACGTCACCAGCGCCAGGATGGGGACAGGCTCAGCCCAGGCTGTGCCCGCCGCTGTGCCCACCGCTGCCGCAGCCCCGCAAGGATGGAAAACCTTCATTCCAAAGCCTGGGTGATGTTCGGCTTGGGGGCTACCCTGTCAGGCTAGGTTCCCCCCAGGTAAGGGCTCCGAAAGTGCCAGGGATGGGGAAAGGGTTCGATCAGCACAACTCAGACGGGTGCCTGCCCTGCCCAGCCCCAGAGACACGATGCCCGTACTCTGACCTGCGTGGCTCCTTGTCCCCGGAGAAAAATCCTCCTCCCCACTGAAAGTTCAGATTCTCTTTCAGTGTAGAAAACACCCTGTTTTCTCCAACACATTAAGATTTGGGGATTAGAAAACCAACACGCGAACTTTTCCAGCCCCTGCTCTTTTTTCCTTGTGCTCTCTAGCAATTTTCCTGCCACCACTGCCAAACATCAGCGTGATTTGGGTATTCACAGAGGGAAGCTGAAACCCCTGGTGGGAACCCGGTTTTCCCCCAAGCAGAGATGCGGTTCAGTTCCGGCCACTGCCAGCCCCAGCTCCAATTTCTCCCCGTTCCCCAAGATGGAGCTTGACTTTTGCAAGCAGGCTGCTGGCTGAGATGGGGTGCTGGAGGGATGGACCATCAGGAGTGTGGGATGAAGAGAAACGCGACCCTCACCTCTGCTGTCTTGCGTATGGGGCATGCAAACTCCCCTTTTTTGGCAGGGATGTTTTACTCCACCAAAAGCAATGAAAGGGCCTGTATGGGAGCCGAAGCAGAGATGCTTTCCTGCCCTCCGCAGCCTGGTTTGGGCTCCAGCAGGGCTCTGGGGAAGCACCGCTGGGTCTCCGGTCTGCAC
>JAVKLA010000090.1:10943002-10963019 GCA_034782735.1 Sagittarius serpentarius | reverse complement strand
CAGCCTCCTGCGGGGCAGCATCCCCATGAGCACAGGGTGGGGAAAATGAGGGGCTGGAGCTCCTGGCCATACGGGGAAGGCAAATACCTGAAAAACTGCCTTTCACCCCCCCCCCCCCAACAACAGACCCATGGGGTGCCTGCGCGCCCATTGCCCCACCACAGTGGGTGCCATGCACAGGCCAAAGCGCCCCGAGATTTGCAGGGTGTGTTCACCACCAGCACCACCGGCCCTGGGGCACAAGAGGCAAAAACCCAGCATGGCAGAGGGGTGTGTGCTGGCAGGGAGCGGGCAGCGCTCAGCGCTTTAGGAAACGAGCTGCCCCCTCCCTCCTGGGAATTGGCTTTGGTGGGGGACAGGGTCCTCATGAGCGGGAGGAGGAATCACAGCTCTTCGGGTTTGTGCTGATGAAGGGAGTGAATGGGAAGCAAAATCAAGCTCATCTGGCACCAGCTGCCCAAGGAGTGCCCGCTGCAGGGGATTTCCCCCTCCCGCCAAAGCAACCTCGCCAGGATGTTCCCGGATCCGAGAGGAGAGGACATCCTCGAAGGACACAGGCTGGCCCAGGGGAAGAAGTGAGGCAATGCACCCTTTCCCCAGCGCAGCCTTCCTCCCTGGCTCCCCTTCTCCTCCTCCTCCTCTCTGTCCCAAAGATAAACCATCCTGGGTGCCCACCCAGCCTCAAGGGTGCTTTCTGGGCAGCTCCATGCCCTGGTTATTTGTCGGGATATCAGAGGAGGTGGTGGAAGAGCTATTCGAAAAGCAGCAGGCAGAAACCAACACTGAACCTGAGCTGTTAATCATTAACACCATGCCAGGCAGGGCACGGCGCAATAACCATCATGGCAACAATCCCGGGTACCCAGTTGAAGATTAATTTGCCGCCAGGCTTTGTTGGGTGCAGGCACAGGAGGTGGCAGCCCCACGCCGGGAGGCGCAGCAGGGGATGGGGATGGGGACGGGGATGGGCTGGGTGCAGGGTAAGGACCCCCCGCAGCTGGGACCACGGGGAGAAGCCAAGCAGAGCCCCTTCCTGTGAGCGGTGTGGACTCTTTGTAAAGCAGAAGGTGCTGAAAATTGGGAAGCAGCTCCCTGAGCTGGGATGCAGGTGGCTTGGGTGCAGCGTCACTGCCTCCCTCCCACGGAGGGGTGGGGAGAGGGCCAGCACGCCCTAGGTGCTGGCATCCCTCCAGCACTGAGATCCCTCCATCCAAGAGGACCCTGTCTGTTATCCTGGAGGACGCCGGCTGGAGGCTGCTTCCCTCCATCTGTGGGGCACAGAAGGACCGATGTGCCACGGGAAGGGTCAGCCTGGAGCTTGTCTCCCACGTCCCAGCCCGTCACTGGAGTACGGGGACTCCCTACTCCCCTGGCAGGGAGATCCCCGCCAAAAAACCATAATGCATAAAGATCACCACCACCAGAAATGATGCAAAATTTCCCTTCCCCCACCAAGCTCTGGAAAGGTCAAGTTTCACGCCAAGGCTATTTTGCTTTTGTTTACTTATCAGCCAGCTCCTGGGACGTGGAGCAGCCCGGACAGGCTCTCCTTTGTACGGCTGCACAAAGCCAGGGAGGCCGGGCTGCGGGGGGGCTGCACGGGCCGGGCGAGACCTCGGAGCTGGCAACTTGGGCAGCACGTGCTAAAGCTGGTGCCACAAGGTGCCGAGCCGTGGGAGCCAGTGGGTCGGGCTTCCCAGGGTGGGCAAGCGATGGGCCAGTTGCCTGGCCAGCTCCGGGACACCCGGGGGTGCTCCAGCATCTGCGGGCTGAGCCAGGAGGAGAGCGGGACCCCGAGAAAGGGCAGGATGGGGTGCGACCTGGCTCCTCTAACGAACTCCCCAAGACTGAGCCCCTTCAGGCAATGAACCTGGGCATCACCATCACCAGGGGGGCGATGAGCCGAAGCTCTCCATCAGCCTGGCCCAGGTGCTCCCCTCCAAGGGGGCTGGTTAACCTGCTTTTAGCATCATCCCTCCGTTTCAGGAGGGGATGCTCCTATAAATGCAGCACTTTGCAAATATTGGGTCCTTAGGGCTGTGCCCATGGGGCTTAGTCCCAGCAGCCGGATCCAACCCTCGCCCACAGCGCCTTGGCAGGGGCTCAGCACCACAGGGTTTGGCCTCAGCGGGAGGCAGATGCAGACGGGGAGCCTGCCAGGTAAGATCCAGCTCTGGCACCGCCAAGCAAAGCTCCTGGGGCTGGGCAAAAGCCTCTGGCAAGGGGGTGCCCCCGCTGAAAGCCATGCCTTGTCCCAGGGAGGGGGTGGCAGCCGCCTAGGAAGAAGCCCAGCCTGGCTGCAGGGATCACGCAGGGGAGCAGGAGGCAGCCAGTACGGGATGCAGGTTGCTGCCGGTCTGTGCCAGTGGCCGACACTCTCCCATTGTGGTTTTCTTTGTGTCCTGCGGTCCCTGCCCCAGAAACGGGGGCACCCCCAGCCCTCCCAGGGCTCCCTGCCCCACAGGGGCAGAAATTTGGAGGGGTCTCTTGGGCTTCCTGCAAAAGTGACCCACACAGGGCTGACCCAGAGGCTCTGTGGCTATTTTTTCCTCACAGCAGGACCAAGCCTGCTCCTCACTTGGCTTCAGTTCACCCCTGCCTGCGCCCACCTGCACAGGGAGGAGCGAAGGCTGCTGCGCTGCAGAGGTGGTTTTGCTGGAGGTCTCTCCTGCAGCCCCTGCTTTTGCTTTGCCATCCCCAGCCACAACCAGGCAGGGGCTAAACAGCTCAGGAGCAGTGTGGCAGGGTGGGGCTGGCCCCGGCGTGGCATGACCTGAATTGTTAGGTCTCAGCTCCAGCCGTGGCTAGTTGACAGCAGGGGCCCAGTCCCCATCACCGACGACATCCCTTCCTTCTGCTGTGACCTAGGGCAAGGGGTCCTCATTCCAAGACCCCATTTCCCTCCAAAGAAAGAAACCCAAATCCACCAACGAGGCCAGAAATGCAGCCCAGCCCTGTGGAGCTCAGACTGCTAGATGGCGGGGGTGCAAGCACCGGGGCTGGCTGCTTGCTGCCCCCACCCCAGGATGAGCAGCCGCTTCACCCTGCTGACCCCCAAAGGGACACCCAGGCAGGAGCCGAGGGCCACGAGTCTGTATTTCTCATGGGATGGCAGCTGGAGGCGCCAGGGGAAGCACAAGGGCTGGCTCCCCCAAGCAGGAGTCCCCAGGCAGCTAGTCAGAGTTTCCACCGGTTGCTGAAGATAAAACCGATAAAGAAAACAGCTCGGAAACCTGTGCCACCTGCTCTGGCACCACACAGCACAGCACAGCATGGCTCAGAGGACCTCTGCTGGCACAGGAGCCACAGGGCAGGGGCCCAGGGCGACTGTTAGCCCACGGCTAGTCCTGCACCACACAAGGCAAAGCGAGGCACCAGAGGCCAGGGGTCTGTCCTTTCCAGGCAGGTAGCCAGACCTGGGGACCTCAGGCCTGGGGCATGCCTGAGGCCAGCTATGAAACACAGGAGGCTCAACAGCTTTGCAATGTTTACTCTTGAAAAAATAATTCGATTCGGAAAGCGGCAAGCCCTGGGGATGCCCACGCACCCGGCCCTACCATGGCCGCCACACCAGAGACTTGCTGGAGGAACGGGGAGAGACGGAGAACAGCACCCAGCGAGCCCATCGTGGTGTACAGAGAAGGGGGAGCTTGAAGCCCACCGGTCAAGTCCTGCTGTTGGTGAGAGCAGGGAGCCACAGGCCCCTGGTCGCTGCAGGGCAGGCAGCAGAGGAGAGAGGAACTCACGTTTAGCCATTCCCTATCCACAGGGCCACCTTCCTCAGCCCCAGGAGGGGCTAAGAGGAAGCCAAGCCTGAGCCCTGTCAGAGAATAAGGGAAAGGGGGTGCGTTTAGTTTCAGGGACAAGGGAAACTGGGCCTTGGGTACAGAGATGCCAAGGAAAGGGCATCATGGCAGAGAGCCATGGAAGTTTTTCCAAAGCACGGTATGGGAAGCAAGCTGCTTTCTGGGGGAAGAAGCCAAGTCCCTTTCCCAACGCACTGAAAGGACCTGCTTTACCTCGAGGGCAAGCGCAGAGAGGCTGCCTGCCCACTAGCTGCCAGAGCAGAGTCCCAGCGAAGGGCAGTGCTGGAGGTGGCAAAGGAGGGCAGGGTTGAGCCCAAGCCCGGTATGGCAGTCTCAAGGGTGCTGCCCTGCACCCTCTTGTTCCTCTCCTGCATCTGTCCCATCCCTGCTGCTAGGATCGGTGTGCAAGGGACCGCGAGGGTCAGAGTCCCTGCGGTCACGCTAGAGCTGCGCTGTGTCCACACAGGGCTCATTTTGGGCAAGGAGGAGCAGATTTCCCAGGTTCACAACTATTCATTCCTACGCTGGGCAAGGGAGGAAGGAGGGGAACAGAGGATGGAGCCAGGGAGACCAGACAAATCTCCCACAACTGCCCCTACGCAGGCTAGGGGCTGCCAGCTCTCCACGCTGCTTTCCTGCTATCCTCCCCTTCCCACAAGCAATAAATAAATAAGTTAGTGTAGTGTAGACCCCGACGCTCAGTTCACAGTGAGAAAATGAAGGGGAAGAGCCCCTGCGACCACAGAGAGGGCTAAGCAGCAAATCCTCCTCCCAAGGGCAAGCCAGAGCGTAGCATCCCTGCCCGAGGCTGGGGGACCTGGACAGAGAACAACTCTCGCTGCATGGATGAGACAGGGAGGTGTACTGAGCAGGGACCAGGACTGCCCCTGGGTGGGTGGGTGGGTGAAACAAATTAGTACCGAGTGGCTGGGGGTGGGAGGGGGCCCTGGGGTCCTTCCTAAGGCACAGGAGGGGGGACAGGGACCCCCTCCCCCTCCCTCTGCATGAGGGGCGTACCACAGCAGGAGAGCCAGGCTTCCCATCCCGGCTCAGCTCACAGCTTCCCTGCTAGCAACGTACCACAGTAAGGGTGAGGATTCAGGAGAAGAAACCCTCCTCTGCCTTCAGCAAAATCTGGGGCTATCTGGCCAGGGAAGAGGGAGAGACAGGGTACAGGACCACAGGCAAGGACCACGCCAGAGTGCAGCATGCCTCACTCCAGAGGACCCTGGTCCATCCTGCCCCTGCAGCCAGGGGGATGGCCGCTGGCTGCTCCTATCTCGCTCTGCAAGGCACTTTCATCCCCTCTCCCATGACTTGGGGGGGGCAGGGCTGCTCCCCACAGCGAAGGGGGGTGAGGACAGTCTCAGCCACAGCACACAGCCTGGTCCACTTCCATCTATAGCCATCTCCAGCTCCCAGAACTGCAGAGAAAGGAAAGGGGCACCTGACCACCCTCATGCTGGGTATAGGGTGTCCCCTACGTGTCGACAGCAAGTTCAGCTCCTCTTCGGCATTCCCTTTCGCCTGTGAGCTGCGACCGCCCGCAGCGACCGCTGCAGCCCAACAAGCGAAGCCAGTGTGCGAGGAGACGTCCAACCCAGCATACAGTCTTCAAGGTGCATCCATCGTGCAGGAGATAGGAGAGATGCTGGAAGATCCCCTCTTCACCACCGCGTTTGCCACTGGGCACAGAGCCAGCCAGGCAAGAGTTAATAAATAACACCCAGCTGGTAGGCTGCAGCACTCGAAGACAAGCATGCTGCCTTCTCAGGACTCGGGGGCCAAAAAGGGAAGCAAAGGTGTTTCTCGAGGCCCCTGCTAGCCCCCAGTTGAGAACCTCCTTCCTCCAGCCTTGCCCAGCCAGGGGACAAAAGGAGCAGCGTTAGTAAAGAGTCTGTGTTAAAAAAAAAAAAAAAAAGTTCCTGGGATGGGGGGTGGCATATCTACAGGGAAGGACCCTGTCCTGTGCGAGGGAGACCACAATAGGGGGCTGGAAGGAGCCTGAGATCTCATTTTGCAGCCTGAAATGGGAGTCCGTGTCCAGTCACCAGCCTCCGAGAGCTGCTGCCAACTCTGTCTCTGCACCATGGGGGTCTCGGTCTTCCCCCAGTCCCCTTCGCTTCCCAGCTGCCAGTCTCATGTCTGCTCTGCTGCAGCAACGGCTGGCACTGCCACCGCCCCCTCCTCCTTGGCAGGGGGCTCCATGTAGATTGGTGTCACCGACGAGGGCTTCTTGGACCTGCAGGTGAGGAGGCTGGATGGGAGCAGGCAGGGGTGGTGGTCCCCCTTGGGACTCCAACACCCAACAGCACTGCCTGGCCTTCCTGGCATGATCTCCTTCCCACCAAGGGGTCCTCCAGCCCTGGGCATGTATCCTGTCCCCTCTCCCACCACACTGATTAAGAAGGGGTGGTGGTATGCGCCAGGATTGGGCTAGAACAGAAGTGGATGATGCAGTGCACCAGGCAGGGGACAGTGCCATGAGGATGGGCAGGGGGGGGCGGGGGGATTACCCGGGATGCTGTGCCCTGATACTCACGAGTAGGGGGAGGCAGGGACCCCCACCACGAGGAAGTGGTTCTTCTTGCGGAAGAGCCGCCACAGCCCCTTGTGGTTCCCACGGACGTCCAGGTCCCAGATGTGGAGGCACTAGGATGGTGGGGAGGGAGGAAGAGACATCAGAGCCTGGGGACAGACACCAGGGCCAGGTGTCCCCTGGCAAGGGAAGAGCCACCACCCCTGCCCTCACCCAGACACAGCAGAGAGGGCTGCACTCCTTGATTGGGGTGGCACAGGGCAGCACCCCTCCAGCCACCGTCAGTGAGAGGGGGAGGGGGAACCCGCTCCCATCCCTGCCTCAGGACAGGGGGTTTGATCATCACCTCCAGGCAAGCGATGGAAACTACCAGACAAGCGCAAGCCCTGGGCTCCCACACAGGGAGGTCATAAGACTCATCTTCTCCACTGAATCAAGCATCCTCCCTGGATGACCCAGTGCCTTCTGTAAACACTAAGAGCTTTAACGTCACCCGAGGACAGCAAGAATCCATTTGCTGAGCTGCGTCCATGCCACGGCCAAACCCATAACCAACAGCCAGATGTTTCCCAGCAATGCCAAGATCAGTGCAGTGGCGAGGACAGGCCATGTCAGGGGCCTCACCTTGGCAAGCTGAGTCCAGGTGGTGAAATCTGCTTCCTGCTCCATCCTGATGAACATGACGTAGACCCTGCCCTCGGTGTCAGGCACGAAGGAGTCCTCGCAGGGGTTCTTGCTGTGGTCCAAGACCTCAGCCTCACTGTGGAAACAGAACAGGGAGTGAAAGGGGACCCCACATCCTTTCTATTCCCACTGCAGAGTACTTCAGACAGGCAAGTGGTGGCTGCGGCCACCACGGCCACCTCCACCCTTTCTTCCATCCTGCTTGGTTCACCCAGTGTGCCCTATGGTCTCCCAACCTTCCTGCAGGCACTTACCCCAGGAGCCGATGAATTTCAGTCTCGTAGGCATCCTTCCTCAAGCTGTTGGAGGAGGAGAGAACACAGGGATCAGGGCAGAGTCAGACAGTTTGATAAGCAGGGAACATCCCAAGATGATCCAAACTTAAGACTGCCCAGCATTAAAAGGCAGTTTGGAGCCAATGAATGGAGAGCAGGGACTGCCATGCATCCTGGAGGATGTGGCAGCAAAACCATGACCCTTCAACACATCCACCAGGAGCACCGGGGTAGCTGAACCCAATCTCACAAAAACCACTGCAAGGATTCCCCAGTGGAAGCCAGTGTGCTGGGGCTGGAGGTTAAGGCTGTTGTTCCAGAAGGAAGGGAGACATCCTCAGTACAAGGGGACAAGAGTCAGGTCAAGCAACTGTTTCATCTGGGTCTCATTCTGACCAGCGCTCACCTCTCCACATTTTTAAGCTGGACATTCGGAACTGTGTTGAACTTGTGCTTCTTGAAATAGGCTTCCTGGGAGGAAGAGAGAGGGGATAGAAGGAAAATGGGGTTCAATCAGGAGTCGGCAGTACTTGGAGGACACCTCAAGCATCCCTGCTACCCGGAAAGGTGGCTGAGTCAGAGCTCAGCACCAGGATGGGGCTTGGGGGCTCAGGGAGGTCACTCACGTGGAAGTAGCCATTCATGTTGAGCCCCACGATGCCGAAGTGGTAGGAGCGCGAGATGTCAGGGATGATGCACTCCCGGCCCTTTCGCTGCTCGGGCATCCGCATCCACATGTCCCAGTCCCAGAGCTGGGGAGGGGAAACTGCTACTCACACTCATGTTTGGGGATGTATTTTGGCAGTGTGGTCATCCAGGGACCTTCCTGGCTGCCCACACCAGCTCTAGCTCCTTTGGCCCCAGCCTGCCTGGGCTGTTCCAGCCAGCTCTGTGGCTGGTTATGTGGTCCTTAAGTTACTGTCTGTCCCAAATCCATTCTGCTTGAACATTCTTCCCAGTAGAAGCTCAGGGAGAGCCAAGACCCCTCCAAGAGCTCTACCCACAGGGACTGGGTGACGGTCAGGGACTGCTGATGGGCAGAGATGGGGGTACAGAAGACAGGGTCCCTCTAGGGTACTCACCTTCTCAGGGGTTGGCCACTTTGGCTCCAGCTCGTCCTTGTACAGGCTCTTCCGGAGCACCCAGCCCAGGCCTGGCATGGTCTCTACACGGTACAGGAGCGAGGGGTCCTCAGCCGTGTGCTCATAGCCCTGCGATGTTACGGGGAGCATTCAGCACCCTGAATGCACCCCTACCCCACCAAAAAAGGAGGCGTCTTGCTCCACTGAGGTTCTCAGCATGGGGAGCAGGGGACAGCCACCGGGATGCACATGGCAGGGCCAAGACAGCGATTTGCAGGGGCACTTCTGAACAGTCCAGGGCTGGGGAGACAGACCCACTTAGGATGACAGTGGGGCAGACACCCTGCTTTAAAGATGGAACTTGGACCCCAGCCTGACATGGGAACAACACAGGGCAGAGGTGTCCCTGCTCCACCATCCTTCCCTGACCCACCTGGTCATTCCAAGCCGAGATGCAGTACAGGCTCTCATCCTCCTCCAGAAGGTGTATCGACTGGCTCAGAAAGCTGAAGAAACAGTTGCCCGGTCCCTGGTCAAACACCCTTCCCCCACGCAAACCAAAGCAAATTCTCCACCAAGGGACAAGCCACCCTCAACTTCTGGGACTGTTTAACCCATCTCTTGGGCTGAGATAGCTGATGCTGGTGTGAGATCAGGGAAGGAGCACCCAAACAAGCTAAGCTGCATCTCACCATGGGGAGGGGACAACATTGTCTCCTGCTCCATCAGTCTCTCCTCCTTAAGAAGAAACAGGAGCCCTGTTAGACCCTGTCCCTGTCCTCTTGCTATGGGGCAGCCCCAACCATGTGTGTACAGAATGGATCAGTGTCTCTAAAAAGTAAACCAGGAAGAGATCCCAGTCCCCAAAGTCACCCTGCACTGGGTGCCAGGACAGCGGACTCAAGACTCTCTGCAGGCAGAGCTCAGTTACGGCTGCTGCCTGGGCACCGCTCAGCCTCGGATAGGTGAGCTACAGCATGGCAAGGATCTGGCCTCTCCTGAGCAGCCAGAGAGCTTCTAGGAAATGCCTCACCCAAACAGGGACTCACAGCTTTACCTGAAGAAGTCAACAGAAATGTCAAGGTCTTCCTCCAGAACTACGGCGAATTTAGCATCCTGTAGGGCAAGCAAAATGTCAGAAAGGTAGAGAGGAACAGGCCAGTGCAGAGACAGCAAGCAGCATCCCCTGCCTGTGCTGTTCCCTGCCCCAGAGGACTGATTCCAGCTCCTGTGAGACGGGGGTCACAGATGCCACTCTCCCAGGGAAACCCTGCGCTGTCTTGCTCCCATAGGCAAGCAGCTAGACAGGGCGCAGGCGGAGGTCTCACTCACCGGGAACAGGTTGAAGGTTGCAGTCAGACTGGCTTTGTAGTGCTACATGAAAAGACAGATTGTTGGCTGTGTTAGCATCAACCTGCCACAGATGCAGAGCTTAGCCTGCCTCCCTCAAATGCCAGCCCAGGTCCCAGGAAATAACTCTCCCAGGATTTGGGAAAGGTCTCTCACCTGGGAAACTCTGGCATTTTTAATGCTGATGGGAGTGTGCTGGATTCCTGAGAGGCCAAACAGCTCCACGACATCCATTGGCTCCTGCAATGGAAAGGTACAAAGCTCACCAGATGTGTGGGTCTGGATACATTCTCCGCCCCCTCTGCCAGTGTCAGCTCCCTGGGACAACAAGAATATGCCTGTGGGATCCCATGTATGTGGCTGTCCTCTTGGGGGCAAGTGAGGCTCACAATGATGCTGTGCAGTAAACCCCGCAGCAAGGAACTCAAACCCTCTTGGCCCTTCAGCCCTTAAGTATCGCCATAAGTTTCTCTTAGCCCTGCTAGTTTGCAGACCCAAAGTTGCATCCAAGAATATCTGAGAGGTCCCAAATTCCCAGTCAGCCATTGACAGTGCAGAAAGAAAATAGGCACAGCCAGGAACACCTACTAGCTGCTTAATGTCAAGACCACAATCAACTTCATTTTCTCTCACAGTTGCCAAGAAAGGGACCTCTCTGACCAAGCACATCCGCACTAGGGTCAGAAGCAATCTGTATTTGGGCTGAGATATCTCTTCCCCAAGAAGGCCCCACCAAGGCCTTCTCCATCCCACCTCCTGCCCACAAAAGAGAGAAGGAAATCCCACTGCACCAACCCATTCCCCCTTTCCCTGGTATCAACCATGGCAGCACAAGCATCCAGGCTGCCCCCTCGTAGCTGAGGGATGCTGCTCCAGTTGCCATGGCAATAGATGCTGCTATCTTTAACCACTCATGTGCTGCAGTAAGAGCCTGCGTAAACAAACTAGCTCCCCCAGCCCCACAACCTGGCAGTGGTGGGAGAGGCCTGCAAGGGAACGAGCCTGTTCCCTTCCCTGTCTCCATCACAAGGCAATCAGACAATACCTCATGGGCTGCTGCAGAGGTGAGGGCCAGCAAGCCCCTGAGACCTACTAAGATCCCACATGCCTGTCCCAAAGCACAGCCCGCTGCCAGAGAGCCAGGGCTTGCCGTGGGATCCCCCAGGGCTTTATAAGGATGAGCTCACAGGAAGGTCTTTGCCCTCTAAAGGGCCAGTTCTCCTCTACCTGGCCTCAGGCTTTCATGAGCCTTGTGAACACAGACCGTTTTGGGTCTCTTCACCTCTCACCGAGAGTGGAGCTGGACAGGCACAGCTGGACTGGTTTGTTCTGCTTCCTGCAAGGGAGCTGGACAGGCGGTGTTATACCCAGACCTGCTGAAAGGGCTGGCAATACTCATCAAGCAAGAAAAAGGGATGGGGAGAGCCCAGCATGACCAGCTCATTTTTGCACCCCAGCCCCTTTCTGACACGGGGATGTCAACCCTGGGCTTTGGTAAAGGCCAAGGCAGCTTTATCCACACCTGTGGCTTGGCTAAGCTGACTGACTTTGTGTAGGAGCCGGTGAGGAGCCGTGTGATCCACAGCAGGAGGAAGGGTGAAGGGGCTCATAGCCTGCCCACCCACCAAGGACTGGGCCAGCACCACATACTCTCAGCTGAAGAACCAAGGACCTGGCTACAGAGACCTCTGGGAGTCCTCTCACCTCGTAGTACCCATCGATGAAGACTGTGATCATCTGCGGATTGACGCCCTGAGCCGACAGCAAGGAGCGCAGCATCCTGGGGAGAGATTGAGGGGCCTGAGCACAGCACAGCCCCAGCGGGCCCAGGCCATTCAGCAGAGGGGTATGGATCCCTTGGGGTGGGGGAAAGTGTGAGTGATAAGGAAATAGAACCTACTACCCCTGGGCTCTTCCCTTTCCCATGGCCAAGGGCCCTGGGATCTGTCCAAGCAGGTCTGCCCACATTGCTCGTGCAACCCCAGGAGCAGGCTGGATCCTGCCAGCAGGACGGAGGGGAGGGCCTGGACCATGCCTGGTCTTGTGGCACACAGCACAGAAGCCGTGTCCCCTGGAAGTGCTTACCTGTACAGGTAGTTGGGGCGGTTCCCTGCAATAACAGCTACAGGCACATCAAAGACTTTATTGTCTTTGAGCTGGAAAAGAACAATGTGTGTGAGTGGGGCTGAGGGAGGCCATGCCAACCTAAATGATTCTATGCCACTGAGAACAGGATCCAAGGGGTAGGGATCGGCCCCACTGTTAAACAGCAGAGCTGTATAGTCCTACCCCTACCACACCAACCAACCAGGACTCCACTCAGCACTGCTGGAGACCCTGCCAGCTTCCCTCCTTCACCCCACCTCAGACCCAGCTCCCAAATCTCAACTTGCATCCACCCGGAGACCTTTGTCGAAACCCTTCAGCACTGTGCCAAGGACAGCCCAAAGGCCACGACAGCTGCTCTGTCTTCAAACATAGGAGCTCTGCTGCTTACACCGATGTCCCTAGAGCCATGGTAACCTGGCAGCTCAGGGCAGACATAGGGCAAGGGAACTCCCCATCCCCAGCATGGCCTGACCACGTGTATTCGCCTCACCTTTGCCAGGGCTAAGAGCTTGCCCAGGGGCAATCCGCACCGCTGAGCTGGTGCTTAAGGACAGGGCTCTGCATCTGAGCTGCAAACACATCTGGTCCAGCCCAGCCCTCCCTGCTGGAGCCTTCCCTGAATACTCTGCCCCTGCACTCACAGGATCAGGGTTGAACTCAATGGGTGTGGGGTCTTTGCAGCTGCAGACGCTGCCGTAACCTTCTACTTTGCTGCAGAACCTCTTCCGGCGGTGGTTCAGCTCCGTGTCGGGCCAATGGCACTCAGCATCTGGAAGCACCAAGGAGAAAAACCAGACCACTTATCCCCACAGCCTCACCTTGTGTGCTCCAGGCTGCACCGCCACATGCACAGTTCTCCCTGGGCTCAGCCATCACCAAGCCAGTCCTTATTACTATGAACAAGCAACACTTCTGGATACTAGATACAACCACAGGAGCCATTCAGAAACCATCCCCACCATACGGCTTCTCTGAGGAGCACTGGGCCGTGCTCAATGCCAACAGTCAGAAAAGACTGGACCAGGCCTGGTTTGGAGAGGTGACAATTGGCCAGACCATGTCCCCACTTCCCCATCCTCACCCTTCTCAACCACCATGCCTGCAATTGCCATGGAAACAGGAAGAAGGGAAGCTGGCCCCATTTTAAAAGTTACCATCCCCATGTCAAACAGCCTTAAATCCATCCTAGGATGCTGCTAACAGACCCACAGCTTTGACTCAAAAACACCAAAAGCAGCAGGCAGACAGGTCCCAGAGACACCTGGCACCACAGAGCAGATCTTCCTACCTTCCACAGATGTCAGATGAACTTCTGTCTTCAGCAGTACAGGGTCACCCCATGTTGAGAGGGCAGGAGACTTCGCGTGCTTCTCCCCGTATACTTCCCCTGGAGCAGGGACACTGGGTCAGGACTATCTGGAAGGGCCCATCCCCGCTGTGTCAAGGCATGACCACAGCTACAGCTCAGGGTGGCAGCTTGGCACCTTTTCCCCACTGGCCTCTGGTGAGCTGCTGAAGGGACATGCTCTGACTCCATCACCTCCCTCTCCCCCAGGAATGAAGCTGCCTGCTTTTTGTGACTTGTTCCCTGCTCATACAGGGTGTTGGGGATGGGCTGGGTTTGTCTTCACCTGGCTTCTCCCCAAAAAGGGGGCCGTGAACCCTCTCCCGGCCTGTGCTAGACTCACCTCCCTTCTTCCCCACAAACGTCCACATGTCTCTCCAGCTCAGGAATGGTGCAACTTGGCTCCCCAGGCTTTTCAGGACATTCTTGGCTGTGTCCTTGAGGTGAAAGGAGCCTTCATCCTGGAACAAAACACAACCCTGCAGCTGAGGTCTGGCTCCCAATGCAGACAAGGAAAGTCTCCTGTCAATAACAAAGAGGTACAGGGCCCACTCCTACTCTTGAACCAGCTGAGCCAGACACCTTCAAGAGCAGGTTCCTATGGTCTCTGTGCCACTAAACGTGCTGGTAGCTTCACCATGACCCACAGGGAAGTCATAGGAGTCACAGTCTCCGTGTTCCCTCGAGACCAAATTGTTCTCAAGCAGGGCCATGTGTTCAGCAACACTTCACACAGCTAAACCCAAAACCTTGAAGAAGAACAGTGCCGCTCGCACAGCAGCCCAGAGCCAACATAGTGCCCCCCCCTAAAGCCTGAAGTGGGACCCAGAAGGGTCCCACCACATTCTTATACTTCCTCATGTCCATTCTCCACCTAACCTCTTGTTTATTGCTGCAGGCTCTGACACATCTGCTTTTTGCTCTCCTGCCTTGCTGGGCACACAGCAGCATCTGTAGTAACAAGGGGGAGTGAGAGGACAACGAGGTGATCCAGCCAGGGAGGCATAGCCCAGTGGCGATGTGACATTTAGCCCTGGGAATGCCTGATGATACTCAGGAGGCAACTGCCCAGATGAGCTTTAGGGAGTCCTGACTCAAGGTGACTTTTTCTTTTGACACTGAGGTCACATACCTTAATGGTGAAGATCAGGATCCGGCCCCGGGCAACCATGTTGAGGAAAAGTACCATGGCTTCATCTTCATGGGGAGAATAGGTGTCAAAGACCCTCTTGGCCATCACATGACCCTGTTGGTATTCAAACGTCAGATGCATCTTAAATGCTATACAGCCAGGACATGCAGAGTTATAAAAATCTGTCCTGGAAGCCTCAGTCCCTGAGCAACCCAATGAGTTACTTTTCTGGTATGCCAAGGAGTTAGTCACCAGGCAAGCTCAGCCCTTGGGCCTTCAGGCATGACATGAAGTGCACTGAGGTCCACGGGACAGCATTATCCAACCCCACAACTCCTCTCCTGCCTGCTCCCCAAGGACAGCTAGGCAAGCACAAGAGAAACACCGCAGGGGCTCTCTGGGTGACCATGTCGCGCTCTGGAGACTACAGACAAACTAGTATTCAGGGACTTCCCTCCGGGCTGCCCTTTGCCTCATGCACCCAACAGTTAAAGAGCAAGGACAAACGCTGCCCAGTAAGAAAGACAAATGCAGACACACGGCAATGCTTTACCGTAGCCTGATTTAAGACGATGACGTGGATCCCTCTTCCTTGCTCCCGAGCCTCATCTTCCAGTACCTGCAAGTGGAGAAGCGATGAGAACCATATGACAAGACCTCTTATTCCCTGCCCATTCAGCACAGCAGGGCCCCCAAACAATGGGCAAGTCTCTCTCCTGTGACATTTTGGCTTTGCTCATGGCAGTGATGGATGACAGAGTAGAAGACAACATGGGACAACACCTCCAGAGTCCTGCAGACAGGAGGGGGATCCACTCCTGACCTTCTTGCCAGCCACCGAAGTGCTCTCACCAACTGCTGCTTGAGGCTTCACCCATTCAGCTCCACCTATCCTCTGCTCACAGGGACAGCCAGCACGTGTCACTTACCGTCGTCCCATCCACAGCCACATAGACCTTCGACCGGCTGGAGTACACCTCGACATCCAAGACCTTCTTGTTGCTGACAGGGTGCCTAGGGACCTCCACATTCAGTGTCTCATCATCTACAGGGGAGAAATGCCCAGTCTTAACCAGGCAAGGCACCTCTGGCTTGCTCCTGCTCGGTGCTAGCCCAGCCAAGCCTCCAGAAGGTCATGCCCACCAGGTATCCCAGCCCAACAAGCCATGGGTGAGAATCTACAGGGATGGCAGGTAAGGGAAATCCAAAATGGAACAGGTCCTGTCCCAGCTGTCTCCACACAGACCTCTGCAGTCAGGTGTGCTGAAGCCTTGACTAGACAGACCAGGAATGGGAACAGACTTTTCCATTCATTTTTGTTAAACACACACACACAGACCTGTCTTTCACGCTTTAGCTGGTCACAAGTTTGCCCTGACTTAAGGAAATTACTTCCCTCCCTCTGGTTTCCCTGCTTTCAAACAAAAGCAAGATGCTGCCCCTCACCATAGTCCTGTGCAGACTCCTCTTCCTCCTCATAAGCAGCTCTCCTGGTGTCCAAGATCAGCTTGATATTCACAATTACAGTCACAAGCAGGAAGAGGACAGCACCTGTCTGCAATGCAGGACGCTTTGTGTTAGCAACTTGTAAGTAACAACCTCAGGCCCACCTCCTTGGCAGAGGCTGCAGGGCACCCAAAGCAGATCTTGCAAGGGATCATAAGCATTTGTCATTTTCCCCGTTTTCTTCGGGGGAAAGGCAAAGAGAAAGAAATACTGGTGACCGAGTTTTAGGGTGAAACGCTTTCATCAGCTGGAGAGCACTGACTTCTTGATACCTGAGAATTAACCCACTTCCAGTGTATACCTGCTTCCAGGACTGTGAGCAGATTTCTGCTAAAATATTGCATCAAGGTTGAGGGTCTCTGCAGGCAAAAAGTTCGGTAATTCAGAGTTACAGCTCCCACGGTAACCTTAACTTCTGCCTTTCCTGCAGCATCACTACTCTTATCTCTCCTTCTGCAAACAGAGAATGTATTCAGGGTGTTCAGAGGGAGAGGAGATGCTAAAGCAAGGCAAAGGGAAGAAGCTGAGGTCTGACTTCAGGAAACTGCACTGTGCTACAGGACGCAGAGAACAGCCCAGGGCCTTACTGTCTGCACCAAACTTCAAGGCAGACTGGGTGGATGCCAACACAGAGGGCTGTGGGAAGGTCTAGGGGCTATGGAGCAGTCCGTGGGAACCCCTGATGTGAGCATCACCATCGCCCATAGCCTTGGTGCTCCCAGATCAAGAGGAGGGAGAAAAGACTACATTTCTACAAGCACCTGTATTTACTTAGATGCATCTTGCTCCTCTCTTCCTCAATTTCAGTCTTTTTCCTGGTGTTCGGACCCAGCGCAAAGCAGAAACTACTCCATGCTAAAAGGGCGTTTTCTGAGACAGAGCCACACTGGAAGACTTGGACCACAAACATCCCATGTTGGGCAATAGTCCACCTGCAAGTGTAAGCTGCAAGAGCATGTCTGGCCACGGCGGAGAGGATGGTCTTAGAGCTGCAATGGTGGCGTGGGACGCAGGATTGAAACAGAAGACTTCTGCTGAAACAATTTGTCTTTACTTAACCCAGAGAGCTTTGTAACCCAGGGCCCAGGTGCTTCTTCATGGTGGAAAGGTGACAGCAGCACGTGGTGGCCACGGGGCTCTGCTCGGGGACAAAGTCCCTGCCCAGTAGCTACAGCCCTGCCCCAGGGCTGAGGAACAACTCTAGCAGGGAGCCCAAAAGCTGCCATGGACAGTCATGCAGTGAGGGAAGGCTTTGCCATTGGATTTAAGACACAACGCCCTGAGCAGCTGTTACCCCCAAAGCTAACACCGCTGCAGGGCTCCACCACCAGGCTCCATGCCAGGAGGGTCCATCCAGCTCACAGCAGAGCCGCCACAGAGGCCCAAATTAGACTGCTATGTGCTGCTGACAGGTTCATCCCATGGCCCAAAACCTCTGGCCCTTTGGTCCAGCCATGCTTTGGACGTACTGGATGGTTTCCAGTTTCAGCCACACAAGCTCAGGGTCCTACTAACCTCCCCAGAGCATCCCAAGACTCAGCGTGGAGATGTCACAGCAACCAAGGGAGAGAAGGGGAGAGGTTGGTGGAGGCTGCTCACAGCCTGGCCCCACCCCCGCAAGGGGATGCTGAGACAGGTCTTGGGTGGTTTTGAAGACTCTTCCCTTGCCTCTCAACCCCCAGCAGCTTGCTTCCTAAAAATCTGTGCCTTTTTCAGCTCTAGGACCCTTGATTCTCTGAGGTCTGGTATGGGGTTGAGATCACATGCTGGCCTGCCCTGGGTGAGAGGCACTAAAAGGATCCCTGCCCTACCTGGCCAGCTACTGCCTCAAAGCTACGTGTTGCTGCTATCTCAGCCAAGCAGCCAAAAAGGTTCAGGTAAGTGAGGAGGAGTAAGATGGAAAACCAGCAATAAGATGTGATGATATATGGCATTCTGGCTTGTTGATTTGCTGTTGACTCAGGATTATGAGCACCTTTCAGGATCTGTGCATAAAAAGCTTTTAATTAGGCAAGAACAGAGCCTTGGGCTCATGGCAAGGAGCAGGCTGTGCTGGGTGGCCAGCAGCAAGGCCACCTTACCAACCTGCCTAGACCTTCCACCCTGGTCAGTACTGGAGACATGGGGGAGCAGCCCCAGCAACCAAAGCGAACAAGGCAGCACTAAGCAAGATCAGCAGCTGGGTCTAGCAAGGCTGGCTCAGTCAGAGCTGCTAATAGAGGCCCAGCTGCTATAGACCTGGCTGCTCCACAGCTGCAGCTCTGGTTTATGTATTTTTAAGCCCCATTTTCATCTGTGTTTTAAGCCACAGCAGTGCCACGAAGGAGAGATGACAGCAGACAGGCCCTAGGCTGTTGCCCCCAGCATGACGAAGCAATGCCTGCCTGAATGACCAGGCCCATTCCCAAGCCCCAAGCATCTCAGGGGACACAGGACCGAGCAGCCTCCTTCCCCAGGGAGCCCTTGTGAGCCTTCACCCTCCCAGGCACATACAAAAGCCTCCCTTGCTTCCTCCCACAGCAACCAACTGCCAGATTTCATGAGCTCTGTTCATCTCAGGAACAGCCCTTTTCTGCAGCTTGCTGCCATGGGCCCAAACCCTTCCTGTTCTTACACCCCCAGACACCCCCCAGGACGCCGGCTCTGTCGAGGATTAGCCATTTTACAGCACAAGCGACCAGGCCTGTGGCTTTCCTAGACGCCAGCTGCCTCTGGGGCACGAGATCCTGTTACCCAGCCCTATTTTCTCTGTCCACCTGTTGTGCCTTACACCAGGCTTGGTTTGCAAACCAAACAGGGCAAGGATGGTTTCCCACTGCAGGCTGAGCCCTGCTGCACTCGGCACGGGTCCTGAACTAGGAGGGGAGGAATCGGTCAGGTTTCTAGCTGAAAGCCTCCCAAGGACACCTGGATAATTGTATCTCCTGCCATAGCCACCCAACAGGTCCATTTGCAGCTGGAAGGAGCTGCTAGACAAGGCAGACCCTCCCATGCGTGAGCACAAAGCCACTGGAGCGAGCTCTTTGGGGGGACAAGTTATGCTTCCTCAGCGCGTTAGGTCACCCAGACCGCCAGAAGACCCACTTCCATGCACGCAGCTGCTCCATAAGCTCGTAAATCCTGTAGATTATCCTTCCTAATCCACCACAGGCCTGTGGGTGACTTACCTGGCACAGCTTCCGCAGCGCACGCTGGTTCATCAGCTTGTACTTCCAGGCAAGGTACCAGCTCCGCTTCTTGTGGGGCTTGATGGCAGGGTTGGGTTTCCACTCGTCCATAGTCACAGGGGCTGGCACGGGGGCAGCCGTGTGGGGCAGGGGTCAGGATGCGTGCTCCTCCGCTCTCGTGTCCATCGGGGCTCCCTGCCAGGATGGGATGGGCGCAGGGTGAGGGAGGCGAGCACCTTCAAACCCTCCCCTGAGCAAAGACAGGGCCTGGCACAAGCAGCGACCATGAATGGCACTCATGTACCACAAGCAAAAGCCCCGCAGAGCCTCCCTGCCTGCCAGCACCCGCAGCCCCGCAGGGAACGATCCAGGAGGCCAGGCTTCGCTGGAGGACTGTAAGCAGGGCGACGGGAAGCCCTTGAACCCATGGGCCAGTGAGGACCTCTGCCCCGGGCCAACCCCTTAGCGAGGCTGCTGCAGTGCGGTGGGCCCACTGCCACACTCTGGAAAAGAAAAGCAGCCAAGAGGCACGAGCCAGCGATAGGCCCCGCACCGACAGGCATTATGGCGGTGCCTTCACCGGCCCCATCTGCCTGCAGGGTCCCTGGTGAGGAGAGGCACCCTCCCCACTTGCAGCAGCGGGGCTGCGAAGCAGCACCATCCCCACTAGCGGGGACGCAGCTAGCCCAGACATGGGGACTGGAGCTGGGCCGCAGTCCTGCTGGAGAACGCAGCACCCCTGGGGCGGAGGGGCTGAGCCCGGGGCGGGGGGCAGGCTCCCCTCACAACCTGCTGGGCCCGGGGCGGGACGCAAAGGCCTGGCAGAGCCGAGGGCCTGGCTGGAGCACAGCCCCCCCCTCCCCCCCAAAACAGGGCCAGGCAGGGTGGGGAGCCCACAGCAGCTGCCTGGGGATGGAGCGGAGGACTGGGTGACCCAGAGCCCGCGGGGAGAAGGGCAACGGGACGGCGGCGAGGCCGGAGGGGGGAGGGCGGGCATCGCCAAGGGACCCGGGCGCTCGGCG
>JAVKLA010000090.1:10907332-10937708 GCA_034782735.1 Sagittarius serpentarius | reverse complement strand
GTGGCGGGGCCCCCCCCCCCCCCCCCCCCCCGCCTCCGCTGTCAGTGTTTGGTGATGCAGCCCTAAGGCACAGGGTGCCTGCCCTGCAGCAAATTTCTGGGAGAGGTGGGATGAGGTGGGTCCCTGTAAATTTTATCCTTTGCTCTGGGGAGGTGCTTGCAGGTGGCTGGGTCGCTCCTTTGTTGTCGTTGATGTTGGTGGCAGGGAAGGGTTGGTGGGGAAACGTGGGACAGTGGGACTCCTGGGACCTCTCCCCTCTAATCCTCAGCCTCCTGTCCTCCAAAGTCTGAGGACCCTTCCCCCAAACCAGCTACCCAGAGAGGACAGGAGATGCTCCCATGCATCCACAGCTCGGTGGCACCAACATGCTCAGGGCGAGGCACGGGGCAGGACCGTCAGCAGGGCATCCCTGTTGGATGTGCTTATTTCCATCATAGTCTTCAAGGCCAGTGTCCATCCAGGGTAGAGTTGACCTGGGGCACCTGGGGCTTGGCCGCAGCACGTGGTGGGTGTTAAAACCCCCTTCCCTGTGGGTGAAGTCCTGCCTGGTTTAAACGTCTCTGTGAAGCTGACCTGAAGTGTGATCAGGGCGGTCACTGTAGCTGCTCCTGTTGGGCTGGGGAGCCTTTGTCTGTGCCCTGCGGAGGAAGGATGCTGGTGCAGACTTCCCTTCCCAATGTGATTATGCGAGAAGGGCAAAGCACTGGGTGGGAGATGGGAGATCCAGTTCCCCCAGTTTATTTCTGGACTGTCTTCCACCTTGGGACCACGTCCTGCAGAAACCCCGGGATGTGGCAGCATACGGGCAGCCTGCCAGAGCCTGCGGGGCTCAGACTCAGAAAGGCTCGTCTTTCCGCTGACGCAATGTGAGCGGGGTGATGGCTGGGATTCTCCAGCTGTGTGATGAATGGCACCAGGTCTCGGCCCCCTACCAGCAACCAGAACCATGAGACTTCTCTGCTGGGCTGGAATTGCAGTGACCCTGCCCTGGAGACATCTTCTTTGTCGTTTTAGCCTTGGCTTCTGCCTGTGCCTTTTACTGTCCACCCACCATGCCTCCCAGCACACCCCTCGCTGGCTTGTAGAGCATGGCTTGCAGCTGGAGCTGCGTGAGAGCTTGGGCAGGACCTGCTGCCTTCACCAGATGATGCAGGGAAGGACCTGAGCATCCCACAGCCCCCTGCTTCAAGGAGAGGGGCTCTTCTATGCATGTGGACAAGCCTGGAGGGTCCTGGCTTCGCAACCCATGGGTGCGTCTTTCCCCAGCCGAGTGCTGTGACAGCTTTGCTCTTGCCGCGGTGCTGTTGTTCCCCTGCCTGCGTGGGTCGCAGCCTGGCTCTTTTCTTGCTGGGGTGGTGGGAACGGACACATTTCCTGATGTCAATGGGAAGCCAAGAGAGAGGGAAGACCTGGCTGTGACTCTTCATAGATGCAAGATGTGAGCTAGCCGTGGTTAGGAAGGTGGTCAGGTGCATGACAGGTTCAGCTTTGTGTCTCTGAAGCAGCACCTTCAGTGGAAACTACTCTCCGTGCTGAGACCCCCGAGCACCCACCCGTTCCCCTGCAGATCCTCAGGGCTTCCCTGGATGGACGTGGAGAGCAGGACAACATCCAAAATTCCCTCTTGCTGAGGACTTGGGGGAGTCCCAGCAAACTGGGACCGGGTTGCCCTACACGAGCATCCCATCTGCCTGCCCCGGAGCAGCCGTGCTTGGCTTGCTGTCGCCTGTGAGCAGCTCCTGGCTCCCTGCGTAGCTCTGCCGCTGAGCCACCACGTCCCCCAAGGCTGGCTGTCCCCCGCTTTCCTTCTAGCCCTGCATGCGATGAAACAGCTGAGGGTCCCTGGGGGAAACAGGGTAAGTCCTCCAGCACTGTTAAAATCACTCTCAACAAAAAATAGCTGGCTTAATAAATGGTAGCGTTTCTCCCAGGCCACACTGTCAGTGCTTTGCCGAGCTTACAGGGGTTTCCAGGGGAAGGGGAGAGGCTCCGGGCTGAAATGCCCTGCAGCTGCTGGCAGCTCTGCGGGCAGGGCAGGTTTAGCCCCAGTCCTGAAACAGGCAGAGACCACGTGTCTGGGGATCTGTGCCTTCTGACATCGGGGTGATGACACATAAAAGTCACGCTTCCTGAAGCAGCTGGGTACCAGAGCATGTCTGCTGGGAGCGAGGATGCTGGTGAGACGGGATCTCCGGGAGTTGGGGCATATTGAGCTCAGCTGAACTGTGTCTCCGACTACAAACAGCGGCTTGACCCTTCCTGCCCCAAATTTCCAAGGAAGATCTTTCTAGGTGTTTGCCAGCCCGGTTAGCCATTCTGGGGTCTCCGTTTGCTTCCCTTGTCCTGCAGCCCTAGCCGTGGCTCCTGTGGCCTCCTCCACCCAGGACGTGCCGGTGGGGGTCTGGGTGAAGGACAGAGACTTCTCCAGCCCAGCCTGGGGTGGGAGCAGCCACAGCTCTGATTTCAGGCTGTTGGGATTTGCTCCTGGGTGGGTCCCTTTAAAAACCACTGGAGCCGGTGCTCATGCAAACACCAGCCTTTCCAAAGCAAACGCAAGCAGGCTTATCCAGCCCTGCCATCCTGGCCTCAGCATCCGTTCCGGCTCCTGGTTTTGAAACCCTGAGCTTTTGCAGATGGAGAGGTGGATGCTGGAGCCAGCAGGGCTCGGCAGGATTTCCCCATTTTCTGCTGGGCTGAGGTAAAAAATAAGATTAAAAAAACCCCGAAGAAAACCTTAGGAACAAAATGCCCAGCCCGTTCCTTTTCCAAACCTAGACCCCGGTGGTCGGACAGCTCTGTATTGCCACAGATGAGCCTTTCCTGGGGCTCCCCTGGGCATGGACTCTTCAGCCTAGCTTCCAGGAGCCTAAGTTGCCCATAGCCCCAAAATCTGGGTATCCGTCTCCCAAATCCCAGCCCTTGGAGATAGAGGGCTGGATGGGACCTCACAGTTTCCTGCCATCCCCTGCCCTGTCTCTGGGCTGCCTGGACGAGGGGGTCACCCACCTCCAGGACACATGCAGAGCCAATGTGTCCCAAACCTGCTCTGGGGAAACACCCCAGGGACCTCCGTCTTGCTAAAAGATGGGTGAAGCAGTGGGGTGCAGAGCACCCATGGGTGGGAAACAGCCCGCAGCACAGATCTGCAGCCTCTCCCCTCGCTGCTGCCTGGGAGGAGCGGTCTGCCTGCCCCTGCCTGCTGCTGCCCTTGGGCTGTTCTTGGGCTGTTCAGCGCTGGTATCAGGTAAGAAAAGCAGATAAAGCAGGCAGAACCCCAGACGGTGCCAGAAAACACCCACCTCTGTTACAATAAAAACACTAGCAAACCAATTTTTTCTTTTAAGATATACACAGAGATTAGACTGACTTAACGAGGAAGTAAAACACTTTAATAGCTCCCCTTGCTAGTTATTAAAAAGTCCCCTGGGCTTTCCCCTCCCTGCGTGCAGCTCAGCTCCAAAAGGGCCTGTCCCTTGAGCGCTGCAGCCATTTAAGCAATTTATGTTAGTTCCTGCGGGGAGGCAGCATGAAAATAACCTTTTCCTGGGGGCGGAAGAGGCTGGTCCCCATGGTTGGAGGGGAGGTGGCATCCAGCCCCTCTGCCAACCACCGTGGCCCTTGGTCTGGCAGCGCCGTGGCCCCCCACAAACCCATGGGCTCACTGGCATGGGGTGCATCACTGTGGGGTGTCCTGGGGAGTGGGTGCAGGGGATGTGCGGGTGCAAGCGCAGCCTGCGGGGCCGGATCCTGGCACCCCCACCCGCCTCGGTGCTGGGAGGGGGGGATGCTCCCTGCTGTCCCTTGTGCCATTCCCTGTGCTTCGCTCAGGGATCAGGTGCGAGGAGGCAAACTCCGAGCAGCTTGGGGCTGCTCTAAAATGGGGGCTGTGCACAAGCACCGGCTTGTCTCAGACCTCCACGGCCCTGCCTCTGCCATCCGCTGCTTGGAGATGAAAAGGTAAGAAAAGGTCCAGATGAAGCAAGTCTAACCTGGGGCTGACGGCGTCCTGCCCGCCGGTTCCCCCAAGCTGAGCACCGGCTGCTTTGCAGGGTGAACGGCCTGAAAATCAAACCCCTCGAGAGAAAGTTTTCAGCCAGGGCAGTGCAATGAAGTGACCCAGTGACACCAGTGGCAGTGGGGGGGGGTGTGCCTCAAGCCACCCCAGCCCCTGGGGGAGCAGTGGGCCCATGCACCCCACCGTTCTCTGTAACCTTTGCCGGGGAGCAGCGCTGCGAGCAGAGCCCTGGGCTCGCGCTGCCTGACCCGTTGCAGGCAGCGTGGGGCAGGAGAGGCCAACAAATGGGGCAGGAAGGGCTGGCCGTGCCTCCAAGCCCTGCTCTCAGCCTGCTGTATTTTGGCAGCCCGCGATGGTCTCCTGGGAAAGGCTGAAGTGTGGGTGCCGGTCGGAGCAAAGCGGTGATCTCCAGGGAAAGCGCTGTGATACCAAAACCACCTCCGATTCAGGATGGCATTCTGTCCCGGTCCCGGGGGACCTGGCACTCAGCCTGGCCCCATCATCCACCTCTCCTCTGGCCAGCATCTCTCACCCAGCCCACTCCCCACGCCCTGACCAGGACCCCCCCCCAATATGGGGTTAAACCAGCCCAGCGGAGGGTTCTTGTGTCCTGGATTTCCAGTCGGTTTCCAGCTTTTTCTTCCCACTGGCTCAGGGTTACAGGTCTCCAAGGCAGGTATCTCCTACAGGTTTTGTGCAAAGAGGCAGCTGAGGAGAAGGGAGAGATGTCCCCCAGTGCCCGTCTTCTAAGGAAAGGGCTTGCAGCATGCGCTCAACCTCTATTACACACTGGAGAAGCCACACTGGGCAGGCTATGCTCTGACTGCCCAGGGTAGCTCAGGCACCAAGCAAGAAGTCTCATGGTAACCTCCTGCCCCCTCCTCACCTGTGGGACCTTCCCGAGCTCCCCCGCTGCGTCTGCTCTTGGTGTCAATGGCCGAGCGACCAGGAGGCTGGTGAACACGGGGACAAAGCTGGAGCGCAAGCCAGGAGCAAGCTGAGCCTTTGGGAAAGGCCTCCCTGGGCTGTTCCCTGCCCAGGCTGGCAGCGGGCCAGGCCTTTGCTTTGGAGACTAATCCTCCAGCTTTAGAGCTTCCCGGCGCTCCTTGGGAGTGACTGCTTGGAGCCTTGTGGGTGTGTGGGCATGGGTAGGTGACGAGGACGGGCTTGGGGACACTGGGTGCTGAAAGGGAGTGGTGGCACCGGTCTCTGCTTCCTCCACCCACCCTAGCCCATGAGGGTCCCAGAGATGCCACCTTCTCCTTCCCACCGGTGTGACCCACCACTTGGTAAGAGTCCACCCCGCTTCCTACCCGGGGCTGGGGACGCCCCTGCTTAATGCCACCACAGGGGTGACACCAAAAGCTGTGTGTGCCCAGGAGATGTGTGTGCTCCTGCCGCCACCTCCTGCCCGCCAGCCCTGCTTCGGTCCCTGGTGGGAAGGGGAAGAAAAATCTGAATTGCTCTTCTGAGAAATTAATCTTCTTTCTCCGTCTTAGCGCAGCCTGACCTAGAAGAGCCCCCCCCGCCCCGTTTGTTTTTTTCCCCATGGGGTGTTTAAAGGGAATTACAGCAAATGCATTGCAAATAGGCTGTGGGAGACGGGCCAGACCTGCAGCAGTGGGGAAGCGATGCAGGCAGGGTCTGAACAATTTTAGGCAGGATTTCCCATGCTGCCCTCTCCTGTGAGACCCCCCTGCTCCCAGGGGTTGGAGAAAATTGCATCTGCCACGGGCAGTTAAACAAAACCAGTAAAAGGTTACAAGACGTGTTGGGTTCCCCCTGGCAGGGTGCAGAGTCAGGGGCACTTCTGGCTGGAGAGAGGTAAAAACTGAGCTGCTTAAGGGACAAATGGCACGGCAGCCAAGAGGGCAGCAGGGACTGGCAGGAGAAGGCAGGAACGCTGCCTGGCCAGGGCTGATGGCCCCGTGCTGTGTGGCCACTTCTCAGGGGGATGTCAGGATACGTCCCCATTGGGGAAACCAGTTGGGGAAGGATGGGGAGCAGGACCAGAGGTGGATGTCCCCAGATGGGAGCAAAGCAGCTGCAGCACTCATTGTCCTCCACGGATGGCTGTGGTCCTGGGAGGGGAACCGGGACCGGGGCTGGTTGGGGGGACAGCACTGGCCACTGGGACAGGGACAGCAGGTGGAATATGCCCTTCTCAGGCACCCACTCCTGACCCACCAAACCTCCCGCTGCCCCATTTCACATCCCTTTTCCCCAGTCCCCTTCATCCCCAGGGATGAAACCTGGATGGCCCAAATGCCATCCCTGGCTTTGCGGGTGCAGCCTGGGTAAAGGAAGCCAGACACCCCAGCTCCAAAACCACCCTGATAAAATGCTGAAGCTCCAGTCTTGGGGGTTACATCCAAGTGTGGAGCTTCATCAGCCTTTAAAGCTCATCAGCTGCCCTGCAGAGGGCTCTGCTCCTGCGCTGTGGGGCCAGGAGCACTCTGCCCCTTCCCTGCTCCCTCCCTGCCTCAGTTTCCCTCTTGTTAAATGTGGGGGGGATTAGAAAGGAAAGAAACACCCAGCCTCCCCCAGCCTCTCCTGCTCTTGGAGGCTTTCTCTCGGCTGTGCTGTGGGGCTGGTTCCAGCTCCGTGAGTCTCAGAGCAGAGCGGAGAGGCCAGGCAGCTGCTCCAGTGCTCATCTACGCATCTCTGTACGTCTGTCTGTCTGCCCGCCCGTCCCCAGCAGAGTGCTGTAACTGGGAGGGGCATGTAACACTTGGGGCTCTCCAATGTCTTCTGCAAAGGGATTTTGAGCACAGAACTAGCCCCAGCCGGGATGCGTGCCCTGGGAGAGAGGAGATGTCAGGAACCAAAGGGGTCTGCGGCAGTTTTTGGGCAGCTACCCCTGTTTTGGAGGCTCAGCCCTGAGCCTCGGGGCAGGAAGGTGCAGGCGGTGTGAGCAGAGGGGATTACGGCTGCTATAAAAAGCACCAGCGTCTCTTGCCCCTGCTCCCTAAGGTGCTTAGGGGAGGAAAGAGGCACTTAAAGAGCAACCTCCTGCACTGAAGAGGTGGAAGGACTGGAGCAGTCAGAGCAGCCTGGCTCCCTCATCAGCCCCCTTCCCTCTCAGCATCCCCCAAAACCTCCCCTGGGTAAAGCAGCCCTGGGCGCCTCTTCCCGTGGGCTTTCTCCCTGGGCCTCTGCTGCTGGATGGCCAGACCCTCGTGCCCTGCTCGGAGGACGTAGGGCACAAGGAAGGGGCTGGGGGGGACAGCCTAGCCTGGAGTGGGGGTCCTGGCGGGTGAGAAGAGCAGATGAGGTTGCTGTCCCACTTATACCGGCCCCCAAACAGCTCTCTGCTCCCCAAATTAGAGGGACGAGGAGGAAGGCTGATGCCAGATGACGGCAATGAGACGGGGACGAGGGGGTGCGAAGGAAGGTGGCGTGGCAAACCGCTGTCCTCTGCGGTTGTGCCCTGGCGTGTGGCAGGTTCCCGTGGGGCCAGCAGAGAAAGCGGCTGCAGCCACGGGGTCCAGCGCAGCCCCGGTGCCAGCCCGGCTCCTGGTGTCGACCAGCCATGACCCTGCGGCTCACGGAGATGGTCGGTGGTTCCCCCCACATGCACATCACTGTAATGTCACCCGGGGGGCTCGGTCCGTCCCGGGGCTGGACACAGCACCGGGATCCCTCCTTGCATCCCTGCAAAAGAGGGGCTTCAAGGGCGGGGGGGGGGGGGTCCTGGCTCCAGGAGGCCGGGGAGGGGAGCGGGTCGAGGGCACTTCCTCGCCGGCCCCGTCCCAGCCTTCAGCAGCCCGGTGGGACCCGGTGCAGGCGGCCACAGGAGGGAGCTTGGCTCCTTCCTCCTCCTCCTGCTCGGAGGACAGTGGCCTGGGGTGGGTGACAGCCTGGCTGGCCTTGGGTGCGAGGTGCTGCTTGGTGCAGGAGCAGCTCCCCATGATCAGAGCACGGCATGCGGGATCCAAGGTGTCTTGGGAAGGGAGCAAGAACCCGGCTGGAGTGGAGGTGGCTGCCTCCATCCTCAGGGGAGCCCCCACCTGATTTCCAGCAGCTGGTGGGCGATGGATCCCCGACGTGGAAGAGCTGTTGGGGCTGTTGCCTGCAGCCACAGGGGACCAGTTGTGTCCGGTGAGTGGCATGTCCCCACGGCAGGGACCGGTCCCTTTGAGAGCAGTGTCTGTGCTGGACACGTGGTCTCACCACCCCTCCGCAGCAGCGACTGGGGGCACCTGGGTGAACCCGATGCCCATACTCTAGATGTTGAAAGGGCAGGGAAGCAAGGAAACAAGCCCACCCGGTACAATTTCCTGTCCCCCAGGAATCTGGACATTCCCAGGTTCCCCAGCCCACAGCCAACCCCGGCACTGCAGCCCTGCTCCCAGGGGCTGACAGGCCTGGGGCCACCCGCCCTGCATCCCCCCGCACTGCCGCAGCATCGCTGCCCAGCTCCCCTCGACAGCCCCAGCACAGGAGCCGGCTGGCAGCTACCAGAGCAGACACGTTACAAACCCAGGGCAAACAAAATGGGAGAAAAACGATGGTGGCAGCGATGGTGTTTCTGATGGGAAATGGTTAATTACTGGGGGGGAGTTTGCAATACTGTCACTACCACCTTTGCTTGCTGTAAAGCTGACAAAACCCCAGTGTGAGGCTGCTGGTAATGGCTCTCATTAAAAGCCATCAGAGCAGGAGGCTGAAACCACATCCATTTTCCCTAACTGCTTTCAGAAGGGTAAAATGATGCTCTGGCCCCTGCTATTAGGGGTGCACCGGGTACGTCAGGCTGGGAAAGGCAGGGCTCGTCTCCCTGAACCAGAGGCAGAAGTCCTGACCACTTGCCTTTTCCCGTGATCAGGTCTCTGGGCCATCAGTGCAGCCTTTTTTTAAGTTCAGGAAAGATGTGAAGATCAAAGGGATCTTGATAAGGAAGAGGCACCAGGGCCAAGGAATGAGCTTGGTCCTGGTGCCTCCATTCTGCTGTACAGTGAAATGACAGATTGTGGTTTAAAACCCCGAGTGGGGCAAAAGCTGGCCTTAAAATACCAGTGAAGCCATCAGGATGCTCCTTTTCCCACTTGGTTTGGGAGTTCACCCCCGCCCCTGCCCTTGGCTGCTGCTGGCTTCCCCCGAGCCCCTTAAAAAGGAGGGAGTGGGGATCTGCCTGGAGTTAGGAATGGGTAAGGATGCCTTTGGGCAGAGGGAAGTGGCAGGAAGAGAGAAGGGCAGTTTGGAGTGGTGGTGCCCTGGCAGGGAAGAGGAAGGCACCCAAGGAGACGAGGGAGGTCTCCCCCCTCCATCAGTGCATGCACGTGTGGCTGACCCCGGGCGACGGGAATGGCCACGCTGGGATGAGTCTGAGTGATGCAGCTATATAGGGGCTATTTTCCCCCCTGAAGACTGGGGTTTCCTGCAGGTGGGTCCCTGCCCTCCCCTCCAGCAACTTTCCTTGGAGAACGAGGGTGTGCTGTGCCCCAACAGGGCTGCTCCCGGTCAGGGGATGCTGGGCTCAACCAGGGCTGGTGGTGGAGGGAAGGAGGTGGCCCTGGCCTGGCCATGGGCATGGGGGAGGAAGGCTTCCTGGGGAGGGGGCTGTCACCCTGCTGTCCCAGAGCCACAGGATGCACCTGCTGAAATGGGCTGCAAGCTGGAGCTGTAAAACTAAGGGGAGGAGTGATGGCCTGGGCAGGTCATCAATGTACCGGGCTGGATTTGGCCCCTACTGAACTTTCAGGGCCTTTCTGCAGCCCCCGGCTCACGCTGCAGCCCCAGCTCCCTGCTGTGTCCTGCATCTGTCCCCAGAAATGCAGACATGCACATTTCTCATGCAGCCTCCTTGTCTCCTTCGCTCTTTTCACCACCCCATCCCCATGCCACGGGACAGCTGCACACCAAACGACTGCCCGGTTCCTCTCTGGCTCATTTCTCTTGCGAGCTTTGTTTGGTGGGTGTATTTTGCATTTGCTTTTTTTTTTTTGCTATTCACAGGGAAGAAATGGAGATCATGAACCCACGGGCAGACATCAGGGCAGGACTGACGAGCCCGGGAGAAGGGACGACGCTGCCCAACCTGGCAAGGTCCTTAAAAGTTGGGAAAACTGGGGCGAGAAGGGCTTTGCTCTGTGGTGCCAGCTCTGCCCATCCCTTCCTCTTGTTGCCCCGGTCCTGCAAGGTGGCTACTGCACTGTCCCGTTGTGCCATCCCACTGCCCCATCCCGCCGCTCCATCCCGCTGCTCCATCCTGCCGAGTCCGGCCACCACGCCGGTCACGTCTGCCGTGGCAGGTGACAGGTCTCGCCGATGGCAATGACCACATCCTGGGGCTGGCGGTCCCGGTGCCGCGATGCCTCGGGCATCTCGCTCATCTCGTTGACACTGTTGCTGATGCAGTTGACGTCGCTCTTGTTGCTGTTGTCATCCGGGCTGGGGCCGAAGATCCAGTCTGGAGGAGGGAAAAGCACAAAACAAGCCCCTGTTTACCTCTGGCTGTTCCCAGAGTCAAAGCTGGATGGGAAATTGCTGCCCCCCGCTACATCCTACCCCTTGCTCTGGGTGTTTACCCCCCAGGAGGGTCCCTTGTCCACCCCTGCCCCTTCGGCCCCCTCCACTCCCCTGGTACCAGGGTCTCTGCTCTTCCCACCTCTCGGCTGGTTTTCCAGCTGCTGGTTTCTGGAAGCCCTCCAGGCTTAGGCAAATGAAATCACCCTGCTAATCTCAAAAATGAAAATGAAGTGTGTCCAAAGAAACGTATGCATCTGGGCTCTCCAGCAGTGGATTTCCTACAGCGGGTTTGTGCTGTCAGAAACAGAGGGGATGATTAAATAACTGTGTGACATCCAAACGGGGCTGGAGGCATGGCCGAGGACATGGCTTATCTGTGTATCACAGCCACGCCAGGGCTTTAAACCCGTCACAGGCAACTTCGGGGCTGTGCTTCTGGCAGGCCGTTGGAGCACCAGGACGTGGCTCTGAGGTGATCCAGCCACTCTCACAACCCTGGGGGTGACTGATCCCCCTCCAAAATACAGTGGTCGCTGCTGGATGGCAGTGTGATCAAGATATCCCCTGCAGCACGAGGGGCTGTGGCTCAGTGGAGGCAGGTGCTGCTGCTTCCAAACCAGCTATTTTTAAAAAAATGTGGCTGTTTGGGTGGTGAAAGGCCATGCCCTGCTGTGATGGGGAGGCACTAGCAATGAGGAAACCAAAGCTGGGGAAACCCTGGAGAGGGGAGAGAAGACCCTGGGGCTGGGCAGGACCTGGTGGCAGTGGGCAGTGGAGCACCAGGACCCCTCTGTTTCAGCCTTGCTCCCAAAATAAAGTGGAGACAGGTATCAGGAGGCAGACAAAAGGACCAGCCTGGTGTAGTTTTTTCTGAGGAACTCCACTTATTCACCAACAGATCACTCCCAAGAAACAGCATTTCTCGCCTTTGTGTCATGGGGTATTTTCTGTCCGTGTGGGGCATTTCAGTTGCAGCTCTTTGGTGGAGGACGCAGGCTGCCTGGCAGAGCAGGGCCAGAGAAATGCAATCACAGTAAGTCATTGCCTTTTTCATGGGCTGCGGAAAAATGTTTTGCAGCAAAAGCGAGGCTGAATGATGGCAAATGTCAGGGTGGGATCCCAGGTGTGAAGGGAGAGGGAGATCTAATTTCTTGGGTCACCAGCAGTGTCCAGACATTGCTGCAGGCATGAGAAAAGAGATGGGAATGACCTGTGGTCCTCCCTGTGCTCAGCACGTGCCCCATAGGTCAAACCTGGGGCTTTTTTGAAAGTCCCAAAGCTTCTCCTTCGTTTTTGAAGAAAACTTCAAAGTTTTGTCATATTTGCAATGCAATATTGGACTTTCTTCTCCAGCCAGAAGCCATTTGGCCACACCATGCCCAAGGGCACGGCTTTCGGGGTGATGCTCACGCTGTGTAGCCAGGACGTGTGTTCACCCCTGCCATGGGGGCTGGGCAGGGAGCGGAGGGGGTTGTGCCCCGCTGCTGGTGTGGGCTGGCTGGAAGTGGGTGCAGGCTCCAAGAAGGAGAGAGCTCCCACCATGCCGGGTGCAGGCGATGTGTCCAGAGTGACGGTTTTTTTCTTGTTTTTCCTTTTTTATTCACCTCCATCACCACGTCAGCAGCTCTGCCTGATGTGCGGTGGGAAGGGCAGTAAGAAGAACCGCCACAGTCCCCACAACTACCGTGGTGCTGGCAAGACTGCTTGGGAAACTCAGCAAAGACGTGGTCCAAAGGTTTTTGGGGAGACATGGGTCTGCCCCAAGTCCTTTCTGGGGCATTTAGCTTTCACTTGTATGGTCCACAGCCCCTACCAGAGCCTATGCTCCCCATCACAACGCTTCCCCGAGGAAATCAGCCATGCTTGGAAGGCTCATTTATGGTTTTTTTCCTTTATAGCCTCCATTTTGCTTGGATTTACTGGATTTAGACCAAAGCCAAATGCTCCACTGGCTGCTTCCCGGCTTGGCCCTGCAGCCTGGGCTGGGTCCACACTGGCCGGACCCCCCTGTCTTGCCCCCGAGACCTTCCAGGCTCGCACCAGCCCCCATGCAGCCGCTTGGCGTGAGGAGGTTTTGGAAGGCAATAACAAGATTGCCTCCTACAAATACTATTAAAGGTCTCAGCTTGCTTTCCTTGACGTCAGTCTTAAAACTCCCGTGGGAGCACGGCTTGATCCAGCAGGGAAGAAGGGGAATAACCTATAGAAAAAGACGAGACAGGTCCCCAAATATCACAGGAGCCATCGGGTGAGGGTTGCTGCATGCAACGGGAAGCAAAGAGCACAGCTTTGCATGCCTGTGAGCCAGGGGAAGCGGCATGTGGTGGCCAGGCGACAAACCCCTGGGGACATTTGCAGGCAGCAGAAGGAGCAAGAGCTGGGCACGGCACCACGGCAAAGGCAGAAACGCAGAAGATGGGTGTTTTGGGAGAGCACCGGGGGGGCTCAGCAAAAGCCATTTCCATGGGAAAAGGGTCACGGTGCATCGACACCAAAGGGGACATGGCTGGCCAGGGTGCCCGGGGAAGGCGGCTTGTGTGAGGCTGTCACAGGCTAATTCCCGGGTAAGAGCAGGCTGGATTGTACGCGCTAATCCGAACCGCTGCTTCCCTGGGAATTATTTCTGGAGCCTGCTGGATCTAATTACCCGGTAATCTGCAGGAAGATGTAATTAGGCTGTCATTAGAGGGTATTTACTGCGATGCCTTTATGATTTGACTGTGTAAGTAAGGAGTGAAGTAATTACACAATTACACGTTATTTGTGGCCATTTATGGCCTGTAACTTCAGCATGTTGCCATGTGCGGTAGAGGGGAGCGAGGCCCCATGGAGCCGGCGGAGGATCTCCTGTCAGCGGGACCCTGGAGAAACCACCATAAAAATGTCAGCGCCCTCGTTGACAGAGCTGCCGCCAGCCGGCTCTGTCCCAGCCATGCATGCTCCTTCTCAGCTTCTCCCTCCGGCTTCTTCCCAGCTTGCTCAGCCTGTGGGTGAGAAACTGGGGTCCCCTGGCGTCCCCCGTGGGATGTCTGGGGAGGGACAAAGGGGAGGAGAGAGGGGACCTTCACATCTTTGGTCCTGATGTGATTAAACCTTGTTCTGATGCGAAAGAACCTGTGCAGGGCATGGGATGCACAACCTCACATCATGCACAAGCATGCGTTAGAAACCTCGGATAATGAACCCTGCGGGGGGTTGTAATCGGGGGATGGAGGGTGGTGAGCGGCCAGGAGCTGAGGGACAGTGGTAACTGACTGAAGGCGGCTGAAGCCCTTAGCATCAGGGCTGGTATCTCTCTCTCCATCCTTTACACCTGACAGGCGGTCTACATGGGCAACAGAAAATGGACACAATTGGCACTGAAAGGAAAATGAAATCCTCTCTCGGAGAAAAGTCCACGTTAAAGTTTGCACGTGCTCTAGCTAGAAGGCAAGTGAAGTCAGGCTGAACCGGGACACCCAAGGGACCTGGGGCACCCAAGGGCAGAGCTGGGGTGAGCAGGGGTCCCACGGTGTGCTCCTGGGGCAGTGTCACCCCCAGACCCAGGACGGTCACACCTTGGAAAGCATTGCCTGCCCCTACCCAGCCCCTGGAAGGAGCTTGTTACACATGCTGCAAAATCAGGGCATGCACACAGGCACATATGTGAATGCCTCAGATAAAAGAGAGGGACAAAGGGACTTTCTTGGCCAGGCTGGGGGAGCAGCATCTAACCCAGAGACACTTCTCCCTGCTCGCCAGGTGCTGCCGAGGCTCAGCGCGCCTGCTGAGGTCTTGCAGGGCGAAAGGCGAGGTGGAAAGTGCTGAGATGGGGTGAGATCAATAGGAGCGATTGATCCAAAGCAGCTGGGGAGAGGAGATAGGGTAGACTGGGTAAATCAGGAGCTGCAGAATAGCATCTCTCCCCGAATAGCAGAGTGATATGGCACAAAGTGCCCCCACACATCCCTGGATCTGCCTGAGTCTTCGACAGCATGCCTGGAAGCAGGACCCTTGGGATATGCTGATCCAAGGGGGCAGAAAAATACTGCTCTGGGATGCCCAGATTTCACAGGGTTTTACCCCTCCTCATACTGGCGGCATGAGGGACTGTGCTCGCTCGGAAACCCCTTACAGTGCAGGCAGTGGGGAGCAGCCTCCGGCTGCCTGTGTGCACAGGGGCACAGGGATGCTCTACGCTCAGTCTCATTCCAGTGGGGTGGCCAGGTCCCCTGCATTCATCAGTGATGGGGCAGGATGTCCATGAGGCACTTGAGCCACTGGAAAAGAGATATCCCTGACAGAAGAGCAGAGGGAGGTGGGAGAAAGGGCTGAAATTTAAATGCAAGCTGGTGAGTGAGACATTCACACTCCCTGCAGAGATGGAAACAAGCAACGGAAGGGGAAACATGTTAGATGAACGCTCAAAGTCATGCTCTAGTTTTACTTGCTTTAAATGGAGTTGGGTGTGAAAACAGCTGCTAAAAAAGCCCTTTTCCCAGCAGCAGGAGCAGAAGAGCTCTTTCTTTGAAACAGGTCCCGACCCAACAATCGCCTCGTACTCTGCAGCGAGGCAGGACCAGCTCCAGGCAAAGCATTTCCAATGGACATGAGTTCAAGGGTATCCCTCATGCGTTCGACATGATGCAGCAGTTGCTGCTGGACACTGTATCTGTTTCATTTGCCGGACAGACTCTCCTTATTCGTTAGCGAAATCAGCAGATATCTCCCAGATTTGTTCTGCTGGAAAATCTCTGTCTGCCTCTGTCAGTAGTAATTTGTTAGCAAGAAGCCCCTCTTTCCCCCAGATTCACCTCTTTCTAAATTAACTTGCTGTCGGAGTCTGTTCTTCTTTCCCTGTTTTGCAGAAATTTCATAGGCTAGCTGTGCTGGCCGAGTCAAAACTGTCCTGCACCCCGAGCAACACGAGCACACTGCTTTGCTGATGGACAGGTAAGGACACCGTCCCTCTGCAGAGCTGTCACCGGCATGAAGTGTCTAGTGGGGAAAGGGGGTGACACAGAATAGGCATTCAATTAATCATGATATTCTCTTAAAAATAGCTTCTCCGCACCAGTATAACCCTGGACCAAGCCTGCATTTGGTCCCAGCCCCATCCTCAGGGCAGTGTTGCTGCTCCGGAGAGCGGGTCTCCGAGAGGAGATGACTCAGGTGTGGTACATGGGAGGCAGGGATGCTCCGGGGGGTGGGTAGTTGCTCTCCGCATCTTCCAGCCTTAGGCAGACACCACGGAGGCAGAGCGAAGATGGCCAGAGGATGAGGAGCCCTGCTCGGTCTCAGCTTGAGGAAGACCAGCACTTGCAGATGAGTAGAAAGGCACGGTCCTCACCCCAGGGACCTGACGCAGCCCGTCACTGGACCACTCGATGGGAGGAATGGAATTGCCGCTGTGGGATGGTGCATCCTCGAGGCCAGCTTCAGTCAATCCCTGGCAGTGTGTGCCGGGAGCCATCTCACTGCTCAGGCTTTGTGCTTCAAAGGTCTGGCGGTGAAAGCAGCCGTCCCAGAGCAGGGCCACCTCTGCCTGCTTTTCTCAGGGCTGGACCACCGTGACAGCTTGTCTGGCCGACAGCTGCAGCCCGCAGCCGCAGCGATGCCAGGGTGGATGCGGGGATGGGGCATCTGCCTGTTATTACAGTAGCTGGGAGTGGGAATTAACCTGGTGAAAGCCACCCTACGGTAGCCACTGCTAGACATCAGCACCCCTAAAACAGTGGCTAAGGAACCCCTAATGCACCCCCATGCACCAAAAGGGAAACTGAGGCAGTGGGGTTAGTGTCAGAGGTGGGTTAGCACCAAGGTGGGGCGACAGAAGGGAACCTGACAGTCTCCTCTTTTCCCATAACTTTAGGAGGCAAATGAATCATCCTCAAAACAGAGCCCGAAAGAAGATGTAACTCCTCTCTGATGGGCCGGAGATGCTATCTGCAATCCCTGCCATGGGCTGAATTATCCTAAGAGCCCTGCGGTTCTGCGTGGGAGCAATTAAAAGCGGATCCCGAGTCCCTGCAGGATCACCCAGCAGCTATTTTCAGCAACGTTACATTCATGCACAGTTTCTTTGTTCAAGGAGACCACTTCCTAAAGAAGCCTGAAATGTGGAGGGTGGAGACAAGGCTGAAAAATAAAAATACAGCTGGTGGGTCCAAAGGGCAAAGAAAAGAAAGACCCCACTCCAAGAACGGCTTAGGGTTTTGAGCAGTCCCAAAGCCATCGACCAGCACAGTCCCGCCGGCATCGGCGGGCCTGCCTTGCCTTACCCCAGCTGGGCAGGAAAAGTTTCCTCAAGGTCTCCTCCGGAGATCAGCAACTCAGAGGAGACCTCAGCTGAACTGGGTGACACCGGCAAAGGTCTCCCCACAAAGCATCAGCTCCCCTGCAGACCAACAGACAATTCCGTGTGCTTCCCGCGCAGGCAGCGAGACGCTTTCCCGGGGAACACAGGCTCCACAGTCTCCACGGCAACAGCTTTGTTTCCAATCAAACTTTTTTTTTTTCCTTTCCCTTTTTCTCCTTTTTTTTTTTTTTTAATGTTTAAATAAGGGCAATATTCAGTGAACTGCTGGGGACGGAGGAGGGAGGGCGGGCTGATTCCCAAGGATTGCAGTAATTAGGCGCTTCGTACGTTGGCGACAGGCTTGTCATTTGCCAAGCCGGCACTTCGCCGCAGCGCCGTCTCTGGCAACTCTCCAGCGCTCCCGAGTTAAGCCGCTTTCCAAATGCTTCGACCCCATTTGTCTTAACCGTTAGCTGGGTGTGAGCTGCACCCACGCAGGAGCCTTCCTCCCGCCTCGGGGGACTCGCATCCATCCCCAAGCAGAGATGTCTGACGAGTTTTGGTAAAGGCGCAAACATGAGACTTTGTCAGCTCAGAGCAAGCGGGGAGAGACCAGAGAGAAATGAAAGTATTTTGGGCTCTCCTTGGCCAGGTGGCTCCAGGAAGAGCTGGAGAGGGGCTCTTTCAGAGCCCTCTTATCCATATCCAGGTGCTCTGGGGGATGAGGACAGACAGGATCCCCACCCTGGCTGGAGGGGAACTCTGCCTTCCTGCTCTCCGACAATACATCTTTCCCTCTCCTCCGATGCAGCCTCCCATTTTCCGCTCCTCCCCACTCCACTGGCCATCATAGAAGCATTCATCTCCCCCTGGGGATGCCTGGACAAACTCTAATTGAATTTTTAAGAAGTGGCTGTGGGAGAGGTGTCGATGTCTCAAATACCTGTTCAGATTTCGCAGGGGAAGAGCTCAGCAGCATCCCGAGAGCCCCTCCGCCATCCCAAACCGAGCCCAGCACCCGCTTTTCGCAGTCCCCATGAGCGCACGGGTCTGGACGATGCTTTGACTCCTCCAACCATGTCCTACAAGCTGTTATTGAGGAGTCCAAATCATCCTTGGTGTCTCCGAGTGACTGTTTAAAGTAGCGATTAACTATTCACACTTTAATCTCCCCGAAACAGGCTCCAGCCCTTTGGCATCTTATTTCCATCTCTCTCTGTATCCTTCTAAATATGATTAGCGCAGAAACGCTGATAGCGGAGGTTGGAGCTGCTGCTGAGTATATAAATCCAGGCATTGTGTTAAGGCAGCTAACAGACCAGCTTCTTATTTACTATCTCTTGGTCCCTCTGTCCTGTCCCTTAAGTCATTTCATGCAAACTCATTCAAATGAAACCTTGTCTTTAAAGGTTGCTGCTTGGCAGTGTTAACAAACACGGTCTTGTCCGCTCTCCTCTGAGGACTGGCTCATTTTAAGCGTATAAATGGTGCAAAGATGGGCCCAGAGTGCTAAACAGGATGAGCCAGAGGCAGCCTTCGGCACTGAGGGGTGCTGCTGGAGTTTAGGAAACGCCCGTCCTCTCTGTCTGGATGGGGCAGAGGCTCACATCTGGATTTCTGATCCTAACTCGGAGAGATGTCACCTCCACCCAGGGCAGGGAGGACGCTCTGCCCTCAGCGAGGGTGTTCAGCTGGGAAAGGGCTTCTTCCAAAGTGGCAGAAAGCGGGCAGACCCCAGGGCTCTCCCTGTGCCTGTCCAGCCCTGGGTCGGCCCCGGTGCTGTGAAAGGCTGTGGAAGTCCCTTTGCAAAGGGCTTTGTGAGGGAAGGGGGACCCCACTGACCCCGTCCTGCATGGAGGCAAAAGGAAAAGGTGCCCAAGGTCACCAGGGAGCGTTGGTGCTGAGCTGGAAATATCATGGCAGGGGTACGGGAGCCTCTGACCACGGCTTCAGTCTCTCTCCCTGCCCGGGAGGGCACGACAGTTATGTGGATTTTGTCCCTGCTTTGCAGTACCCACCCAAGGAGTGGTTTTGAGCACCCCGCATCCATGCTCTCCTGCATCAGGGACCCCAGCAATCGGGGGGGCAAGGGCGTCTGCTCCGTGGGGACACTGCGATGGGACCAGCTCCCACCTCGGGGGGGTTTCTAACCTGGCCTGACCTGGTCCTTTGGGGACCTCAGGGCAGGAGCGTGTATATTTTTAGGTGCTGTCCCTGCTGCCTACCTTTGTTGAGAAGGCAACGCTAAATCAGATGAGCAGCAGAGCCGGGAGACGTTACAGCCCCAGCAAGCTGCTGATTAAGTGTTATATTTAACACTTTAAGACAGTATCTGTTCCCTTCCAGCTGGGGCAAAGAAAGGCTCCTCAGCAGCAGCTCGCTGCCGTTTTCCTGGCTGAGCCTCACGTCAGACCCCAAGCCCTGCTCCCTGACCTTTCTTGCCCCAAATACCTCCTCCCCAAATATTCGTGTCCCAGATCTGCCGGCCCCTGCCCGGTCGTGACCCCCCACCCAAGGGACTTGGCTTGCCCTCCCGTCAGCAAGGCGTGGGTGCTGCCTGCCCCGCAGGCACCGGCTGGAGTTTTGGCCCGTGTGTATCTATCATCTCCTGCGTCCCAGGGGCAGGGAGATAAAGGGGAATCATGAATGAACACGTGGATTTCGCTCCAGATGAGTGTGATCTCCCTCCCGCTGCAGAGATGGAGCGTGCAGGGCATCTTCCCTGGCTGGGGGGCAGGCTCAGAGCAAGGGGTGTACAAAGGGATTTCAGCTCCGCTCCCCTGCAGAGGACATTGTTCCCCAGAGCTTTTGGGGTGGGAGTATGCACATCTGCAGGAGCCAGGAGCTTAAATCCCTCTGTGGATCCCTCCTGGCCCCCTGTCTGAGCTGGAAAACTGCCACCAGCTCCCTGCAGTAGGGCCCTGTCCCCTAAAAGGACATGGCGAGCTGGCTGTCGGGGTGCGAGGGCCAAAAGTACCGGGGATTCAGACGGGAATTGGGCTCATTTGCACTCCCCGGCACCACCAGCCGTACAAATTACGGGGCAAACAGCAAGAGTATCGCTGAGGGCTTGCCGTAGGCAGCCAAGCACCTCTGCCTGCACTTCTGCCTGCCCACGGTGGCTGCAGCCAGCAGAGCGTTTGCACTCTTGTCCCCGGTGACGAGGGACCTCATTCATCAGCAACAGGATGAAACGAAGGAGCCGGGAAGCCAAACCTCATAAAAACGTGCACTCTTTGGGCTATCATTGTACAGATTTGTTGCAGAGGTTGTGATGGTTGTGCTAGGTGCTGCACAAAGGAGCCAGACTGCTGAGCTGTGTTTCCTAGGAGTTTGTGGATTCACTGGTGTCTGATAAGGGGTTAAGCTCACCCACTCTAGCGGGTTGTTATCCTGTGCTCAGGTATCTGTCGCCGTTAAACTTCTCATTTTGGACACCTCTAATCCAAGCTCTGTTGAAACTGGCCAATGGATTTTACAGTTGTTCAGCAGCACAGACTTACGCCCATACACATTTATACACACACGCACAAGCCTCGTTTCTTTAGGAAGGGGGCTAAACCCAAGGATTTTCTCTGGGAAGCTGATCAACATACAGCTCAGTCTGGAGAACCCGGCACATCAGATAAACTAACACTCTTGTAAATGTGAAAGGGTCAAGACTTGGTCAAAACCCCACCCAAATCAGAGGAGAGACGCCAGCCAGCATCCCCAGGCTTTGCACCAGGCTCTTTTTGACCACATGCACACAACGCGTGATGCCCACACTCACCTATAAAGTCGTGAATGAGGTCCTTGATGAGATGCCCGACGATGGCGTATGCCACTGCCACAACCACCAGGGCTGCCATGAGAAGGTAGAGGACCGCCTTGGGCAGAGGAATGGCATCTCGAGGAGGGGGTTTGTACTCCTTGTAAAGCTGGTCATTGTCCGAGTACGAGTACTGGAACAAGTGGTCCAGGCCAGCTGTGAAGTTGCTGGAGTTCATGGACTGGCTGTTGGATAGGTAGTTGTCCTGCTCGGGGTCCTGGAGGACACTTACCACTGAGCTGGTGGTGGCTTCCACTTGCTGTACCAAGTTCAGAGTCTTGTTAACGCTGGGGAGGATCTGGGAGAGGAAAGTGCTCCAATCTTTGATGGCACTGATGTTGCAAATAATCATAATTGCAATGAGGAAAGAGATCTTCAAGCCCAAGAGATTTAAGAGGGAGAGAAAGAGGTGAAAATTGCTGTGCTTACACCAAACCATGTACTGCGAAGTGGGCAGAGGAGGTCTTGCTGGGGTAGGTTTCTCATTTGCAGATTCTTACAGGATCCAGTAGGGATGCATGTGTGGTACGTCGGTACTCACTCCTGGAAATGCCTGCAGCAAACCCCTAAGGGCATGAAGTTCCTTGGGAAAAAGTAGGTACTGGAATGATTTTGACCGACATCATTTTTGTTCCTCAGCCATCTCTCCCTGATGCTACTCACTGATGAAAGCTGGAGAGACAGGCTCCTGTAGGTATTTTCAGTCATCTGGAAAAGAAAGATAAATTGCCTTTCTCCAGCTTCTTTTCACAGGTGATGGTCCTTGGAGAGACAGAAATCCCCCTTTGCCGTCCCCCGGGATCGGTCTGGGTAACAGCAGGCGCAAGGTGTGTGGTGCTGTGCCGTGACTCTCCCCGTAACGCTGCCCGAAACGTCCGCAGAGGAGAAATGTTTATTCAAAAGCCACAAAGTTCAGCTGCTCCCGGTGTGCAACGGAGCCGGCGGCACGCAGCTCCCGGCTGTGCCAGCCTGGCTTTCAGCAACTTCTTTTGCCGGCATCTCCCAGTCGATTCCTTTAAAAACAAAACCATAGTCAGAGACGATGACCACGACAGCAGTGAGCCCAGCACCCGGTCTCCGAAGGGCAGCTGAGACGAGCAGCGGCTGCTCTCCGGTTTTACCTTACGGACTTTTGCAAGAGAGCAGATCTGCTCGCCTGATGCTCCAGCTTGTTTTATTCAGCGCTCGGCTCCCTACAGACCTCCCCGCAAACAGCAACTGATCCAGAGCCGCTGCCTGCCGTCCGCGGGGTGTGTGTGCATGCGTGCGTGCGTGTGTGTGCGCGCAGCCCTCCCCGTTCTCTTCCCCTCCTGTCCCTTCACCCTACAGCCCCGCTGGCTCTTCGCAGCCGCCCCGGCTGCCAGCAGCGAGGGGGATTAGCGGCCGAGAGGTTGGCTCCACAACTCCCAAGCGTGCTGTGAAGCTGGCGATGCTTGGTGGGAGCGTAGGCTCAGCCTCCGCCGCTGCTCCCTGGGGAGTTAATCCTTCCCATGCCAAAAGACGTGCCTTGATCCGGCCGCTGGATCTTCCCAGTGAGGTGGAGGGGAAGGTGGGGAGCAGCCAGAGCGTGCGTGTGGGTGTGCGTGGGTACACGCGTGTGCAGGGGAGCACAGCCGGCGTGTCCCAGCGGCAGCCCCGGCTCAGGCAGAACTGAGGACGGGGCTGGTGTCCCCTCGGGGGCGACCCCCGGCTCCAGCCCGCCCGTGAGCGCTGAACACAGTCTTTGTCTGGGAGCTGCGCCGTCGGCAGAGAGACATCAAATCGCAGGCGCTGCCGGGAGGAGAGCGGACATCATCAATCCCACTGCTGGCATCCCAGGGGAGCGATGCTCCCCACAGCCCTGCTCCCCCCCCAGCCTCTGCCCAGCGAAGTTTTGGCATCAGCGGGATGCCTGATTTGCAGAAAGCCTGGAGGATTTAGGGCTGAGCTGCCTCGCCATCTCCCCTCCCCGGTTAGCTGTCTGTAAACTGGTACGAGCCAGCCTGTCCCTGGTCACCTTGATGATGGTTTTAAACTGGTCCGGGTTCCCTACAAACACATCTCCTCATCTGCCTTGGCAATGGGTTTTCACTGGGGTGCTGGCTTGGTTTGAAGGCACTGGGACTTATTTAAAGAGGAGGAAGAGGAAACCTTAGAGAGGGGGAAATTTTCTGTCTATATGTGGAGGCGAAAATAAATCACAGCTCCATTTTTCACATCTACTTTTTTTTGTGCAGCTTCCCCATGTAAGAAATAGCGGTCACGAGGGCAAGGAAATCACCACGTTAGGCCTGAATGCAGCCAAAGGGAGCGTCTGAGAAATAATAGCAAAAGACTAACTTTTTTTTTGGTGTATGTTACCAGCCAGCAGCAATCCTGCCAGCTGCCTGGGGGTTGGAAGGGTATAGAATAAAGTGGCAACATCTCTCCCTTACAGTGAAATCACAAGGGCTCAGGTAGGTGATGGACAGATTGTACAGCCCAGGAGAAAAGCAAATGTGGAGGAAGACGATTTTCTGTCCCCTTGGAGTGTGCATGGGCCAGGTCACAGCGACTTCTGTCCCCCAGGACCATTTTACAGCGTCGTAAAATTTCTTCTCACAAGCGACAGAGCTGTGACTGGTTAAAGAAACACATCTGGGCAGCTGCATGGAGACATATCCTGCAATGGGACACGTCCTGATGTCCCCCTGCCCCAGCGTCACGATGCCTGGGCTTGGAGCTGCTCCTCTGCCTCCGGAGCATGAAGCGGTGGGGCTGCTCCGAGGGCCAGGGCAGGAGTCAGGAGCTAAGGGCAAACCGCTCCTCTTTCAGACTCTGAGTCCTGCCACGCCAGATTTTACCCTTCCGGGAGGGAAAATGAGGCAAGATTATTTTTTTATAAGAACTTTTCAATGCAAGGTGAGTTTTGGGCTCTGTGCAGGGCTACCACAGTGCAGTCTGGCTTTTCCCCGCTCCAGAGGCACGTCCTTTGGCTGGGGTCCCCAAGAGGGGAGGACAACCCCTGGGACATGCCCACTGGTCCCTGGGGACCGAAGCTGCTCTGAAGCTGTATTTTCACCGCAGCTGTTTGGTGTTAGCAGTTGCCATGGCACCAGTGCATCAACCGGAGGGAAAGGGAGAGCGTCTGGTCCAGGCTGAGGCATCCCTGGGGCTGGCTCTGGGTGCGACCGTCCCGGGCGGGCTCCCACCACGCTGTGCCCCTTTATTCCCAGGAGGGGACGGAGCCAAGTGATGTTGGGACAAAGTATTTGCAAAGGCGTGTGTGCGTGGGGAGACTGATCAGAGGAACTGAGGGCAAAAGGGGAGGCTGTGGCTCTGGAGGTCTTAAGGTCCTCACCACCTTAAGTCCTTTAATCAGACCTGGGTTAGAGTCCCCGGGGAGCTGGGTCGGTGTGTCTGCCCCATGTCATATGGGTCGAAACACCCCAAACAGAGGAATTCATAGTGAGGACCAGCAGGATGAATGGCTGAACAGGGTTGCAGGTAGGAGACTGCTGCCCCACCTATAAAACCAGGGTGACAACAGCCCTTTCCTTTCTGCCATCAGCCAACTGTTTTTTTCTCATTTAAAAACAAAGGGAGAACGTACTGAGGCCTGGCTGACACCTTCCCCTCCCCACTGCTTCGCAAGCACCAGCCAAAGGTGCTCGGCCATTTCTGAGCCCGTGCACCCTGCCCAGATGGGGCTGTCAGGGGTTCGCTGCCTTTGGGCACGCTTGAAAGCTGGGCCCCCCGGAGACCCGCTCACAGAGCCCGCCCTGACCGCCTGGTGGCTTAGCAGCGTGGATGCTGGTGGTCTCTGTCCTGCTCCCCGTGGCCAGGGGCCTGCGGCACAGCTGGCACAGCTGGCACAGCTGGCACAGCTCCATCTCCCACACCTCACATCTGGCTCTCTGGGAGACGCGCGGCTGTGAATCAGCACTTAGGAGGATGAAGCAAGCCATCAGTTGGCAGCTCTCTGTTTGCCTGGGGACAGCTGGTGGCAGCAGCCCAGACCTCGCTCCGGCGGGACAAAGGGCAACCTGTCTTGGTTTCCTAGACCTCCACTGAACACTTCTGGGAAGAGGCTGGAAAAGCGCTTGGGGGAGCTCTGAGGTCTGCTGCAGACGCTGAATTCATTAAAGTGGCTTAGGGTAACACCAAAAAAACCCAGACCCCCTCCACCTTTTACACATCCCTGCAGTGAAAGTAAAGTTGGCCTCTTTCATTTTCATTAACATCCATATCAATTCAAAGTGACTAAATAGATGCTTAATTGTTCATTATACACTCTCTGCATCTCTCATCTGAAAGGGAGGCTTTATTTCCACGATTACAGTTTCCATCCCATTACAGAGGGAGAGAGCACGGACAAATATAAAAGTGTGGATTTTAATAACCTTATATTTCAAACTCTCTGTTATTAAAAAAAAAGTTTGCATTTGCTGTGATGGGGGAAAGATTAAAAGGATTGTCATGGATTCAACTTAGGGAACATTGCTAATGATTTCAATAAATCACTTTAAATAAAAATCACAATCTCCACAATTCCACCCAAATGTCATTTGGCAGAGGGGTTGACTATGGGAGCAAAATGAATTTCAGAATTAGCTGCTTGTCCTAATGCAATTGGACAAATTAGATTTAGGGATACACACATATTGAGTGACACACATCTCTCATGCAGAAGAGCAGTGGTTTGGTCCCTGGGAACAGGAACAAATAATGTTTTAGTGGGTCAAGAAAGACCTTGTCCCTCATGACGGATGTTGAGTGTTTGTTTCAGCTCCTTCCTTAGTATTTTTATTTTATGGCTTACTCTCTACGTAACTACAGTCAAAGCGCTGGTGTTTTATTTCCATACAGGCAGGATCACACTGATTACCGGGACATGCCTTTGCTACTGTTGGTGTCCATGCAGAGCTGAAAATCCGCTCTGACACATCGTAAGCAGTGCCCTGAGCAGACAGTCTGGTTTCTTGCCTGTGACTGGGACCAGACACCAGTGTTTCTACAGAAGGTGAAGCCTGAGGTTGTCCTACAGCCCTATGCCCTGGCTGGAGATCTGACCCTGCTCCCAGCTCCACTGCTGGCTGCGTGACCTCCTTTGCGACTCGTAAGGGATACAGAGGCAGCTGGCTGTGGATGTGGCAACAACAGTCAGGTGCAATCTGAGCTGTAGGGGTGGAGAGCAGTGTAGTTCATCACTGTGAAGTGTGTCACGGCATAGGAAGGCTTTGTGTCTCGCCCTGGCCGAGAGCTATCCAGAAGTTGGCCGAGAATATCATCAGGAGGCACAGCTCCAGCAGAAATATGTCCATCCATACTTTTGAGCAGGACATTTGTCTGCCCAAGGGTCATTTTTCAGTCTTAAGGGTTTTTTTGTGTCTCTCTTCTGCTCTGGCTGCCAACACCATACCCTGATCCCCACTGAAGATGCCACCGCACCTCTTCAGCAGAATAAGAAGCACAAAGAATTAGGCCCTCGTTTGGCACAAGGTAAAACGGTCTTCACAGGACTTCTTCAAACCATTCAAATTTTAGTTATGCAGGGTGGCACCCACCTTCACATCCAGGCGCTAGCTTGCGGGACCTGCAGAGCTGGTGTCCCGGTCTCGGCAGCCTTCCCACGGATGAGGCGCGCTGACCTTCATCCATCCCTGGATGGGTCAGATGCTCTTCCCTGCCTCCTGCCTGGCTGCGCACGGCTGCTGCACTACAACCCAGAGCAGCAACTTCATTTCCAAGCAACTTCCAGACCTGTTCCAAAGTTTTGTCAGCAACCCCCCTGCGTGACAGGGAGTTGTGAAATACAGGTTTATCCTGGATTTCCATTCCTGGCATTCCTCTTGCCCAGTGATTTCTGCTTGAAAAAAACAAACAAACAAGGAACAGCAGCAGTTTTTAGCAGATGAATCAGAGCAAGCTATCTTTATCTATCCATATATAAAAACACCTTTAAAAAAATGTGGGTTTTTGATGCTGTATTATTCATGCTCCCAAAGCTGAAGAAGTCCAGGTTATGATAATAAATGACATCATGATCTTGCCATATTAAGTGTGATGCCTAGGAAGACTCTTCCCTATCTGCTGTCTCTGGTAAACAAAGTGGGGTTTTAACTCTGCGTGTGGCACCATCTCATGGACAGCTTGGCTTATTCAATGGATTTGAGGGGCTGAAGGCATGCACAAAAATACCCAGCATGAAAAGCTTGCTTTGTGAAAGAAAGGGGAGCATCTCTCAAGTAAACAAACCCAGGCCAACAGGGCTAATTGCAGTAGAGGTGAGGTGGGAAGAATAAATTACATGTTCCGTTTGCATCCGCAGAAAGCGCTTCTTGGCCACAGAACAGATAAAAATAGCTGAAAATTATTTGGAGGGGTTATCTGTGGGTAAATCTGATACATATGGGCAAAGCAGAACAGGAAGGCTTCATCCCAACAGGTGGAAAGGTACTGGTATTTCCATGTCCCCCTCCACTCACAGCTTCATTATCCTGAAATACAGTGAGAAGGTGAGCCAGGCTGTTGCTGTCCAGCACCTCCCAAAGCCTCTCAAAGGGATCCGGAGGGAGAAGCTCGCAGTCTCTACATTTTCTATCTTCTCCGCCATCTAAACTGGATATGTAGAGCTAAAATAAAAAAGTCACCAGTCACCATTGTTTCTTTCAAGGAAATGCAGAAGAAACTGCATGGATGCAAACCCTGTCTGAGTCTTCAGAGAGTCTGAAGGGGCAGGACTGACGGGTCTGTCCACCCGCTAACGCCTGGGCTCCAGGAGGAAACTTTAGATGTCAACAACAGTAGAGATAAGGTAGGGACAAAGAAATTGAGCAAGGCAAATAGGAAAACTTTCCTGATTCTCTGAAATACTTTCCCCATCGCAGCTAGAGGTACAGAAATAGAGACCTCCCCAAATGCTCGTTCTCATTCCCCTATAGACACACGCACATAGGAGGGTGTAGCTCTGCTGTCTGTCCCTCGCAAAGTCTTTGCTCCAGTGTTTTCTCCTCCCAGGGCAGGACCTGCTTCTAACATGGGACCTGTAAAGTCATGCTGGTATTTCAGGTGTGAAGGAAGAGCTGAGTAGGCTTGAGCGTGTGAAATGCAGGTTGAGCGTGTGACACGCAGCTGGGTTGCCAGGCAGGTTACAAATACACTCTGTGACTCCTGATTAATCTGCCACCGCATCCGAGAGGTGATACAGTGTTCTCTTCTGCATTGCAGATTGTGCTCCAGCCGTGCCCTCTCCCCACCACCTTTCATAACCCTTACCTGTTATTTCCCAGGCACTCATGCAGCTCAGCATCACACAGTGCATTGCACGCCTGATCCGTACCTTGTTGCCTGCTTGGGTGGTAACTGTGTCTGCAGGCTGCTCCCATGCTCCCAGGCGGGAAACCAGCCCCTGGGTCCATGTCCTGGCCGTCTCTGCCACACCAGGCATGCCCACGTTAAAGGACCTGATGGTAGCGGGGGGCTGTAACACCGGCCTGTGTTTGTCTTCTAGAGGGCACCAGCAGACACGGTGCCCTGCATGAAAGTAGGTAACACTCCCCTGCCTGTGCTCCAAAGCAATGTGTGCAAATGGTGGATCACGGATGAGAACATGCAGCTGCTATAGGCACGTGGGTGCTGGAACGGAGGAAAGGTGTGGGCACAGCCCTTCTGGACTGAAGGCTGAAATTAGATGCTAGCACCCCATTTCCCCATTCAGGTCAGCCAAGGTCAGCCAACTCTTCGTGAACCGCAGGAGCCCTGGACTGAGTGACAGGAGCATGAAGAAGCTCCAGCCTGGACTGAGCTCTGCTGCGTCTCAGCAGGGACATTGCCTCGAGCACCCTGTGGTGCTCCAGCTCCAGCAGCAATGCTTCTCTTGTCAGCAGCAGACAGCTGTGATTGGCAGTGGCAGCAAAACGCTTGATTACTTTGGGATAGGATAAACACAGGGGCAGAACCAGCAAAAGTAAGAAATATGTATTTAACAAGTATGGAAACCACTTTTAACCCGCCTGCAACCGGAGGTGTGATTGCACCCCTTCCATCTTTTTATTTTGTGATGAAAGTGCTGCATGTTTTATTTTCCAATCTGCCTGCCTGATGCTACCAAAGAGTAATTTAGCCAGGGAAATGTTCCCTTCTAGGAGCTGAAACCCCAGGAGAAGGCTGAATTAAGACTAAAGGTGACATTCATAACGAGCAGGGCATGATTTTGTTGCGTAGGCTGTTAACGACACAGACACATAGTCCTTTGACTCGGGCACTTTACTACTATGAAGGTATTAAATGTCCACTAATGTTAAATCAAATAGTCCACAGCTCACCAAAGCTCTTGGCTTTCAAAATGTTGATTGCATTGCACGTTCTTCTGGCTGAACCTGCTGTTCCACAGATGAAGGAGGTCTCTCATCAGTGAGGAGCTATGCAGTCAGTTCTTGTCCTTCAGTGTTGGGTTATAGCTTTTCCTAGTTAATCCAACTCAAGTCTTCTTCTCTCCAATCGGAGTTCACACCTTGCTCTGTCCTATCAAGCACAGAGAGCTTTCTATTTCCTTCTTCCCTGGAGCACTCTTTGATGTTTTTGATGGACAGAGCGATCTATAGATTAGCGTAAACATGACCTTACATGCTTTATTTCTTTTATCAGGGAGAAGAGGAAAAACTAAGCCACATCCACTAAGTCCGTGCACATTTAGACAATTCAGGAAGAAGAGGAGAGAGAGAGAGCAGCAGCCCCTCTCTTCCTGGTGATGCTGAGCTTCAGTGAGATTGCACACAGACCTTTTCTCCAGAACGGGACCCTGCTGAAGGAGACCCTGGGATGTGACAGGTGACAGAGCACAGACAGTGAGATTTCTGTCTCAAAACCAATTCAGGCGGTGGAATTACGCCCCAAGGAAAGGAAGCTTGACCCTAGCAGTCAGAGATCATAGGCCTATAGTTCCCATCCCAGACTATACCTGTCTTCACTGTTACCCTGTGCAACTATTGCCTCCTCATGTCAACGAAGAAAAAGTCTCCCCTTTAAATAGCTGAATGCACTCTGCTCTTCCGTGCATCTCATCCTATTCCCAGACCTGCCTTCTCTGCCCCAAGGCATGCTGCACACTGACTTTCTGGCCTCAGATTTGTTTTGCTGTTGTGTTTTGCCTGCACCAGCCTCTAGGCAGAGAGCAGACAAGCGGCCCTTCATCCACCACTGCTGATGATTTATAACCTTGTCAACAGCTCCAGGGCTTCCAGTCACTGTATGGGTTAATGGCTGCTGCCAGAAGATCGCAGTTTTAGGCTTTCTTTAACAAGTGTCCAACATGCACCTGAAATATAAGTGGCTTTGTTTGATTATTCTTTTGTTCAGCTCAGTCCAAGGTCAAAGCCAAGAACAACACAGAGGAGCAATAGTAAAACACACAAAAGCCCTCCGCAAACTTCTGTCGTGGTGTAACCCCAGGCAGCAACTAAGCAGCACACAGCCGCTCGCTCGCTCCTCCCCCTGCCCCTGGTGGGACGGGGAGGAGAATTGGAAACAAGTGAAAACTCATGGGTTGAGATAAGAACAGTTTAATAATTGAAATAAAAAATAATAATAATAACTGGAATGAAAAGGAAGCTAACAAAAAGAGAGTGAAATATAACCCAAGAAAGACAAGTGGTGCACAGTGCAATTGCTTACCACCCGCTGACTGATGCTCAGCCAGTCCCTGAGCAGCGATCCGCCCCTCCCGGCCCACTCCCCCCAGTTTATATACTGGGCATGATGTCCCATGGTATGGAATAGCCCTTTGGACAGTTTGGGTCAGCTGTCCCGGCTGTGTCCCCTCCCAACTTCTTGTGCCCCTCCA
>JAVKLA010000090.1:10816682-10901533 GCA_034782735.1 Sagittarius serpentarius | reverse complement strand
TAGTGTCATTGTTAGTTTCTTCCTTTCCGTTCTATTAAACTGTTCTTATCTCAACCCACGAGCTTTATTTTTTTTCCAATTCTCTCCCCCATCCCACTGGGGGGGGGGGGGGAGTGAGTGAGCGGCTGCGTGGTGCTTAGGTGCTGGCTGGGGTTAAACCATGACACAGTTGAAGGACCTGCCTGAGGTCAATGGCAGAGGGATGAGCTCCATTTTCCTAGGACCCATTAGATCCCTCTCCGCACCAAATAGACACGAGCCTCCAAGAGTGGATTTCAGCTTCTGAAGTCACATCCCATGCTGGCTTTCAGCAAGTGACGTGGGGGCTGCCTTTGCCACTCTCACAATTAATTATCTACAAATGATTACTGTCTGTGCCATTAAGCCTGGGTGTGCAGGCAACAACCTGGAGGCTGAGCGCAGTGGGGAGGCTGAGACACGCTCTGCTTTCCAGATGAGGGAGCTGTATTTTTTGGAGTCCTTGTTTCATTCCATTAGCCAAATTCTCCCCCTGCCTTGCCATCTGCGATGTTTGAAGTGTCAGGCATGAAAGCAAAGGGAAGTCAATCAGATGTGTGAAGGCCTATTGGAGATAATTGCCAGGCTGTCTCCTGGAGAGTTTTCCCTGCTCAGCTGGGTCATCTGGGGAGGGAAACGTCATAAAAGTGATGCCACCAACTTCTCTGTGATCTTTTGTTCCTCCTGAGCAGACACGGGCTGAGAAACAGCATCTGAAGAAGGCATGGAAAAAACCAGCGGGACTTGAGAGAGTCGGGCAGACGGGCCCATTGCCTGCCAGAGAGGAAGGGAGGGCTGCACGGGCAGTGCGGGCAGCTGTGAACGTGCTCAGGGGGCTTTTGCGAGGAAGGTATGGAGAAGGCAAAGTCAGGCTCTTCACAGTGGAGCATAGTGGGAGAATGAGCAGCAATGGACATCATCTGGAACAAGAGAGGTTCAGACTTGTAATATATAGCCTCCTAATATGGCATAGGTTTTTCCCCATGAGGAGAGTCAAGCAGCGGGACAGGTGCCCAGAAAGGCTGTGCAGTCTCTGTCCTTGGAGGATTTTAAGGCCTGAGTGGACAAAGCCCTAAAGAACCTGGTCTGACCTCAGAGATGACCCTGCTTTGGGCTGGAGGCTGGACTTAGAGACCTCCTCAACTCCCTTCCAACTGGAATTATCCCAGGAACACATCCTTCTCAGCACCCAAGGGGAGAGAAGGAAAGTGGAGGTAGAAAGGTTGAGGCTCAACACCAAGGAAAGCCCTCCCGGAAGTAGGGAGAGGTAAGTACAGACATGCCTTCGCATGGAAAAGGGAGTTTTGTCAGCGTCATTGGAGGTTTTTAGGAACAAACTAGATGCATGTGGATCAGGACCAGTGCGGGCAGACTTAATGTGATCTTGTGTGCCTTCGTGTGTGATTCTGGGGCTCTGAGGTGACATTCATGCTTCCCAGCCATCCCAGCACTGAGCTGGATCTCCCTGAGGATGATGCTCCTCTGCCTTTCACCTCCAGCACCCTCGGGATCTTAGGGGTGTCATGGCTTTCTCAACCTCCCGTGACTCTCTGTGGAGGTCTGCTGCCACCATCACATGTTCTTGCCCTCTAAATCAGCATTGTCAGTGCTTTCTAGCATCATCCCCAACGTTTTGTAGGAATCTCCACATCCCTTTCTAGAAATTACCCTGGGTGCTCTCTAGGAATTTTCCTCATTTCTTTCCAGGAATTTCCCCATTGCTTTCTAGGAATGTCCCAGGACATTTTCCAGGAATGTCCTGTGTCGTTTTCTAGGAATTTTGTAAGATGCTTTCTAGGAATTTCCACTTTGCTTTCTCTGAATCTCCCATGTGCTTTCCAGGAACCCATCACACCTTTTCCCAGAATTTTCCAGAGTTCTTTCTAGGAAACTCCATGTTGCTTTCTGGGAATTTCTCAGGTTGCTTTCCAGGAATTTGCCTCTAGCCTTCTAGGATTGTCCCCAGGTGCTTTACAGGAATTTCACATGTTGCTTTCTGGAAACTCCCAGGATGTTTTCTAGGCATTTCCCCACTGCAGGTGCTTTCCAGGAATCTCCCCTCTGCTTTCTAGGAATGTCGCAGGATGTTTTCCAGGAATCTCCCCTTCCCTTTCCTGGAATTACTCCTTTGCTTTCTTTGAACTTTCCCAGGGTGCTTCCCAGGAATTTCTTGTGTTTCTTCCAAGGAGTATCTCAGTGTGATTTCTAGGGATTCTCATATTACTTTCCAGGACTTTTTAAGTTCCTTCCTAGGAATTTCCACATTGCTGGCTAGAAACCTCCCCTTTTCTTTCCAGGAATGTCCCGTGTTGCTTTCAAGTCATTTCTCACGTTGTTTTCTAGGAATGCCCTAGCGTGCTTACCAGGAACTTTGCAAATATTTTCTCAGAATTTTCTAGGATTCTTTGGAGGAAGAATTCTTTGCTTTCTAGGAATTTTATGACATTTTCCAGGATTTTCCCAGGATGCTTTCGAGGAATCCTAGAAACCCCTTTTTGTTGTTTTACTGGACCCCTTCTGCCTTCATGCAAGTCTTTTTGAGGCTCTTTGCCCACTACTGGCATAGGGAAGTGACTGAGGTGTCTTCATGGAGGTATCTTTCCTTTTTCCTCTACTGACTTTTGTGTGGAAGTGTGCTTGTTATGGCAGCCCTGGGGACTGCTTCCTTGCTGTGTTCTTGTCACTGCTGTTTTTGTGGAGACCTCAGAGATGCAGGTTCCTTTCTGCCACTGCTGCCTTTGAGCCTCTCCCCAACTCCCTTCCTAAGCGAACACTGCTCTGCTGCTTGCTCAGGGACCTGACCATGCCTGGAGCCACTTGCAATAACTCAAGTGTCAAAGCATCATTTGTTGAAACGGTGCTTAGGCCTCCAAGTTGATATTGTGAAGAGCAGCAATGTCTTGTGCTTAGTCCTCCAAGCTGATGTTGTGAAAAGCAGCAACGTCTTCTGCTTTGCCTTAGCAGTAAGAACAGTGCCTAGGAGGTTTCTTCTCTGCCACATGAAGCAGAGGTGGTTGCTTATCACTCCAGCCATGCCCAAGCTGCCCAGGTAGAGTGATCATAAAGCATGCTGAAGAAGGCACCTGGATCAGCAGTGTGAATGATGTGGAAACCACCAGTTCCTGTGCAATACAGTCCCATTAATCTCCTAAGGAGGTAATGCGGTTTGCCTGTAATGCCTGGGGATGAAAGATGGGCTGGAGATTTTACGGCATTAGTGAAGTCCAGGTGCTATGAAAGGCAATAGCAAAAGCCAGTGAGGGATCCAGAATTGGTCCTATAGTTTCAAACCTTTGATGTGATGGTGATTTAGTGAGTGACCTTGGGTGTGACCTTGGTTTCTCACCAGCTCTGGGCCATGACTGAAACAGTGCGGGCAGCCATGCCTTTCTCTCTCCTTGTCTCTGTTAGTGTCAGAAGTGTAGCAGATCTATTGAAGCTGAAACTTTTTGTGGGTAAAAAAAGAACAGTTTTGACAAATGTCTCTGTTAAAAAAGAGCCCTCATATTCTTGAAAAGTCCCACTTTGACAACCAAGATTTTTAGTTTCCTAATTTGAAACACCCTTGTTCTGCAATTTAAGCTGATTATTAACAGCATGTTCAGAAGCTACTGAAAGAAAACATTTTAATTGGACCAAACCAGGTGGTTTTATTTTTGTTTTGTTTCATGTTTAATTCACAAAAGCTTGAGATTTTCATCTTCAGCTGGAACAGGAGAGAAAAAAAGAAATCTCCAGCAGCTTTATGAAGTAAACCCTTTATCCACACTACTCTTAGCACTAGTACTTGGAAGAAAGGCTTGTCTCTTTATGCCTGTACCTCTCCTCCAGATAAATAAGAATTGCAGCTCTCAGCTGGATGTTGTCTTGCAAGCAAATACATTTAGCTGTGAGCTGGGGAGGCTGGGCATGGGCACACATCTCTTTCAGCTGTTCCTGTTGTAGGTGACATCTCCCAGTGCAGAAGGCAGGCAGGCGAGGACAGTAATGTTTGTCCCTGAAAGGTTCCTAACCTGGATTTCTAAGGTTGTCGGTGGTGTTTCCTCTGTGGGAAAAAAGAGGGGAAAGACTGTATTACCCCTCCTCCCTGAACGTGCATGTCTAGGCTCTCCGTGATGCTTATGCTTGAGAGAGTGCTGAGTCTCAGAGCCCTCCAGCAGCACGCCCCGTGAAGCAGGATCGGATGACCTTTCATTGTACTCGTCCAAGTGTGTGCAGTGCAGCTCTCGAGGCAGCACAACAGATGTAAATATGCAGCTCATTTGAATGCTGAGCCTTCCTTGAGGAAGGAAAGCACTTGGGCGTGTTAAGGGGCAGCTATCTGTTTTCCTCAGCCCCCACTGAGCTTTCCAATTAGCCAGAGAGCATGTGATGGAAGGACCTTCTGTTGAAGCAGTTACGCAAGCTCTCTGCTGTCCTGCACCCATCTGCTACGAGGTGGTACGAGAAGCAGCTCTTTCCAGGGAGGGAAATGCCTAGTACTCTGGAGAGAAAGCCCATCAGCCCCAGCGTCTTCATGGACGCTTGACTAATGAAAGCCTAGGCTGTAGACCAGGGCCTGATAGGGAAGATGGCCTGTGCTGGAGCCTCAGGTGAGCTGGGAAACTGTAGCAGGGGGGCTTTCTGGTTCACTCAGCAGCTGATCTTAGCAGTGCGCTGGGATATTCACTGGGAAAGACCAGGTGGGACCATTCCTTGACCTGGTGGGATTCAATGTGGCATTCACAGAGGAGATTCAAATAGGACTTTAACTTAATATTGGGCACAATGGTTGGTGTAGCAGGTTTGTCAACACGCCAGATTTCTGCTAAGACCACCCAGAATCCATTTAACATAATCTGGCATTTCATAACTCTTAAAATTCTCTCCTATGGTTCTCTTAATGGCATGCAAAACCACAGACTTTGGAAGGAGGAAATGAAAAAATAAAAAAGGCAAGTTAACAACCTTTTAATAAAAATTATACACGGGGCTTCACGGCAAAGGGAGGTGTTCATTTCCCAACTGCCTCTCTTAATATGGAAATAAAAGGCAATCAATCAGAGCCAGTCACACCTGCAGCGCAGAGCAAGAAAAGACCGTGCTGATAGTGTGTGGGAAGACACAGCAGAAAGAGGGAGCTCTGAAAGTTTCTTTTTAACGTTCTTCCCCTGAAGCACTTTTTGCCTTTAATGTAGTGCCTCTTTTCTTCCAGGTCGGCTTAGAAAGCTGGCGCTTGCCAGGGGATGTGCAGCCAGCTGTGAGGGGCTGCGGAGGGCATGCAAGCCTGCAGCTGGTGAGCTAGGAGCTCACGGTCAGAGACCTGGGAGTAGGACCCCTGCCACAGTCGAAACTAGTGGCCCTCATGAGTCCAGTTCTTCACCCGTGACCAAACTGCCCTGGCCCTAGGAGACCTGACCCCTGCTCAGAGCCAGAGGGTTTCTTCCTAGAAGCAGAGATTTGTATTTCATCAGTTGCCTTCAGACAGTTTCTTTCACACTTTTGGGATCCCTCTGTGTGGGGACAACTCATGGCTCAAGGACATGTTTTCAAGCCCTGTGTTCTCAGGGGGAAGTTTCCAAACCAAATGATAAAGATTCCAGCAATGCTCATGCCCGTATGACTGTGCTCTTGAGTATCTCCACGCTGGGGTTAGAACTGTAGCCCAGCCAAGGGACAGAGGCAACAGTGCTTAGCTTGACATCAATTTAAGTAATGGGATAATCTGGGGATGAAGAAGGAGGGGGAAGATGGATGGGAAAGGTGAACGTCAGGGCAGGAATGAAGAGGGCGAGGGAGGGATGTGTGCTGTCCAAGGGGAAACCTGTCCCAAGGATGGGCTACACCTCAAGACAGGGCACCGGTCCTGCTCTCACCCACCTTCTCAGGGCTGTGGGTCCATCTCTCAGACTGCTTCCCTGTGAAGTGAGCTGCTGGCAGGGAAATGCTTTGCAGCAGGGCCAGAGAAGCACTGGGATGCTCTAAGCTTGTCTCCTAGAGGCTGTGAGATACAGTCTTGGAAAGATACATGTCGCATGGTCCCTTTTCCTCTGCCACTGACAGCCCCTGTGACCTCTGGAAACTCGCTTTCCCTTTTCTGTGTCTTGATTTCCCTGGTCTGAAAAACAGTGCTGGTTATTCCACTTCCCTCTGCTTTCCTGGCTGGTTTCTACCAGTTTTCAAGAAGGCCTCTTTGGCAAAGGAATTAAAGACTTTTTTGACTGTATGACAGTATCGGGGCAAAGTTTATCCGACTAAGGAGGCCAGGAGGAGCATGACAGGCAGACAGCCGAGCAGAAGCAGGTCAGAGTTTCAAGCTGTGAATGACCCTCGGTTTCCCCCCCTCCCCCTTCCTTAATCCTGGCTATTAGTTCTTCTGCCTGACATAGATTATTATTTTCAGATATCACAGTCATTTGGAAAGGAACAAAATATTTCCATCAGACAGGAAAATTCTCCCGAGCGGAAAGAACTACCGACAGCATGGAAAACAATGAAATCAACTCGGCGGGTTCAAGCAGGATGAGAGTAACGGGGAGCGATCTGGCACGGAGCGAGTTCAGAGGACTTGCTGCTGTACTTCATGCCTGGGTGCCCAGCTCACATCCAACTTCAACACCTCCCGCTGCTGCCTGCTAATAGCATCGCTCCCACAGCTTGCGTGAACTCCAGTGCATCAGTTCTGAGGATAAGATCTTTGTGTTGGGGATGATGTTTAGTGATGAGTTTTTTTAAGGTGATGAATAAGGGTGGGTTTGTTTCCATTTTGACTTGGTTGACAGCAGACCGACAGCAAGTGGAAAGCAACTGGCTGTTGACTGTGACTGCTGTAGAAACGTTTAGCTTGGTTGTCTGGGAAGCCTCGGCTGCAGAGCTTATCCCTGCCTTCATTTACACACAAGCAGGCATTTGGGTCACGCAAGTTAGCAGAATTTGGCGACAACTCTAACCAAGCAGGAGGCCAGCGTGGTCAGCAATATGAGCAGGAGGGCCATCTTTTTCACTTGAAAACGGATCACATTTGATCTGAACTCTGGTGGCACACTGCAGTGTTGTTATGGAAAGGGTTTTCAAATCAGAAGCTCACTTGCATGTAATTTTTACCATACTTTTGCAAAGGTGGTGGCTCAGGGCAGACTAGAAATCTGTCCTGACTCCGCTCAGAGAGCAGATCCTGTAGCCAGGGCGAATTCCCTTTGAACTGCTCACAAGACTGTATGTGGAGGGAAGCAAACACTCCAGGTGCAAGTATGAGGGAAAGCACAAAATTATACAAGGCGCGGTTGAAATTGCGCTGTACATGTTTAGTGGGAAAGCTGACCCACATGTGATCTCAGGAGCTGGGACATGACAGACCAAGCTTTGACTGCATGGAGGGTGCTCACCTGGCAGAGGAGCCATGGTGGGCAGGGATTAAACCATCAGCCATCTTCAAAGGGGACTTGCTGGGCTCTGACCATGACCAGGCTTTGCTTTAGGCCCATGATGGACACAGACTATCTCCCGGCAGTTCCTTGGAGGTCTGGCCTGGCTGGTTGGTCTCAGGGTGGCTGGGCTCAGGAAGTCTTATGGGACGGCGTAAATAGGCAAGAAAATCAACCCCACCACAGAAATGGGTCCTCTGCGTTTGACCACCACTGTGCCACGGGGATCTTGTGCTTCCATTGTCTCTTCTACTTGGTCTTGTACGCTCCTGCTGGTGCAATTCAGCCATGTGATGCTAATGCAGCAGGCACCCCCTGGCTCTAATGCTCATGCTATGCAAAATATCTTCTTTTTTTACCTGAAAGGAGGTTGCAGCAAGGTGGGTGTCAGTCTCTTTTCCCAAGTAACAAGTGATAGGATGAGAGGAAATGGCCTCAAGTTGCACCAGGGGAGGTTTAGATTGGGTATCAGGAAAAAATTCTTCACGGAGAGGGTTGTCAAGCGTTGGAGCAAGCTGCCCAGACAAAGAGGGGGGACTGAGAGGTAGTGGGAGGCCAGGAAGAACATGGAGGCTGGGAAGTAGCGGGAGGCCAGAAAAGAAATGGAAGCCAAGAGGGAGTGGGAGGCCAGGAAAAAAGTCAAGGCCAAAAAGGTAATGGGAGGCTGAGAGGGAGTGACAGGCCAGAAAAGAAATAGAGGCTGAGAGGTAGTGAGAGGCTTGAAATGTAGTGGGAGGTCAGAAAAAGTGTAGAGCCTGAGAGGTAGTTGGAGGCCAGATAAGAAATGGATGCCAAGAGGTTGAACATAGTGGGAGGCTGAGAAGCAGTGGGAGGCCGTAAGGCAGTGCAAGTCCAAGAGGGCTGAAGCTCATGGAGTGGGAGACCCAGGGTCTGGGAGGCTGAACTGAAGCCCCGCAAGTGGGAGGCTACAGAGAGTAGAGGCCCAGGTAAGTAGGAGGCCAAGGGAGTGGGAGGACCAGGAGATTTGAAGGCCACGAGACTGGGAATCTCAGGGAGATGGAGACGCAGTAAGTGGAGGCCCAGGAGATGGAATCCCAGTGCATGGGAGGTTAAGACAGTGGGAGGTTCAGCTGCTGAGAGGTGCAGGTTGGTTCTGCTACCATCAAATAAAAATATGGTTGGAAAATGAATGTGAAAGGGGATTATAACTTGGTTCCAATGAACCTGTTCACAGTCTCAGAAGTAATATTTTCACTTTCATCCCACTGCTTACCCAGCATGTCTGCACAACCAGGAAGACTTTTGATCTGCAGGATATTCCAGTTATTTTTCTTTATTTCATGTTTTTTATTTGAAAAACTTTTTTTTTCCTTTCTTGTGGTTCAAAAATTCTCCAGAAAAGTGCCTTTTGGGGATACCGTCTTGGGGTGTTTCCAAACCTGCATTTGTTCCCTGCACCATGAAACCAAGGCAGAAGAGGTCCCTTTTGTGGAGGAGGCTGGTCTGTCCCCACTTCCCACAGCGATGCAGTGCTGGGGTGTCAGACCTGCTGTGAATACCGCTCAGCAGCCCTGCTGTCCCTGCAGCAAGCTGTGGGCCAGTAGAGGCTGAAATTTGCAGCATTGCATTCGTGCTGATCACTGGGATGGGCAGATGGGGGTACAACCTTGTTCCGTTACTCTTTCAGGTGCCATCTTCTCTCTGTCTCTTTTTTCCTTAGTGTCTCAGGGGACAAGTGATTAAGGTGCATGGGGGCAGAAAAGAATTCCCCTGTAGTACCCATGTTCCTAATTAGTTATCTAAATACGTAACAAAGTGCCACAGCAGTAGTATGGATCGAGGTGACCTTTCAAGTTGCAGAGCATACTTATTAAATGCCAAGCTGCCTGAAGAAAACCACGCAGACCTTGATTTTTCTCAGCTCTTCTCTATTATATGGATTTTCTGAGGGGTGGCATTGAAGAGGGTGCCTTACCAGAGGAAGGACAGCCAGGAGTGCAGAGGGTCTTGGATGAAGCATAACCAGTACTTGTCCCCCAGTGAAATCTAGTTTGGCGGGATCATTAAGCAAAGAACTGGAGAGTGACATGACTCTTGCTTGGCTCCTCATGGCCAATTTGAAGACGGTGAGGTGCTCATCAGCCACAGGGATGGTTCCACACTGCTTTTGATTTAGTTGTGGGGACCTTCTGCTGAGGTGTCTGGGTGTAAGCTCAACCTAAGCTCAACTCCTTTTGCAGGACACTGGAAGGTTCCAGAAGATGCAGGCAACAGACCAGCAGAAACTCCTACGTAGGTCAGGCAATGAATTTTCATAACTGAGAAGCTTTTGAAGATCTGCTTTTAAGGGCCACCCCATCACAGTCTTGAGAGCTTTCATCTGGCTCTGGGAAAGCCAGTAAATCCCAAAGTGCCATAGAGTAATCTTGGGTGCCTTTAAGCTGCCAAACCAAAGTCCGTCACTGATCCAGTAACAGCCATGCAGCTGGCTGTGCTGTCAGCACAGGCTGCTGTCACGCTCTGGGTGCTGTGAGCCGAAGTCCTTGGTTTGGTGGGCAGTAGAGTTGGTGTGAGATCTCCTTGTCCTGTGTCACAATGCCACAGCCCTGTGGCACTAGGACGCTGGCAAACACACATGCCTCGCTACTGGGAATGACCCAGGTCCACACACAACATCTTGTGTGTAAGAAGATCCCTGTGATAGAGAAGAGTGTGGTGGGGGGCAGAGACGTCTCCAGCTGGGATGGCAGACCACCAAAGATCACAGCTCCCAAAATTAGTTCTTCAAGCAAAAAAATGCAATGCCTTAATGAGGACAACAAAGTGCTTATCCAAAGAACCATCTTGGACTCCCAGCATCTGATTTACGTTTTTTTAGTTGCTTATTATCCATCTTATATAATGGGGGGTGGGAAATGGTGTTTCCTGGAAGAGGGACACTGAGTTAGTGACTATACAGGGAGAAGAGTCTAACAGCAGGACAGACCTGCCCTGCTGCTGTCCCAGCTGAGGCCCTGATCCAGGGACTTAGCTCTGTGGTCCCCTGAAGTCTGGAACTCTGCATGGATGAGCGACACCAGACAAATGCAGCCCGCTGGCAGAGAAACCCAGCAGAGCCCTGAACGGGCACATCAACACGACCAGAGCCCTGAGCCTGTACCATCACATGTGGTACCAATGGTGTGGAGAAACCATGGCCACGGGCCAGCGGCAGCCCAGCCACAGCTCAGCCTCAGCAGTACTTCGTTGCTTCCGGGGAGGAACAAGGGGCGACTATCCGCGGTGAAAAAGGCCAGCAGGCCAGCCACACAGAGCCATAGTCTGTCCATAAAGCCATAAGGCAGCTTAGTGATGCGATCCCAAAATAGTCTGCTTGTCCAGCGAGAAACCCTCTCTAATTCAGCTTGCACGTTTATTTAAGGAGACACTAATTTCCTTCAGTCTGGCTTCCCCGGCTTCAGTGACCGAATAATCACCTGTCAAGTGGCTTATGCGGTGACAGACCGGAGGAGGGAGCACAGAGCAATGAGGAATCATCGCTCCAGGTGATTTTTAATATCCAAGAGGCAGTGGCAGGCAGGAGAGTGATGGGAAAGTGTGGACACTGGCAACACATCTGCCAGGAGCTGCCTGTTCTGCAGGCAGACAGATGGGATTTTCAGCACATTTCATCAGGAGACCAACCTGCAACATAGCATGAAAGGAGAGAGAAGCACTAAAGGGTGAAAACCTGTCCAAGGGGGACAGGGGAGAGCAGTGTCCCAGCAGTCAGCTGGAGCTCAAAGATGCCGTTTGATCTGGGATAAGATGGGACTGGCAGGAGTTGGACTTGATGGGGCCCAGATCATCACAAATTTTAGCCACATTTGTCTAAGGAGGGTGAGGACGGACACTTGGGCTGGGGTGTGCAGCCTCCCTGCCCTGTCTGGGGACATCTCTGGTGACAGGGGTTAGCAGGAGGGGATTTTCACAGTGTGAAGATCTGCTCCTGTATGCTTAGTTTTCTTGTTAGTGGGACCCCTTTCCATAGCCAGCAAAATGACTGGGGTTAGCTTCATCACACATGGGCTCAGTAGTACCTTTCTTATCTTCCTGTGGTCCTTTGGGAGCTTTACTCCAGTCTGCAGGTCTGGATGGCTTTGAGGATCTTGCACCCCAGGCTCCAATTCTGAACTGTCACTGCAGTGCAGTGCAAGCTACTATTCCCAGGGACTGTACCTGCTTCTCTTATCTGTAGCCTCAGCAGTGAGGTGTAAGGCAAGGCGACTGTGAAGGCAAAGTTCCCTAGATATTCCCTAGACAAGTGCTTCATTTGCTGCTTGTACCAAGCTCCAACTCAGCAGATAAGCAGTGTGTCAGGCTGTGCGAAATATAGCCCACTGGGAGCATCTGAACTTTGGCTTTTAATGCAGCTGGGAGATGGTATTGCCCTGAATCCCCAAACCCAGTGTTTTATTTCAAACAGTGGCTAAACCATGAAGAATCTCCAGTTACTCATTGCCATGGCCAACCATGGGATGAATTTGCCTGGCAAGTGTCAACATGACCAGTCCTATTGATGACTTCTTCCAGAAACACCTCCCCCTCTCTTTTTTTTTAAGTGAACATCTTAATTTCTGACATGACCTTGGGTGACAGTGGTCATAATTTATTTCTTTGTCCCTTCCCAACTATCCAGGGAAAGATGTTCAGATTTCAGGGCTGAATGTATCTTGGAAATGAATTTTCTATTTCATTGCCCTTCTCAACACCTCTGAGAAGGTATGATAAGAAGGGAATTCTTCCCTCCCTTTTACTGCAGGTTGGCAGTAAGCTATTCACAGAAAAAGATCTGGAAACACCCCTTGCTACTTTAGATTTATTTTTGCTTCTCTCTCTGGGCCTGATTTATCACTTTGACTCACCTGGGGCTGTCAATGGACCTGCCATCAGCACCCTGCTCTGCTCCCCCTGTTCAGGTGCTGGGGCATCCTGCCCTGCTCCGTGAGGGCCACCTCTGCTCCCAGCTTGCTCTCCGTCAGGAGCAGCCCCGCTCTTGCTGCTCTCTGGCACCCAGCCTGCTTTTGTTTCCAACTGAACTGTGATTGCCAAATGCACAAATATAAATGTTAGCTTGCGTATTTACTGGAGAGATTAAGTGTCCTTCCACCTCCTCTTTTTTTGGTTGCTTCTATCCCATTACCTGTTATAGCTCTAGCTAAGCTCCTTTTGCCAGTTAAATGGGTGCTGTCCTGCCCCTCCCCTGGGAGCAGGAGCTGGACTTTGACCTCCAAAGCTGGTTATTCTCCTTCAGCAGCTGAAAGAACAAGTGGGTTTTTACCTTCCTCCAGAGATAAGTGTGGGACAGGGCCAGCCTGATGGATCATTGTGTCCCTGGTCTGACGGGAGTGGGTGTGCGCCTGGGCTTGCAGGACATGGAAGTGTCCCAAAGCTGCGGAGGTCATGACTCCCAACCCTCCTGTTTGCTCCACCAAGCCTTAGGCTGGGACCAAGGATCGCAGCTGGGGCTTGTTCATGCCCACATGCCCTCCCCAAAGCTATGGAGCTCTACGCTAGCCCAAAGTGCTGTGTGCCCTCTAAGGCAGGGGAAAGAGGTTATGGGATGACCTCTACAGCTTTTGCACAAATAGTCTCTGCTGACAGCCTGATTGCTGCTTCCTCTGCCCCAGAACTTGGTACGCTTAGAGGAGTTGGTGCCGTGCTGTGTTTTCAGGAAAGAGATCACTGAAACATGGATCCTCCTCTTCTACCTGGGGAAATCACTTTCTGTGTTCCCACCCCACAGTGCTCTTGGGTGTAGCTGTGGTCAGGGCCTCTTTATGCTTGCACACATTTGGGTCGAGTCTCCAGTTTTTCACTATCCCAGAGAGACCTTAGTATTTCCATACTCCAAATGTAACATGTCATTTTTCTTAACTTAAATTTCCCAAACTGTCCCCTACGTGAAATGCAAACTGAGCTGGTCCCAGCCAAGAGGTTCTCCAGGCGCATTGGTATCACTATAAGAGAGCTTCTTCCACCTGTGTCCTGCTGATGCCATTTCTGGAGGTTTCTCTTGCTCTTCAGGCAGTGACTGCAACAGCCCTTGCCTCCTCTGCTGCACCATTAGCTCATTTTGCTATTAAAATGACAAATGGAGGAGGGTGAGGATACGCCTACATGTCCTTCAGCAGCAGTATTGAAAAATATTCTTATTTACAGGAAGATCATGCTTCCACCCGGGTGGTCTTGCCTGCAGATGGGTAGGTCCTAGGGAAGGCTACAGATACCTCACCCTCTCCAAGGCCCCGGCATTGATTTCTCCTCTGGGCAAGTTGTGTTTTTCCAAATGCTAATTGGAAATTGGAATGACTTTTTCCCCGAGGGCTCGGGGACTGGATGGGTCCTGGCTCAGGAAGTTTTCCTGAGTTTTGATGTTACTGTGCTGTAAGTACCAAACAGCTCCAGCGCTGCTTTGGATGCATGGATGTGTAAGACAGTCAGAGAGATGTGGGTAGGAATAAAGGAGTGGAAAGATGGATGGTGGGAATGAAGGGGTGGATGTGTGAGTAGAAAGATGAGTGTGGCACAGACAGACCAAGGCCTTTCATTCAGTTACAGGGTCTCTTGTTCCACTTAAGGGGCTGTTGGCTGGGACTTTGTCTAAGACGCCTGAAGTAACAGGGGGAAAAGCTCCTGCCTGACTCCAGCAGGATTTGTTCAGTTACCATCAGTGTATCTCTGTATTTCTCTGTGTATCTCTGAATCCTGCTGCCTGTAACAGGACCTGGCCAAGGGGAGGGTGTCCTGATCCCTAGCAGAGCACACGTTCCTCCCCAAAGCACCTGCCTTTCTCTCAGGTCTATTTCTGTCCTCCAGTGTCCTTTGATCCCCACTTGCAGGGGATGCTGTGACTCTGTCTTCTGCTCTTCTTTTTTCTTTCTGTTAAATAAGCATTTTACTTTAAAGTGAGAAGACAGGGGTGAGCAGAAAGGTTAAACCGGTGACTCTGGCACCTAGTGAGAAACCCATTCCCTATCCACACCAGGGAGTGTACTGTTTTGACAGTTGGTTTCAGGTTGCTTCTCTTCCTCATTCCCTTTGGGGACCTGGCAATATTATTAGAGGTTGGTTCGCAGATTATTTTGCATGGCTTCCCTCTGGCGCCTGTCTCATAAGGTTCTTCATAGCTCCCAGCTGCAGTGTGACAGGAGGGACCGTGCAGTGTGCTGCGCAACATGACAGTCAGTGGGCTCTGAGTCACCAACTCTGGGCCCTTTCTGCTGTTGAGCGTGTCTAACGTGGGGAAAGAGGACCCATCCAAAGCACGAGTCCTACATATGAGCTTAGCTCTAAGCACGTGGGCAGTGGATCCATATCCTTTCGGGGAGAGCTAGGGGCCTCCTGGAAGATGTGTTTGAGTTCAGACCTCACTGGTAGCAGAAGTGGGTGATTTGCGGGCACAAGCTCTGCCACTTTTTTGAGGGCATCTATGACTTTTGGCAGCGTTTGTCTGACCCAGCTGTTGGGGAAGGGGAATTCTGTCTGCCTGGGAAATAGTCCTGGCGAAAGGGGCAACATACAAGAGGTGCTGGGGTGTTCAGCTTAGGGTCAGCTGGTGGGATGTTGGTTTCTGTGCATTGTGGGGTCGAATTCGTTCTAAAGGCATCTCCTTGGAGCTGACCTTAGAGATGCTTGTGAGACATGGACTGCTGACTGCTGCCTCTGAGCCCTGTTGCCTGTCACGTGGTGGGGCGATCAGGCTGCCTGCCTTACCCTGCCTATTCATGAGAGCAAGGAAATGTCACCTCGACCCTGTGACCATGCAAAGGCTTCAGCCATCCATGGTGTGGGAAGTGCTTCTTGGCTCTGAAAGCTTTGTGGCGTAGCTTGTAGGTGCAGAAAGATCCTCTTCCTAGGGCTGCAGTCACCAGGTTTTAAAACGGCTGGAGCTTTGCTTCCTTGGGTTCTCAGCCGTTCAGGCCACGCAGACCACTGTGAAGATTGGACTCAAGTGCTCTCTTGCTCCCAGCCTGCCACTTCGGGAGGCAGGTTATATGAGGATCTGCAGTTTTTCAAGGCAGACTCTCCCCCCACTGTCTCATATTTGCACCCAGTTGAGTTTATTGCACACAGGCTCTCTGGTCTGAGACTCTTCTCTGATTTTCTTCTCTGCAACCCCCCACTGGGGGCTTTCCGGTGCCTCCCCAGCTCACTCTATAATCAGATCAGCTCCCTGCAGGGATCCAGGGTGGGACACTCATCCTCGGTGTCTAACTGATTGGGTTTGTTTCAACACAGGCTGATTGTGAAGAGGTTTTCTCAGGGCTGTGTGGTAGCTCTGCCTTTGGAAATGGAAATGCCCTGCTATTTCAGCAGTTAATCATGGCCTTTTGCTGATGAGCCCTGGCTGAGCTTTCACAGAGTTTTTTCTTTGGAAGGTTTTTATTCCAGGTAGTGTGGGGTTGTTTGGGGTTTTTTTGGGGTGTGTGTGTGTTTTTTGTATTTTTTTCCCCCTCCTGTTTGAGGCTGGCTGCAGGAGGAAACAAGAAAAGCGGCAAGCCAAATGTCTTGGCTTGACTTCCATGGTCAGATTCCTCCTTTGGGAAGATGTGCCCCTGGGACTGACTTACTGTTTTCCTGGTTTGCAGCTTGCATTTTGAAATGGCTCTCACCCAGATCAGAGTCGGTCACCTTTTTAATGATTCTGGTGCAGGTTTCTTCGTGGCTCTGTCCTCGCTGATCTGTTTTACGAGGTTTCATTTATCCAGCTGCATCCTGACTCTGCTCCTCTGCTTTTTCTGTGACCGGTCGCACCTCCATCTGCCTGCTCACAGACCACCCAAAGGCATTAAATCATGACAACAGTGGTGAGGTATGAGCCCAAGCTCCAGCTGGGTAGAAGGTTTTTGGCAGGGTGGTTGAGCTCAAGACCCTGTCAGGTAGCCAGATTCCACCTCAAGGCTGGAAGCGTCTCTTGGTGTTCCCTGTATAGCGGACCTTCTTCTTGCACTGAAACTTTTTGGTCTTCTAGAAGGCTGCAGAAATTCAGTCTCCGACTTTCCCCCAAAGGAGGACGTGTTCCTTAAAGCAGTCCGCGCCCCCTGCCCAATCTCCAGCCAGATGTATTCCCTCGATGGGCTTTCCTATTGTTTAAGCCAGTAGAGTCCAGGCCTTCTCCCAGTAAGCTCAGTCTCCTATCTGCTGTTTCTATAGCAACCTCTTATCCTAAAAGAGCCTGAAATCCCTTTGTAAACACAGCTTGAGGATATGCCCACAAACACACGTGGGAGGGAGGATGGCAGGTGCCCCAGAGCCCAGAGGGGCACCAAGAGGAAGTCAAGAGTCATCTTGTACCGCGCTGGCTTTGCAGGCAGATTTGAGAGATTTATTTTTGCCAGCCCAGCTGGTGCTTTAATAACTCTGCTGCTGTTTTGCACTCAGAAGACCTGTTGTGCCTGTAAGTGGCTATGGCTCTGGGCCACTGCAGAACCTTCACGGCCTGGACCTAGTACCTCCCTGGCTCACAGCCCTTGGCCTCCTCCTGGCAGCCTTGCATCTAAGGAAGCCTTGATCCAGCATCCCTGGACAGCAGTGGAGAGATTCCCTTGAGTTTAACGGGGATGGCTCACATGTGGTAGGAGCAGGGCCCAACCTGCTTTCTCTGCAAGATTGTGAAGCCAAGCACAATATGCCATTGGGACAGAAACAGAGTTAGTGAACTCAGATATGGTCCCATATTTGTGATGGACCATAAATCCTTGTAGCTCCCCTGGTTAAATCCAGCATGGATCGCAATTCCTCTGAACACAACTTTGCTGCTGCTCCCCAGTTCCACAGGGATCCTGAAGTCCTTCCTCTGGCCGAGACGCTGCATCACTAGTGCCTGCTGAATGCACTTGCTAATAGTTATTATTCTTTGCCTGATGATGGCACAGAAAGGCACCAAGGATGGTGGCAATGTGAACAGCTGATTAGACAGGTCTGCCTTCAGGGATACATACATTCACCTTGCCTCTAGCCATGCGTACCTGGTACCTACTGAGGTCCTTGAGTTCCTCAGTGGCTGCGCGGGACTTAACTACTCAGGGATATTTTTCTACCCTTGCTTGTGTTTTTTTGGCCTGAAATCTTCTAGAGGAAATCTCATGGCATAGAGAGCATGTTTTGCTACCTTCTGCCTAGGATAGACAAAGGGGTGGTTTAAAGCCCACATGAATGCTCTGAAGAAAAACTTGCTGGTCTCCCATCATCACTGAGACCAGTAAACAATGGATGGACACCTACAGTGTATTTCCGAAATGGTTTTAGTGAGACAGTAGAGAGCAACTAATTTTCCCCAGCATGCAGGCAGTCCAAACCATCTGGAAGCTGAAATAAGTGTTTGATGGCAATGTTTCCAGCACAGGCAGGAAGAATTATTTGTCCTTCCTCTGGCATTTCCTAATAGCCGAAGTGAGGACAGCTGAAAATGTCAGAAAAACACATCTATAGAGGTGTCAAATTCTGCTCTCGCCAGGCAGGCATGGTTGACCACGCATGTGGGTAAGCTGTTGGAGCCCTTAGAGTGGCACCTCAGAGGAGGTGCCCAGCCACAACCTCTTCTCAACAAGTCTTTCCCTGGAAGTCCTCAAACACTGATTGTGCTCGACTTCAATGCGCCAATGGCGCATGTGCTTCTGCCTCTGCCTGGCCCTGTTGCAACACCAATTGTGTGAATGATTTTGAGGATGTGGAAGTTTTGGTTTAGCACGTCATCAATTTCATTGAAAGGAGCAGAGGGGTTGGGTAGCAGAGGAGCAGAGAACCTCTGTGGTGTAGAAACACAAAACAATTGGCATGAAATTGTGCTGATTATTCATGTATTAATTGGAAAAAGGAAAAGCTCTGGAGGAGGCTCAGACTGCTAATTTACCTCCTGAGACACGTACAGAAATGTCTCCTAGGGCAAAACCCACCCCTTGGGAAGCCCTCCCTCAGCCTAGCTGAGACAACATTAACAACACAAACCCACGGAACTTGTCCTGGGGTTAATGTGACTGGTTAGACAAGGTGAGGTGACGGTGTCTTCTCACATGCTTACGTTCTACCTCCCCTCCGAGGGTTAGGTCTGGGTGGAAACACAGAGCTGCCCTGTTGACACCTGGGCATCAGCACAGACACGGTCATCAGCTGCTCAGCCCTGAAATGGGGCTGGGGACCTTCACAGACAGGGATCCGAGAGCTGATGGTTAGAAGTAATCCAAGAACCATCACTTCTGCAGGTGAAGAGATCATCTTCATGCTAGGCTGAAGCATCAGGCCTTCCCAGGCAGCCCTCGCCGCAAGAAGCCTTGTTTGTTCGTAAAAGGTCTCTGCCAGCTGTGAGAGGCTGGAAGGGGAGCAAGGAGGAGAAGACACAGTTGTTGCTGGGAGACAGGGAATGACAACAGTTGAAGTCACTTCCCTGGTTTTTGGTGTGGTTTGGGTTTTTTGGTTTGTGGGTTTTTTTTTCATTTTTTTTTTCTCGCAGGCTTGTGACTGTCTGTACCTGTGAAAAATGGACTCTGAAAGCCAACACACAGGAGAGGGAGGTGTGAAAATCCTGACCTTGGAGATGCTGGCTGGGAGTGTGACTGTTTAGGTGACTTCATTTATTTTGCTGCTTTACTTTAACGGTGTGCTGCTGCATAGTTTAAACCCTGGCCAGAAGTTCTGGTCAGTTTTAAGCCTTTGGTGTGGATTGATCTTTAGATCCCACTCCTTTTTCCTTATAGTTTCTCATTGCCAGTCCAAACAGCCTGGTGCTGGGACGTGCTCCACCCCAGAGGTGATTTGAGCACTCGGGGTTTCTCACCATGAGGAAGTTGGTCAATCCTTGAACACTGTTGTTTGTGCACAACACACAGCAGTTTGATGTGGGTTAGGGATTAAATTGCTGGGCAGGGGGAAATTGTCCCTTCCTGCCCTCACTGAGGGGACAGGAGAGCCTAAATCATGGCAGTAACAACTGGGATTTTACTAGGGGAGGGGCAGTTATGAAGGTCTTAATCTGCCTCACACGGACTCTTATCAGGGCAATCTTCCTTTCAACAAGAAGCATGTAAAGTAGCAAGAACAATGCCCCTCTGCTTACTTAAACAGTTTATTTGCCTTAGTAATGAAGGAAGAACCAGCCCTGCTGTTTAGCTAAAGGCCTGTGTACGTGTACTGCTAAACAGAGTGATCCCGTAGTGAGAAGCCCGGTCACAGCTCTGTGGGAGTGGGCTGAAGTGAAAGACTAAACCACGTGTGAGCTCCAGGTAATCGATGGAGAGATCTCCTGGTTCCTCAGGGTTCTGCAGCATGAGGAGCAAAGATTCTTGGCTGAATCGTGCCCGTGGCTTGGACTGACTTCAGCTTTCCATGGGAAACCCTCCCTCCGCTTCTCAGTATAGCTGCTTGCCTGGGTTAGTGCTGGGGTGACGGATGGTGGTTTGGATGTCACCCCGGCAATGAAACCTTGGTCTTGTGGTCCTGGGCATGCAGTATTGCCTGCAGTTGTGTGTGAAGGCTCCTATTCTCTGCTCTTCCCCTGGGCTGTTAAAGGAGATGGGCAGCTCTGACCTCTCCAGAGAAAAGCCAACCTGCTTCCTCGAGCAGCTCATGAGAAAACCAACAGTCCCTGGGGACAATTGATTGAAGAATATGGAGGGATGAGGGAGAAACCCTTTGAGAGCCAGTGCCCAAATAGGTCTGACTGGGAACTGTAGTGTTAGCAGTGGGGCTGAGTTGCGTGGCGTTGGAGGAATGACCATGAAGACAGCTGCTTGATTGTTCAAAGAAGGGCTGGGTCCCCGGAGAGGAGCACTGGGCAGCTGCTGAGTTTGGGTTAGGGTGACCAGTTATCCCTGTTTAGCCAGCCTGGTCTGGAGGTCCTGAAAAAGCCCTCGGGAGTCTCTCTGGGACATGGGATGTGTCAGTACTTATCTCACACCCAGGCTTTGGGAACTGCCTGCTGACACCATTATGGCAGGACAAATGGGGAAAGAGGGCTCAGCCCAGCCTTCCCTGGGTCCTGTAGCTTGGTGCTGGCTCCATCCTGGACCAGAGAACCAGCAGAAGGTTCCCTGAGCAGCAGAGCTTAAAAAAAAAACCAAACCCACACCCTGTTTTTCTGTGTTTCCCTAGGGTCTAAAAAGATATGAGGTGGGGCATTGCACGCTCTCCCAGGCTGCTCTCTGGTGTCTAGTAAGGGGCTGAGCTTGCAGCTGAGGTCGCAGCCTGTCTCAGCAGGGTGGTCACTGGGGCTCTGCCCCGTCCCACTGCCTGTGCCAGTGGCACGTGCACAAAGTGAGTCTTCTGGCAGTCTCCACCTTTTGAGCTACGTGGGTTGAAATGAGCTGACCGACTAAAACATTATGAGGGTGGGCTGACACGCAGGCAGTTATACGTGGTGTGCTGTTGCCTTTCTTTAGAAAACCTGGTTAATAACAGTAATAAAGCCAGCAGCTCTGCGGCTCTGGTGGTGCATCAGCATGCTGTCATGCTCTGATGGCAAAACACTTCAATCCAAGCAAGCAGAAGGTGATGGGCCTGCAGAGAGACATACGTTCCTCATCTGTTGTTTTTATTATTCTTAATAGCAGTGTTTTTAAAAGCCCTCCATTTCCTGATCACACCTTTAAGTGACAAAAGCCGGTCTCCCTACAGCGGGAGGGCAGGAGGAGAGACTCGGAGGAGGCAGGGACAACCTCCCAGGCAGTCGCTGTTTAAGCTCCGTGGCTGTGCGCAGAGCGGGTTGTGCTGTCCTGATCGTAGTGTTCTTGAGAAACCATTTGCTTCGTGTTTAACCCTCTCTGGCTGCTAGCGGCAGGGTATGCTGAGGAAGCCCTGCCACGCTTGATCGGCTCATCTCTGTACCAGCTGCCCCGAAGAGGACCCAGCTCCCAGCAGATGAGTGATGGCCCATCTGGATTCACATACAGGCAGAAGCAGCACCTGGGCTGGTTTCTTTGCTGTCCACCCCCGAACCATCATTGACACCTCCCTCCTGAAGCACCAAGATCTTGGCAGCCAGCTTCAGCTCAACTAGCATCGTGGGCCAGGACGGGGAGAGGTGGCATTTAATCTTTCCCTGCTGCCCCCGACTCCTAACCAAAGCAGGAATGGGGAGTGCAGCCCCCCCAGCAGTCTGTTGGAGTGGGATGCCTCTAAAACTGTATCTTTTGCTGACAGTTGACGAATTCCTCCCTGTCAGGGGTGACCAAATGATTTAAATGAGCCAGGGCTGGGGTCCCTCACTGTAGTCACGCCAGCTCTGACTGGGACCCAGACCCTCGCCCAGGGGCTGTTACCTACGTAGGGCAGCAACCTGCTCTGTGCTCAGAAATCCTCAGAAGCTGCTAAATCAGAGATCTTTGGAGAGATGAGAAGGAACCTGTGATGTCGGTGCTGAGACTTTTGGTGTGACAACTTCTGCTTCTAAGCATTAGAGAAAAGTGTCACCCTGCAATGGCAGTAGAGAGTGCACCTGGTCCTGGGCTGGTGACGAGTTGCAAATCACTGGTGTTTTATAAGGGGGCAGCGTCTCACTCTTCTCTCCACCTACGGGAAGAGACACCTCTCCTGCAGATCAAAACAAAATAGATTGAAGTAAGAGTTCAGATGAAGCAGCCTGTCCACCCAGGGAGCCCTGTAAATTGCTCTGCCATCTCCCTGGCAGAGCAGGGGGATACACACGTATTTGCTCTCCATTTCCAAAGAAAATGTGACGCAGGGAGGTTTGGAGGCAGCGAGATGGAGTTCAGAAGAGAGCTGCCTGCGTGGGTGGAAGCGCTGACAACCAGGAAACCTCCAGTCTAATAGAAAATGCGACCTGATGGAAGCATTTAACGGCAAAGAGATCTGGGGTTTCAATGCCTGACAATCAAATGTGTGTGCGTGGATGGATGGGGACTGCTGAGAAGAAGAGAGTCCTGACCCAGCAGCTCCTCTATGCATGTGAGAGCAGGGCCTGCCTGGGGGTTTAAAGCTGAGCCTGTGCTTAAGTGACGGTTTCAGCAGAACTGACTGTTACAAGTGGTGGAAATGGTCCAGCCTCCCCCATCAGTGATTGCTCTCCCCCAATAAATTCAGGGTACTTCCTTTCAGATGCGGTAGTACAGGGGTCCCTACCCTGCTGCAGGCCATCCAGATTTGCAGCACAGCCACAGGGCAGCACTGTGCCTGGGCCCAACCTGTCTGAGCCCAACACGCAGCATCGTCTACGTGACCTTTCCAACCTTCATGGGCCACAGCCAGGGCATTTGGCTCTGTTTTTCCCGCTGGTCAATGCAAAAATGACCGGTCCTTTCCTCTGCAAAAGGCTCAGAGCACCAGCAGGAAGAAAGAAAACAGTTTTGCCTGAATGGAGCGAGGGGGAGAGGGAGAAAAGGAAAGGACGCATCCCTGGCAATCTGTGAGCTGGGCTGGTTTCAGTGATCAAAGGTGGCATTAGAGAGCTGCTGGGAGAGGAGCTGCTTTAAATAAGTGGGTTTCATCTTAATTGCATCTCTCTAAAGCCAGTGTAGCTGTTGTGCGAGGAAACCTTTCTGAGCCAGAGCCTGACTGACAGGATGGAGCAAAGGAGGAAGGGGAAGGGGAAGAGCATGGCCGCATCCCCAGCCTTCAGCGAGGAAGGCTAGAGGAGGCTGAGACTTGCCAGGACGCGGTGGTGCGTGTGTCCTGGCACTCTGCTGTGCTGCCGTCTCAGTTTCGAGACCTCCCTGGGGAGAGCTGTCAGGATGATGGACCCAAAGGGAAGAGCAGTGGCTTCTGCAGGGAGTCCCCAGGGACAGCAGGCGGCCCAGGGGGATTTCTGTCCCATGTCACAGCTGTGAAGGAGGAGGGATGAGACCAGTGGCGACTCTTCTGCCTGCCCAGGGCCTGGCTCTTGGAGCTGCCACACCCATAGGGACATGGACAGGAGTTGGAGCCTCCTCTGGCTCCAGCACTGAGGGTCCCTGCTCCCTCCAGCCGAGGGGTCAGGTCTCTCCAAGTGCCCATCCCCAGACATCTTAGAGATCTCCCATGCAAACAGAGGTAGCCCACCCCATTTCTGGTAGGAGCGGGTGTCTGGGTCCCCACATTGCAACCAGGCTTTTAAGTGCACCAGGCAAATCACCTGTGTCACCGTCCCCTGGTCTCCCCCAAGCCTGCTGATGTCTTTGCTCTCCCCAGACTCTGTCCTGCTCTTTGATTTTGAGCTGGCAATACACAGGTGATCTGTGTGTGCACGTGCAGAAATATCCCTCTGCCTTCTTCTGAGATATGAAAGCGGCTGATAGAGCACTGGTTAATTATCTCGTGTGAATTAGCAGAGGCTGGCAGGACGTGGGGGTGTGAGGATAAGGGGAAGGATGGCACCTGCAGAGCACAATCCTCTGGCTCAGCCTCCTGAGGGGATACAGTTTCATCGCCGTAAATACCCTCTCCTGGCACTTTTCCTTGCAGCTAGACTGTTGGACCTGGGGATGAAACACTCCGGATCAGCTTTAACTCCATCACAGACCTGGGAATTCTAGTGGTGGGAAAGGCAAGGTGGTGGCCATGGGGAGCAGCCACCCAAGGGCTGTTTAAGCCAAGCTGCCATGGAGGTAGGTGGGGTTGGTTTCAGAGTGGCTGTGAGTGATGTGAGGATGCAGACAGGAGAGGAGACAGAAGCATGCTCTAGAGGTGTGAATCAGGAAAGGGAATGGGAAATGGGGGCTACATGGAGACCTGAAGGGAGGTTTGGACTGGTTATGAAGTATTTGCTGGCTTTTGATTTTTGCTAGCTGGCAAAACTCTCCCTCTCCGACAATACTGTTTTGCAGCAGCTGCACTGTGGCTGGAAGGCTGGACCCAAAGCTGCCATGAAAGTGACAGTGCTCGTGCTGCTCTTCTATAATCAGCTGGCTTTCCCGTTGGCTGTTTGAGGGTCAGAGCTGTTGGCTCAGTGGCCATCTACAGCTCACTAGACGTTGGGCTCAGGGTCCTCTGTGGAGGCTGTGCTGGTGGGTAAACAAAGTGGCTCTCGTAGACCTCTCTCTGTCTCAGCATGTTGAGATCTGTAGCACTTCTTGCATGGCTCTCAGCCCTTGGTGGCAGTTGGCTGTCCCCTGGAAGCCTCTCAAGGTCCAAAATTCCTATCTGAGACTCAGAGGCACAGCGCTGTGGTGATCAATCCACAGTCTGAAAGAGGGTTCTTATCTGCTGGGATGAGATATGCTTGCCAGATCTCAGCAGTGCCCTGGAGAGCCCTTCTCCATCTGTGGGCAAAACCAGGTGGGGATAGCAACAGAGCAACAGAGCTGAGGAACTTCAACATCCCCCAGTGACAGAGGTGGCTGTACACCATGGGGCTGGTATATGATCAGCTGAAGCCAAGTAACACTAATGAGCAGTTGATTAGTATAATCACAGCTTCACCTGTCCATCAGGGGAATGGAGCATTTCCTAATGAGCTACAGGAGGGGCTCTGGAAAGTGGTCCATGGTCGAGGAATTTGAGAAGGAACTCAGCAGGCAGGAAGGGGACACTGGTCTTTGCATGTGTTGGACACAGTAAAAGTTGCTCTACTTCCTTTTTTGTTTAGGCACCCTGATAAGGTTGCTGTAAAATTATTCCATGGCCCAGAAACCAAGTGTCTATGAGAGCCAGCAGAGAGCATGGTGGGACTGCAGAGGGGTAGGGGGCTCTTTGGCAGGTTTGTGATGTTTGCTGGGTTGTTGATGGGGTGTGAATTTTGAGCTTGGAGCCAGAGATACTCCACAGATGATCAAGAACATGGTGTTGGTACTTTAGTTTTGTTAGCAGCCTGGGAGCATTTGGTCAGAAAGCACTTCTGCTTCTCTGTAACACATTTTTGCTCAGGAAGTGGCTGTAATCTGAAATGGGAAATACTTTGCCTGCTGCAGGAATGCAGCTGTTCCCGGGGAGCAGCACCACTGAGAACATCACTGAGAAGCGCTCAAGAATTGCCTTAAGATTCAAGCTACAGCACAGGCTGTGCAGTCTCCCTGTGCCTCAGTTTCCCCACTGGGTTTGATTGCTCCTAGAAGCTGCCTGGAACTGGCCTTTCAGTTGAAACAACCAGACCTCCCATCCCTGGTAGCTGCTGCCCTGGGGGCCCCTAAACTGTGCTCTGCCAAAGCTCAGCTGGGAGGGAAGGGCTGAGCCTTCTCCTCTAGGAGCAGCTTCTGATGCCTTCACCCTCAGACAGAGGTATCTGCTTTGCCTTTTGTTTTTAACTGCCTTTGGCTTTCAAGCCCAGTTCTCCTCTGCTAGCCGGCTCCTCAGCCCCCCAGCATGCATCCTGCCAGCCCGGCGCTGCCTGCCGGAGCAGGATGGGGACAGGGATGGTTGCATAAGCCACACGCTGTCCTCCAGCCAGCTCCCGCATCGGCATTCATGCTGCACAGCCCCTATTATTGGGCTTGCAAATGACACTAATTTCCCTTCCCAAGCCCTCCCTGTAATTTAGCAGCAATGTCCTGTACTCAGATATTATTAGCTGTGTCTTACGTGAACAGTTGCCCTCTTTCTGTTGGCAGGGGGAGATAATGAATTTGATAGGGACAGCAGACCTGGACCGAGCGCCTTCATCTTTATTTTTTAATTGACCTGGCTGGCTGGGGTTGGAATGGCATTAAACAGGCTCTGCTTAAGCCAGTCTCATTCCTACTTAGCTGTCACCATCAGCTCAGAGGGGATCCCCAGATCTCTGCACTACAGGAACAGGGTGTCTTAGGAAGCGACCTGCAAAGGCAATGGATGTAGGGCTTTCTAATTTCCAGGTAGCTGTGATGTGTTTCAAGATCCATCACTCCTTGAGAGGCTCAAAGCCACACAACTCTTTTGTTATACCCCATTCCTCTGAAATTTTGTTGTGCTGGGCTGAACATAAGGTGACCTTGACCTTAAGACACACCACACATACAGCTGCGCATGTTTTGCCAAGAGCAGAGAGAAAAATGAACTGTAAAAAGATAAGCTCCGAATACACTGACCTGCCCCAACCCATGGCTGTCCGTGCCGTGAGCAGCTCAGCCCACGCTGTGCTGCCTTCCTGTCCTTTCCTGCCCACGCCTCGTCTTCCAGCCACCGCACCATTTCCAGCCCAATACAGGATGCTATATGGGAGTTTCTGGTGGCTCCACAACCATGTAATAAGACTTGGCTTGGCCTCCAGTTCCTCCTGCTCCTCCGCTGTAGATCAAACATATGCGAACAGCCAAACGCAGTGTCCCCAATTTCCAAGTGATACTTTGCCCTGCAGGAAATAAAGTGGTCACGAGAGGTTTCTGCTCCAGCAGAGTGGTCACTAAGATGCTCCTCTAGTCCACATCAAGGAAAATAGCCTCCAGCCAGCAGGCAGGAGGAAGCAGCATTGTCTTCAGTAGGCACGGGGTACCCAGGTGAGCAGTCTGTATACCAGGCTTCTGTTATACTCTTCCATCTGCTCCTGACCACAGTTGGAGATGGTTTTGTGCTTGATGCCATTACTGGATTTCTGAAGATCTCCTGCCTTAGCAAGTTCACTGGCCACGGGCAGACTCTGCTGCTGGGTATGGACAAGGGCAAGACTCAAACCCTGGGGACCCAGGGAAGGAGCAGCCCAGGAGCAGATCAGGGAAGGAGGCAGCCGGGAGAGAGAGTGAAACAGCAAGGTGCTGGACAGGATCTCCTGGTTAAAAATTGGAGAAGGCTGCTGGAAACTCAGCTTTGTCTCCCCTGACACTGGAAAGAGAACATTTTTCTTCCTCCCACGTAGTCACCAGGAGTCTTGTACTGGTGAAAGACAAGGAATTGATGCTCCAGCTTTGTTAATTTTCTGCGTGTACTTGTACTCAGCAGTGCCATGAGTTTGCAAAAAGGATTTGCATCTGGCTGAGTAAACATATTAGAGATTCAGTCTATAGAGGAAGACTTAGAAGATCATCTTCTGTTGACCCCTCTCTTCCTGATTACCAGCCTTCCCTTGAGCAGATACTCAGCTCCATAGCAGGGATCACAGATGCTGGCTTTTTCTCAGCTCAGTTTCTGCAAGAATGTAATATTCCTGCCAGTAATTAAAGATAAAATCCAAGGCTTTGCTACAGGCCATCTCTGCTGGTGACCCAGGAACTTAATCTGAAGTTTAGCAAAGGTTGTGCTAATTTAAAACCAGGAAGGGCCATCGGGCTGGGCTCAGTAACAAAGGGAGGGAGAAACCCCCAGCCAGACTGAGTCAGACCAGCTTGTGCTGTCATTTCTTCTGGCTTTGATTAGGTTCTGCTGGGAAGACACCCAGCTGTGCCCCGCTCCTTCCCCATGTCACCTGAGGTTGCTCCACCAGCTGGCTTCAAAGCTTCAGTGTTGGCAGAGATCTCTTTGAAATATCCTGTATTCACCTGAGACCACAAAAAATAAAAGGAGGAGGAGGAAGACAGCAAGGAGAAAAAAACTTTGTGGGCTTTTGGAAATGGGTGATGGACGTGCCCCCTGCCAGCTGTGTGCCGGATCAGCCCTACAAATCCTGGGGGCTTTGGGAAGATCCATCCACCTGCTCTCGAAAGGATTCAGGCTGGGAGGAGAGGGCAGAGCGGGTGGAGAGGAAAGCAGCAAGCACCGGTGTCACCAGAGCCCTCGCAGGACCTGCCAGTCCTTGGGGGGGCTCCTGGCACTCGGCTCACAGGAAGGGCCAGGGCTCAGCTCCCATGCAGGGGAAAGGAGGTGGGTCCAGCCACGGGAAGGGGGAGCACAGCTTTCTCCAGCGAGCTCTGAAATTAAGTCTCTTCCATCCCTCCCCATCCACCCCTACATCGGGGAGCTCTGCTGTAGTCTCCATAGCTATTCCTTCCAGGGGCTAATTCACAGCTTGAATAAGACTTCCCCTTCCCAGCTCCAGTCTTTGACGTGATGGCAACACGACTCATTCTGTCCGGTCCAAATGAAATGAACCAACCAAATGAATCCAGAGCCTTCGAAAAAGAAACCAGAGCCACAACAGAGGATGATTACATACTCCTTGGACATGAAGGAATTACTTAGGTTGTATCCTGCAAGGCCTTTCCCTTCCCCCCTGCTTCATGCTCAGAAAAGCACCCAGCTCAGCAGAATTTCTCAGCAATAATCTTAATCCTGCAGCAGATGTCAAGGTGCTGATGAGAACCCAGACAGGTCGGTGCCAAGTGTCAGAGCCTTTCAGTGGCTGTGATGATCTCTTAATGGTGGTGCCACATGGGTGCCTTAGCCAGGAGCAGCCGGTTGTGAAGCCACTCCTCTCTGTGGTTCAGCCCTCTGGTCTTTAGCAGTGGTAGGGGTTGGGGACATGAGGAGGAGAATGACGCCTTCATCCCTGTCCTGGTATGTGAGGAGAGGCTGAAAGATGGGGCGAGCTTCATGTGGGTCAGCTAGGCTGAGGAATTGCTCTGGGCAAACTGGAGCAGCGAAGAGCCAGAGATGCCCAAACCTGACATACCCACCTGGAACCCAGTGGAGGATTTCTCAGCAGTCCCTGGGACACCCCCCAGCTGGGGACCTCCCAGCATGGCCCAGTAACGAGGTAGACTTCACTCTGACGCTCTCAGTGGTCCACACTGGTGACACACCAGGGGCTGCACGAGGAACAGCTACAGCAGAAGAGCCTTCCCATGGTGGATCTGAGACCCCCACGGCAGCATGGCCAGCTAAGCTCCCGTTGGCTCTGAGCAGTTCTCATTCTGCTCGGGTGCTGGCCTCCTGGTGAAAGCAGGTGACAAGCCTATGAGGCTGGAGAGATCATCTGAGGAGGAGCTTTCACCTCTCCCACTTTGCACTGAGTTTGGTTGTTTGAACCCAGCTAAAATGTCCCTCAGAGAAAAAAATAAAAGCATCTGCTTGTGATTCAATGCCATAAAAAACTGGAGGCCCTACTGCTCTCCTGGACAGGTTTCTCCAGTGGTTGATCCGTACTAGGGGAAAAAACCCAATATTCTGGTCACATTTACATTTCTCCGACTTTAAATGCGGCCCTTGTAGCCCCTTTCTCTGCTGGACCCTATAGCTCTGGGAAGGTATTTGTACGGAACATGCAGATCACCTCATTTCGCTCTGTGGAGGGTGACCGTTTGGTTACAGGGAGCTGAACGAGGACCAGGACCGCAGGGAGGAGCAGGCAGGAGACACTGATGCCAAGAGAGGATGTTGGGAGTTGCCCTGCAGTATCAAAGCTGTTGATGTCTATAGTGTCTATCTGGAAGGATGTGGTCGTGGTGATAGCTCCTCTTTGCTGGCCAAGATGGTGCTGGGGAGTGGATTAACACTAGTTTCACTGGCTTTTAGTATATTAAGAAACCTCCAAATTAAACAAGTGACCGTGTGGAGGAGGTGAGCTCACGTTGGTGATTATTGCCACTCTGATCAGAGACACTGTAATTGTGTGGCCTCTGTTGGAGATAAACTGGGGTAGCTGGGGCTATCCTTTGTGGAGTAAGACTGGGCAAACCCTGCTGCTTCCCTTACGTCTTACCTGCTGGCCAGCAAAAGCAATTTGCACATCGAGTGCGCGGTGTCCGGAGGAGCTGTGCATCCCTGCTCCCGATACCTCCCTCCCGCTGCCAGCAGCTGGCCCCTTCCCCTAGCAGCAGGGTTTTATCTGCCAAGTGCCTGTTCACTGTATTTTCCCACCAGCGCGGTGATTCCTGATGCCTCCTATCTCCTGGGGGCAGAGGTGGATATGCCTTCTCTAAAAGTTTTGGAGAAGGGATATTAGACACCCAGCCACCAGGTGTGCACAGGGTGGAGCAGGGTCCTGCTAAAGGGCAGAAGATGTCATAGGTGTCCACTGGCAGTCCCTAGTTTTTATCATTTGGTGACAATGTTGCCCTGGCAGGACAAATCGCCATGACTCCAACTCTTTCCAGCTGGGGTCACGAGAAAAGAAAGGTCCCCCCAGGCTAGGGCTGGTGGGGCACAGCGCTGCCTGCCCAGAGGGGACTGCCCAGAGACAACTGGAGCAGGAGGTGGATGAAGGCTTCCCCTCCTTCTGCTCATTCCTCCACTCAGCCCAGTGGCAAGGTGCTTCCCCCTTGAGGAAATCTGCTGAGAGAATGAATCCCAAGGAGCAAGGACGTAAAGAGACAGCCAAAGGGAGTAGTGAATGCGGGAAAGTGAATCCTGGTGCCCCAGAGAAGTGGATTTATGCACTGAGGACATGCCAGGAGGGGAGCACACCAGGAAAGGGTGGTTAGGTGATCTCTCAGGATGCCTTCCCCTCTTGCTTTCTTCAGTGTACTGATACAAAAATCCTTCCCCTGTTCTCCTAATGACCAATGCAATCATGATCAACCGTTAAAAAAAATAGTCTGATGACCTGAATTTTTTCAACAGCTATAAACAGGTTTTAATGTAGCTCCAGCCATTTACACCAGTCTGGCCTCTTGTGCCTGGGGGGGGGGGGGGGGGAGGAATAGCCAAGATTGCAAATATCACTTTTTCTCTTTCCTTTGGTTAGAGGGTAACAACTCCTTTCAAGGCAACCAGTGCCTTTTTCCTGCCAAAAGACTCACAGCTGTGTCTGGGTCTCGCATGCTGTCTTCTGATCCTTTGGTCCTAATGTCTAAGCAAATACTTGGAGAGCGAAAATTAAGGAGAGGCCAACAGCATGGAACCGTAGAGGTGAGGTGTGTGGAAAGGGACCGTTGCGCTGATTCCCAAACCCTGAGATCCCATGAGCCTGCCAAGATTTCCTGCAGTCTGCCAGTGGATCGTGCCCAGGAATATTGCTAATAAAACAGCTTTGAAGTGTGGAAGGACGGGAGCTGCTGCACCTTCCCTGGGGAGTTTTGGGGCTTCTGGAGACTACAGAAGCTGTGGGGAGATGGTCCTGAAATGTGAGGAGGGGATTTCTGCTGAAGCTTGGCACATGAGCTTGGAACTGGATCTCAGCCCTGCTCCGTGGTACTGGGGAGTTGCACATGTTTGCAAAGCACTCTTGTGACCTCTCCTGTTGCTGCAATAAGTTACTAGGAAAGGACAAAAGAAAAGAGCAGGGTATGTCTCTGAGCCACTGTATAAATCCATGAACATGAATCTTGAAGATTGCGTTTCATCCCCACACCCAAAGTCCTCGTCTACAAAGGCATGGCAGAACTGGGAGAGGCAGCAAGGACGGCCGCTGGCGCGCCACGTGTCTGTACAAAGAACAAGAGGGGCAAGACTGTTTGGCCTTGGAGCATCTTTGCTGCACGCCGTGGTCGCACCTTGGCTGACCCTGTGACCACTGTTTTCAACAGATGTGCAGAGTCCATACTGTTATCATTGCAGACAAGCGGAATATTGTCGTCGCAGAGCTGGAGAGGGTAGAAATGGTCACCAGGAAAACAAAACTAACAGGTGAGAGATTATCACAGACCCTATTTCGGTGAACCAAAATTCCAGCCTAGGGGGAGAACAGCTCCAAGCGTGGCAGGCTTTGCAAGCACGTGCTTCTCTGTCGGCAGAAACAGGCTTTAACATGTGCCACATTCAACCCGTGATCTTTTCTCTTTTCAGATTCTCCTAATATGAAATCAAATGTGTCTTGATTGAGTATAACAAGGAGAAAATGGAAAGCGCGTGGCACAGGGCTGATGACAGGAAGTCTCTCTCTTGCTCTGTCTCAGGGACTCATTTCCTCAACCTTGCCAAGCACCAGGCTCCTCCAGAGAAGTGGTAGATGGTCTCTGCACTAGTCAGACACGAAGCCCTCGATGCTAAGTACACAGATGCCACATAAACAGCCCCCGTGGTACCTCTGAGTTTGTTCCACTTGGGAGAGGGTGTCTGCTCCCTGAGTCTGCAGCCAGAGTGTTTCAGGCAACGGAGGCCAATTACCTTACACGCTGAGCAATTTGGGAGTGATTTCACGCTTCCTGGGTGTACCAAAGCCGTGCCCGGAGAACCTGTCCTTTTGGAGCACGGATGCTAAACATCAAACAGGACTTGGAAGTTTCCAGCATTTAATTTCCCATTTAGCCAAGGCAATTAAAAGCATCACCATGTAACGCGGCTGATTTTCTCCTGCATTTTTATTTGCCCATGTTCTTAAAGAGAGTGGCTCAGAAGCAATCACATCCATCCCGCAGCGGTGTCCTACTGCAGCATGAACAAGCCTGGCTGCTTGCCCTGTCAAGGGCATCTGAATGTCTCCTCCATAATTACACAGCCCTGAAAGGCTGGGCTCTAAGAGGATGCCCTAACCCACCTGGAGAGCCACTGTGCAGGCACACCTCCATATGAGATGGCTGTTCTGATGTTGGCATAGCCAGCAAGGCAGCAAGGGAAGGAGGATGAAAGTGTATTTTGAGGACAGGGCCACTGATTGGGGTGGGAGGGTCCCGAGAAGATGCAGCCAGAAGCCAGACTGTTCTTGGAAATGCCAAGTGAAAGGAAGAGAGCAATGGACACAAGTTGTGACCAGTGAAATTCCAACTAGAAAGAAATTCACCCTCAGGATGGTCAGCCATTGGCACAGGGGCCCAGAGAGGTGGGGAATCTCAGTCCTTAGAGATATTCAAGATTTGGCTAGACGAAGCCCTGGGCAACTTGATCTAAGTTGGCTCTGCTTTTAGGGATGTTGGATCAGAGACTTCCAGAGAGGTTCATTCCAACCTAAATTATTCTGTGACCCAAAGAACAAGTCACGTCTGGGCATGACACCAGCAAGGCTGAGGGATACAGTCCTGGCATTAATGGTAAAGCCTGTCCACAACTGGAGGACATCTGGGACTAGTTGCCCCAGCATCCCGCTGGTGGATACATCCCACTAGAGAGAGGGTCAGAGCTTTCCTGTGCCTCCCTGGAGCTCCTGTGTAGTACCAAACTTCAGAGGACCTCAGAGCTGTCACTGAATCTGCTCGGCTGAGGCCATGGGATGCTTGTAGCCTCCCTAGCCAGTACCAGAGATGTGATGAGTGCTGGCTGGCCTTCTTTGGGCTTTGCTGCCTGGGCTGTAGGCAACACTGCCTGCTCTCTTGTCTGGAGGGGGAGCGGGTTGCAGCAGCACCAGGCAGGGTTACCGGGACAAACGCCTGAAAACGGCGGTACTCCTGCTTCAGGCCAGACACGGCAGGAGTGTCTCAAGGCCTATCAGCTTCTCTCTAAAAAATGGAGAACAGCACAGATGACTGTAAAACAGGTTAGAGGTATCTGAATGGGATGGTAATGGTCCTCCTGAAAGCAGGATATAAATAACCTAGCTCTACACCAGTGTGTGAATTTTGCTCCCGGAGCAGGTCCTCCCTCTGGCCGGCCATTCCCTGGTCCCCAACCATTCCTTGGGCCACATCCAAGTATTTATTGTTAGTGCTGGCTCTTGGGGGACTTTGAAGTGTCTTTCCTTCCATTCATTTATTTCTGGGAGCTGTAAAGTGCAGCGGCAGAGGTGGCTGTATCATTCCATTTGTTCCCTGGCAGCCAACAGGTTTTTAACCAAGTAATTAAGGGTTGGTTTCGCTTGTACCCAAGAATCAACCAGTGAGGCAGAGATAAGGTAATAGCAACGCAGCAGGTACTCCGCTATTATTTCTGGCTGTGAATTAATCACAAACACTACGGCTGTGCGAATAAGTGCATTGATCATTTGCTACAACAATAAGAATTTCAACCAGTTACGCTCTTTTCCTCTCTATAAATACTTCAGAGACTGCAGACTTAATGAGTACGAGTCCAGGCTCTTCCCAGAACACTAAAAGCATCCATTTAAAAAAAAATCCAGCCCTTTGTTTTGTGCCTGCTGAAAAGCCTGTCACTGTTAACTGCCCACGTCTGGGGTCTGCTGAGGAGGACTGAACTCTCCAATTCACAAGAGGATCCAAGCTGTTCCCTCAGAGAGCCTGGGAAAGATTAAAAGCAGCTGAAAGCAAATCACGCTGGCTTGATGAATGGCATTTGGATGCTGTCATGTCGTAGCTGTTGGCACTGTCTTCCTTGAGAGCTGTAGCATGAGTCCCATGAAATCCAGTGCTTCGGGTAAAGCCTCAGGGAGTCATGGGGTGAGCTTAGAATCACACCTTGCCTTTCTACTTTGTTTTTTACAGCTCCACAGTGATGGGGGATGAAGCCCCAAACTGGGAAATGAGGTCAGATGGCCCCAAAAGGCTTGGAGGAAAAGAAACATTGAAGCAAAGTGGATTATTACCTTTTGAAGCCAGGTGCATGTTTTTTGAACCCTTGAAATTCGCTTTCTGGGATGAGGAAAGGGAGGAAACTCAAGATTGGTCGTTCCTTTACCCACAGCAGGGCAAGCCTGTATCCTGGGGGCTTTAACACCATATATCATTTATTTAGTCATCCTGTCGCTACCCACAGGGATGGTCACCATAGCATGAGCGCCGTGGGGATGGGATGACGTGAATGCACATGAAGCTAGGCTTTGTCACTCTTGCTTTCCAGAAAAGCAGCGCTGATGGTGCTGAGCAAACAGCCCGATGTGCATCCCAACAGGCACGACTCCGACCTGTGCTCAGGACCCCGTGCCGTCCCTGCCGCACGCTTGGGTTGGGTGGCACGGCTGTGAGGGTGAGTGGGAACAGGGACAGTCCAGCTGGACCAGGATCATTTCCAGATGGCTGCTGTCGCGTGCTTACATCCTCGCATGGCTTCCAAGGAAGAGGAGTGACTAAACACAGCTGTGGAGGAGCCACATTTAACAGGGTGTTTCCCTCCCCCCTAAGTAGGTACTCCAGGAAAAAGTCTGTGATGTCAAGTGATGTTTTGGGCAAGTTTTTTCCCTCTTGGAGGAAGGATGATCTACTCAGAGGTGGAAACAGATTCAGAAAATCAAAGCTAGAGTTCTGTGCAGACTCTCTAGCCCTTACTGAAATAATTAAATTCCAGTTTTTAAGGCTCTGGGCTTTATTATGCGCTCAGTAAAACAGGAGTAAAAATCTTTGGTCTGCGTATTTACACCGCAAACTCTTCCACGTCAAGACTATCTCCTAGTGTGTCCAGCTGGGAATTGGTGGTCTAATTTTCAGATGGAAACTTGGCACATACTGTTTTGTAACAAACAGTAAAGAAAGTTCCCGTACATCCCTAATGACTTGAATAGGCAGGATTATTCACTCCAGTTTTCCACCCAAACAAATACAGGAAACAGCTGTCACAACCAACATACCTTTCAAGAGGTGAAAAATCTTCCTGAGCAGGGGCTGGATTGGAGACCTCAACATTGACTTTCATTGCGCTCCCAAACTGCTTAACTCTCAGCACGGGTCAAGTGGTATGTTTCTTTTAGATACTCTGATATGCTTTATTTTCTTTTTAGCTAGTTAACCTTTATTTAAACTTGTATTTTAGAAATTAAATTAATTAAATTGAAAAGATTAATCATTCAAAAAACCAAAAAAGCTGATGTATAAACCAGGATTTTTTTCTTTTTAGAAAAAGAACGTGGCCTGAATCAAAGCGGGGGTTTTTTGTTGTTGTTTTTGTTGTTTCAGACAAAGTAGCTGCCTTCAGCAGGCTTTGGCAAACATTTGGCAGGGTAACCCACTTTTGGCCCACTTTTCTCACCTGCAGACGGACCCTTATTATGACAGCTCATGGAGTTGAGGACAATGAAGATGGGTTCAGTCATGGTAGAATTTACTTACTTGCTAGTAAACACCCATTGCTGATATGAAATTATTTCCAAGACTTAAATAGGACTTTAACTCAACACTGAATAAGCTGCCTTATTTGCCAGACAGAACCACCCAGGAAATTCCTTCACATTCAAGTGGTAAATATTTAAATACTAGTTTCACCAGCAAATAGCCCCTGGGCCAAAAAGGGCTTGCTTGATTTATTTGTTAAAAGTTTTCCTTTATCAAACACAGCTGTACAGAGAAAAAGGAGAAAACACGGCAATAACAAAGAGGTAGCTGCCCAGACACCCCTGGAGGATCCAGGCTTAGAAAGTCTCTCTTATCATCAGTAAAGAGGGATTCAGATGAGAAACACAGAAATTAGTGCTGGGAAGTTCTTTTGCTTGAGCTTAGTGTCTATCCTCCCAGAGATGCCCAGAGATGCTGGGGTTAGAAATAGGGCAAATTAAAAATAAAAAATAACAATTCTCCTGGCCAACCCAAGATAAGCCGTGTCTTCTAGCATACTGCTTATATATACTCTCCTCACCCTTTGTAATCCAAGCCTGGAGGGTGGCTCTATCATGTGTCTCTTTTGGGCCTCTGGCGCTGAACAGCACATTGGTGGGCTGGCTGTGACACATCTACCGATGGAGCGAATATGCCACATTGACCACAGGAGGGGACTGGCTCCATCAGGATACTCTGCCCTAAATATCCAGGAGGGTGGGAGAGAAGCCTGAACAATCTTGAATAGTACAAAGAAATCGCAATTAGGAAGTATATTGTGCTCCTCCTACCAAAAAAACCCCACCCAAAACAGGGTACCAGTGAGAGGATCAGAGGATTTGAAACAAGCAAAAGGATGTACTTTTTCACACATTGTGTTATTACATTACGAATGTTATTGCTTCTAGCAAAAGTGTAATAAACCCAAAAGCAGCCTGCACATTTCATGGGAGAAGCATCCTTCAGAGCCTGTTAATAGCTGTGTGTCAACCTCCAGGAATCCATCAGCCACAAGTTGCTGGAAATGAGGAAGAAATTTCAGGGAAGGATCACTCCAGACCTGTTTTTTTCCCCCTAAACCCCTGCTAGTGTCCCCTACCAGTGCCAGACACAGGTGCATGATGAGATGGACTTCTGGCATATCAGGTTTTATATTTTATGCTCTTAACTGGCAATGCCTTAATTCCTACCCATTGCAGAGCTTTTCCTTCCACTAGGCTGGAATTTCTCACCAGGATGTGGCCGGTCCATTGCCAGGAGGAACACCAAACAGGCTCAGACCACCAAGCCTTTGGAAGCCCAGGCCCCTAAGATACGGTTTTGACTTAGAAACCATGAACATTGAGCTGAGCTCTCCTGGTGACTGAATCAGGTTTTGCCCAAAGCCTGGGCTCAAACATTTTTCTGCCCCCACAAGAGCAAGGAACTTGGATTTCCTTGCTATTAAGGGACAAAGAAGCACCAGACCACTTTATCCATATACCCATGTACCACAGACTCCTAAATGCCACCTTGGAACCAACCCAGCTCCTCTCTGGCTTAATGCCTGTTATCCAACTCCCAGTTGAAGGCACCCAGAGATACTGAGTGCCGTTCTCCTTGAGTTTGCTCTTCCCGTTTATCTCCCTCTCTGCTAAAGATATGCTCCCTATGTCTTATTTGCATTTGTCTGGCTTCATCTCTCAGCCATTGGCTCTTGTTCCAGCTTTCTCTGAGAGATTAAAAAGCTCTTTAGGAACTGGTGTTTTCTTCTGCTGACGGCACTTATGCACTGTAATCAAATCACCTCTTGACCTCCTTTCTGATAAGCTAAATAGACTCTTTCAAAGTCTTGTTGAATTTTTTTCTCTTGTTCTCAGATTATTTCCAAGCTCTCTCCTGCAGCACTCAGCCTGTATGCAGCACTCCCGGCCTCCTCCTGGGACAGGGAGGAGGGGAAATGGGTGTTTTAAAGAAATGGGAAAAGTTGTGTCATAGGTGAGGCTTTGGCTTAGGGTCTGGCTTCACTGCAAGGGCATCTACCTGGTCCACAGTCTATCTTGTACACATGGCGTGCTCCCCCTTCATCTCCACACACCAAAGCTCACCCTTCATAAAATCAATCACACTTTGCCCTCCTATTTAGGGCACAAATGGCCTCAGCACACAGCAGCCCCGACTCCTAGGCAGGAACGCCTCTCTTCAGACAATGCACCAAGACTAGTGTGCACCCACCAAACAGAAGTGACCTGCTGAAGTGTCTCTTGAGGAGTTGGGACGGAGCTGTGCTCCAGCACATCTGGTGCTTGCTGCTCCTCTCTTTTGCTGTCCCCTTCAAGAGCACATCTTCTTCCTCTCTTCTCCTCCCCCTTCACTACTCCACCACCTTTATGGACTTGCAGCCCTTCTTCTTGGGGCACAATAGCAGCATCCTCACCTTGCATATACCCTTTGCAGAGGTGTTTCTCCTCCCTCAGAGCCCTTCCTTTGCCGCAGGATGACCAAGCATCTCTGCAGTATTATAAGAACTGCCAGGATGTGGAAGATCCTCCCTTCCACAGCCAGATGTTGTCAGCCTTTAGTTTCTAGCTCCCTCATTATTAGAGATCGTCCACTGCTCCCACAGTGTCTGTGTTTTTTTTGGCGACGAAGTGAGAAGCTCTGGATTTGAAGGCGTCCCTCAGTGTGTCAGACTTGGAATGACTCCACCGTCTTTTTCCCACTGCTTAGAGGCATTCAAAAGGTATTTAATTAAACCCACATCAGAGACCTGTTAGCAAGCTTTCTCCAATTAGCAAGGTGGAGAGGACTACATGTCATGGGGGGAAATGAGCAGGCATGAAATGGTTTTGTTGCTTATGCCTTCCTTAGTGTCAGATTAATTTGCACTTTCCTTCCAATTTAAGGCAGAGCTCTGGGCACAGACAGGTCACAGCATCGCAGTGCAATCCCATCCCATTTTCTAGTTTCCTTTCTCTCTCTAAATATGATTGAAAATTTCCTTAGCCACCTGAATGATGTTGGGCTCTGTCTGCCAGGGCAAACAAAGAAGGAAAGTTAGTGGCACTCAGATTGGTCCTAGATGTAAGGTTCTTTTAGGATCTCCACTCTCCTCTTTCTTACCCGGTCTGTGTGTGTGCGTGCATGTGTGTCGGCTTTTTCTGTTGTTTTAACACATGCCCCAGACCACGACTGGCTCAAATCAACCTCAAATGGACTTGCAGCTGCTCAGGCCCTATCTGTATGAGCAAGTTGAATTAGTCAGATGGTAATCTACCCTGACTGAGGATCTGCCTCCACAGATGTCAATTTGAACTTGCAGGAAGCCACAGGAATCAGATGCAAGGAGAGACACCTCTTTGAAAGCATTAACAGGAGACTTGCCTAGCAGAGGCGCTCCCCCTGCCTCCCCCAAGGGCCTGCTAGCTCTCAGGATGTGTGTGCAATACTCCCTTGAGTCCTTCACGTGCACTGTCACAGCCCGGTGCCGTCCCCCAGCTGGGGCTGGCACAACCCTTCTGTCACTGTGGGACCTTCCTACTGGTTACAGTTGGTCAGTTCTGCAAGCTGTGGCACTGGACGTGGGCTTCTTCCATGTCTGAACGTCTCCAGATAGTTAATGTCCCACTGACTATTCACCTACGTGTACGCAGGAAACAATGGAAGAGTTGCAGGTTTCAGACTTGGCTACTTCTACAGCTAAGGCTAGAAACGTTGTGTCTTTTCAGTAGGCTCCATTCTTGTGGCATGTTTTGGCACGGGTCACTGGCACACTGCTGTTTTAGATCTCCTCCAGAAACCCTTGCTACCTTTGGACTGTGGTGATACGGGAAGACAGGCTTGAAAGGTGCAAGAGCCCTTCCAGACCTACGTGGCTCCCTATGCGGCCAGCATGGCAAAGAGCAAATTTAAGCAGCCAACAAGCTGGAGTGTGATCAGGGCAGCATTACGTGGCATCGTGTGACATGACATCACACCCCACAGCCTGGCATCCCACTTAGCATCCAGCTAGTGATCCCAGTGCACAGTGCCAGGATGACTGGTGGTCAGCACAGACTCAGAGCAAGGTGTGGGCCTGTGGCTCGGGGGCTGGAGAGAACCATAGGCCAGGACCAGTTAAATAACCAGAGTCCTGCTCCTTGGGTCACGCTACATGAGTAATGACACAGCACTGCCAAAGAGTATGCTTCTTTTAGGAGAGGGAACCCGATTCTCACTTCAGAAGATAGAGAAACAAATTTAACAGCTCTTTTCTTTGACTCCCCAAATCAAAGTCAAATCTAGGTTGCATTTTCATCCCTGGAAATCCTTACAGGGGTGTCCTAAGGGTGTTGACCATCAGCTCCATTTTTCCTCCCACACTTAGATGCAGTGCAATTCCAACAACACAGCAAATCCTCTTCTGTCAAAGCAGGGCACTGGGTTTTGTTTATTATTTGCAAATCGCAAACCAGCACATATAAAAGAGCCCTACTTCAACGTGTGAGCCTGCGATGGGGACATGCTGCTATGACAACAACATGAGGCTGAATCATCCAGACAGACAAGACACACATAATTGTGTGATCACCTGTTCCCGCTTGTTCAAAGGGAATTTTATTAGCGTTGCTGAAAGTACATTAGAGAGAACAAAGCATAAAGCATCCACACATCAGTCAGGGCTCAGCTAATCAATGCAAGCACCGCCTGAGCCAGGTGCCTCACTGTTCGGCCATTCAGCATTTCACAGGCTTCGGGATAGCATTTACAGAAACTTGTGCTTGCATGTGAAAGATGAAGAAAAACACAGTTTGTACTAAAATGAAACATTTATGGCTTTTGGATCTTGCTGAGAACACCTGGTTTTTGACTGTAGGATGTTTGTGGTCAGTGGAGAGACAGTCTGGATCTGGGGTGATGGTGAGAGAATGAGCATGACTGGTGGAAAACATGCCTTTTTTAATATTTAAAAAAGAACCCCAACAATAATTAAGAGCAGCAGGTGGGAGAGGAGAGCTGGTCTCTTGTGTTATAGACAAACAGGAATATACAGGGTCATAATTCGCTCAGCCATACCTATAAATCCGTATGTGTTTATGCTGGGCAGGTGCATTAGCCAGAGCATCCATTTCCAGCTGGTGAGAGAGCAGTTCCTCTTGGTTTCCTCACTCTCTTGTTTCTCTTGACATGAGGGCACCAAAGTCATGACTCTCTAATCATAAGGCTGCTTCATATGTCCTTTTTTAGCCATATAACCCCCGGGCAGCACAAAAATGGCTTAATGTCAATTCCAGAATATCCCTAAATTCGAGTTACTGGCATTCTTTTTTATGACCTGTCCTTTCCGATTCTATTGGTGGTTTTGCTTCCTGATGTCTTTCACACCTTAATCTCCTTCACCCAGAAGACTCCAACAGGTATAAAGGGCTGCTCAAGTGGAAAGAAGCCCATTGTATTTACTAATCACACTCGTTTTGAAAAGGTGCTCAAAACATTCCAAAGGATTTTTTTTTCAAGCATTTTGTCAAAGACTTCAACACTCAGTAACAAAAAAAGCAATTTCAGTAGGGTATTTACAGCATTTGAAGATTTCCTACCAAAAGCATCAATGACATTTTCACATGACTTAGGGAATTTTCCACCAATGCTTCTTTCTGATACTGCCCAAATAAATATCAGTCGAGTTCACCCAGAAGCAGACAGGCAGCATTGTTGGCAGCAGCAATAAAAGCTGAGATGTTTTCCTCCATAGGTATTGCATATGCATGAGTGTCTCCCTGAGAACATTTCCATCTGCTCCGTGGTGAACGGAAGATGTGGGTATTCCATGAGAGCCATGCTGAGACCACTCAATCAACCACTAATAAAACCAGTCCCAGAGTAATCTGAAAACAAGAGGTTCAGATGCGTAGACATGAAACAAACACTGTGCTACAAGCCAGGGCTATTCCCTTCAGTGACAGAGCAAATCATGAAGAGCGGTATCTCTCCCAACTTTCCTCTGTACCTGGCACCAAGGTTTAGCCAGGTGCAAGGAGGGACTATTTGAAAGTCAGCTTCAAAAGGCAGTGAGGAAGCAAAAAAAATCCCGAGAGGGAGGATAATGAAGCATGACAACAGATTTGCAGACAAAAGCAAGACCTCTCCGTTGCTGGAGATGAGCAGACAGTGAGGTGCATTGAAAACTGGCTGAATGGCCGTGCCCAGAGGGTGGTGATCAGAAGCACGAAGTCTAGTTGGAGGCCAGTAGCTAGCAGTGCACCCCAGGGGTCAATATTGGGCCCAATCTTGTTCAACATCTTTATTAATGATCTGGATGATGGGGCAGAGTGTACCCCCAGCAAGTTTGCTGATGTCACAAAACTGGGGTGCGTGGCTGATACACCAGAGGGTCATGCTGCCATCTGGGGGGACCTTGACATGCTGGAGAAATAGGCCAACAGGAACCTTGTGAAGTTCAACAAGAAGTGCACAGTCCTGCACCTGAGGAGGAACTCCCCCAGGCACCACCAGTACGTTGTGGTGATGGAGCACTGGAACAGGTTGCCCAGAAAGGATGTAAAGTCTCTGTCCTTCGAGATATTCAAAAGCTGACTGCACATGGTTCTGGGCAACCAGCTCTAGGTGGCCCTGCTTGAGCCACCTAGACAAGATGACCTCCAGAGGTCCCTGCCAACCTCAACCGTTCTGCGACTCTGCAGTTCTACGGAGGTTTTAAAGGGCAGATTGAACAAATATATTTTCAGACTCTTTGAGGATGGACTAACCTTGTAAAGGCTTCTCCAGCCCTGCCTGGATCCTGACTGGAGCTGAGAGGACTACCTTCACACCAGGTCTGCACCAGCTGGCAGTGTCTCAAACTGCCACTGGACCAGATCTGGCAGCTGTGTTTGCTGAATGACACTGCGCTGTTAACAGGAATCTTCAAGATCAGCTGGTGCTGTGAGATTTCTGCTTAAGAATGGGGGAAATCTTGATTGGTCTGTTAATACTTAAACCAAAAGCTATTTGGGAAAAAATAAGGAAAAAAAAAATTAAATCCACCCTCTTTCTGATTTTGGATCCCCTCCACAACTCCGTCTCCAGTCAGAAGATCGTAATTTTGCTGCACGGCTGCAGAAGAGCAGAGGGACGTGTGGCCATGGCTGTCACCTCTTTGCATGTTCTTAGCGCTACAGGTTCTGATTAGAGAGACAAATTCTAAAGCAAGGATCTCAAGAAGGACATCAAAAAGCAATCCTATGACCTTACACTGCTTAGAAACCTGGGGGTGCTTTTTGATGGGGTCCCCTTGGCGCAGGTGAGGAAACCTTGTGCATTAGCCTTTAAACTCAGTTTCCTTCCACGGCTTGGCAGATGTATTTCATGATTTGGAAAGGGCTGACTGAGCTGTAGAGAATGGATCTGCCTCAGATCTCTTCCTTGAACCCTCCCCCTGGCAAACAAAGCGGTGAGGGTGCAGGTGATGGACACAGGGTGAAGTGTGGGGGTGGCTGTCATTCCGCTACGTCATGTTATCAGTCACCTCCTCTCCCCCCACCCAGCCTGGCTTCAGAAAGATGGGATCCTTTCTACCTGTCTCAGTGAACAGAGCCAGGGGAACATACACATATACAGCAGAGAACAAAAATAACTTAACCTGGCAGAAAGCAGACACGCTGTCACATCTCCAAGGGGAAAACTGATACAGCCTCTTACTTCTGTTTCAAAATCAATTTCAAGATGGTTCCATGAAAGAAATGGCGTAAAGGGCATTAGGTCTGGCAACAGAGGCTGCCATTCCCAGGGTGATGGATGGGAGATGAGTACAATTACCTGGACGCCTAGAGCTGGTACACAGCCTTTTCTGTTCAGCAGGCTCTGGCTGTCCTTCCCCATTAACAGGAAGATCAAAACAAACTCTGCAGAGCCTCTTACGGGGCTGGGCTTGTCTCTGCTCCATACCTTGGAGAATAAAACAAGGAGCAGCAGTGGCAGCTGCTCAGAAAGGACTGTCTGTAATGTTGTATCAAAGATGATCTGCTGCACAGCGATGCAAGGGAACCTCTCCTGCATTCGCAACACAGTGCCATGGTTGCTCTCCTGCCCTCTGGTCCCCCTGTCCCCTGAGCTGCTGGTGTGCAGTCCCATACAGGGTCCTGCAGAGGAACCTGCAGCAGCAGCCTGACCGCCCTAGACGAGAACTGCCACCACCCAAGTGCTGTACCTCATGTCAGCCTTCACCTTGATGGTGTTGATGTCAACACCATCAGCCATGAACTCTTCACCGGGTTATCTACCAAAAGGTCCTTTTGAGTAAAAACACAGAGCTGTGTTTACAGATGTCAAAGTCATGCCCACATCAGTCAAGCGTTGACTCTGATTCCTTCTTCCCGATGCCCTGGGGCTGTCCTGCTGCTGCTCCCCAAGGCTCGCTTACACCAGCACTCCCAAAGGGATTTCCAGCATGGGCAGTCTGGTGGCAGCAATCCCACTGTTCCCTATACCTGCCATCCCATCTCTCCCAGGCTCACCATCCCCTTCCCTTCTGCACCTGATGAGAGGAGCACAGCAGAAAATGCAAGATCAATTCCCATGCACACCCTCTTGCAGGTGCCACATTCTTTCCTTTGAAGGCTCACCCGGACTTGGCACGGCCATCATGAGCTTGTGGGGAAAAAGATGCTGAGGTCCTGGCACCATCCACACACCCAGTGCTCAATGGGCCACCTGTGGGACCGCAGAATGGGGACACCTGCTCGGGGTTCATGTGATGCTCACAGAGCTGGCTGGGCAGCAGGGAGAACCAGGTGGCCTGGAAGAGGCCAGCATGATAAAACAGCTGAAGACCTTTAGCCCCTGGATTTCACTTCTGTGGGAGAAGGAGACACGAAGGGGCACGGCAGGCAAGGGGTGATGGTTGCTGCATACCCCCCTGATTGGCAAGGGCCTTCCACTGGCTTCTTAGCTCTGCTTTTGTTTGGAGGTCAAACGCAATAGGAAATGCCAGAAAGTGGCAATTCAGAAGTTGTCACCAACTGCTGGCTGTGTTTTTTTCTCAGGCTGACAAAAGTGCAGGGATCTAAAGCCAGCTTTAGGAGGATGAGGACCATGGCATCTCATGTTATTTGGTGAAACTAATGAAGTCTAGTCTTTTTTTTTTCTCTTGAAAATTGAAATGCTTTGGGAAAACTGTATCCTCTGTCTCGTGGCTGCAGGCAGCTCTCCCGAATAAGCTATTGTCAGGCCTCAGAGATGTGAGTCAGAGCATCTTTAATCTCTGGGCGGGAGCATTCTCCATGGCTTTCATGCTTTGGAATAAATCTTCAGAGACGTTCCCAAATTAAGTACGATTCCTTTCTAATCTCCTTGCACTTCTTCCTCTCCCCATTTTATCAGCCAGGCTCAAACATATTCAGCATGGCCTACTTCGAAGCAAACTGATTAATGCAATCGCTTCAGGTTTTAGGAAGGATCAGTGCTTACAGCAGGGGAAAGGGCTCCTACTGTTGCCAGCAGCCCCAGCTCAGAGCAGCTTGGGAGGCTTATAGAGATCTGCCTGTGAGCAGAGCTGACAGCAGAGAGTGGCAGCAGGGATCACACACTCACACGGGCACCTTCCAAGCTCCAGCGGAAGCCCGCGCAGTGTCCAGGCAATTCTCTGAGCCCTCGAGGATCAGAAGCTGCATCGTGCTGCATAATGTGGCCGGTGCCTCCTGGGCTTAGGGGAGAAGGAGGCAGAGGAGCTGTTCATCTACAGAAAGGATGTGCTGTGCTGCTCAGCAGCATCCCTTCCCCTCCTGCCCCCCAGCAGCAGCCGGGTACCACAACCTCTGCCTGCTCCTTCAGCCAGAGGCAGCTGAGCGGAGGATCGCAGCTCATGCTGCTCAGCTGCAGCTGGCACACATCTAGCGTAGGAGAAAGGTTTTGGGTTTGCATCATCACCACGTGGCATTCAGGCCTAGCTGTAGGATGTGAAAAGCCTGACTCGGGGAGTTGTCTGAATGTCATGCTGCTACGGGACAGGGCCAGAGAGGGATGTTGAAAGGGGGGTGGTCAAATGCTGGGGGAAAAACACTAGCTCTGGATCCATACGTGCGCATTGATGTTGCTTGCTGGAGAGAAACTGCTCCTCTTGGCTTTTGTGAATCAATTTTTCTGATAAAAGATGCCATCTCTCACTGCCAGCCTTGCCTGCATTCAGCTCATGCAAGTCATCTTCTCTTTGTCTGACGGAAGGGCTCCTCACACGCGGTGTCCTTGGATAGCCCCTAAGAGCTTACAGCCTAAATAGACAAAAGCTGCACAATGATTATCTGCTTTTTACAGATGAGAAGCTACGGATGGAAGAATTATGCAGAAGGGAATCTCCTGCATCTGCAGTTTTGAACCAACAGGACCCTGAATCCAGCATTACATTTACCTGGGTCTGGGATATATGAAAGCGTAAGTGCCCTTTGGTTTGTCATCAGACTTCCCAGGACCAGAGTGGGACAGGCTATAGTTTTTGAAGATGAAATGAAATAATAACTACAATGCTGAACTAAAAAGTCAGTACATTTTGGACGGGTAACACCAAAATGGGACATTGCCCATGGAAAACTGAAGCTCATGAAGCTCCATGGAGCTCATGGAGCTCATGGAGCACAGCGGATGCTGACGGTAGAGGGGCACAACTAAACAAAAAAAGAGCCTTGACAGATGTGGGCCTCCTGAAGCTGCTTGTTTCCTGCCTCACCTGCAGAGTCTCTGCCTTCGTCTCCTCGGGCAGGGTGGCGAGGAGCCCTACCCGCTCCTGCCTTTGCAGTCTGCCCCATGTGTCTACAGTCTTGTTTTTTTTCTTGATTGACAAGAATGGAGGACCCTTGTGCTTTAGTGAGTGTATAATGGCTGCCTTGATGTCATTTATTAATGCTTTGGAATAGCTGTGCTTTCTAATTACTTCTTCCCACCTGCCTGAAGAGCACCTTTTGCTTTCAGATTAACTTTTTGCTGTCTCTTTGAACTTGTGCCTCTGTACTCCAAGCACCCTGGGTTTTGTGAGATCAAGGCAGGCTTGGTTAAGGTAAAAGGCAAGCAGTGATCAAGGTTATTTTTCCTTTTCTGCACATGAACGTGCCAGGTTTGCTGATTAGACTGTGTGTGGCATTATCAGCTGACTTAGGGTCCTTGTGCCTTCAAAAGAGACTCTCCAAAAAGAACAAGTTAGTAGGCTGCCTTTGAAGGGGAAAAGCCTTCTTCCCGATGTTCAGAGGGTCATTGGTAGCGTCCAGCATGTGCATTCATATGAACTGCACATATATTCTGGACATGTGCAGTGACCTCTTTGCTTTGGCATACAGGGAGATTTTTGGTCTGTGTGATAGGTGCTTCCTATGTGAGTCCAGTTTTACAGTTCAAGCTGAAAGGGCTGATTTACTTCAGACAGTCAAATGTCCTGGACAGAAATGGCAAAGTCCAGATCCAGGCTGAAAATCTTCACTATATAGTGGCATAGTGGTTTGGAGTTTAAGTTAGTAACAGTTGCATTGTTCTAACTGAATACAGCTTCAACAGAGCTTTTAAAATGCTAATTCACTGTAGTTTAATTGTGGCATAGAGGAAAGCCCCAAAGTTTTCCTGAATACAGATAGGAAATTTAGGCATGAATGATAATCTGGAACTTGCAGCATCCTTATTGTCCAGAGCAATGGGGCAGGAGGTGCCCTTGGGCTTTGTGCAGCACCGAGCACAGCGGGCAAGCTGACAAACTGGCATCCTCTCTTCTAAGGTTTGTGTCCTGCTCATCTATTTCAGGCACTGCATTAAGCTGCCAGTGGTCTCCTCAGTGATGGTGGCTTCCTTATGAAAAACTAGAAATGAGGTCAGGAGGGAGGTCTAGGGGTCTCCTCCTCCCAAAGCATAAACCCAGCTGAAGGGCATATTGCTTGCTCTTAAAAACTGCAAAGGTGGAATGCCATCCCTGTCCAGACAGGACTATTTTTCCTCTTGGCAAGGCTTTCCGTCGTTTCTACCCATATCCTCTTGGGCTGCAACTGAAGCCTGCCACTTCCTTTCCTACCTGTTGTGATCACAGAGAAGACTCTTCCTCACAAGAACTTTTTGCAAATTTGCAGATTGCTCTCGTATTTCCCTTTTCCGAGGCTAAACCAATCACAGCCTTTTCAGCATCCTTCTGTGCTTCCTGTTTTCAAGGGCTCTGATAATGCTGGTCACTCTTCTCACCTCCTCACACATTGACACTGGGTACCCAAAACTGGGCACGGTATTGCAGCTGTGTAGAGAGGAAGGATGCCTTGATGCATCTGATGACTTACGCTTGATGATACACCCCGGGATGCAGCAGAGCTCTTTAGCTGCACATAGGGTGGCTCCAGCAGCTCAGGAAGCCCTGAGCACAACCTCCTTCCATGCTAGAAATCAACTCTTTATCGCTACTTGCACACAAGCATTGCTCAGAGCAAACTGCAAAACCCTGCTGTAAAGCAGGACAACCTCCTTGGGAGACAGACGGGCTGAAGCTGTGCAGCCCATTTCCCACAGAGTTATTCCTGGAGGCCGAGGTCCGCCTGGACTCCACAGTGCCCAGTAAATGAGATGTTTCATGCTCCGGTGTGACTGTCGAGGAGAGGCATTTTGCGCTAGCAGAGCTTCTCTCTCCTCTCCCCAGCTGCCTGTTTACTCCAGACTTGTCAGAACTGCATGTCTCGTCCCCCTGTGAATACTTTGGTGCAAGTAGCCAAAGGATTTAAAAGTTATTAGGAAAAAAAGAAAAAAGAGAAGAGCAGCATAATTCTGCTTCCTTCGGAATTAAAGCTTAAAAAAGATGAAAGGTATTTGCTTCCACTCTGCAGGCTCTACCGCAGCAGCCAGCTGGAGAGACTTTGGGAAAGCAATTCCAGGAGCCCGGAGCTCTTAGTGTCAGTAAAACCTGCCGCTGGGACAGCCGAGCCATCTCACTGCAATCCGCTTTCCTCTGCTTCATGGCAGTTTCAGGTTTTTTTCTAGTGGTTTTTGGAGCTGAAATTCCCCCAATATCTTCATGCAATTCCCATGCAAGATGGCAAATGATTGCCCACAAATGGCAAACAAATTCCTTGCCTGGTAGTCCAGGTTGTGGCATTGAGGTTCTTCCTTTTTGTTTTATTGCTGCAGAGTCTCATCAATGAGCCCCGTGCCCCCAGAAATGCTATTGCTAGCAAACTGAAAGGGGGAAAAAACAAACAAGGATGACAAACCAGGTATCACAGCTTGGAGGCTGGCTTGTGTTGGGGCTGAGTGTCTACAGCACGGCTGCTTTGGATGAGGCTGGTTTGGACCATAGTTGGTTACTCATGTCCCTGCTGAAGGCTGTGGACAGAGCCTGAAGGTTTCAAAAAGCTCTAGCCCACACCTTTTTCTTTTTGAGGCTCGTTCACCTGTGACTGTAGATGCCACTGCATATGCCAACCCTCCTGGATTTCTTCCATGACAATCCCAGGGCAGTGAGGGGCATTAGGACATCTTTTTATCAGGGCACTGAAGCTGGAGGCTGAAAACCTGGGTGCAATTTCTCTGTGACTGGGATGAAGGTGCTAGAGTGTCCATCCTCAGAGATATTCTAAGCTCAACCAGACAGAGCCCAGAGCAAACTGATTTAATCTTTGAAGCTGGCCCTGCTTGGAGCATGGGGTTGGACCAGAGACCTCCAGAGGTCACTCCTTAACTAAAAGAGTCAGTGATTGCAGGCATGGTTTGGGGTAAGACTCATCTTTCTGGTCTTTAGGTCTCCATCTCTGGAAGAAGGAAAAATCACCTTCCTAATTCTGCATTATCCATCCACCCAAAATCATAAAGCAGAAAGTAAAAAATAAAATACCCAATCCCTTTTTTCAAAGCTGGGAAGATTGTTGTGCTTGTCAGACATTTCATTTTTTATGACATTTTCACTGAATTTTTTTTCTCGAAAATGTTATTGCTTTTTAGCTTGACTGAAAAGCCAGCTTTCAGAGAGGAGAAATTCTCAATAGCCATCTTGATAACGCTTTCTGGTTGTTTTTTTTTTTTAAAACCCCAAACGATTAAAAGCACTCATTACAAATGCTGAAAATCCCTTACAGTCTGCCTGTTTTGAACCCTGCAAAATGAGAACAACAGATATTTCTGTATTTTTCACAAAATAGTTTTTTCCCTTTATTTTTTAAGTCCTTCCATTCAGGCTGTAAGCTTTTCAGGGCAAAAATTGCCTCTTTAACAATGTCATTTTCCAGCTCCCTCTTCACCAAGGTTTTCAATTTAGATGGACGCTCCAAGTCAGATAATCATGCAAGACCACAATGTCTCTGGTTCAAAGCAATGCTGACCATTTTAGGTCACAACTCCAAACTAAGACTTTGAGTTCATTAAAGAGCTAAGTTTGAAGGTGGTTTTTTTCCCCAGTAGCTGAGTTCGCTGATGCCCTGCTTGCTTTGTAAACTATTATAAAATAAAACTTATTTTTTCAGGGAGATGCTGTAAGTTCTCTGCTTTTCATGAATCGCAGCTATCAGAAATTATTATCTTAGTGCCTAAGAGATCTGTCATGTCTGCCCCTTCCCTTAACACTTACAAACATGTATAATGTCGATGAATTTAGATGGTCATTTAAAGGCAAATTGCTTGTCCTACTTTTTCCTTCTTATTGATTGTCATGTAATTAACTGATTCATTTTGTTAATATAATCCAGAGTGTCTGCAACCCACTTAATCAGCAGAGCCTGATCAGAAGACTAGGAGTTAATTAGACTGCACTAATTGCCCCCATGAAATGATGTTTCCTCTGTCCTGAGCCATTACTTATAGGAGCCAGATTTTTTTTTTCTATTGAGATTTAATTAGGGGCAGAGAGAATAATATTTTGCCTCCTGCCAGAGCAAGGACTTCTCTAAGCAAAGAGAAGGCAATTGGAGAGGGCAGTCACATATGGTTAGAGGTGACACATCCCTTATTAGCTGAGCAATATGATGGTCTGCCCACCCAGTGAGACCAGGTGTATTTAAGGTTGCATGGTGCACACTTGGAGCTCCCCAGCTGGCCCTGGAGGTCACTGGAGCCATCCAGGACTGGGGCAACTTGGTACCATAGTGGGAAGGTCTGGGAAGGACCACGTGCTGCCACAAAAATAATATGAAAACCCTGTTGCCTGTGTGTTTTACTCAGCCCCTGCCAGTCCCCCTTTAAATAGAGGAGCTGAAGTGTTTGGGGAGTGTGCACACTTCAGAAGATGTCTTCCAAGGGATGCACCTCCACCACCCATCAAGACGGTCTCCTCAAACTGAGGTCTCAGCGTAGAGACCACCTCTGCTCCCAGCCAGCCTCGCTCCTGGCCCTTGGAGGTTGTATAAATCACATAAATCATATGCAGGGGGCAAACTGTTCTCCCAAGGGAGCCAGCGCTTGGTCTCTGCAGAGCTCAGACAGCAGGGAGGGAAGCAATTCCTCTTGCCCTGGAGAAAAACCCATTTGCAGAAAGGTCTTTCTTGGTCATGCAAGCTGCTAAGCAAAGATTTTTAAATGTGGTGGAGGGTGCTTGGTAGATTAACTGCTTCGAAAGTAAGTGTATGTGTGTGTATATATATATTATATATTCATAGATATTCTTTCAGCTTTCACACCCAGACTATGGTGGGTGTCTCTCTGTAGATCATAGAAGTGACATGATGGAGGTAGCTGTTATGGGAAGATGGTTGCAATCCTATTTATTTCAGTCCTGGTCCTGCAACTGGATTTGCATAAAGGCATATTTGTAGCCACGAGCAGCACCCCTGAATGCAGCCCCAAAGAATTCTGGTGGCAGTGCTGGGTGAGTGGTGAGGACCCAGCGGGATCAGGGGCTGTCCCTGGTCCATAAGGCTGAGACCTGCCCTTGGCTTTGTTCTGCTGCTCTCTAAGTGCTCTGTAAATATCTGAGCTGGGCAAGGAAAATTGCAACTGATTGTAAATTTCTTGCAAAAACGGACCTTCAGCAGGGCTAAACCGATTTGTAAAATCAAGCTGAATTTGGGAAGTCATTTTGGCCTCCCCTCAAGAAAATGAGGGATGTGTTTTTGGAAGTGCCAACACAGCTTGACTCTGATGTTTCCTAAAATCAGGCTTTTTAATGTTTGCAGGTTTTGCTGTTGGCTTGCCTGCGCTTATAAAGGTGAGGGAGATAAGACTGGCTAATTAACTTGTAAACAAAACAGAACATTTTGCTTTGCATCAAATGAAATATTTTGGGTTGCTGAGTCAGACTCATGCATGTTTAAAAACACTTTGGCAAAAAAAATTAAATTAGAAGCAAAGGTGGTGCAGGGGGAAAGTACCCCATGGGGACAGCCTTCCCTTGAATGAAGGGTTTGCTCTTGAAAGCGGTCCCATGGAGTGGGAAATGGCTGGAGCACTCACGTTGCTGTTGGTTTTTCTCAAAGTGGGGGGGATATCGCTTTGTAGGTGAGCAACACTAAACCCAGGTTGGTGGGTGAGCCTCTGCTTGCAGGTACTCTTCAGCCAGTGCCATGAGCCTGAAGAGGAATCTGCTGCTTAATGTCAAATTAGTGACAGAGACTGTGATTAGTACTGGGTGCAGCAACAACGTTGAAGGAGAAAGCCCAAGGCTTTGTCTCTGGAGAAGGCTGTTGCATTACCTGAAAGGCCACCCCTTTTCCTGCCTCCCCGCTCATCCCGCATCCTCCTCCTGTCTCTATGCCACTGGTTCCTTCTCCACCTCATGGCTTTCAAGGAGGTCTTTGCCCTCGAGGCAAGGGCATCTTGATTTCCAACACAGGGGCAAGGAGGTATTTGGAAAGGGACGCACCAAACCCGTGAGGAAGGAAGCGGGTGTACAGCGTTTTTGGGCTCAGAGCTCACTGGAGTAGCTGCTGTGGCAATTTTTTCTTGCTCCTTTTGCCTTTGCTGCTTTAAGGAAATAGGATTTTGTGGGTCTTTTTTTGGTAAATAAACAAGATTAGCAAAGATTTATTTTTTCTCTTCTAACAGTAATAAGGATTAGGTACCACTGGGGCCAAAGGGAGAGCAGTCATAAATGAATCAAAAGAAACTGTGAAATCTAGTATGTAACGCGTGATGGTGAAGGGCTCCGAGACCGAAGCGGGCAGCGGCCGCCCAGCTGTGCCACCCCGCTGCGAGACACGAGAGCTGTGCCTTCGGGTGTGCTCACCACACAGCGGGGTTCAGGCTGAAGGGGATGGTGTGCGGCTGCCATGGAGGGTACTGCAGGGATGGCGGGGTGGGATGTGGGTCAGCCCTGTAGCCACAGCCCTTTGCTGATGGGCACAGCCATAAGTGCTTGAGCGCTGTGGCAGCTCAGCAGCCAGACGGCCGGGGGTGGGAAGCATATCAGCCGCCCGACTCGCATCAGTCTGGGCTCCTGACTCAGTTTTCTTTTGGGTGGTATTCATGCAAACATGCCAGAAGCAGCGGCAGTGCTGGGATCCTTGCTGCTGAACCTCTGCCTCCATCCAGCGTGCAGCCCGGTTGCGTGTTGAATGGCATCTGAACTCCAGAAAGGAAAAACATTTTTCTCCCTGAAATTAATATTTTTAAAGCACTTAATGTTTCCTCCCTCAGTAAGTGGCTTTGGTGGAAAGGCAGTTGAGCTGTCTCCGGCGGTGATGAAATGGGATCACAACTCCAGCTCACAGCAACCTGGTATGATCATAACTCAGTTTCCCTCTCGTGGTTTGCAAAGGAATTAACTGGGAGGATAGTTCACTAATTACTTTCCCAGCTGAATATGGCCAAGCTATGCTGGTGCATGGGTGTCTTCATCCTGTAGTCCTGGTCCTTTCAGAGCTTCACCTGAGAAGATCCAGGTGGCACCACTGAATTTTGTTAAAGCTGTAGCTCTGCCCTTCTTATCATGATTACAGATTTTCACTTCTGCTTTTCATTACAGAATGGCTGAAGCTGTTAGACGAGGTCTGAGGTGTCCTTCCATCAGGAGACATTTTCTCACATTATCTCTCCCTCATGCTGTTTTCTGCCTGCTACAAAGGTCACAAGCTCTCTTGGGCAGGACCTGTCCTTATTCCTGCTTGCAAAGAGCTGGATATGAGGCCCCAATTCCTGCAACACATTTCTTAAAGGTTTCTGTGGGGAACCAGGGAGGGCCTGCTCTCCACAGCAAAAGGAGGAGCCTCAAAAAAAAAGAAAAAGGGGTTGTAAAAGAAGGGAGATCCCACAAATCAGGGAGGTCACTGGAGAGCCACTGCGTCCACCAGGGTCTGGGTGGAATAGTGGTCCCACTGTGGTGGTTGACACTGAGGAAGTGACATGAGTTCATACTGTGGTGGTGACTGGAAGACAGGCTCTGTTTGATGATATCAAAATTTTTTTGGACTGTTTTTCTGGCCTAATCCTGTAGAGTCCCTGACGAAGATGTTTGGCATTCTCCCCTCTCCCTGCTTGTAGTGGAGGGACTCAGCATCCTGCAGACTGCAAGGGAAATCACAGGATTATTCCCCATGGTGATTATCCTGTGATCTCTCAGGGCTGTATAAATGGGAGCTGATTACAGCTAGAAAAGGAGTAAATTGTGTAATTAGAAAGGGGGAAGGAGGGAGGACTTAACCTCTGCTTGAAGGTGCTAGTTTGGAGAGATGAGTGGAAAAGAGAGTGCCGAGCGACATCTGCACTGGGACCCACTGCACCAGAAAGGGCCGTCCCTGACCTTATTCCCGGGTGCTCCTGCTGCCTTGGGCATGCCCGTCAGTCTTCCCCTTTGGAGAAAGAACAAAATATTTCTTTCTGCTGTATCTCTTAGCCAGTTTCTTTGGGAAGAAAGGGGATCTCCTTCGTGCATGTCCACCTTGCCCCAGGCTTGCAGCATGCTTGGTTTATGAGCGGGCTGGCCATGCTCAGGTGTTAGCATCACCCCAAATTTGGGACTTGTCACGAATGGTTAGAAGAGGAAAGATGTTGCAGGATGGAGTCCTCAGCGGTTCTGTGTTGGCTATAAGATGACCAAGATCTTTCTTGTTGCTCTACATGGAGCAGGAAATAGCATTTTTTCTCCCCTTCCTCTTATTATTGACCCAGCCTGGCCTGGGCCAGAAAATGTGTCTGTTCCCATTGCAGGCGAAGAAGCACGCAGCAGAATTGCTCTCAAAGCCATGGTGAGGGAGACTATTAGTGTGAATATTATTCATGCCAGGAAAAATAGCCAATTACCTTCCTATAGAACCACTCTCTGCCCAGTGAGCCAGTAATTGCAGCATCTAACATTCGTCACTGAGCTCTGAAAGCACTTCGGGAATAAAATACTGACAAATGGATTTGGACTAAAATGACAGGGGAAAAAGTAAAGTTAAGGTACTAGATATTCAGGAGGTATAAACAGCTGCAGGGAATCTATACCCACTTACACCTCACATCCTACAGATGCCAGAATTTGGCTTTGTCTTATAGCCACTCTATTGTATGTTTTAAAGGTGCATAACTGTATTAACATAGATGTTTAATAAACTAATAGAAAACCAGTATGTAACTTGAGGTAGGGATATTGCCAAAGGGGCTTCTTGTGTTTCTTGATGTTTAAGAGGGTCAGCTGTGCAACTGGAACTGACTGAAGTAAGTTTTTGCATTTAATTTATTTCCCAGGTTTACCAGTGAAACAACCAACAAAGGCAAATCCATCCTTCCCTTTCTGCTTTTCCTCGTTAGAGCTGCAGGGCATTGCACATTGACTTGTTTGCTTCGCTGGACTGCACTGAAGGCCATGTTTTGCCTGTCCCTAGTTGCTCCACGGACAGCCTCTGGAGATTTGTTCTATTAACGCTGACCTGTTAGCTGCTGAGGCCTCCAGGAATCCAAGGGTGCCGGAGGACAGGCTCCGAGGCCTGCGAGAGGCACATCTTTGTATCACAAGCTGTGTGCGAATCTCATCTTAAGGGTGCCTTCCCTGCCTGCTGATGGAAGAATGAACTGCATGGATCAGAGGACTTGGCTTATTTCATGGAGTTGTTTAGTGTTTCCCCTGTGCAGCCAGAACAGAATTTAGCTTGGGTGTCTCCAAAACGCTGTGGTTTTGCAATTTGTAAAAAGTCTGTCCTTTAAATTGCTTGGTGAGTGCCTGTCCTCATTTATCATGTCAGCTGTGATCCATGGAACAGCAACAGCCTCGCTCTTTCCTGAGGACTAGCACACTCATCTCTTTCAAGGAAAACAAATGTGTGCTCAAATTGCTGCGGCTCCGAGTTTGCTGGACCCCCCCCCAAATACCCTTGTGGTGGTAGCAAAGGGTTTGTCTTTTTGTTCCGTGGGTGCACAAACAGATGCTGGTCCATAATCAGGGCTTTAGACTCAGCCATACTCGGAACAGGTAAGTATGTAAAATAACATAAAATTGTGCAAAAGTGTTAAGTCTATTTTGAAACATGATTGTAAAGGGAAGGCACCTCCCTCCCCACAGCTCTCTTTCCTCAGTGCAAAGGGTCACCCGCCTGCTTTTGTCACGACACCCAGTAATTTAATTCCTGCTACCCGGAGTCACTACAGCCACGGGGCTCTGCCTTCAGAACCAGTGTCTAACTCGCTTCAGTTTACGGCTCAAGCTCTCGGCCTCGCACCTTTGTGCGCCCATCTGCCTGCCAGCGCCTGACCCACGGCACCCGGAGGGCATGGGCAGGGCCTGAGGGCCACCGCCTGCCCCGTTAGCAGGGAGCTGCAATGAGGCCCCCGCCCGCCGCCCGCCGAGGGAGGGGGAACCCCGGCTGAGGCCTTGTGCCTCCTCGGGCCGCGGCCGGTCGGTCGGCCGGCCTATCGTGCCCCCTCTCCCCCCACCCTCAGCGGAGCGCCGAGCGAGTCGATACTGCTCGGCGCTCACTTGGCCATGCCTGTTGCGTCGGCGAAGAGGCGGGGCGGAGGCCGCCCAGCGCCTTTCCCGCCTCCAGGACGGGGCGCGCGAACCGGTGCGCGCGCGGGAGGCTACCGTTCCCCCTCTCCCTTTCCCCGTGAGGCGATGGTGAGTGGGTGCGGGGCGGGCCGGGCCGGCCTGGCCTGGCCTGGCCTGGCTTGGCTTGGCTTGGCCTGGCCTGGCCTGCGGGGCTGCGCGGTGCCCCGTCCCTGCCGTCCCCTCAGTGTGTTTGTGTGTGCGTGTGTGTGCGTGTGTGCTGTGCCCCTCTTCCAGAGGAGGAGCCTGGCGCCCAGCCAGCTGGCCAAGAGGAAGGCGGGCGATGAGGAAGAGGAGGAGGACGACGACCGGCACCCCCCGACGGTGAGCAAGGGGCCCCGGGATGTGGCGGCCTACGCCCAGGAGGGGTTGGGGTGGGCTCGGCCCCGTGTAACACCCGGAGCCTCTCCGGCCGTGGGCCGGGGGATGCGGTGCGGGGTGGCGGCGGGCCCGCCGCTGCTCAGGTCCGTCCCTGGTGCCTGATCGGAGGTTGTTACCGCCCCCGTCTTCTGGGGATTGAGAGTCAGGCCCCAAGTTTCTGCTGTTTTCAATAGCTGGGAGAAAACTTGTATCTGCGCATGTAGTCAGTAGAAGAACTTCATTGTGCGCAGGTGATGCTTTGTGCTTACGGAAAAAACCTATCACTGGGAGAGCTTCCAAGTGTTTTGTGGGAGGGCTGATAACTAGGAATAGGTAGATGTTTAAGACAAAACAGGTTGTTATGATGCTATGCTCTGTGTCATACAGGTCAAAGAATCTCACCTACTGCTTTCTGTGTCAAATCCTTTTTCTATACCAGCAGGTGGTTAAAACTATGCCTCAATCTGAAGAGAACTCTGTAAAATCAGGAAACAGATCAATGACTTGTTTATCTTCATGCCTTGCTAAGTGTCTGAAATTTAGGTTTCAGTGTGAGGCCTTTCACCTGCGTAACAACAGATGCTGTGGGAGCCTCTGGGGACTTTCATGTAGTTTGTTCCTTACTATTGACCCTCTCTTTGTTTCTTTTTTTTTCCTTCTGCTTTTTTGGGGGGGATGGGGACAGGACAAATCTTAGCACAGACAAGCCTGCCTTTCTACAGATTAGAAAGTGGTAGCTATTTTCTTAACTAGGAGAGTATTTTAACCTTCGTGCAGGTTAAACTTTAGGGCGTGGTGACCTCAGTGGTGTTGCTGGCTCTGTTCTTTGGCAGTGGGGGTGAGTAATGATTGTGTCTGTTTAGAGATAGCTGGATGGATGGATTGTCTGTGTGGTTACTGAGCGTGACAGCGATGCATCTATCTTCTGGTCTCACTGGATACCCCTGAGTTGTTTTGTCTTGATTCTGTTTTTTAGACTCAGAAGAGACAGAAGCCCGTCAGTGAGTCGGAGAGTGGAGAATGTTACAGGTCGCCTTTCCGGAAACCCTTGGCTCAGCTAACCAATAGACCTCACTGCCTGGATAGCAGTCAACATGTAAGTGGGTGTTACTGCTGGCATACCATGGCAGGTGGGTTGCATATGAAGCTCATTCATCAAGGCAGTCCAAATGCCTCTATGGACCCCTTTAATCAGAGGTGTTATGGAAGTGCCACACATACAGAGAGTCTTTAGGAGACACCATTTGCTAGCTCCAACCATTTAATGTTGAAGGAGGTGTGGTGGGAGTACTTTCTATAATGGAAATCCTGAATAAGAGAGTTCTGTGGGATCTAGGTGAAGGACAGTGCCCAGAGATGTGGGTAGCTTTCTACACAGATGGCTCAAGTGCTGTCTGCTTGCCTGGTTCTCTCTGGGCTTCCACTGCTGGAGACTGGGTGCTGGACTGGCTGGGTGCTCACTGGTCCGGCATTGATATTCCTACAATGGTAACCCAGCTCCTTTACAGGAAATCAATTGCCTGACTGAATTACCAAGGCAGGGGGAAGCAATAGCATTTAAAGTGAATAATGCCAGTGGGTTTGAGAAGATGTGAGTTATGAAAAATTGATTTCATGCATTAGAAAATAAAAAGGAAAATAGTTTTGAAAAGCAGAGTTGGTGGGGGGAATTGTGCTGTTTTGTTACTTTTTTCCTTTTGGATATTCTTGAAAATAGTTGGAGTTGAAGCTTGAACAGACTAAATAGAAGGACTCTCAGCACTTGGCAAAATTGAGTTCTCAAAAAATGTACTGAGCTTGCCTTCTTGAACAATCTCTGATTTCAGAGTTCTTAAGTGTGTTTTCTTTCTGAATTCCTAGGAGGCTTTTATCCGCAGCATTTTGTCCAAACCTTTCAAAGTCCCCATTCCAAATTATAAAGGTAAGATGAGGAGGTTTAAGGATTGTCTGTGTTGACTGACTCGGGTAAAACAGATGATGCTCAGGCCTGTCAAATATATGTGTGGGGATTATTGTTATTTTTTTGCACTGATGTATATGTTCCAGAAATTCTGACTTAATTTTGAAAGAAAAATACTGGCACATTAGCAAAGTCTTCATATTTCTTACTAGTGTTTAGTTTGGATAATCCTACATTTCAGAATTGGATTTTGTATTCTTACTGCTATGTATTTGATGTAGTGCCAGAGATTGTACACCATATTGCAAATACAAAAGTAAGATGAATTCCAAGCGATGAAGGTTTACCATCTAAATAATACCCTAATGTCACTAACAGACAGAAAGCTGTAGGTGAAAAAGATAGTATGTGCCAGTTTTCTTTCTACTTGGCTTGATGTGTTCAGTCTAAAGGTGATCTTCAAAGCAAGGCAGTATTGAAGTTTAAAGCCTCAGCTGGTTTGAATCAGTGAAACAAATAGACCTGTTCCTGTCCCGTTCTCCCTCTTCACCCTCCAGCTGAAAAATTCAAATGCAGATCAACCAGTTCCACTCAAACTTTAGTTATAAAAATGTGTTTGTAAGCAGACACTGACTATGAAATGACAAGCCCCAAAAGAGTTTGACAAAGTTAGCTTGTGGAAAAGCAGATTTGTCAGGAAGCTGAAACAGAACTGTAACTAGGGAAAGCTGCTTTCTGTGGCTGTTATCTTCCTCTGGAGATGAGGCTGTTTCATGTGCTCTTTTCTTGGTGTGTGCACACTGTTGCCTCAGCTTGTGATACTTGTTTTGCAAGGAGCTTTGGCAAGTGGCGGGCAAACTGACCCGGCTTGAATCTTTTCCAAGCAGAATCAATCCTGGTGGCACAGTTGCCTGAATTTTGATGGGAAAAGGGATTTCTGTGCATATTCTTTTTATGTTCATCTCCATTCCAAAACTGTGACATCGAAATATACTACTAGGAAAAGGGACTCATCCTTGGTTTCTGCTTTTCACTGAAATTGGCTCCAAGGCCAAACATCTACTATTGCTCAGCAGAGAGAAAATAATACCCTAGAGTAGGTGATGGCAGTATGGTGCTAACTATGATACTGTAAATCTTCATCACTGTTAAATATCGCTTCCTGACTTTGCATAAAAGATACAAGACTGGCTAAGCTGGGCTTAGGTGATCCAAAAAGAGGATTTGACCCAGTATATACTACGTATGTGGGAATGTATTTATTGAGCTGCTGAGTCATACATTCTGGAATCCTGCTTGTCTTTCAGAAAACTAGAACCACCACCTTTGGGTAGTAGGAATAGCTCCAGTGCCTGGAGATAGCTGGGGTGTGCCCGTTTATGGTTGGATGCCAGTGGCACGGGTCTGGGATGAAGCAGTCGGTCACATTGCAAGAGAGCTTATACTGTTGCACGCCAGCACGTGGCGTCTGCTGCATCCAGTCTTGCCTGTTTTGGTGCTCCCAATGTGGTGGGCAGTGCCATTGTTCCATCTTTGCCTCTGCTCCTTCGCTGTATTCTTTCCTGTTGCAGAGCTACCTGTTGTGTGCTGGCAGAGTGCTGCCAAACAACTGCCCTGCATACGTTTGCTGTCTGCACCAGCTATGCCTGCATCTCCACTCCAGCACCCGATTAATTTACTGTTCCTAAATGCAATCAGATTCTTCTGCAAGGCTGTGCTTTCTTCCAGGAAGAAGTTCTTTGAGTTGTGCCTTTGCTTTCAGGGCCACTGGGCTTGCGTGCACTGGGTATCAAACGGGCAGGGCTGAGGAGTCCACTCCATGACCCTTTTGAGGAAGGAGCTCTGGTTCTGTACGAGCCCCCGCTGCTGAGTGCCCATGACCAGCTGAAAATAGACAAGTGAGTCATCACCTGGCACAAATGCTTCAGCTCTGACTTCCTTGTACGTGTAGGTTTGTGTGCTTTCTTCCCAAATGTGTCTGAACGTCAAGGGAAGTTTGATTCCAGGTATTCTGCCTCTGAATTGGTTCAGGTATGATAACAATCAAAGAAGGAATATCCATGCTGGATTGTTTGTGTTCTTCCACAGGCTGTTTTATCTCCCACTTATCAAAAATTTAAACCTGTTGCAGGAATGAGCATGCACACATGGAGACGCTGCTTAGAAGATCTTATGGCTTAGTCATTAGTCAGGAAACATCAGCATCTAAGGACAAGCAAAGGGAGATGACTGACAGTCAAATGTTAAACTGCCTACTGGTTTTTATTCTGAAGTAGTGCCTTTTGTGCTGTTGTTATAACTTAAAAGGACTGTCAGCTGGATCTTTGTGGACAGAGGGGGTTCCTCTCTCCAGTAATGCAGTTACAATATTGTTATTGAAACAAGGAAAGTAATAATGACTTTTTAACTGTGTCTCTGAATGACATTCTGCCCTTGTTTTAACCACAGCCCGAATACAGGATTTCACTGGTGTTTTAGATTGTAGATCAGGCCCCTGTGACTTCATTCTCAAAACTGAATTAAACCATTTTTCACTTTCTTGTTGGCAGTTGCTTCCTTCATGCCACTGGGGAGTCCTCAGTATAGCAGTGAGATTTAAAAAAAACCTAAACATATGCTGTGCGGAGTTCATTAATCACACTGTCTTCTTCCTTGACTGCCTCCTGCAGGGACAAAGCACCTGTCCATGTTGTGGTGGATCCTGTCCTCAGCCGTGTTTTACGGCCCCATCAGAGAGAAGTAAGTTTTCCATTGGGACCTGAGGGTATGGCTGGAGGACTTGGTGCATTTCAAAAAGCTGCAGTTCCTCTGCTGAAATTGTTACCCACCAAGTGCAAGGTCTACATAGACCTTGCAGACTAACAGTCTGTGACAGTCTAACAGACTCTAGTCTGTTGCAAATGCAAAGTGAAACATTTGTTTTAACCATCCTCTTAGAGGCCTGAATGCTGCAAATATTCCCTGTCCTGTGTTAAGCAAGAGGTCATGCTGGGAGTATTACAACAGTCCTGTTTGTCCTTAAAAATGTGGAAATTTTCTGTTTTCTTGTGGGCAAGAACATTCTCTTCTCCTGCCTCTGATCTAGCAGAGTCAGAGCACTCCCAGCCTAAACATGATGCTGCCTAATGCACATGTGTGTTCTCTGTGGGGTTGTAGGTCAGGTCAGCTGATAATGGAAACGGGGGAGTTTCTGTGACCATTGTGCACTGGTTGCACAGGTCTAGGAAAGCACATCGGTTGAGTTTTGTGTCCCTGGTGATACCTTAGGAAAAGACCAGATTCTGCAAGGAGATGGGATCTTGCAGAGTCAGGATTGAAAGTCCAGCCTTTACTTATTGAAGTCTGGACATGTAGTTCTGCTGAGTGGAACTCGGTGTGGAAGGTGATGGGATATAGTTGCAATAAATTATGTTGCAGCCCAGTCTTGAGTTGGGTAGGACAGACTGTCCACCACTGTGTTTACTGGTCAGCAGAATTAATTAGATCCATAGTCTCAGAGTCAGGAAACACTCAAGCTCCTCTTGCTGGTTCCCAACACAGTGGGGAGTAGATTCCTGCTTCATTGTGTTTTATTCGGAGGCTACTGTTTGTAGGCGTGAGCTGTCCGGGACCTACGTAGACTTGGAATTGGCCAGTGGAGAGTGTCGAAAAACATTTTATGTCGTAAATATGTGCAACATCACAATATTGAACCAGTGGGCACTAATCTTCAAATACCTAATGTAGGTATCTGGACAGTTTGAAGTTCATCACAGATGCAGTATATTATCGTTTAAGCCTAGAGGCAGCACAGATGAAAGCTGTGATTGCTGATCTTGCAGGCTAAGCAGGTCAAGCTGGGTGTGTCCCTGCATGGCAGATCTTCAGATGGCTCTGAGCGCTCTGTAGGCTGCTCCTAGCTTGTACTTTTATCTCAGAGTTGGTAATGAACCTGTGACCCAGTGTAATACTTGACTCTGGCTACATAGCTGGAGGCACTCTAGTTTTGGTAAGATACTGCCTGCTGGTGCTCTTGTCAAGTAATGATAGTTATGTTGGTGTCCTATGCACGCTGTCTGTTTTTTCATGGCTAGATATCTCTGATAAAGCAGTCTCTGTTCTAGTCTGACTAGTAAGTTTTTGACTGCTAAGATTTCTATGCTGCTTTATTCAGGTGATGCTCCCAGACTGTTGTACAGCTTTGCTCCATCTTTGTCATGTCTTTTGCTCAGTTGCTGGGAGGTTACCCAACTGGATCCCCAGCCAAATGCACTCTTTTAGTCAGTAATGTATTTCATCATTGTTCAACTGGCTTAAATAAACTTCATTAACCTGTTGTTAAGGGCCTAAGAAAGAAAAAGGACTTGAAAGTGCAAGTGAAGGTGCTCCATCTGCCAGTCCTAAACAGTGGAGCACAGAGGGGTGAATCCATCCAGGTTGTGTTTAGGTTGTGTCCCTCACTCCCTGCTCTGTTGACACAATGCAGGGAACTTGAATGTTCCTAGGACAGTGCCCCGGTTTTCTCTGACCCTCTATGCTCACATGATAGAAGAACATTTTGCAGAGTCTGTCCCTTTTATCGGTCTTGGTGATGTGTCAGAGCCTAATGCAGGGCTGAGCTCTTTTCCCACCATGTGATGTGGGCTATAACCTCAGCCCTGTGTCTTCTCTGAAGCTAAATCTGCTTTGGACCTTGAGTCCCCAGGTGAGTCATTGCACTTCTAGGCAGAAGCGATGAGGGCTGCTGACGGTATTCGGGGAGTTAACCAGGCAGCAGAAACAATTTTGCTCTATGATTCTGTGTTTTTAAAACTACGTAATTGGATGTTAAGATGTTTAACCTGTTTGCAGTGATTGATGCAGGTTAGCTGATGGCCTGGGCCTATCTAATGCAGCTAAGGGTAGAAATTTCTGGGAATTCATGTCAGGAAGCTAGTTATAATTGTACAGTTAAAATGTAGTAAGGTTTTGTGCATGTTACGAGGTATGTGTTGGCACCAGTAATGTTGTTCCAAACCAGATGTGGCTGCATTTTAGCTGTGTCTCAGGTGATTTCCCTCTGTCTCATTAAAACGCTGCATGTCCCTAGGGATCGGCTACACAGATTTGCTGTTTGTTGTAGTATCAGTCCTGTGCATTGTGGTCATGCAGCTGTAATGAAGTTGTCGTTCTGCTGATGTCCCCATCCTGTTCTGAAAGAACAATTTTTTTGGCAGGGAGTGAAATTCCTCTGGGACTGTGTGACGAGCCGGCGGATCCCCGGGAGTCACGGCTGTATCATGGCAGATGAAATGGGCCTGGGCAAAACCCTGCAGTGCATCACGCTCATGTGGACACTTCTCCGGCAAAGTCCGGACTGCAAGCCTGAAATTGAGAAAGCCATGGTGGTGTCTCCCTCCAGCCTGGTGAGAAACTGGTACAATGAAGTAGAGAAATGGCTGGGGGGAAGGATCCAGCCACTGGCCATTGATGGAGGCTCCAAAGAAGAGATTGACCGTAAACTAGGTACAGAAATGTTTGCAAACGGTGCGGTTGGCTGGCTTAGGTCAAAATCTTGCCTTGGAAGAAGCCTACAGCAGCTGATGTGAACATCTCTGAGCTGTCATTAATGCTCTGGAGACTGATGAAAGTCTCTCCACAAACATGTTTAGATCGGGCCCTTGAATGTTTCATAACAGTTGGTCTTTTTGAATAATCCAAGTCCAGTCATGTGCTTAAGTCAGGGCAGTCCCAGTGCCTCTTCTTTGCTCCAGCTAGAAGCCAGGAAGGGGGTGGGCAGAGGTGGGAGGGGGATGGAAATGGTGACAGTTGTGGGGAAAGGAGCATGTGTACACAGGGGTGGAAGGGATGCTACAGAGTAATTGAAACAGACAGGTTTTCCTAGATTTTTTAAGGCAAAAGTTTTGACTACAGAGCTTGAACCCTTTTCTATCCGTTTTCCTTACCTTCTTTTTTTTCCTTTTCCCCCTTTCCATCTGCAGTTGGCTTTATGAACCAGCGTGGCCTGCGAGTGCCTTCACCCATCCTGATCATCTCCTATGAGACCTTCCGACTCCATGCCGAGGCATTACAGAAGGGCAGTGTTGGGCTGGTCATATGTGATGAGGTACAGGAGAATCTTTTCCTGATATTTTCTTGAGATCTGGGCAAAACTGGCTCTGCTTTCTTAAAAGGAGGGAATGCAGCAGGAAACAAGGTTTAGCTGTGGACAGCACCCATTCTGGTGTTTGAGAGGCTCTGGGTAACCAGCTCATCCATTCTGGGTGAGCCTGAAAAAGAAAGGCTGTTTTCAGGAGCTGAGATATGAAGAAAATCCAAGTAGTGGTAACCGTGGACACTTTGTAGGTCCGTGGCAAGGTGGGGGCACCCAATAGGGCCCTTGCAGTGTGAAATATGTAGCGGAAAGGAGGTCCACTGCCTGTCTCTTGACTCTGAAAGAGGCCTTACTCAATTGGGATGGTAGCGTCCTGGCTCACTGATCTGGTTTTCATTTGTTCATTCGTGTTTGTCTTTGCTAAAGTGTGAAGTACTTTCTGTTTGGCCTGGCCTCATGTTCTGCCCAGTGATTTTTAACTTGGCTCTGTTTTGAGCAAGAGGTTGGACTGGAGAATCCCGAGGTCTCTCCCAGCGTAAATGATTCTGTGATTCAGCATGCTCCTGTGTGTAGTGTTGGCTGCTGTCAGCCACTTTATCTGGCCACCTTATTCTGTGCTTGTGGGGGAGTTTGAAGGTTACTCCTGTGGCAGGACACTCTTCCCCTCTCTGTAGTCTCCCGCTTGGGGCAGAGGTAGGAGAGCTGCCTGTGGAGTTACCTCATGTACTGCCTGTTCAAGAGGAGACAGAACTGGCTTGACTCTCTGCCTGCTGGCTGCTGGGTCTAGCTTTGCCAAGCCTGTTGTCAAGCTCTGCTTTCACATGGCTGAAATGAAGTTGTTTTTTCATTTATTGTTCCCTATTTGTGATTATAGGTAGTGAGAGCCAGACATGCTCTGAAGGACAAAATAAAACAAATGCCCTCTGCCTCCTTAAAACGGTCAAGCTGTTGAGGTGTCCTCTGCTGCCAGTTAGAGGGCGTTTGTTAAATAGCAGTGCCCCCCAGTGGTTTGGTTTTGTATTTGCTAGAACAGTGCTGAGGAGCTTTAAAAAGGGTGAGCGTCCTCACAAGTGTAACTCCCAGCCGCCTTTTATCTACCGAGTCCGTGACTGCCCACACCTCTCAGTCCCCCTGGGATGGGACCAGCAGCTAGAAATGCTGGGAATGCAGGTCCCTGGCCTTGTGTTTTCTGTATGTTCCCAATAAATACTCAGCTGTGCAGTGGTCTGGCGCTTGTAAAAAACATCTCATCACTTATTCTTTGTCTGACAGCATAGTACCCAGATGCTAATAAAGTTGCTTTTCCCAGGCATGGGAAATGAGGCCTGTATTCAGATTACCCCTGTAAAAGGTGCAGAACCTCTTTTTATTAGTGCGAAAAGGCCTGGCAATCCTGGATATAGGTGGTCTTGAATGGCTTGTGATCTTGACCTCTGGTGATACAATGTTACTGGTCCAGGGTTCAGTGCCTAGTGTTGGTAGCTGAAAACATCCTCCTCTTTGAATGGCGAACAGGTCTTATAGTTAGACCATGTGGTGGTGGTTATTTTCATGGTAGGCCCTCTTACCTGGATGTGACTCAGATGTTCCTGGTCTGGGAAGCTTGTAATGTCATGTTTCCTCAAGTAATGTCTTCAGGTTGCCCACCAGATTCTTGCCTTTGAAAGAACTCTGTCACAACAGTTGAATATGTGTACAATGCTTAGTCCACTACCAGGAGTGGGACAAGTGGTGAGATGCCTTGTGGGAGATACAGCATATCAGTGTTGCTGAGGATCTCCAAGCTGCTTCCCATCAGGGCCACTGGGTTTATCAGCTTCATTCCTTTTTTCTTTTTTCAAAGGGCCATAGACTGAAGAACTCTGAAAACCAAACATACCAGGCTCTCAACAGCTTAAATACACCTCGACGAGTCCTTATCTCAGGCACCCCCATTCAGAACGACCTGCTTGAATATTTCAGCCTGGTGCACTTCGTCAATTCAGGCATCCTAGGTAAGAGTTGAATGTGTGAGAGACATGAGGGAAGGGGGGAAGTTGCTGGCAAGGCCTCCCCTAGCTACCAGTGCCAGCAAAAGCAGCAACCAAGACGTTAGTGAGAGGAAAGGTCCTGTACAGGTTGGAGACTTATTCTCCCTCAGTTTGTATCCAGAAAGTCTAGATGAGGGTCCCCTGTTCTAGAGGCTGTATATCATCAGAGATCTGTTTCAAGAAGATTGTAATTTAAAGTACACCAGTCTAACAGGTATTTTGGAAAGGGAATTAATTAAGGTAAAATGAATATATGACCCTGAGTACTACATGGCTGATCTTGTGTAGCTACACTGGTCAGCCAAAATGTCCATATAGGCTAGGAGTGTCTCTGACAATAGGATACTACAGGAGTTGCAGGGCAGGAAGAGCCAGCTCGTAGCTGTACTTCCCACAACACTCCTAGGCTATAGCAAATCCAGAAATCTAAGCCAGGAATTACATGTCTGTAGGAGAGGCTCCATGGAGAGGAGTGTTTGACATGACATGCTCTCTGCATTGAGTACAGAGGCAGCCTGGGAGACAGCTTTCCCCCGCTCTCTCTCTTGTATCCATGTGGCACAGGACATTGAAGTGACTGGTGCAAGGCGGAGTGGTGTACCTTGTGGCAGAGTTAGGCAACAAAGCCCAAATTTTTGGCAGTCCGCCATCCCACTTTCAGATAATCTGAGAGAAAGCTGAGGGTGATGTCTAGCATTTGGAGTTAAGACTGCTCTTGTTTTTTAAGGCAAAGGAGGCCTGTGAATATGGGGTTAACTTCATCTGAGACAGAAAGGAGTCTGGAGGAGAGATACTGATTAGCATGAGTTTTCAGGATCAAACCTTCTCCAACTGCTGGTAGCAGACTGAAATATTCAGTCTCTGGCTCCTATGCCCTGCTTGTGTCTGCAAGCTCTGTTTTCATTTTAAAAGTAAAGTAGTCTTTGCATCTCCTCCTGCATTGCTGGGTTAAGAGCAGGTCTGCTGCTTTCCAGTATGGAGCAGCTTGGCTTTGTCAAGAGAGGTCATTTCTTCTGTCAAGGAATGAAAATAAATCAATCTGTAAATCATTTCCTTGTAACTTGTCACCCGTGTTTGTCTCAGATTGTTTGGCGTCAAGTCCAAGAGGCTTCTCATTAATTCTAGTGCAGGCACAACTCTAGTTAAACACCAGTCATCAGATTCTTAGTCTTGCAAGCAGCATTTGGACCATATCTTTTTCTGTTCAGCTGTTCTGCCCCCAGGATTTCTCAAGGAAAGGGTGGAATGGGGTGGTAGATGTTCTACATCTGCTTTTTCCATGTTTTTCGATTTTGGGTAGTTATTACGGGGAGCTGATATGATTTCCCCTGCCCCCCATGACCTGTACTTTGGGCAAGCCTAGTCTCCCTGTACTCCCAGTTTGTTCTCTCTGAGGTGAGGTTAATAACTGTAACTACTGCCAGCAAAGCTGCATGCATGCAGTAGTCATTTTTCCCCCTTTCAGCCTATGGCCAGTAATAAGTATCTGATTACAAATAACTTTGCAACAGGCACACATAATGCCTGTACTGTTGTTTACCAGGACAAAATCTGGGAGTAAAAGTGTTGCTGGAATGTAAGCAAAACCAGTACATGGCTGACTGGACTCAAGTTTAACTAAAATTATACGACCTTTGGCAGTGCATTGTTGCTGGAGTACAAAACAATTGTCTCTTGTACAGATTTGCCTGCCTTGTTTGAATCTTTCCTGGCTAGAAAGGAGAGCAATCATATCAATGAGGCAAGCGTTTGTTTTATCTGCTGGCCCCATGCTTGCGGTATGATAACCGGGGCTGTGGGGTACTGATCAAAGGCTATTTGGTAGTAGTTGTCACCTTTTCACTTCTGTTTTGTACAGGGACTGCACAGGAATTTAAAAGACATTTTGAAATTCCCATTTTGAAAGGCAGAGATGCAGATGCAAGTGAAGCTGAGCGACACAAAGGAGAAGAGAGGCTTAAAGAGCTGATCAGCATTGTGAACAGGTGAACTTCATTCCTCTTCTCTTTGAAGAGCTTTTGCATAAACCCTTGGTGAACACTGGTATCTTTCCAAATTACAATTGTAGCTGTAATTAATTCTCTTGCCAGTTATGTCTACTCAGCAAGTGATTGTGCAAGTACTTATTGCCTAAGAAATCTACATAGCATGTAGCTTTAGTCTGAAAAATAGCACACTGACATGGCACAGTTAGCTGCAGTCACCCCCAAGCAAATGTACTCATATATAGTGAATCATGATTTGACTCTTATGTTTCTGTTTTCTGCTGCGATCTGAATAGTCAGGCAGCATCCTTTTATTTGTGTTAACGTAACTACAGTGTAGACTGGGTGAGACTTGAGATCCATCCAAGTGTTGGATGTTGAGTGACAGACAGAAAGAGTATAAGGAATGTCGCTCAGTTCAGCTGTTGATTGCCCAAGTCACAGAAGAGTCCAGCTCACACTGTCATACCTGTGTTGGGTCTGTAGGGCTAATGGGATTAGACTACTAGTATCAGAGATATGACTTTTGATCCCCAAGAAGCACCTCTCTGCTGTAAAATGCTGTCTTATTTCTCTTTGGTTGATTTTTGGTATTTGTTTAAACCTGGCTTCTTTTCTATTCATGAATACAACCAATTTATCCGCATATGCTGGCAGTCTCTTGTCTCTCTCTAAGAACTCTTACTAGAGACTCTTTTGAATTCTCATCATTGCTGATGTCTTCGTGTCTTTTTTCATGAGCTTTTGCAACCATCACAAATACAATCCTGCCATTCATAGTCATAGTAAATTGAATTTCACACCAAATACAGCTTCTCTATAGAGACAGCCCTGACCTTGACTCAGGTCAGCTTGCAAAAGCCTAAGAGAAAGGAAATGCTGGGAGGAGAAGAGCATATTCCTTCTTGAGGTGCATTTCTTTTTATAGTTGATGGAAAAGGAGTGTAAAAGCATGCTCAGGAATGATTGTGCCTGGCTGTGTTGAGGTCTTTATCCTTTCCTTTATTGTGGAACAGTCATGATACACAAATAGGGAAGATGAAGCACATAAGTAGTAACAGATGAATTGATTGAATTTGCTGGCAATTACAAATGAGACAGTGATGCAAAGATAGGTGGAATCATAGGTGTAAGACTGTAAGGGCCCTGGAGAAGGCATCTAATCCATCTTGCTGTCCCAAGGTAGAAGGTGTTAGACCTAAACTGTCCTTTACTTAACCCCCACCTAGCACTGAAGACCTTACAAATTCCCCGGGATACCTTTTTCAGGGCATCACTGTCTTTGCAGTTAGAAAATGCTCTTAATGTGTAACATAAATCTTCCTTACCACAGTTTTAAGCCTGTTACTTTTCATCCTACTGCTTATGGGTTTGGAGACCAGATTATTCCTTTCTTTAAGAGCCTTTGATGGATTTTGGGGCTGTCATATGTCCCTGCTGTCTGTCTTCTATAGGTTTCATAACGTATTTTCCCTGGCAGAACTGGGTTTCTGCAGCTCTTTCTTACTCTGGTTGCTCAGTTCAACACTTTTTCTAGTCCATTCCATCTTTTCTAAAGTGTGTTGGAACCGCTCTGTGGGGCATTTCTGTAGCCCCAAAGGATATGCCCTTTGCTGAATTCTTGGGCCAGACAATGAACGTATCTTGGCTGAGGATGGCTACTAAGTTATTACGTGGGGAGCTGCCTGCTTGTACTTTGGGTTATGTCCATGGTGTGTGTGGGTTAAATCCTGTCCTTGTTTGCTGTCCATGCCACTGGTCTGTTGTAGCTCATGTTGAGAATGCTGTTGGTAGTCTGAGGAAGAGCTGAGTTTCTCTTATAAGGGACTGGGCTCTTAGGTAGAATCATGCCTGATCCTTTCAAATCTCGTGAACCAAATTTGGACGCTTCACAGAGACAGTGGGTTATATTGGGCTCTGTAGCATGGGCTGATGGAGCTTCTTAGCATAGCTTAGTGTGGATGGTGTGTGTCTGGCCTTTACCATGGACTGTCACAGACTTCTGGAGATAAGGTATTAAAGACAGTGATAAAACAGGGGTTTGATGTCATCCAAGCATCTGATCTTAGTTTCCCTCCCTGCAGGTGTTTAATCCGAAGAACTTCAGACATCCTGTCCAAATACCTGCCGGTGAAGATCGAGCAGGTGGTCTGCTGCAGGTACCAGAAAGCATGTAGTCTGCCTGGGAAACGGGAGGAGCAACAGGAAGGACTGAAAAGTTGCAAAAAGCCCTTCAATGCTTGTGGTGATTGCTTCCCTTTAGGAGTGTGATTGTAGCCATTGTCAATATGTTGCTTTTCCTCCTGAAGCAGGGATGGACAACCCACAACTGGTGGTTCCACCAGCCAGCTGGCATGGTCTGGGCAGCTGTGTACAGCAGAGCCCTGGGCTGTGCAGAGTATCTGCAAGCTTCTCTTCCAGCTGTGGGCTGAGATACAATGCTCTACCTTCAGCCTTGGAGGCAGTTCTAGGTTGTCCATGCTGTAGCTAAAAAAAAAATCAGGCTAAAAGAAACCCACTGTGTAGATGGAGGAGGAAAGATGGGGGTTGGTTTGGGGGCAAGCTGAGACTGCAGAGCTCTTGTTCTGTTTCAGACTGACACCTCTGCAGGCTGAGCTGTACAAGAACTTCCTGAAGCAAGCCAAGCCAGTGGAAGAGCTGAAGGAGGGCAAAATCAGTGTGTCATCTCTCTCTTCTATCACTTCCTTGAAGAAGCTCTGCAATCGTGAGTTGTTCCACTCATGCAATGGGTTTGGTTTTTGCGCTGTTGGTGGGGTTTTTTTTGGTCTCCCTTGTGCACTCCACAGTCTCTGAGCTCTATTTGTTCTCCAGACCCTGCTCTTATCCATGATAAGTGTGTGGAAGAGGAAGAAGGTTTTATGGGAGTCCTGGACTTGTTCCCTGCTGGCTACAGCACCAAATCTGTGGAGCCCCAGCTTTCAGGTACTGTGGAACTCAACAGTACAAATGTGCTGTCTAACACAGGCAACCATGAGACTGTATTTAGCATCTTATCAAGTCCCCCTCCAAGGTCTGGGATTTGGGATCTTCTGCTCTAGCTTTCTTCTTTCTTTCCTTTTTATCCAGGAAAGATGCTGGTTCTGGACTACATCCTAGCTGTTACAAAAAGCACTAGTAACGACAAGGTGGTTTTAGTGTCCAACTACACTCAGACACTGGACCTATTTGAAAAGCTCTGCAGGAACAGAAGGTTTGTCTTTGGGCTTCATTTGTTTAATCCTGCAAGACTGTACTTGCAGCCTACACTGTTAAAGAAACTGGCTATTTTAAAAGTTTCTGTCAGCAGGAACTTGTGATCTGTCTTTTACCTCAGATGTTCCTGAATTGGAACTGATGTGGTTTGTGCTTTGGCTACTGGGGTCACTCAGCAGAAAAGCTCTGGCCCTCTGCAAAACCTCTTAAAGCCCAGGCCCTTGTTAAGAGGCTGTTTGTGAAAAGATTTTTCTCTTTAAAGTAGCATGGTCTAAAAGTCTTGGCAATCTGATTGTAGTAAATGCTGTATATTCTAGGTATTTATATGTTCGGCTGGACGGCACCATGTCCATTAAAAAGAGAGCGAAGATTGTGGAGAGATTCAACAGCCCCTCGGTAAGTAGAACCTGCCAGATGTGAGCAGTTCTGAATGCCGTGAGTAAAAGTATGGCTGCTTTGTAGTTTAATTCAAGCCTGCCTTTTTCCACAGAGCCCTGAGTTTATCTTCATGTTAAGCAGCAAAGCAGGTGGCTGCGGTTTGAATTTGATTGGGGCTAACAGACTGGTTATGTTTGACCCAGACTGGAATCCAGCTAATGATGAGCAGGCCATGGCTCGTGTGTGGCGGGATGGCCAGAAGAAGACATGCTACATCTATCGACTGCTTTCAGTGAGTCCTACTCCTCTTACCTCCTCAACATGGAGTTCTTGGTGCCAGCCCAAACTGCAGCTGGTGTGATTGGGACCAGAAGGGGAAGAACTCTTCTGTGTTGGGGACCAGAACTGATTTGAACTTAATTGCTTCCTACCCTTAGATGTGTTGCCATGGAAAACCATGAAGGTTCAAGCTGGAGGGTCATTACTGCAGACCTTGGTTTCTAATGGTGACTGGCTTCTGAGAAATAGAAACAACTGTGGCTTTCCAGATAAGATGCTCCTTTGAAGTCATTTAGGCATCAAACTTCTTTAATTTCATGGGGAGTCTGATGCTGAAGTTTCTGGTTTTCAGTCTGGCTGTAGTCTGTTTTGGTTGGGTGTACATGTACTTAATAAACAGCAAGCACATTCCCAGAATTACATCAGCTTTTGGAATGGGGCTGCCAGTTAGCGGGTGGGGTGGCTGCTCTGTAAAGGAAAAGCGGAAGGAGACTAGTTTTTTCAGGCTACTGTAACACTTTGTGTCCTTGTTCACCTTCACCTCTCAGTAGTTCAGACTGTTTTGTTTTGTTTTGTTTTTGTTTTGTTTGGTTTTTTTTGTTTTGGTTTTTTTTTTGGTAAGCTTGTGTTCCTTGATTAATTATTATTTTATTTTGACAAAACAGATGTCCTTTGCCCATCTCTTTCTTATGGTGTTCCATTTTTTCTCTGACCTGGCTGCACCTGGGAGCAGGGAGCTCCTTTGCTTTTAGAACTAGGAAACCGGTCTGCAAATCATGACTAATCACCCCCTCCTTTGTATTGCATTTATTTGCAAAACAGACATTTTGCTTTTAGATTTTTGCCTTAAAAATATAGAATACTGGGCATATCTGTTCTAGAATTCTTCATCTCCCTCCAGACAGCAGGTGTGGTTATCTGTGTGTGGGTGAACCAGCAAATACTGCTGATGCTCGTGTTAGCCAGGGCTAGCTCTTGTTGCTGTTTTTTGGGGGAGGTTGTGTTTGGGGTTGTTTGTTTTTTGGTTTTTTTTGCCAGGGAGTGGCTGAAGCTGCTCAGCTCTTTTCCCTACCTTCCTGTCACCACACAACCTGGTGTGGTTTGAGCTCCAGCTACAAGCAGCAGCTCTACCTCTTCCTCATCCATATCTCAGTTGGATCTACTCCTGTAGCCACGGTGAAAGACAAGAGAAGCAGAGTTGGGTTAGATCAGCAAGCAAATAGGATGTTGTTGGAGTGCAGTTAGTAAAACTTGCCTGTCATCTGTACTGGTCTGGCAAGGCACTAAATGGTCCTGACAGCTTACTGCTGTTTGATCTGTGACCCTTTCCCAATGTAGTGCTGCCTTAACACTAGTGTCCCAACTGTGCTTCATCTCTGACTCTCTTCTATAGACTGGGACCATAGAGGAGAAGATATTCCAACGCCAGACCCACAAGAAGGCCCTCAGCAGCTGCGTGGTGGATGAAGAACAGGATGTAGAAAGGCACTTCTCACTTGGGGAGCTGAAGGAGCTCTTTACATTGAATGAGACCACCACCAGTGACACACATGACAAGTGAGTATACTGAACGACTAATAGATGGGGTCAGCAAAAAAAAACCCTCCACAGTTTGGCCTGCTGATTCAGGGGTTCTTCAGGCAGCAGGAGGAAGCTCAGAGAGACAGGGCCTCAAGTGCCTCTGCTTTTGAAGCTGTTAACCACCTGGAGATGAGCACTTCCTTGCTGTGCCCTCCCTTTTTGTTGTCTTAGAAAGCTGTGCTGGCTGGACAAGGGAGCAACCTATCTTGTTGCTGCCTGTGTTTGGAGGCTGTGAAATACTGCAGCTTATGAAAAGAGAGAAATTGATCACAGCTGTTCATATTAGTGGAGCCCAACTTGGTCCTTCCTTGCTGCTCTCCTCCTGGTGGTCTGTGATCTCCAAATCCTGAGCTGCTTCCACTGCCACGGCTACTGCATCAGCTAAGAATTCATGAGGCTAAAGCAAGTCCTGTTGTGGGGACTAAAAGAACCCATTTCTCCATTATCTGCCCTTCTCTCCCACCCCTGAGACTTGTGGTATTGTAGCCACCGAAAGAGGACAGGGAATGCATGAAAATGCTTCACTGTGAAAGTTAAGACCCTTAGTTCAGGCAAGAAGCGAAGAGGATTAGTTTTAAGCTGACTCAAAGTTTAGCTCTGTGTAGGTATCTTGTCTGCGTGGCAACAAGCTTTGCTGGCAGGGCTGCTGCTGCTCTTTGTCTCCTTATGTGGCAGCTCAGCAGGGCATATCCAAAACAGCCTGAGCATAACCTGGTGGCTGTGGTGGGAGCCAGGATGGAGCAGTTTGGAGCATGGTTTTGCTCTCTTGAACTCAGGAAGCCTGACGCAGTGCTAAGAATGTGTTAGCAGTAGGGGTGTTCACTAAAAATCTGCTCTAAGCCACATCCCTCACCTTTCAGGGGAAGCTCTTCCTGAACTTCCTCTGGGTCCTGCTGGACCATTCCCACATGGCTAAACATGGAGGGGGAGTGCCATTAGAAACAGAACCCCAGGGTTTCCAAAATGTGAGTCATTCTTTCTGTCACACATGCCAGAAAGTGGTTGTGTGTTTAAATGAAACGTGGTAGTAATTCTGTCTGAAAATCCACTTGCCAGTGTTGCAGGTGAGGGGGTGTTAATCCAAATGTTACTGGGCTGCACTTTTTAAACCACCTTTATGCTAAAGAAGTGGAGGAACCTTGAACTGCCCTTGTGCTGGCTCTGTTCCAGGATCAAGTGTCGTCGCTGTGTGAACAGCCACCAGGTACGGCCCCCTCCTGAAGGGTCTGACTGTACCTCTGACCTCTCCCAGTGGAACCACTGTGCCGATAAGCGGGGGCTGCAGGACTCCGTGCTGAAGGCTGCATGGGATGCTGCTGTCACCTTCACCTTTCATCATCACTCCCATGAGGAGCAGCGAGGGATTCCCTAACAGGTTACTGTCCCCTGTGGGGGCAAGGGCAGGCTGCTGTGGCAGTCCACCCCACTTTAATCCCTTTCAAGGAAAGGGGCAGTGGGTAGCAGTACATGCTGGGTTGTTGTGTGGCTGCGGAGTGGTTTCTGAGAGGCTGGAAGGCCTTTAGCATTGGTCAGTCTACTGCAACAGCAAGGAGTCCATGGCTTTTTCTCTGCTGTTGTATTGCGTGCCTGAAACACAGCCCTTTGGGAACTGGGAATAACTGTACCTTGTGCGCTTGATCAGATTCAGCACTGGTTCTCATGCTGTTGGTGTCTGTGCCTTCTACTCAGCCAAGTGGTGTCTTCAGGTTTAAGTTAAGCCTGCAGTTTTATAGCACTAGATGTGCACAGTCATGGCTTTTTCCTTGACAGCTACAGCTTACAGCTGCAGATCAGAAACTTGCAGGATCCGTTTCTGTTGCGAAATATGAACCTTGCTGAACAAGGTTTCTTGCAGGAACAAGAGATTTGTACAAGGGAAAAAAATTTCAGCTTGCATGTTGAACATCTGGCCTGAAAAATCACGCAGGCAGTAAGAAATCAGGCTCTATTAAGGTAACTCCATTTCTAAAACCACTTGCTTTGTTATGGGCAGGATCCCTAGATCTAGCAGAGTGTTTTAATTAGATTACTTTACAAGCCAGTAATAAAATTCACACTTCTGTACATTATGGGTCTTAATTATATTTTTATTATAAAAATGTTACAAAAGAACAAACTATTTAAAACATCTGTAAAATGACTGCAGACATTGGAGAGGACCACCATGATTGCAAATAAACAGCAGGCTACTTGGTACATAAAGAATGATTTTTTTTTTTTTTAATAAAGTAAAATTTTCTAAAGGTAAAAGGTCAAGGCTGGGGGCTTATTTAGCTTGTTTTCTACTGCCTTTAAGTGGAGGGAAGAGTTCTTATTTCACAGATCACAGAATGGTTGAAGTCAAGGTCATATTGTCTAATACCCCTGCTCAAAAGCAAGGGCACCTAGAGCTGGTTGCCAAGGGCCACAGCCAGGTGGCTTTTGAGTCTCTCAAGTGACAGACTGTTATTGACAAGTGGCTGAAACAACATGAAATTTGTAACAACACCCAGTGAAATAACTGCTTGTCTGGAGATCTCCAGGAATTTGCTATCTGTCCCACTTAAAATATTCAAACTAAGAAGATGGTAGAGTTAGAGCACCTGCAAATACAGCTGTTGACCCACATGGTCTTGTGTGTCACTTCACTGTGGTACCCCTTCTTCAACTGAATAGAAAAGTGACAAGAACAACTGTATACTGCTTGAACCAGGAGAAGACTCCACCTGTGCTATGAAACTGAACTGCTTAGTTCATGCTGATCAGTTTTCTCCTGCTCCTGGGTCCATTACATGACACTGATGTAGTCAGCAAAGGCCTGGGAGGAGTCCCAGGAGTCATTGACCACACTGCACACAGCTTTGAGACGCCGAAGCGCTTCTTGAGCTGTTTCAGCATCCTGGTCCAGCCAATTTTGGAAGAGGCGGAGGTGCGTGAATTGAATTTGTCCCCCTCTCTGCTGGATGTGGCCTTCCAACTTCTTTGTGAACTCCAGGAGCCCATCAGGTTTGATGCAATTTGAGCTTTCCAGGGAAAGAAAGACAAAAAAAGTCAGTGTCTAGGCTATAATTTGAGCAGTTTAAATTACTGTTCCTTCTAGTTATGGCCAATGCAGGTACTTGAGGGTATTTCAATGCAAAGTACAACTTCCTTCAGCAATACAAAGTGTTGAGCAGTCTTTCAGTTTTGATGAAAAACAAAACTGAAGCACAGTAATATGAAGGGCTGGATGCTTTTTAAAACTAAGGTGGTAACCACCAACAAGTTAAACTCATTATCCTGGCCTCCTTACTACTGACTTAAGTAGACCTAGCTGTAGCCTTACAATGTTGCTGGACCCGAGCTGCTGGCTAAGCAGTGCCAGGAGCACTTCAGTCTCAAAGCAGCTGTCAGGTGCCTGGACTGAGGGGCCTGGCCCAGCCTACAGGTCCCCATGCAAGCCTCAGCAGTAAGTGATCATTTGTCTCTTCCGAGAAAATCTGAAGAGCACATTCCAGGTCCTGGTGTTTCTAGGAGATTAAAAGGTCATTTCCCCTGCATACATGTGCAAATAAGTAAGAAGTTCCATGCTGCACTTAATCTTGTGAGAGGCGCAGGATTCAAGCCTGCTGAAGAAGTGGCCATGGTTAAATAAATTGTCAAGCCTATGCACTCTCAGCAACCTGAGCCATTAGGACATAAAGAAGGGGGGGGAAAAAATCAAGCCAAACAGTCATTAATATTGCAGAAATGCCACCCTCCATGTGCTTCATGAAGGTTACAGCTTATCTTCATGGCTGTTCAGGTTGAAGACCAAAGATGATGAAAGGAATGCAGAGGCATTCACAGGATCTGACGGGCAATGACAGCATTCTCTCCCTATTCCAGGGCGGTGGGAACAGAGCTATTCACACTGATGCCTAAGTATAAATGTACGTAGGGATGTTAGTTCTAACCTACAGCACTGGAAGGGCTTGCAGCAGCCTCCCAAGGGAGCAGAAAACCAAAGCTGCTTTTAAGGTGGAGCTTGACTCATTTATAAAAGGGACAGCGAGATGCCTTGGAGATGCTGGAGGTCCCTGAGGTTCTATGTGCTCCTTCCAGTGTTTCTCTAAGTTTTCTTGGGCACGTTCCCTTGAAGAAGGAACAAAACCATGCTCACGCTTCTCCTGCTGTCTGAGCCCAGCTTAGCTCTGGCCCTCCTGAAACAAGAAATTCAGTGTGTGTAGAGCAGCAGAATACCTGACATCCAGCTGGCACAGAGCAGAGGAGGAATCTTCAGAGAAAATGTCTGCAAGGGCAACCAGCCTGTGATTCCCTAAGAGGGGAGAAATGCAGGTGGCTTAGATACAAACGGCGAACTGTCTTAAGTATTTAAATAGCCACAGGGCTGGGATAACAGTGCAGAAAGGAGGCTGTAAGCCTGTGCACACAGCACAGAGGGCTCATCTCTGCACCCTCAGTTTGTCCCCCTTAGTGGCCTAAAGTGAGTTCACCCTGCTGAGCACAGCATTCAAGGCAATGGAAGCATGTGCTGATAGCGCAATTTGTTTCACCAGAAAAATCCTGGTTTTGAGAAGTCATTATGCAGCTTTGTTTGAAAAACAGCCAATAGCACCAGGTTAAACTCAAACCTCAGAAATTAGGTGTATTTCAGGTGATCCCAAGCTTTCCCATTTCATCTCATTAAAAGAACAAAAAACAATATTCTGGATTTACCCAAAATTCATTTCTCAGACATTCCTACTTGGCCTGTGATCCAAAAAGCCTATCATTTCTGTAAATTCAGTTCCAGTTGTTTGACACAAACCCTTTACTTATCCCCATCCCTCCAGTGGCTGCCAATAGTTTTAAAGACATAAAATCCCCAAACTTGGGCAAAATCTGAGCCTCTGGATGACAGGCAGTGCATCTGCTGCTGGATCTGTTTCTGTTAAGACTCTGAAGCATATCATTGTTCAGTCAAATCTGGAGGCCCGCTGGTACTTGCTTTTGCTGCAAAGAAAAGTAACCGTAACGCCTGTGCAGCACCTGGGCTCTTGGTACATTGCTGAACGCAACTGAAATTCTGCCTTTAAAAATGAACTCAATGCTCCTTATTTTGTAAGCTAAATCCACACTGTTCATGCACATGTTAAGTTCAGCATGGAGGTCACCAGCTAGCAACGGTCCCAGCTCCAACCCTGAAGTCATCTCCAAGAGAGCTGGTCTAAGGTCAAGGCCCCATAGCAACATTCAGTGTACGCACCAAGGCGATTCCCAGGCAGTTTGAGGCTCTTCAAAGATGAATTTCTTTTCATTGTATTGATTACTTCCGACAAAAAATCAGTAGTAGAGCTTTCAAACAGCCGGCAGAAGGAAAACGTGATTTCTATGGAAGAAATGCATTGACAGTACATGTTAGTACTCCCTGCGCACTTCATTATTCCATAATTACATCCTGCAAGCAGCTCCAGCCCCTAATCCATACGAAAGAACAAAGCCTCCCCAGCAGTGGATTGCATACAACAGCACCGCCGCTCTGTCACAGGAAGAGAGCGGAGATCACACCCAGGGAAGGGGCTTTGCCAGCTGACCCAGTTGAAAGGCTAATGTGCTCTGCAGGTTAAAAATCTTTGTTTTATAGCCAAGACTGTGGACTCTTCTCTGCAGCATACACCAGCTTTGCAGATGCTCCTCTCTGCCCTGCTGGCACAAAGAACCAGACACATTCCCCGCTCTGCCAACAGCTACAGATCTGCTTCAGGGACAGAGACATTTGGCTAAATCTTACACATCCAAAGATCACCTCTTAAACGTCAGCCAGCCAAAAGCAGCCACCTGCAGCATCTTTCCACGCAACAGCAGCCAGGAGTTTGCTGTACCTTGCAGGACGGGATGCTGAAGCAAAAGCAGAACTTCTTTCTGGTGCTCAGCCAGGTTCACATCATGAAAGCTCAGTTTCTTCAAATTTGGGTTACACTCTAAAAGCAAAACAAGTTCTCAGGTAAAGCACTGTATGTCCTTGGGATAAAAAGACCCTGACCCCACTACTAGCTAACACCCAGAAACAGAGTTGGACTGTGGATAATTTGTGCTGGATTGTGGGTAATTAAAAAGGAACCATCCTGCTATGCAGGATCATTTACACGCTCAGCAAAGAAAGTGGGGTGGCTGACACCCGTTTCCTTTTCTCAGGAGACTTCAAGGACGTCCACACTGAACAAATGGTCCCACTAAGCTGCCTTCATGCTAAACGATGGAAGATCACAGCAAGGAAGCCACTCGAGTGTCACAGTCATGCTACCTACAGGTTAGCAGAGTACCTTTGAGCACCTCCAAAAGGAGCCCAAGCTCCTGAGAAGAGGGCAGCGTGGCACTGTCAAGGGACAACTGCTGGAGGGACTTTGACGCCTTGAGCACTGGCAGCAGGAACGCAGCATGCAGAGGTTCCCTGGGGAATCGGATCTCCAGCTGCTCCAGGCAGCTCTCTAAGGGAAGAAAAACAAACAACAATGAAAGAGCTTGGTTTGGAGTGCCCATCTTCACTAACTAGGTCCTACAGCAAGCAAGAAGTCTGTATGCCTGACACAATTATCATTTAGGTTGGTAGAAAGTGCCTATGCAACATGCCCTGCCCCACAGAGCTCTATGACAACTCAGACCTATGGTTATGTGAATCACTTAAGGCTCATTTCGGGACTCCTTCCAGACCACAGGGCCAGCAATTTCAACTGTGTTCTTGCAGTGAAACAACCCTTGAGAAAAGGTCACCCTTTATGCACAAACCAGTCAGTGTCTTCCCAGAGCACAGCTCTTCACTGACCCCACTCCATACTCGCCCAGGCTTTGCTTACTGCTTTTCTGGTCATTCAAGGGCTAGTAAGTGTGATGAGGGACCTGTGAGCCGAGAACACACTCCTATAGCTCCCAAACTGTAATCCAGAGGCTTGGGCGGTGCTTTGCTGTCACCTGTGGTACTGTGATGATCAAGAGATGCTTTCCCTCTGCTTAAGGATCTGTCTAAGGTTTAGAGCCTCTCAGTCAATAGGATGGACAAAGCAGAAGCTCCCAACCAATTTACAGATCTGGTGGGATACACTCCCCATGGGCTGCACGGACAGTCACTGTTAGCATGTTATGACTGGCGCTGTACAAAGCTGATGTTGCAGCAGGTTGGCATACAGCAATAAAATGCTTTGCCCAAGACTCAAGCTCCACAGAGCACATCACAGCCTGGAAACGACAAACTGCAACACCATCTAAATCAGAAAGGTGAGGCTGTAATTGCTTAATTACACATCACTGTAAGAGTGTAGAGTTCAAATCTGCGTGCCAAGCTTCTACGGTTCTGCCTGCCGCGTCCTGGTCATCACTCAGAATGATGATTCCTACCTGGGATTTCTACCTCACTGCAGCTTGGATTCCCCTCTGGCCTGTTCCCCTCCAGCTGGTTTTTGAGGTCGAAGCTGACTGAGAGCGTGTGGAGCTGGGGAAAGGCGCTCAGGATGCAGCGAACAAGCTCCATGCAAGGCATGTGGGAGAAGACATCGCTCACGCGCACCACGCGGAGGTGGCAGTCTGAATGGCGGGAGAGGGCCCGGAGCCCAGAGAGGATGCAGAAGATGTTAGCACCCAGGCCTGGAACGGCATTTGTACAGAAAAGTGTTAGCTGTGCCTGTACAGACACCAACGCACAGCAGCTGGAGCTGCACTGACGGCCAAGCAACCTAAGGCAAAGGTTAAACTCACAGACTGCTTTATCCACACGTTCTTAAGCTAGACTGCATATACGGGAGATAGAGATGTGGCTCTTCCCTTCGCCCTCTGTGGATGGCGTTTAAGCACAAGGCTGGGGGCTGTTCTGGGGCAGAAGGGCCCCATTCTCTCCCTCAAACAAGTCCTCATGCTCGTTAAACATCTCTACTGGTGCCATTCTCAGGACTGGGTACCAATACTCTTACAATGCCCATTCCAGTAAAAAGAAAATCAGGGTAAACCTGAGCAGTAAGTCAGACCATTAGACCAAGGCTGGAAGGACGCAACCTGTTCACACCACTAACCATTGTAAGACAGAACCAAGTTTTCTAAAGACACCCAGGAGCTCAGCAGGTTACTCAGAGTCCGACACGTCTCCCCAGTCAAAGGAATGGAGAACAATTCCAGTGTGGACACGCTTCGGAAGCGGTGAGCAGCTTTCAGAGAAAAGATCCCAGCAGATCCTCCTCTTTTCTTACAGCCAGCATGGCCAGTGCATGGAGATCCTGGGGAGGAACTAGCCCAGTTCTCAGCATTTTCCCCCTCTGTGGTGCTGTTTTTGTCAAGTAACCCTGAATTATGCTCTCTAGCAACAGTAAAAACAAAATCATACAGGTCTTCTGGATCAGTATATGGTCCCCTGCTTCGTCTGAGGCAGCGACGTTTCTTCCCCACTGCAGCTTTCAGCCGTCTGCGTGTCTTTCGAAGAAGGGGGTGATGGGACAGCTGGTCTGAGACACAACGAGGAGAAGATCCTCCCTGAATGCTGGTGTGGTCACAGGGCACCTTGCTGCTTGCCTCCTCACACGCTTGGTTTCGCAGAGGAGGACTTCTCGGTCCAGACAGGACAGAGTTCAGGCGAGCGTCAGCCCCATATCCACTCACCTCCTCATCAGCCTCCTCCAGGGCCTTGGGGGATCCCTTCTGGTTCTCACCATCACTCCACTCCCTCTGATTGTAACAGCCCCTCTCTGCTTGCTCTTGTGCTGACTCCTGGCTTTGGGCTTTGTCCTCCTCTCTGCAAAGGCCACAGGGGCTGCTGTGATATGCAAGGGCATTTCCCGAGCGCCAAAACCCAGCACTCATGCTCAAAATGAGAACGAGAAGAACCGTGTCAGGAACAGGCCAGGAATACATGGAGACTTGGCTGACAGAGCCATGGTGAATCAGCCGGTGAAGAAGTAAAACCAGCGAACGCCTGATGGACTGGTCGGAGGAGAGGAGGTGCTGGAACTTCAGGATCCGCAGGGAGCTAGCCAGGTTTTCAAGCACTTTCTGGTTGTGCTCAGCAGTGAGCTCCACCGCGCCCTGCAGCATGTTGCAGAGGGTAAGCTGGGAAACGTGCGGGGAGCTGTGGAGCAGCGGTGAAAAGTGATGGTCGTTGAGACGCCAGTCAGAGGAAACATCCAAGACACCGTGAAGAACGTTTGAGAAGAACGTTTCAAGGAACTTCTTCCTCCAACAGGTTATATTCTGCAATTAAAAAACAGGGCCATATTAACAAAAAGTCAGCCACAATTTTTCTCATTCTTTTTAAGTTAAATTATTGCTACCTGCTAACCTGGTATATCTGGTGTCCAAAAAAACCTACTGGTAGCACAACTGAGACTACCTGTCTAGTTCTCAGCATCCTTCCTCAGTGTATTTGTTGAAAAACTGAGTTACTCCCATCGCTCTCTGTTCATCCTGCTTCTGGCCTAATTCGGTGGTTTGAAGCTAAGCCATGTTTTTGCCTATTAAAAACCACATCATCAAGAATCTTCTTCCTGAGCGTCTGTTTATAAGCTGTGATTATCTGTTAACAATTCTTTTGCAATGCTGAATCAATGGATCTGCTTCAGTTTTCTGTCTTCTCTAAGTATTCTTCTAGCGCTTTCTAAGACATCAGCACATTTTTTTTGCCAATGTAGGTGTAAGCGTGACATAAGATACTGTTTTTATCCTCTGTTTCTGTTTCCCTAAGAATTACATCTCTAAAGGCAGGATTTGTTCTTTTGGCGAACTCACTGTTGTGAGATGGTGTGGCTGTGCATTACAGTTCCTTTTATTAAGCCCGTTTCCCAGAATGATTGTACTACCACGGTCATGCCTTGGTCCGGAGCTCTACGAACACTTATAAACAAGCGCCAGCAACCGCTCGGAGGTGGCCAGCAGACTTGGAAACGAAACCTCATGGAAGATGGCAGAAACGGGGTGCCTGCATCGGGCCCCTTCTCCCACTGGCAGCATCCCCTCACCTCCGAGTTGGGTGGCCTGGTTTTCATCACATCGTCCCACAGCTTGCGCCAGATGGGCTGTGTTGAGAGGCCTGGGAGGGGAAAAAAATAATCAACCGGACGCTTTCACCCCTTCTCCCCCTCTAAGTGCCCTGACCTGGAGCTCGCAGGGGTGCAGGGCAGACCCAGACCCCTGCAGCGAAAGGACGGTGCTTTGCAGTGAGGGGGAAGACTGCTGCCTCATAAGGCACACGAGTTAAAAACCAGCAGGTTTTGTTGGTCCTCGAAAGGAGCAAAGTTACAGCAGGGCACACACCGCTGCGTGAGTGCTGCCTGGGTATGGGATGGGGCTCAACACTTTGGACGCAGCGGGGTC
>JAVKLA010000090.1:10792662-10812958 GCA_034782735.1 Sagittarius serpentarius | reverse complement strand
CCGCCGCGGGGCCGCCAGGCGCACCCGCACCCCCCCCCCCTTTTCTCCCCGCTGACCCCACTGCACCCCTGTACTCTCCCCATGTGGCTCCCTTACACCTCTCACTGCACGCTGTAGCACCCCCTCCCCCGTGACGCCGCCGTGACGCCACCCTGTACGCAGCCCTTCCCTTCCTGGCGTCCCCGCCCCGTGCCCCCAGCCCCGTTCAGCCTTTCCCGGTCCTGAACCCTCCCCAGGGGACCACCGGCCCTTGGGTGTCGGGGGGCACCGCCGCTTTGTGGGCCTGCAGAAAGGCCCCGGGGACTTTGGCGGCAGGGAAGCCGACGCTGAATTCTCCTGGAAAAACGCTGAGGCTCCAGGCGGGGGATGTCGCGCTGGGATTTTAACATCTCTGGTATTATTTTTTTTTTCCCCCCAAGGCTGCCACGGCCCCCCGCATCCCGCCCACGCGGCTGGCCCTGCACCACTTCGACGGGAGCTACAGCCTGCAGCTGAAGGGCCTGTGGCCCTCCGTCCGCGCCGGCCTGCTCTGCGAGCAGAAGTACGGCGCCCTCCTCAACAACTTCTCTCCTGTCAGCCACGTCACCCAAGAGCTGGAGCTGCTGAATGCCACCGATTTTGTTTCCGAAGCCCCCCAAAAGGCACAGCGATCGCAGCGGGGTGCAGCTGCAGAGGAAGTGGGGAGAGGGGAAAGCAGGTCCCAGCAGGGGTCTGGCGAGGGCAGGACAGTGATGCAGGCAGAGGCCATGACACAGGCAGAGAAGTCACCGCCGCTTCGTCCCTCCATCAGCTCCAACATCAAGTGTTACACCTTCCCCAGGGGCGACATCACGCGCTTTCGCCCTGCACGGTGAGACATCCCTGGGACAGACCGCCCGCTGTCATCGCCGGCCTCGGGGCCTGCGTGTGTGTGAGCACCCGCTGCTTCTGTACGTCCCCATCCTCACTTCCAACTGCCGATTTCTTTTCCCCTCGCACGTTTGCTTTTTTTACGCAAACTGGTGATTTCCAGGCCGGACGCTCTGGGGCTCCTCGACTATTATCTCATGGACGCGGCATCTCTCCTGCCCGTCCTGGCGCTCAACGTGCAGCCGGATGACTTTGTCCTCGACCTCTGCGCGGCTCCGGGTGGCAAGACTCTGGCTCTGCTGCAGACTGGGGTTTGTGGTAAGTGGAGGTGGGTGTTCCTTGTCTCCGGGCATAAAAGAGGGCTGAAAGAGTGTGCTGTGCTCATTATTGTCTGACGGTTAATCATTTCTGGTTATAAGAGTCGGGAATTAGGTGTGTTTTTGCAAGAGTGGCATCCCCAGTGTGCCTGTGTCGTCCTCTTAGGGTATCTGGCAGCCAACGACATCTCCATTTCCAGGACAAAGAGGCTGTACCAGATTCTCCATAGCTACATTCCCAAAGAAATCAGGGAGACTGTGAGTGTCACGTCCTGCGACGGAAGGGACTGGGGGCAGCTGCAAGGCAGCACTTTCCATAAGGTAGGTGATTGCGAACCGGTGAAGATAAACTCATCTAGTTCACTTTGCTCCTGTTTCAGAGGAAGAATGCAGCTTATCCTACAGTATAATTGTATAGTTTTCCGCAATCTTAAATGCAGAGAAAGAGAGAAGACTAAGCCACCTATGGAGTAGTATTTCCTCCTGCTCTACCCTTCCTGCAGGATCTGGTGCATGCGGGCATCCGGAGTTGTACCTTTATTTACCTGTGTAATACCCCTTAAAAGTCCTGTTCTAATCCATCACCTGTAAGGGATTAAATGTGAGGATCAGATAATTCTTGTTTCTCGGCCACGTCCAGTCACGGGAGCTGGGTTTGTTACTCCGGGAGGCGTCACTGCAGGAGCTCTGGCCGTGCGTGGGTGCAGCCGTAGGTGCTGCAGTAACGCCTACCAGGAAGACTCAAAGAGTAGAAACGTTAAATGAGGACACGTGTGAGAGCGTGATGTTATCCACCATTTCTGTGTCTGTTTGCACGTTCCCGAAACACAAAAGCAGCCAGGTGAGTTACAGTTCAGTGCGCTCGGGCAGCATCAGCTAGGCATGGTACCGAGAGCTGCCTGGTGCGTGGCAGGGGTGGAGGAGTTGGGCAAGGGGCAGGTTGCACTAGGAGACTCACGAAGCTTGACCTGGGCCCAGGACTGATGCGGGACCTCTGCTGCTGCAGGTCCTGGTGGACGTGCCCTGCACAACGGACAGGCACTCTGTCATGGAGGACGAGAACAACATCTTCCACAGGAGACGAACCAAGGAGCGTCAGATGTTGCCCATGCTGCAGCTGCAGCTGCTGATGTGCGTGAGCTCGATGCTGTGTTTTGGTGCTATTTGTGTTACGGCAGCAGCTCTCCATGGCCAGCACTGAAACCTCTTCTTTCTTTATGTGTCCCTGACTGGGAAATGTGGAAAAAACCACGTGTAGTTTTCTGGAGTGGCAGTAGTTGAACACATCACATCATAGTAAGTGTAGGAAGGTGTAGATGTTCTCGGTCAGATCAAACGTCCTTCCTGTCCCCAGCAGTAGCCATAGGAGGCAGGGAGAAGGGTCTAAGGGACAGGATGGGTATAGTGTTTTCCTTTTGTGTGATGATCTCCTGGGTCCCGGCAGTGGAGGATTCCTGAGTGTCCACACCTCGCAGCACATGGGAGGACATGTGGGGCACTTGGTTGCCTCATTTCGCTGGCAAGGCTGGGTGGGCTGGCTGCGAGCTGGGGCAATAAGGAAACCAGTGAGAGTCCCATGGCAGCGCTTGAACTGCAAGAGCCTCTTCCCCTGTACGTACACCTGTCCCATTCCCTTGGAGTCGAGTGCAGGATTACTCCTTCTGGCTGCTCGCTACTAGCGTCTCTCCCACGTTAAGTACTTCATCAGTCTGAGCACCTCTTTGACCCGTGTTGCCCTCGTCTACAACAGTCCTCAAGGTGCAGTGATACAGGGAGACTGCTGAGCCTGTGGAGTTCAAGGAGATTGGTCTCTCGCCTCCTTTATGTGCTGACTTCCCAAATTTGGTGGGTGGGAATGCTGGTGTTGCATGCAGTTGTTTTCTTCCCATGACGATGTGTGTGTTCAACTTGCCTGCAGGGCTGGGATCCTCGCTACCAAGCCGGGAGGAGAGGTGGTGTATTCTACATGCTCCCTCTCCCCGCTGCAGAATGAGTATGTGGTCGAGAGAGCAGCAGAAATTGCAGAAAGCCAGTTTAACATCGGTATCCACGTTGAGGACTTGAGCCACTTTCGGATGCTCTTCCAGGACACGTTTTCCTTCTTCTTGGATTGCCGGCTGGGGGAGCTTGTTCTGCCTCACCTCACAGCCAACTTTGGACCTATGTATTTCTGCAAATTACGTCGGATGTAGAAGGGGTGACAGACTGTGTCTGCTGGCTACCAGGAAATACCCTAGATTTCCAGGGAAAGCAAAACTACTTTGTATTTATTTTTCTTTTTAAAATGTCCCAAAGGAAGCCTGCTTTTTTATGGCAGACATAGAGAATAAATGAGAAAGACCTGCTGTGGAGTCTCTTGAATATTTATCTGTTTGAGACTGCGGTGTTTAATCTAGGAAGGAGAGAGAGGTCTTATGAGAGGGAGCAATTTATCCAACCGTCTCGGGATGAGTTAAATGGCCCCATGTGGATGCTGCTCTCTCCTGCCTGTCTGACTGCTTTGGTCCTAGGAGAGCAGGTTTGGGTTAACAAACACCATCTGGGGATCTCAGCCTTTCTCTCCCAGATCTCGCCATCTGCATAATTGAGTTGCATCTGTCTCTGCTTATCTGCTGCCTTCAGAAAGAGCAGCCTAATGTCCTGAAACAAGAGGTTCCTAAGAATACCCCTGCTGTGAGGTTGGAAAGGTGCTTGGGATGCTCGAGATGTGGTGGTGGAAGGAGGTTGGTGCTGTGGAAAGGCCGGTGACTGTTGCCCTCTCTCATGGACAGGAGAGCTGTGGTTGAGAGGGAAGGTGTGAACACTCCCATGCTAGATGCCATTTAATGTCGAGTGCGAAGGTGTTTGTACGATTTTTGAGCAATAACTGTGCATTCATACAATCATAGCCATCAGTGGAGGATTACTGGAGTTAATGATAAGAGTTGCTTAACAGCTACGTTTTTATTTTTTGTGAGCAGAATACAGTGAAGGGGAGGGTAGACATGGCTGTATTCCTTACAGGGCAGACTATCATTACATCCGTATGAAGTTACTTCAGTGCCAGCAAGAAAATACTATTGAGCTTTTATAATCCTTTTCTCTCAGCATCACCCTGCTTCTGCAAGAGGCAGCATAGATGAAAATGAGTGATCCCCCATCCATGTCCATACTTCCAGGAAGGTGCAGTTCATAGATTTATCATCATCTGAACCCAGCTTAAGCCAATCCTGCCCTCTGCATGGTGTCTTGATTCCTTACAGGATCTGTGCTTATTGGCAAGGAGCGGGGGTCAGGAAATGGCTTTTCCTTCCTCCTTCCCTCCTCGCTGTAGTCTCTGCACTGCCGATTGCAAAAGAGAAGTCGTGCAGCACTGTCCCTTTCGCCTCGCCGCTGACCCTGCAGGCGCGGGACCATGAAGGCTACACCACTCTTTTCTCACGGCTGAGGGTCTCCACCTCCTTCATGAACCGGAGGCACAGCTCCTCCCGCCACGGCAAGGCCACGCACTGCACAGCCACGGGCAGCCCCACAGCTCCTGCCACGGCCTGCAGCGGAGGCACAAGTGGAGAGGGGTTACCCCGGGGGCTCAGACCTCAGGCAGCTTTTGGAAACTTGGTTTAGGCACATGGGTTGTCCCAGAGAGGGGGGAAGTTGGAGGCTGAGCCCTGCCATTCAAGCAGCATTAGCACGCTGGGGCAGAGGGAAGGCTCTTGCTGCTCTCGTGATAGAAACGGTTGCCAAATCTTGGGCAGCATGTTTAAGGCACACACACCCCCGGCCCGCTCTGCTTTGAGCTGTCTTGCAGCCAGATCCCTTTTCCTTCAGCATCCTTATTCCTGATCCATGCTCTGCTGACAGCCTGGGCCTGGTGAAGGCATCGTGGAGCAGGAGGAAAGTAAAGTACAGTGCTGTGCTGCGGGCTGTGGCTGTCACAAGAACCTACTCAAAGAAGCCTTGCTGCGTGACTCCTTTCTGGTTTCAGCCTATGATCCAGCCTGGGGGGGGTGCCCCCAGTCCCCCCAAATCTTACTGACTTATGTTTTTTGGGGCTTGGGAGAAAAGGGATTTGCAAGGGGTATGTAAAGAAGAGGGGAATTTTTTTGCACTGTGCCCATATTGCTGGAGACATTTAGGAGCCCCTGATTTCAGTGAAACTGTTACTTGAACATCCATCAGCAGTCTCTGCTCCACCACCTTCCATGATGAATACCTGTTTCAGCGTCCGATCCCAGGGGTCATCACAGCATCCTCGGTAAAGCTTTAGCTCTTCCTCATCAGCTTCTGTCACCGTGCTGACAGGTACAACCCCAGCGGGGAAGTTCAAGACGTTGTACAGCATCGTGGAGGAGATGGCAGCTAAGAGAAGCAGAAAAGAGAACGCAGGTAGTCAGAGCCTCCTGTCGTCCTTCAAACTTGCACATTACGTGTTCACTGAAGCCCCTGAGAATCAGCTGCTGCTGGGAGGAGGGGTTGCACAGGGCTGGTTATCTGCAGGTCCAAGTTCTACTGCAAGAAACAACTGCCACCAGGTCACTTCATCCATGTGTCTGTCTCAATCTGCTCAGGTAGCTTTACGGTAGTTATTTTTCCTTCCCAATGCCATAAAATGCTTAGGTGGGTGGTGAAGCTCCACAGTAGTGGACGTCTCTGTCCAGTCTCAACCACTGTGGTCCTCTGCCCTCCCAGGAAGGCCCCAGGCTCACTTACTGAGGAGTTTCCCAGGGTATCCCGTGGTGAAGGCAGGCCCCAGGACAGGGCACAGCACAACATCCAGCCGGAGTTCCCTCCACTGGGCGATGAACTCGGTGCGGTACGCCTTGGGGAGGAGAAGGGACATGACATGGAGACCACGTCCATGCCTGGAGCATCTCGGCTTCTCCAGGGTATGCACCAGGCTCTGGCATGGCCAAGGAGGCAACAGCAGGCAGCTGTGCTCGAGGGAAGAGGCAGGGGAGCGTGTGTCTGCCTCCACAGCACGTGGCCAGACTGTGGCCAGGAATTGGAAAGGCCCCTCCCTCTTTAGCTGTTCCCACTCCCAGGACAGCCTTCGTTGTGCTGGGACCGTCGAACATGGGCATTTGGGCATGAGCACTGTGGGCAACCGATAAAGTCCTGGCTGGGTTGAGCCAAAAGCCCACCTACCCCATTTCGACCTTTCTTTTGTGCCTTTCCCTCCGTCTTGTCTCCTCCCCAGCACCACCCCTTTCCTACCTGATGACCCTCCGACCTGGCACTTGCCATAAAGCCTCGACTTGTCACTTGAAGCCAGAGAGAAAAGTCCTCAAAACGTACCTGTATTTGATGGTGATGGTTCCACATCTCCTTCACTGACCTGCAAGTGGAAATCGTAGCAACATTTTTAAGCTTTAAGAGGAGGAGGAATTGCTTAAATAATTCTCCAGGTTGATAAGCCCTGGTGATTTTAGCAATTACTTAAACCAATACATCTTTCACAATCTGGCTAAAGTTTCCTTTGGTATTTGGCCAAGCAGTTAAGCAACAAATGTCTAGAAGCGGTAGAGAGAAGGTTTCTCTTGTGAGCCTGGATTTAGTACTCATCTCTGCCACAGGCTTCCTGTATGACCTTATCCGTCCAAGTCCCTCAGTCCTTTCAGGGTAACACCAGGGGCAATGCAACACTGGGGAGCTGTGCTCCTAAAGGCTGAAGCCGTGTCCAGGGTGGAGGGACAGCCCCTGCCAAGAGCAGGTTAGAACCTGTTGTGAATCCAGTCCCCGCCGCTGACATGGACACTTAGAGAAGCAGGTACCCTTCACTTTCGTTGACATCCCTGGGGACGATGCCATCTTACCTCATTCCACCCAAGGCACTCAGATAGTCAGCCAGGCGGGGAAACTGGAAAGGCAAGAGGTTCTTGTTAGGGACGTGACATGGGGGTGCAGTAACTTGTGCAATCCTGGGAAACCCCTGGTCCCATCCTGCCTCCATCCCTGGGGATGCTGCATTGAGGGTGAAAGATGTCGATTAACAATGCTCCTCATGGTTCCAAATTTACTTTGCTTCCAACTTCTGGTTGTTGGTTCCCAATTTGTTTCTTACAGCCTAATATTTCCTGCTCACAGAGGAAGGCACTGACTTGAACCAAGCCACCTTTCATTATTTTTGATAAATCAAACATTTTTTAGCTTGGCATCTCACAGAAATAAGGCCTCTACAAGCACTTTGATTGCCTCCCGCTTTTTGATCCTGTCAACTGAGAACCACCCAACCAGACAGAGAGGCAGAGAAAACGGAGGATGGAGGAGAGAAGCCCTACAAAAGGATGCTCAGCTGGTGAAAGAGCTACAGTGAGGGCCAGCACTTATTAACCACCAGCAGTCCCACGAAGGTGTGATCTTCGGGAGGCCTCCGACACAGGGGCAGAGCTTCAGCCTCGAGTCCCTCTGCTGCAGTAATCCCAATGCATGAACTGGTAGGAAACTGGGCACGGCTAGGTCTAGCATTTGAAAAACCACGTGCTGTGGGCTCTGCATTAATCTTTTACAGCTCTTGGCTTGTCCTTCTCTCGTTCCCCTTGGCACGGGGTAAATCCCAGCGGGGGTGTAGAAAACACCTTCCAAAGTGATAGCATGTGCCTTGGCCTGAAATCCCAGTGTTTCTAGTTAAAGGTGTCTTTCAGTACCATCACACTTTCAAGCGTCTCAAGGCCTCTGCTTTGAACCCAAGGCCAGGGACTCACCAGAGGTTTAAGAATCAGAGCCAGCAGCTTCTTCCCCAGCCTCGGGATCTTGCAACAATTCACCTGTGATTTCAAGTTCGGATCTACAGTATCTCCTGTGCTGAAAGACAGGAGGAAAGGATCATGCCAGAGCAGCTGTTTGCCCTTTCTCAGAAACCTGCGTATCTCCTGTTCGGGGTGGGAGAGATGGGCTCATTTTGCCTGTGCCTTGTGCTCACGGGGGTGGGGATGGAGGTGTTTTACCGCACTGCTGCCAGAGGGCTCCTACTTACAACACGTCCAACCAAGCACGGCCTCCATCAGCAAAAAACGCCTTCAAAAAGAGTTCAGTCATGACGTAGTGGATCCGAGGTGGAGAAAAGGGCACCAGCTGCAAGAAAACACAAGGTTATGCGGCAGCCTGGGGATGTGAATAATTTCCAAGGCCCGACTATGGATGCACTTCAAAGGCAGAGCAGTACCTCCCTGGGCTCCACACGCCAACGGAGGCCCCGGTTCAACACTTTACCAGCCCAGGCATCTCCCCGTGGGATTATTCCTCCCTGGCGGCTGTTTGGCTCAGCTCTGAGATCTCTCCAGAGCCGTTTCCTCCTCCATCCTGCTCCAGGCAGCCACGGAGCCAGAAACTGCACCAGTTTCCCACCTGTCCCAGCAGAATCAATACCTGCTCAAACATGGGCTCAGTTTGCTATGAAGAGCACCACTAGCATGATTCCACAGGGAGAGAAAGGTGTTTCCCATCCCATGTCCCACGGTCCTTTTCCCTCAGGGGTCCAGGAAGGACAGAAGTCTCCATGGACATTGGGGAGAAAGGAGAAAAACACCTCTCAGAGCCCTGCTGGGGAGCGACAGACTTAGAAAATACCGGGGCAACTTTCCAGAGGCAAATGCAGCACTTTATGGATGCTGCTGTCTGGTGTGAACCACAGCCACCAGACCAGAGATGGATTCGTTACGCCCCCCTGGCCCCTTGAAGGTACAAGCTCGCTAATTGCTAGTGCTGTTTCCCCGCGAGATGCACTGCTACCCCAGGAAGGCACGTCTGCGTTGCGGACGTGGCTGTAGTACATACGTGGCTGTAGTAACTGAATCCCGTATCTCTGGTAGGTCATTTATCCCACAGCTGGGCTTGCGGGGGCTACATCTGCTTTCTGAAGGGTGATTTCAGCAGTGAGGAGCAAAGCTGGGGACACCCTGGGGAGAAGAGCGCGGGGTGGTTGTGCTCACCTGGTGCCCGGCTGCCTGCAGAGCCCCCCTGGTTTCCCGCACCGCCCGCCGCATGCAGGGGGGCAGCGGGAAGTAGCCGTCTGTGTCGTAGTACCCGACCCGAAGGGGAGCAGAGCTGGAGTACACCTGGAGCAAAGAGTCACCAGTTAAGCATTTCCAGCCCTGCTGGGGGTAGGACTGCCCCCACGCTGCAGCCCACTGCAGAAGGGGACAAAAGCCCCAGATGTTAGGGAGTAACTCGTTTTCTGGTTTGCTGCTTGCAGTTTCCACAGTTTACCCTTTCCAAATGTCCACCCTGGCGTTTTTCTCCAGCCTCCCCCACTGCATCCCTCCCTTCAGACAGAGCACAGCCACCCAAGACCAGTAGATTCAACCATTGCTACAAAGGATGGAAGTAGAGAAATCTGAAGTTGGTCTGCTGCAGAGGGAAAGGAAATGCCCTCAGTCAAGAGATTTGCTGCAGGAGTTTCTGATCCTGTCTCATCTTTCCCTAGAAATCTCCAGCTTTTTGCTCCTAGTGTTGCCTTCCTCCCTACTCCTTGCTGGGGTCTCTCAATCTGATAAGCCACACGCCAGCTGAGAAGGCAGAAAGAATAACTACTTATTAACCTTTTTTTTTTCCCTAGTAATTATGAATTGTGCCCTCAATGAGAGCTAACAGGTTACTGGAAACTGTACTGTAAAGATAACTGGGCCCTTAAAGAACGCATACGTTGAGCATGCAGCACCCTCAGAAGAACCAGGGCTTGCTGACTTAAGGACTCACCTCCTCATCGAAGGGGATGGGGGGCACGGTGGGGTCCAGCTGGAACATCTCCTGACAGAGCAGCGCCTTCATGCACAGGGCCAGGCTGTCCACGTCCCTTGCCATCGGCCCCAGCGCACAAGGAACTGAAGTGGGACAAGAGCAAACATCCACGTTAAGCAGACGGGTGCACCAAACGCTGGTCCGCCCCTCTGCACAGCCACGTTGGTTGCAAGGGGTGATCAGGCAATGAGGTCGGATGTTTCAGATGGACTCCAGACAGATCTTGGTTGTCTCGGGCTTTCCTCAGACCTAGAGGAGGACACAGGACTCTTCACAGCATATACAGAAAAGCAATTAAGAATTCATGTACCTGCCAGGATCCCACTGACTGAGTCACTCACTCCGGACAGGCTGTGAGAAAAGAAAAAGACGTGTATTGTCATTTCAGTAATGGTGAGATATTCCAAATACATTTGAATAGCATAGTGGGGTCTTCAGTTCAGGATCCAAACCAGAAGAAAATTATTAAAAGTATTTGATTTGAGTCATGTGAAACAGAAAATTTTGGTCAAAATGAAAAAAAAAAAAAAACAAACCACTAAACCCCAATAAATCTTAGTTTTGGTTTAACCAAAAATGTTCCATTTTGGCCTTATTTAACCACTTTAGCCCCCTTTTCCTTTTAACTCAAGGTCAGATTTACAATGAAAACATGGCCATTTCCCCACAAAAACCTGACAATGCTGCCTCTTGGGAGAGGTTCGGAGCAAAGCAAGCCAGCCTTTAAGAAACTGTCCTCTTCCCCCCCCAAGTACTCACTGAGTACCTTGCCCCTTCTGCCGAGTTTGACAATTAGCAGGCTCTTTGCAGGGTGGAAGGGCAGACCCCAGCACCTACCTGAGCCTTTCGGCCGTGGGTTTGAGCCCACACAGCCCGCAGAAGCTGGACGGCAGGCGGATGCTGCCACCAGTGTCCGAGCCGATGCCCAGGATGGAGCCTCCCCCTGCGATCAGAGCTCCCTCCCCTCCCGAGGAGCCCCCGGGGCTCTTCTGGTGGTTGAGAGGGTTCAAAGTCTGGCCAAAGATGGGATTGCTGCAGTCGTAGCTGGGGAGAAGAAAACCAGCAAGCAGGCCGTCAGGAACAGCCTAATGCCTTCAGTTTGTTGGCTCTCCCTTGCAGTGAGCTTATGTGGCAGAGCCAACTCCATACTTCCATCCCATAAATCCCTCGGGACACGGCTCATTCCCATGAGCCTCCGCTCTCCCTCCCATGCACAAGTACCCTTGATTTCTCTTAGGTCATGGTAGGTTTTTTTTCCTCTTAATCTTATCTGAAAGCTATTTTCAGTTGAACAGAGATTGTTGGCAGCTAATGCAAGAGTGACTCGTCCAGGCAACATCTCAGGAGACAGGAAGGAGCCTGTCCCGGGACCTGCAGGCTGGGTTTTAACTTCAGGAACATGACCAGAGGAAAGATTTCTAATGATGTACGTTACTTGAAGAGGGATTGCGGCACGTTGGTCATGGCAAATGGGATGGCTCCCTGTCTCTTCAAAACCTTGACTAGGACGCTGTCCTCCTGCGCCGGAGTGCCCAGGCATTGCACAAGCCCACAGGTTGACAGATGACCCTGCAGAGAGGAGAAGTGACATGGTCAGCGCCGTTCCCCTGCAGTTTTGGAAGGATGATCTGGTATCCCCTTGGGGGTGGGAGGCAGGTACTAACCCACTCCCTTGCAAGCCCTTGCATGAAGGGCCAAGGACTCCCTCTCTTTCCGTCTTGGCAGAGGGTTGCCAACCACCTACATGGTTAAGGCTTCTCCTGAAGCTGTCCGTGCTCTTTTCCATGCTATTTCTCTCCCCTGACCTAGATGCAACTCCATAGGTGCACTAGCTCAGGATCAAACCCAGTGTCCTGCTGTCCAAGGGAAGCCATCAGTGGATGTTCAGGAAGGGAATACACAGCCCAAGCAAACACAGTGTGATCCTTTTTCAGTGGTGTTTGGGGCTTGCTTTGGGCTTAGAGCCCTCTTAACTGTGTTGGTAAGTCAACATGGAAGAGACTGCCTAACAAATTCAGCTCAGGAGCGTGTGGTCAGTCCTCATGTGGGCTTGTCTGTGAGGGGGTCCCTGGTGCGTCTCCTGCACAGGCTCTTTGCTGAGGGGCTCAGTGGCCAGGCTACAGCACAACTGGGATTCGAGGTTAACAGTTCCTGCCACTCATGACTTTACAGAAGCTGAGCCATGTTCTTACCCCTGATACTGCAAACCTCTGAGTAGAAGCCTGTGTTATGGCCCCAATGACCATATAGCCCAGCCCGTGCTATCTCACATACCAGAGAAGAAATCATTCGGGTGTATAACTCTTCACCCCTCGTTTTTTTGCTGATGGAGGCTTATAACTGCCAGGGTTGCAGCTCCAATGAGATGTGGGGCCACAGCCTCAGACTCAGCCAGGCTTTCTGGGGTGTAAGCAGGGAGGGATCGGGCCTCTTCCCCATTCTCTGTGTCCCACCACTTCACCCCCCAGCCCAGCTCACGATGGGACACTTCGCGGGCACAAGGGGAAGCACCTTGTGGCTGATGTGATCCTTGATGCTGACAGGGATGCCATAGAGCAGCCCTTTCTCCCTCTGCCGTTGTATTTCCTGGAGCTGCTCCTCACACTCCGGGATAAAATGTCGCAAGCAGTTTGTCCGCTGGGTCACTTCCAGGGCCTTTGCCGGACACGTGGAGGAATAGGTATTAGTTAAGAACAGCATCAGTTACGCAGCTGCATTCAGTAGCTACCTGGGTCTTCAACATAAGGGCTAGTGGCTTGGCACGAATGGTAACTCCCTCCCCAGAGCATTCCAGCTCAAGCCATCTCAAAGGACTGTCCAGTGATGGGTCTGACCCAGGAGGCAGAGACATATCTTTCTCCTGATACCTGCTATATTAAAGACTTGTCATAATCACCAGCTCCAACAAGTCTTCTCAGCCACCCGCCCACACACCATGGCATGGAGAACATAAATGATTTGCCCGTCACACTGTGGACAGGCACTCACCTTCTCTAAGTAGGTGTAGAGGACAGTCTTGGGGCACAGGGACCCTTCCTGCAGTCTCCCACTGAGTTCCAGCAGGGGCAGGGACAGGATGGCATCCGTCTGGACACTGGGGACCTGCGAGGGGAAGATCAAGGGGATGCCGGGACAGCACCTCCATTTACCCTTTGGCTCAGAGGGTATAAGTCTCTCAAGTTTTGCCAACATTAGCAACAGAGCTTGCCGGAAAGGTGGACCCTGCATGTGGGGGTTCAGACAATGAGCTGCTGAGTGTTTCGTCCTGAGTTTGGATGTCATGAACATGAGGCAAACACAGGAGCCCAGCTGCCTCTGAAGGTGTAGAAGAGTTTCATGCAGCCACTGCAGCAGAGGACAAAGCAACGCCTCGCATCAGAGCCTTCCTCCTGGCACTGTGGGACTTCCTCACTGACCAAGGGGTAATCTCAGCTAAGCAAACACCAGCCTGGGCAGAAGGTACCAAAGTCCGTGCACACAAGTCTCAGGCTGGCCCTTTATCCCCCAGAATGGGTACAGGCAGTGTGGGTCAGCCTGCTCTGAGGACAAACATCTAATAGCTCAAAAGCCCAGCAAACTGCGAAGAAGTCAGTAGGGACTCACAGGTGGGTAAGGTCTACTGAGGTGAAGAAGACTGGCAGTTCTCAGTGCCACCAGCTTTTTTTAAGGTTTTAAATATATATATCTATAAATATGATTATAAGAAAAAAGGTTGTAAAGATATGTACCACTTGTAGCTGGTATGCTTTATCACTAGGTACGTTACCTGCGTAAACATGAGCTGGTTTCACCAGTACCTACTCAGAAGCGAATGGAGCAGGAATGAAAGGTGGCTAGAAATCAGTGTTGCAGTAGGAATTCAGGGCCACATCCATGCTGCCTGCCTCATTTGCCCCCATGTTGTGTCCTGGTTGCTCCCAGGGGACCCTGAATGCCCTGTGCTTCATTACTGTCAAGTTAGTTAGGCCAGGCATCTTCTGGGCAGCCTGCTGGGCCGGGAGGTCTCACTTGCTGGGAACCCCAGTGAAAGCTTTTCTGAAGGGTCTCCAAGAGCTATCCAGAAGCCAGGTTTTAAAGACAAAGATACAGGGGTGTGGGCAGATATGTAAATTTAGAGTTAGGAAGAGGAAGGAGCTTTCTTGTTTCTACCCGTAAAGCCAAGAGACACTTCTAGTTCCTGAAAGAACTGGATTTTGCACAATGACGGTCCAGCGCTTCATCACTCGTGTTGTCCGAAACCTCTTCCCAGTGAGCAATTCACATCTTCCTGGCTGTAGACTCTCCCACCACATCTCATCCAGCTTGAGGAGAGCAGTGATCTCCCTTCCTCCCAAGGCAGCCTTTCCTCTTGTTGAGGGCTGCTGGCACATCTCCCCTGGACTCCTCGTTATAAAAGCTATGGAGGCATGAGCTGGAAGGAGGAGCTGAAGAACAACAACAGCAGACACCCCGGCGGGACTCAGACCCCCCTCCCGAAGGATGGGTTACCTGCTCCCTGAACTGCTGGATGGCCTTTGCCATTTTCTTCACACCCTCATCCCGGGTCCTCCGAGCCTCTTCTATTTTCTTCTGGATCTGCCTTTTGCCCAGCCATTTCCAGACCCCCACGGCTGCTGCCGAGCCACAGAGCAGGGCAAGGGCAGCAGAAGGATCCACCTCCCTCTCCGGCAGGAGCTGTCTCAGCTGTTGCTGCATCATAATGTGGACTTCTGGTCTCTGGGGTTGGAGTGAGAAAGAAAAGCAAGGCAGGAGCAGGAGACCGTCCCTGCCTCCCCAGACCCGTCCCTCCTCCCAGCACCACCGCCTCGGGTCAGCAAATAGTTTGTAAGTCCAAAGCTGACCCGTGCAAAGCTGCATTCAGTGGAGCGTGCAGTGGAGAATGATTGACTGGGGAAAGGAAAAGGCGAAGGATGGCCAGTGAACCGTGAGGCACCAGGTTTACAGGGGCTTTCTGGACTGCGGGAAGTGCTCTGCTGGGGAGGAAGGGCTGTGGGATCAGCTGAACAAAAGAAGCGAGGAAACAGCTGCTCTCCTATTTCCTGCGTAGCCTGAGAGGGCAATGGGAGAAAGGGAAAAAACAGCTTGAAATCACAAGACTTGCCTGCATGGGGATGGGAAATGGTATGATGAGAGGATGCATAGCTGTGGGGTACGCGCTCGCTCACCAAATCCCTTAGCCTATGCGGCTCCCAGGGTGGCCCGAGGCTGTTTCAGGAGGCCTGTGGGCTAGGGCTCAGCACTGCCGTGATGCTTGCGTGCACCAGGAGGAGAGGCTGTTCCAACCCCATGACTGAGCACGCTGGTGTTGCCTTTGGAGTGGAAAAACCCCACAGGGTTGCAGGCCAGACGCGAACTATTTCCAGCAGACACTGGGACAGCTAGTGTCTGAGGTCTTTCCAGCACAGATGCCTCTCAATACAAGCACACAAGAACAGTGCACTGAGCTGAAGGCAACAACCCAGCCAACATCAGCCCCAAAACAAATGCCATGGTCTGTCTCTGATCTTCTCTGCTGGTTTCGGATGAGGGGTCCTCCTATGGGTCCCACCTTGCAAAAGGTTTTTGGGCAGCTCAACGGTGCATTACAAAACTTTGCAAAGTTGCACTTGATGGACAGAGGCCCAGAACCTGCTCCTGCTCCAACAGTGTGGAACTGGATATGGAAAGGAAGGTGAAGAGCCTTCTCCCATCAGGGCTAGGCAGTCCTCTACTGTGTGATTTTTCATCCATTGTCATGTCCACTCTCAGCGGTTATGAGAGTTCACTGCTGGTTTTTTTTGTAACGATTTGCGTCACCGGGGAATGTTCTTCTCTTTGTTCTTAATGGGAAATTTATGAAGGACTCTGAACAAAATTGGCTTTGGCATCCTCTAAGAAACAGTCTGGAGCTGACAGCAATTAACTACCTGGTCACAAATTAAGCTGGCCTTTTACTGTGCTCCCTTCCAGGGGCACCCTTGCTCAGAGGATGCCTCCTCAGCGAAGGCACTGCTGGCTTCTGGAGAGCGGCGGCATGGGGACGTGCCCGCAGCCCATCCGGCTCCGGCTCCTGCCCCAGGGTGCTGGCTGCAGCAGGTGCCTCTGGAACAGGGTCAGCACCTCTCCCAGCCTCCAGGAATCCGTGCAGGGGCTTCCCGAGGCAGAGGCGGGCTCTTTGCCAACGTGACAGCAACATAACATCTGTGATGGGCTGAGCGGACGTGGGAGGTTTTTTTCCCCAGTGTTGGGAAGCGTCGGGGCATTGGCTTCCCACATCTGCTTGCACACTGAGACCTGAGCTCCCATCCTGCCCTTTAGACACTTGGCAAATGTTTAACGGAGACGGAGCCAGCTCTGTCCAGGCTGACTTGGTGTTTCAAAGGGCAGATGTATCAGCAGGTGCAGCTGCTTCTCCAGGTGGCCGGATGCTGCTGAGGAAGCCCCTTTCCCTATCAATGGGTGAGCACCTCCACCTCCTTCATGAACCCGGGGCATGGCGGCTCCTGCCACGGCAAGGCCGCAGGCTGCAAGGCTATGAGCAGCCCCACGGCTCCCGGCAGCACGGACGCAGGCAGTGGGGAGTGACTGGAGGGAGTAAGGCTTGAATCCACCCTCAGGCCTGGGATGGTTTCGAACTCCAAGCTTGTTTTGCATCCTCCAAGTAGACCTACTGAGGTACTCCAGGAGCCATATGAAATTAAAGTCCCTGCCACAGAGGGGAGCAGCTACACAGAGGCAGATGGGTTGGGTCACAGTGGGGGGCTTTGTGTGGACCCACATCTAGGCAAAGGGGAGAAAGGGATGCTTGGGAGAAAAAATCTGGCAAGAAAGAGACCATTGTCCCCACGGGGAAACTGAGGCAGGGAAGCAAAGGGATGTCCCAAGTCAAATCTCAAGTCCATAGCAGAGGAGACAGACCTGCCTGACCCACAGATCAGTGTTCACTCCTCCACATTGCACTGGTGTGTGGTAAACAACCAAGGCCAAGTGCAATGTTTTTGCAGTGCTTTTCCTCACCTGAATCTATCCAGGTCCAAGGTCAAACTCACCAGTGGAGTTAAGATGAAAGCCAAGACCCTTTTCATAAGAAGAGTCAGCCTGTAGCAGCTGGTCTGGGATTTCATTGTGGCATCCATGACATCTCCTTCGCTTTGGACCATCACAGAAAAAAAGACAGTTAGATGAACTCAGACAGTCCACTCCTGTCCCCAGCAAGAGCTGCACCGTCGTTGCTTGCGAAAGCAAATCCGCAGTGACTCACTGTCATCACACTCCATCCAACACCTTCAGCTCTCAAGCAGGCTGGGTTTTGACAGAAATTTTCCATAACTAAACTGTCTTCCCTCTAAATTGGTAATAATTATTTTTAAGTCAGCTTTGACTCCATTTAGATTAAAATGACAAAGAATAAATCCTGACAGTTGTATCTCATGTTCATGTTTTTGGAACCAAACACTCTGATGTGCTTTTTCAAAACAAAATGAGGTATGTTAACTATGCTGCTCTGAAAGAATATTAAGGACATTTCACAAAATGCTGAAATCACAACGAAATGGGCTGGTCCCCTCTGGAGAAGTTGTTCCAGTTGGCTCAGAGGGCTGAATAAATTTTTTCTGGGAGCTCTCATATTTCTGACTCATTTCACCCTGGAATATCTATTGGAAGCATGAGACTTTCCTCAATTCCAGTCCAACACCACCAGCACTCACAGAACATAACAGCTGGTAAGAAACTTGCCCGTACTTAATCTGCACCTTTCCAACAACCAAGAACATCGGTTGAGTGGTGACGCTCTGTTTCTACCAACCCTTTTTCGCATTGCTCAGCCAGGACCCTGCTGGCTCTCCCTGAACAAACTGCAGTCGGATGGGGAGAGAAACCTCCCATACCAACCCTCACACCTGTGACAGCAGGGGCTGCTTTCTCTCCTGACCATCCCTACATCTTTCCCACTTTTGTGGGCATTGCCTTATTTTCCTCGGGCCTTTCCATAGCCAAGTGGGTTGTATGGATCCTACTTACAATTTCTCCAGCAAGGTAGAGCCACCATCGGCAAAGATGCTGCAGAGAGCTGCTAGTTCTTCACTAGAGGTCCAGGAGCATTCCTACTTCTTCCATCGTGCCTGGAGTCTTGCACAGGTTGGCCCCACCGAGTGACAGCAGAGACTTCGGCACCCTGATGGTGAAGGACTGGGATGTTCCCAGCTGCTCCATGGCTGGGCGCAAAGCTTACGGCAGCAGGAAGTCGGGATTTTCACTGGTCTTACCATGGACAAGCAGGGCAGGGGGGAAGCCAGGTGATTTGGGTGCAAAGTAGGAGAAGAGTAACAGAAGAAAAAAAAAGAAAGAAAGAAAAAAAAAAAAGAGCAGACTGAGACTGTGTTTGGAAAGATGAGGATTTCTTTGGCTAACAGCTGTATCAGAGTGAAAGATGCATCAACCCTAATTCTTGCATTTTTGTGTCTCAAGGGTAAGCCTTGCTATGTGTGTTGGGGTGTTTCATTTCACCTAGTATAGGCTTATAGTCTAGATCCGAGAGAGCTCTAGATTTGTAGTCCGGTTTACCAGAGCCTTGCTGAACATCAGGTAATGAATGAATCCATCCTCAAAGAGCTGTTCCACTTTGTCTTAGTAAATAGACATGGATGGACCACAGTATGGCTGCTTCTGCAGCCATTTGCTGGTTACGGGGACACATCTGTCCAGTGGTCCAGCCCCTGTTCTGCACAACTCTCTCACTCCCAAGTTTTCTGTACAAGGCTCTTCCACAGCTCTCATGAAAGCCCCGGCCACAAGGCTATTTTTCAGTCTGACTTCAATTTCCGTCTGCAGTCTGAGCTCCTTCCTGCTGAAAGTTCAACAAATGAGGGGTTTCCAGGAAATACAGTCAGTGTAGCTAACCTGATTGTTTTTCCGAGAGAAAAGCTGGTCGCTAGCCAAAAGTTTTGAATCAGCTCTTGTTTGCAGTAGATGAAAAAATGTGAATATGATTTCACTGAAGAAAAATATCTCTGAGGCCCACAACCCTTTTTAAGAGTTTTCTTTTTGGTTGTGGGTTTTTTTGTGGGGTGGGGGTGCAGAGGAGTGAGGTGGGAGGAACCTGTCTTCACCTAAAAAAAAAAAACTAAACCCATTTCCTTCCAAACGCTCCCATCAGCCCGGTGACCAGGCAGGTTTGTGGGATTTTTTCCTCTGCCCTATAATTTGTCAGACCTGCTGCAAGGAAGCGTGCGCATCTGTCACAAATGAGTGGGTTGGGCCGCCTGCTTAAAGAATCACTGTAAAGGCTATTAGCGAAAGTGATTTAATCTATAAAAGCACGACTTCACAGAATCTGGTGGCAAGGTTCACTCCATTACTTAATACATGGATGAAGCGTACAAAGGAAAATCAAGTTAGAATCAAACTAGAGTGATTTATACAGAGACCACAGACACAAAAGAGTAAGGAAGACCCTCCCCTTGAGTCACAAGGTTCAGAGAAGACCCCCTTGCTTTCTGAACTCCTGATGGAGCTTAGGTGCAGCTGGATCCTCTCCTAGTCCCAGACTTGTTCAACGGTTTTTATCTTAAGGGATTATGTGTGTGTAGCAGCAGCCTAAGGTTCATTCACAGTTTAAGGTGAATGACAAGATTTAGCAACACTTAATCATTGACGAATTTAACATTTACAAAGTGATTCAATAGAATTTACTACAATCACAACAACAACTTAATTATAAATTCAAAATAGCAATATTTTTACTATACTTGCTATTGGATAGCTAGGTCAATTCACACATGCATGCACACAGACACAAAGATAAAGATATATAAAAAAGTATCTATATCTGTATCTATCTATCTATAGCTATATATAAACAGAGGTATACCTGTTAAAAATTCCCCTTGAGTTCGGTGAAATATTCACGTCAAACATCTCGGCATTTCTCCACAGGCGAAGGGTTGAGCCCCAGGGACTGAAGGGTATCAGCCCGGGTCCCATGGCCATCTTTTGGCGGCAGTCCTCTGATTTTTCACAGACTGGAGAGTTTGTGAGCTCTTGAGGCGTCCCACTCAGAGGGAGATGCTGGTTGCAGCCCACTGCGGTCCAGGAGAACTCAAAGGGCCTCACTTAGGACCGCTGTTTGTAGGTTCGCGAGATGATTGGCTTTGGTCAGTGTGTTCGCATTCCGACCATAATTCTTGTCAGGTAATTCTGGCGCCCTCCAAGGAGGGCCATGATCCCGGCAGCAGGAGTTTCTGGTACGGGTAGGGAGTGCCTAATCATCCTAACTCACTGTACCATAGTGTTGTGGTTTAACCCCAGCCAGCAACACAGCACCACGCAGCCGCTCACTCGCTCCCCCTCCACCCAGTAGGATGGGGGAGAGAATCGGGAAAAAAAAGTAAAGCTCGTGGGTTGAGATAAGAACAGTTTAATAGAACGGAAAGGAA
>JAVKLA010000090.1:10721893-10790852 GCA_034782735.1 Sagittarius serpentarius | reverse complement strand
AAAAGTCCTTGACTGAGTCTAAACACGACTGAGCAACAACTGAAAACATCAGGGTGTTATCGACATTCTTCTCATACCAAACCCAAACCACAGCGCTGTACCGGCTACTAGAAAGACAATTAACTCTATCCCAGCCGAAACCAGGACACTCTGTCTCTCTTGGAGGGGCAGGTACTTCACACCACACTGCACCGGCATGCAGAGACCTGTGCATTAACTTGGCACGTGATGCTTAGGGTACCAGAATCCATCTGATGGGGCAAATAGCCCATATCTCTCTGTGCTGATCTCCATGGAGACATCCTCTCCCTGCTATGATGAGGATCCTTGAGCTCTTAAAATAATCTCTGGCTGCATAGCCCTGGATAACACTGTGCTAAAGCCAGGTGCTGCCGAGGCAGCGCATATTCGTCTGGCTCGGTCTGTGCTGCACAGCCCCGTGACAGGGGTTTGCACAGTGAGCTGGCATCTACCGGTATGAAGCGGTGGACACATCCATATGCATCCCCTTTCTCTAGAGCTACTTCAGTGCATCTTGCCCCACTCCACAAAGAGTGCTGAGATCCTGAGTGATTCGTGGGTACTTTCGGAGGGAAGAGAAAAACTTGGGATTAGTCAAGAACAATGCAGCTGAAATAGCTGGCCACCATGCGACTGCATTTTCGGCACACTTCTTGTTCTAGCAGAAGTGGCTCTGAAGAACAGGCACGGTTTCCAGTGGAGTGGTTTTACTCCCACATTACTTTACATATTTAATCACAACAACCCATGCTAATAAGGCTCTAGACCACACTGCTAGCCCTGGAGAACATCTTCTGAACGTGGGGATGCTGTTTAGATCCTTGCTAGAGATACCCATTCTCTTGGAGCTCCTTGCTGGATGAGCTGTATGGCTCACGGATTCCTGAGAATGAATCATATTTCTACCTCCCCATGCAAAACTCCCACAAAAGGCTGTCAGACCCACTCAGTAAGTTCAGCCTGGGTTTAGGGACTAAGTGTATTTAAGTGTATTTCACTACAAAGCCCATCAGGCACTTAACAGGAAGCAGCAGAGCACTCCCAGAGAGGAGCAGCCTTTCCTGAATGTGGCAACTTCCCCACCTTGCAGATTTCCTATAACACAGAGAAGACGTGTCCACACACTTACTATGGGTTTCAAAATAACAGCCAAGATCCTTTTCACCAGAGGAGGAAGCCTGTAAGTATTGAACTGGGATTTCAGGTTGGGATCCACAATGTCTCCTTTGCTGGAAGGGCAGAGAGTGAAGGAGAAGTCAGGACAAGCCACCTGTGCCAGTGCTACAGCAAGAGCAGCGCGGTTTCCAAAGCGGGGTTTGTCTTAGAGGGGAGTTGCTAGAAGACAAAATCTGCCTGTTTCAATCCAAAACACTGAACAAGAGATGCTTGTGGGGTTTAGATGCTCAGGTGTAAATGCTCACTGCAAAAGTTATAGAGAAATAAGTACTTTACTGCTCTCGTTGTCAGTGCCGTAAAGGCTCTGGAGTGCTTTGCAGCGGTGGGGCCACGTACAACCCTGGGCATGTTTCACCTTGCAGTGAGTGAGTGGCTGGGTGGGTGTTTGGCCGCTAGCCAGGGCTAACCCACGCACCTCTATAGGAGGTTCTATAATGTGTATGTTTCCCATGCGCCATGGACTAATCACACACATAAAACCAGTTGCTACAGCACTGCTGACACATGGTATCTTATTACCGTGCCACGTTATCCATGCGTGTGAACTGCTCTTGTCAACTAGCTGCTGCTCATGCTAAATTCATCCTTCCAGAAATTGCTCCTCTGCTGCTCATAATTCAGTTTGCACCCACAGGAATATAAAGACTCTGGATGCAGCCACTGGCTATACAGTGCCAAGTCTCATGGCCCACACTGAGATGGGGGTTTTTACTCACAAGCAGTCCACCAGGTGAGCAGCACCATCTGAGAAAATCCCTCTAGTGAACAGCTCATCTACCACATAGTCTATCTTGGGTGGTGCAGTGGGAACAAGCTGCAAGAAAACCACCCCCGTTCAAGAGGCAACAAAGATGAATGATTCACAGAGCCCTCTGCGAACCTCTCTGCCTCACTAGTGAGGTGAGCGGGACATGGTGGGAAACTTGGGCCCTCCTTGCTGCTGTAGGACAGCAAGACCCCATTTTCAAAAGGGACCTGGGTCAGCAGCATCTGCCCGCTGACCTTTCCCGTCTCCAAGGCATTAACACATATTTTGAGCTGGCACAGGCTCCACTCCTCCACACGTTAGAGAAGAATTTTTAGAGGCTTCTAAACACCAAGTATTTTTAACTTGCATCATTGGAACAGCTCCCATATAGAAATCCCCATTGGTGGAACCACAGAATAATTTAGGCTAGAAGAGGTCCCTGGGGGCTCACCTGCTCCAGCCTCCTTCCCACTTAACCATGAAGAAATCTGTAAACTGCGTTTAAGAGCTGAGGGGTTGTGGAAACTATTCTGAGTTTGATATTTACGGGAACACCGAACACGATGGAAAAAAACCAGTGCTTTAGAAAAAGGGGTGACTTGGAGATATCTGAAGGTGATTCTCCTGTTTTCTGGGCCAGGAATACAAGCAAGATCGCTTCAGTTTGGGAAACAAACTGTTGCATTTGCCTTCCTCTTCGTGATACTTGCAGCAGGGAGGGATGGTCCCTGTTTTACGGGCAACAAAAGCAGAGATGGGAAGTGACTTGTCCAAACTCTGTAAGGAGCAGAATAACAGCTCCAGGCAACCACAGGCATGAAAACCCACCATAAGCCCTGCATCCTGAAGGAGCTTTTTTGTCTGCTGGATGGCCCGTTTCATGCTGGGTGAGGGCTGGAAGTAGCCGTCTCCTTCATAATACCCCATCCGAAGTGGCTTTGAATGGGTGTAAACATGCGAGAAGAGGAGCCATCACTTGCATGCATAAGACGTACAAGAGTGGACCCTTCCCGGGGCTCAGGGAGGCAGCAGCTGAGGTCTTCTGGGTTGGAGGAACGATGGGAGCAACAGGGCTGGTGGAAAGCAGTGTTGTCCAGAACATAGGTCTGCAGCAGTGGTCCTTGGTACGGTCTTTCTGATACCACCTCCTGACATGTGAACGTCTCCCAACTTTGAGGTAGCAGGTGTGATAGCACTTGTACAGACCACACGCCTGGGATGCCTGGCTCTGGGCAGAGTTCAGGGGCTGTTCCTCTAGGGTAAGCGACTGGTCTGTATTGTCTGGGTGTCAGGGACAACTGAAGGATCCTCGGATCCTAGGACCCGAGCCAGAAAGACACGATCAGATGGCAGAAGCAGAGAGCTAATGGCAAAGGGCAATGACTTCTTGGGTCAGTGACTGTTAAACCAGGCTCTCTAATAAAAGGTGTGAGGGGTGAATTCTTCTGATCAGGAGAAATCAGCTCCTTTAGGGATTGAGCCAGGACGGAGCCAACAAGCTTAACAAGCTTGTTCTGGACATTGCCGGGAAGAGAAGGGGTCAGCATCCAGCAGCTCCCATCAGGGCAAGCCAGCGGGGGGCTGCCAACCCTGCTGCGTGCTTGCTTCTTGTGGTTGCTCATGCCGGCTGCCTTCTGTTCAGAAGGACACTTGCTTCCCTGGGTCCTTCGCTATCTTGAAACATGAAACCAGGTAGGAATCTCCCAAGATCTCACCTTGTTGCTGGGCAAATGGAGGCATGGGATTGCCTCTGAACCTTACCTCCTCATCGAGGGCATGGTGGGGTCCAGCCGGAACATCTCCTTGCAGAGCAGCGTCTTCATGGAGAAGGCCAGGCTGTCCACATCTCTCACCATCAGCCCCAGCATTGCTGTCACTGCAAGCACAAAGGTCCTGTCACTGCAGGCAGATGGGCTGGTGCTCTCTCATAGTTACTGGTAGGGGCCCAGCATGGAAGAGTTTCAGTCAGACCAGGGAAGGGGAACAGGGAACAAGCGTAATGCACAAGAAGTGAGCAAGGAGGTCCAGCATGGACCATCTGTAAGTCTCAGAGCAGAAGCAGCCTACTGAGGCTGGCCTTCTGGGCCACGCTTCTGCAGGCACAGGGCCCGCTCAAGAGAAGCGAGGACTGCAGCCCTCCTGCCAACAGCAGCTGAAGCCAGCACAGTCTCCTGGAAGCCTCTCCAGTGAAACATCCCATGCCTTTGGAAGGCACATCTCACATTTCTCACTGCTACGCATTGCATTGCCTGAACGGGTATTGCTTCAATTCTGCTCAGATTCAGCTGACACCTACCGCCACCCAGATACAGAATAAACAGTGCAAAAAAGTAATAGCACAAGGCAGGCCCTGGTCTAATAGATCATTGGTTTTGACTGGCCATGAAACACATAATTGAGCAAGCACATTTACTGGCATTTCAGCAGTAGGAGGAGATGTAAGAAGCAAAGGTTTGACAGTAGTAACATATCATCTGGATGGATTTACCCGATTTCATTCGTATGATAGGAGAAACCACACCCAGTTTGCGAGGAACGTAATGGGAGAAGCAGATTAGCAGCAGCTCTCGTTGTAAGGCAGGTCACCAGGCTGAGTTGCAGCCTTCCCATTTGCCCTCAGTCAACATCTAGGAGGGCAAAAGGTCCTGCAAAGACTTGACACTTTCTATGCTAGGAAGAATTCCATGGTCTGTAAGCTGCTAGGGGCTAGAGACAGGTTTTATGATCTCCTTTCCCTGGTGCATCTAATTCCTCATCTGTGAGCAAACCACCTCTGATAAACAGAAAACTCTTGCAAGCAAAGCAAGTGCTGGAAAACATCTGGAAAGGAGATGATCCTGTAGTATTTGCTTTCAGCTTCCTGGCCAGGGCTATTAAAAACTGAAGAAGTCTTTGCTGTATTTACAGATGGAGGTCATCACGTGTCATTGATAGAGCCCTTAGCCCTAGCTGACACAAGGAAACAGGCAGGTTAGGGTGCTAACTTAAACCTGGAGGAAACCACAGACACTATTGCAAAGTTTGATGCACTGTAGGGGACACTTTACAGCCACCGCAGTGGGTGGAAGAAGAGGACAGATGTTGGGATGTACCTGATCCTGTTGCCTGTGGGTTTGAGCCCACACAGCCCGCAGAAGCTGGACGGCAGGCAGATGCTGCCACTGATGCCCGAAACGATGCCCAGGATGGAGCCTCCCCCTGTGATCAGAGCTCCCTCGCCTCCTGAGGAGCCCCCGGGGCTCTTCTGGTGGTTGAGAAGGTTCAGCATCTACCAAAGATGAGGAGGCTGCAGTCATACCTGGGGAGAAGATCAGCAGGTGAGTGAGGTACTCCTGTCTCTGCAAACCAAAAATACAGAGCGCAGGGCATCCATGCAGGGATGAGCGTGGAATTCATCCCAGCAGGCAGAATCAGCATGAAGTAGATTCGTTGGGTCAGCTGAATTTAAGAAGAAAGAGGCATCAAATATAGAAGAAATAATTTCAGATTGAAACGAGGAGGTAGTTAACTCAATGTGCATGATTAGCTTGGACAAGGGTGGGACCTTGTGCACGTGGGCCCACTCTCTATCAGATAAGCAAGAGTCACATGTCATAGCTTTTTCATGAAGATGAACCTGTGATTACTTTATCATTGTCTGTGGGATGTTGGTTTTGACAAAGGGGATTACCCCCTGGCTTTTTGGAACCTGGTTGGTGACACCGTCTTCCTCCTTCACTTGGCCCAGAAACTTCACTATCCCTCCAGAGGAGACGTGGCCCTTGGGGATGGGAAGCAAAGCTCTTTAGGTACCAGGAAAGATAGGAGCAGGTTTGAGGTTTGCTGGTCCCACAATATTTGGTCCAGAACACCTTCGTCTGAGGGAACTCTTAGCCAGTCCTGATGAGGATGGGACATCCTGGCCTGTTCCCAGCCCCAGGTCAAGAAGCAGGGGAATTAGGGGTGTACCTTGCAGTTAATGTGGTCCTTGATGCTAATGGGAATGCCATAGGAGCAGCCCCTTCTCCTTCTTCAGTTACTGGAGCTGATCCTCACAGCCATGAATGAAGTCTATCACGCAGTTCACCTCCCAAGTCACCTCCAAAGCCTCTCCAGAACAGAGAAGAGCAGCAAGACAGATGAATGGACAGAAGGAAGGAAACAGTATTTAAACTGAGTTTTCAAGCTGCAAATTCAATCTCAGACCTCCAGCATTCATTATTCAGACCTTACCTATAAACTTTAGATGTTTCTTGCTGGGATAATTTTCTGCCCTGGATCTCTGTCCTACTTATTTGCCCATAAGCCACTCTTCAGACATCACAGTATTGACAAATTGTAATCCCCAGCATTGCTGGTTCTCTCAGCAAATGACCTGGTTTTTAATTTGAAAGCTCCACTGCAGAAGAGCCCTGCAGCATCTCTCCCATGCTGGAGGTACCACTCACTCTGCCTATGTAGGAGTAGAGGACACTTTCTGGGGACAGGGACCCCTCCTTCAGCTTCTCCACCAGCTCCACCATCGTCAGCGAGAGGACATGTGCCGTCTGGGTGCTTGGGTTCTGCAAAGGGTAGGAAATGGGGTGCAAAGGGAAGAAAAGGACAGAAAAGTCTGGTGTTGAGGCTGCAAATACCCAGTTCTAACATCTGCCCAGCAATGACCTAGAATGGAGAATTTTAGGAGACGGTCCCTGTAGAAATGCAGCCCTCCCACATAGCACTGTGTGTGCTGGAGTGGGGAATTTGCTGACGGGGAATTTGCTGAGTCTTAGTTCATAAAACCAGAACCAAAACAGGCAGAAAACTGCTTCTTGACTGACGAGGTGCATGAACCTGTAAGAGAGGTTTGACCTGTCTCTGTTTACTCTCCTGCAGGCCTTCCCCCCACTTCTAACTCGTAGACATCGTGTTGAAGAGCAGTTCAACCAGCTAAAGTTTTACAAAACTTATCATTAACGTGGGGGAAAAAAAAGTGTGTGGCCTGTTTGCAGCCTCCTCCCCAAGAAAAGAATAGCAGTAGGTATTTATTACGGATTTAAGACAAATCTTAAATCCAAGGACCTGACCTCCTAAAATCCAGGTACTTCTTTACCTGGGCATGGGCAGGAGGAAATAGCTTTTACTCACCGATGTGCAGATGTTGGAGGGATGTGAAGCCCTTTGAGGTTGATGGGGCAGACAGGTCCCTCTGAAGGGGCAGGGGTAAGGAGGATGGGAGAGGAAAGGCTTTGCAGTAGGGAGGGACAGATGAGGAGAAAAGGGCATAGGGAGGTCTGGGGTGGTGATCTGATTCAGAGGTTCCCAAACTCCAATCCATCTTTGAGGATTTCCTCAACAGGTCTGTATTAAGAAATACTTCCTTTACGCTGTTTTTACGGGAGGGGTTTTTGTGACAGTGGTAGGGTGGCGACCCACAAAAAAATTGGTGATGGTCCAAAATGTGCACATGCCCTAACCACCATTCAAAGAGGGATTGATCAGCACACCCCCCCCCCGTTTCTTTGGTTAGCCAAAATACAATCCCTTCTTCCCACACTCACTTTCCCCAAATTACCTCTTACTTAAACCTGTAAGCTCTCTTCTCCCTTCGCTCCAGGGCCACATCCCATGTGCTCCTCGCCTCCTCCTTCTTCTGCTGGATCTGCCTGTGTCCCAGCCATTTCAGCAGCACAATGGATGCAGCTGAACTGCAGAGCAGAGCCGAGAGGGTGCGAGGGTCTCCCCATGATGGATCTAGGACCTGCCACAGTCGCTCTTGGGTCATGATTTCTCTCTCAGTCTGGTCCAGCTATGGACACCTGGGTCTCCCACCTTCTCCTAAGGAGGGCTGGTGAATGCAGACTATGCCATGATTGCCGGCTGTGCAAGATCAGCTCCGAAGCGGAGTTGCATTAACAAAATCCAGGAATGGACTTTTTGGACCATGGACATCGAAAGGGTCTGCCTGCTGGAGAAGCGTTGTGGGTCGGGCTGCAAAACAGTGCGCTCAGCTCACGCTGGGTTTGGGGGGGTGTCCCCCAAGGCTGTGTCTCCCCAGGCCACTGGCTGCCGCTGTACCTGGCTACGCACAGGGGACAGAGCTGATGAAGAAAGCTGAATGTCTGCAAAACCCAGGTCTGGGCTATCCCTACTATACCCATGTCTAATAATTAATTAGCACTTAAGCCTGTTAACTAGAGGTGCTCGGCTATCATCTCTGTCCCTCAGGCAGCAGCACGTGCAGCCTTTGAGCCTGGGACAACATAGCTGTGCTTGTCCGGGGAACCTGGTGCGGGGGCTGAAATCGCACCTATTGGAGAGGAGGGAGCTCAGGAGAGCCAGGAGTATGAAGGCGCAAGCAGGACACAGTGACTCCGGAAAGGCAGTGTGGAAGGAGCTATCTGAAGATGCCTCCAAGGAACATGACTGCTCTGTGTCATTTTCAAGCCAAGCTCCTTTGAAAAGGATTTTGGCAAGCCAGATCAGGGGGTGAGCACTTTTGGGACAGCCTCTCTGATGGACCCAGTATCCTATCTGCTCTCCAGTTTCAAAGCCATCTTCCAGCCAGCACAAGGCAAAGGAGCTGAACTATGCAGCCTTGCCAGCCCCAGGAACTGCCCCTTGCCACGGGTGCTCCCCACCCATGGGACTGTCCCCAAAAGTACAGAAAGGAGGGGCTGCAAAACCAAACTTCTGGCAAACCTCAAGGGTTCGCAAGCCTACAGGGAAGGAACAGGAAATGTCTCTGAAAATTCATTGCCAAGATGCAAGGCAGCATTGCCATACCTGGGTAGATGCTGGCTCTGCTCCAAGAGATGGGGTAGCAGAGCTTGTAAGGAGGCTGCATCCAGGGTAATCAGTGATCTCTGGTAGAGGGGTCTTGTTTGGGGACCGAAAGCCAGCGATTGTGCTGCTATCGTGTTACCTTGCCTGTTACAGAAATGTCCCGTTGGATTATTCCTGCGGCAGCAGGGAGGGAGCTTGGGGAAGAAGCAAGACCTCGCAGAGAAACTGGCTGCTGACTGGAAAGGCAACAGGATCCTCCCTGTTCAGCCAGGACGAAGAGCAAAAAGAGCCAAACAACTCAATCTGGATGTCACCAACCTCTCCCCACTGACTGTGGGGATGTGGTCTTCATTGCCCCATCCCAGCCTTAAGCTTCAGCGCTGCCATCCACACCGACCTCCCTCTGTCCAGGCTGGGCTGGAAGCAGCCTGCAGCTGGCCCTTTTGGGCAGCCGCAAGTCCCCAGAGCCACACAGCAGCTTTGGCCCTGCCTGGTGCGCTGTCCCGTGGCAGTGGGCACAGCTCACTGAAGGTCTTCGGCTCAGGGCTTGCAGTGAGGAGCATTTGCCGGTTCAGGTCCACTGGTGTCTCCGCCGTTTGGACTCCTGCACCTTGCCCACCCCCGTGCCAGGGAGAGAGCAGTTAAATGAACAGAGCGATGCGGGGCTTGGCTCTCCAGGATCATGGGCTCAGGTGGCACTGCCTCTCCTGGGACAAGCTCCTCCAGGCTTGAATTTTAAAATGCAAACAGATAAACCCCATCCAGCATTTTCTGTGTGGGCAGGGAGCACCTGCAACTGGTGAAAACCCCCACCCAAGCTCTTCTGGGCTTGGCTTTACATAGCATTCAGTCCTGGGATGCCTGGAGCTCCCTCCCTTTTTCCAAAGCCTGCTGATAAAGAATCAGCGTCCGAGGGGCCGCTTTCTCCTCGGCTGGGATAAATCTCTCTGTCAGCCCTTGAAAAAACCCCATGCTTTTGCATGACTGTGGTTTAAACAACAATACATTAAAAAAACCCAAACACAAATCCTGCCAGAGCTTTGTCACAATCCACTTGTGACGTTGCTGCACTGGGAAGACGCTTTTGCTTTGTGGTATCTCTTTCTGGAGCACCCTTAACCTGCCGGGAGCAGCCGACGCTGCCAATCCCGGTGTCAGCAGCTGCCAGTGGCCGGAAAACCCCACTGGAAAACCTGGCACTGCCCCCTCGGCCAAAGGGGAGGAGGGGGTGCGCAGGGCAGGCTGTCCAGCTGGCTGCCCGGCCCTGGCACGCTGCTTTACAGACGCATACCGTGAGCTGAAGCACTTCGCGTCTCCGCTCTGGGGAAAGCAGGAGGAGGTGTCTGAGTGCGATGGGAGTTAATCCAGGTTTCCCTTCCACGGCGTGCAGGGTGCCAGCAGCCCTGCGCTGTGCAAAGCGGTCCAGCTCCCTCCCTGCTTGCCAGAGCCTGCAGGCAGGCTCAGCTTTGACCTTGGATTGCTGGTCTGTGGCAGGGAAAAGACTGGATTTCGTCCTCAGGGAGCTGAGGACAGAGGGGAAAATCCCTTTTCCTACAGCACCCCATACTTGGAGCCTGAACGTCTCAGACAAAACCAGTCCCTGTGCCTCAGTTTTCCCATTTGTAAGAGAAAGATCATATTCTTGCACTTCCCTTGGGGATGCCGAGAGGGTTATTAAAATCCACCCCAAACCCCCCCACACACAGAGAAATAACAGACGTTCTGATAACAAAAAAACCTGTATTAGGACAATGATTGAAAGCGCTTCACCACTGTGGAGGTCAGCTCGCTTTCCCCTTGCACCCCAAAGCCAGCAGCCAGCCCAGCCATCACCGCATCCTCGTGGAGGGGAACACGAGTCCTGCAGGTCAGCCAGACCAAAGGATGACCTGTGCTGACGTCAGCTGGGATCCTGCTGCGCACGGGACTCAGACTAGCCTGTTTTTCTTCAGGACGAGTGTCTCCACCTCCTTCATGAACCGGAGGCACAGCTCCTCCTGCCACGGCAAGGCCACGCACTGCACAGCCACGGGCAGCCCCACGCTGCCACGAAAAGCCTGCGGCACAAAGAGAGGGGGAGAGGGCAGGGGGATGTCCAGGGGAAGGGAGGGGGATGCTCGCGCCCCTGGGGAACCTGGGGCCACTCACCTTTGCCAGGGTCCGGTCCCACCAGTCCTGAAAGTACCCCTGGTAGCCCTTCAGCTCCTCCTCGTCCTCGTCCGTCACCATCGTGACGGGGACCACACCGGCGGGGAAGTCCAGGGCGTTATAGAGCATGGTGTAGCTCACTGCCACTGGGGGAGAGGGGGGAGCTCACAGCGCCAGCCCGCCGCAGGCAAAGCCTTCACCCCCTTCCTCCGCGTACACGAGCTTCCAGCTAACGGGGCGCTTCCACCAGGAACTCAAGGGCTGCGGGATGGAAACCTGCCCCTTGGCTCCCACATGCACTGGGGGGGTTGTCCTGGGTGTACCCTACGGGCTGGCACTGTAGCTGCCCCAGGAGCTGAGCTCTTCCCACCACTGGCCAGTGCCCTGGGGATGTGAGGGGAGGACACTGGTGGAGTGCCACAGCAGGGGCACGCTGGAGGCAAAGGTCCCCCGCCGGCCGTCCTACCTGAGAGCTTCCCAGGGTAGCCGATGCTGAGAGCCGGGCCCAGCATGGGACAAAGCATGACATCCAGATTCAGCTTTTTCCACTGGGTGATGAACTGGTGGCAAAACTCCTGAGGAAACGCACTAGTGGTCAGTGGGGTGGATGTACTGTCCTGCGGCTGCTGGCTGACGCTCTCCTTGGGTGCCCAGCCAGGCTCTTGGTCCTTCCCCAGGAGCAGCCATCAGGCTACATCAGGCCTGATCCTGCCAAAATCCAGCAACCCTTTGCTGCTTGGCCAACAGCCCTCCCAGCGTACAAAGTACCTCTCCCCGCACTCAAACTGGAGGCGGGGGTAAAGACTGAGTGTGGGGGCACGTGGCAACCTGGGACACGGGCACGGGTCTTGAAACCAGAATGGAAATAGAGGCAAGTCTGCTGCAGATGGCAGCCTACATTTTCAAGCGTAGGAGTAAAAAAAATTCAGGTCTGATTCAGGATCATGGACGTGTCTATGTGTCGTCCTAATCTTTAAGCGTGCTGAGAACTTGCACATGCAAGTGAGATCTGTTGAGGAGTAATGTATGTTCCTGCCTCACATCACCAGTGACTTGATCATCTCCTAACCTTGGCAGGTACCGAATCCGCCTCTTCCCAAAGAGAAATAAACCAAAACCTATCTAACCCCAAATTGCAATACTTTACCTCAATTTCATCATGAAGACACCAGACTTCATCCACTGTGCTGAAAAAGGAAACAAAACCAAAGAAAGGCATCAAGAGCTCCTGCAAAGAGCAGGTCTAGGGGCAGGGAGGATGGGTGCAGGTTAGCCCTGCTCCTGGAGCTGCAGCCAAGGGAAGAGAGGACTTCGGCAAAGTCTTGTTTTTCCTATGAAGGGCTGGGGGGGTCTCATTTCTGCTTCTGCTCATGATGGAGGGATGAAGACCAAAGGCAGGTTGGTGCAGTGCTGCTTTGGCCTGACAAGTGTCCAGCCCTGTTACTGCTGCTGTGCTGAGGAGGTGGAAGCCCAGGCACACAATTTCTCAAAGGCCAGGCTGCGTGAGGTGGACTGATCCTTTGATATGGGGACTGACGTACTGCCTTGGAGGCACAGCACAAAATACACCCTCTCTGCTATAGGATTTGAGTCCTTTTTCATCATTAACTGCCCAATATTGACATCACAGCAAGGAAAAGCAAGCCTACCTTCCTTCTGTCTTATGGCGTCCCTACCTTATGGTATGACAGATGCATTAACCAGTGCTGAAGCCGACACTGTATTTCATTCCCACAAGCTTCACCCAGATCCTAAGCAAGAGGCTGTGAGCCCCCGCCCTCATTCCCATCTTCAGTACTAGAGCAGTTTGCCAAACCCTGCAGGGTTATGGTGTTGACATAAACTGCTCTCACTTTGCTCCCACCCTTGTGTTTTCTGCCTTTTGTTTTCTCAGGCGCATGCAGCTGGGACAGTATCCCTAATGTAGCAAACACTGCTGCCCTCCAAAAGAGAAACCCAAATCTTCACACATTTGCTCGGGCTCAGATTTACTCACTTTGCTCTCATACTTCTTATCATATCTGAAAATCGAGGCACCTGAGAAGGAGAAAGTAAAAAAAAAGACAATAATTTACATTAATCCCGGCCGTGTCCTCTGAGACAGCTCCATCACAAATACAAGATGTTGACTCAATGCTCAGGCAGGACTTGTGGATTTTCCCCAAAGTGGGGAGAGGAGGAACAGAAATAGCATCACTCCAGTTTGGAGATGTGTCTAAGCACAGCCAGGAAGCAATGCCTAGAGACTTCTCCGTGATGAAGCCTTACTGCAATGGGAGACAAATTCTTCACCACCTATTGCTTAACTCCATCTATGCTACAAAGAAATGGACCTTACGAAGGGTTTGGCAATCCAGGACAGGACAGTTTTTAGCCAGTTCGGTGACTTTGCCAACCAGAAGAACAGCCCCACGCTGCTTTTCTCCAGCTCCCCTTTGCTGAAAGAGAAAAAGGTGTTTAGCTGAGCAGTGTCAGGAAGCAATCACGGTAGATCAGCTTTCATAAGGCCAACCCCTCTGAACAGCATATCCAAGTAACAAAAAGAGGTTTGCTCCATTCCTCTGGGCTCCTCTGATTCTTACAGTATTTGTAGGATATCATCACCCAATTTCCTTTCATCTGTCAAGGCTGGTAACAATCCCAAAGAGACCCAAGGTTCAGCTGAATTGCTTGATGATAAGCTTCCCAGTAAATCCCAGTGCATATCAGCCACGATCTACATCCAGTAGATCTGCTACCTGTATCCAGACGCTAACAGACCCTAGAGAGGATCTTCATAGAAAGACACTGATCCCACCAAACTGTTCCAGGCTATACTTACAATTTCTTGAGAAAGGAGGTGCCCCCATCTGCAAATACTCCCCTGATGCAGAAGTTAAAGATCATGTAGTCCACATTCATGAGTTCGAAGGGCACCAGCTGGAAGGACAATGGAGGAGGAGTCAGTGGCACAAGCACAAGCAAGTTGCGTGGGAGAAGACATTGACGGCTCGCAATGGGCCGAGCTGGGCTGAGGATTTCCTGACAAGCCCTCAGGAAAGCCTCCAGCATCTGAGGCTACCAGGTCCTCTCAATCCCATCCATCCTCCTCTGAAAACGCCATTTTCCCTTTGAGCAACAACTGACGAGTCAAAAGATACAGGATGGGCTTGGCCCCTTGATGTCCAAGCAGCCCCAAGGCACAAAAGTCCCTCCAAAACTGGCAGTGGGTGACAGAGAGCATGAGTCCGTGCTCCCCACTTCACTCCCGATTCTTATGCAAGGGTAAGGGGGAGGCATATAGCCACGACCATACCTCACGCACAGGAGATGACTAGCTGAAATGGCAGAGAGAAGGAAGGAGACACCCTCTGCTCAGCACCCCAGAAACACGAGACCCTAGAAATGGGTCTGGGTCAATACGGGACTGCTTGGCTATAAAAGATCTGCCATCTGCAACTACCCTTTTATTTTCTCCTTGGGTCCTTGTTTCCAGATACAAAAAAAAGGAGGTGGCTTTCCACGCAACATGCAGTAGATCTGTGGAAGTGCTTCCCAAAGGGTATGATGCAGAAGAGGTGAAATTGGCTTGAGAATAGACTAAACAAGTACTTGGACAACAGCTCATCACAGCCACTGAGGAGAGGTGGTCCATCAGGCTCAGGAAACACGCTGACCGGCCAGTAATCATACACCACCAGGACTGTAAGGTCCCTGCAGGCACTGCCTCGGGACCCCGGTTGTACAGCACCTAGCACAATGTGGATCTCAGCCAGGGTGTGAGTACATGCACCCACACTGCGGACAAGTCACACTCCCCAGCACGTGTTATGGATCGGGGTGGGCTCCCTTTTGTGTTCACCAGCACCTAAAGAGCACTGAGATCCTGCTGAGAGGAGAAATCAAGTTGCAGTATACAGAATTTCTCTCTTCCAGAAGCAGCTGTCTACTTTCATCAAATCTGTGGGAAGCTGAGTGGAATCCAGGCCCCCTTTCCTTGCCAAATTTGCTTGATGTTCAGCCATGGGTGAACATCAAAGACACCCAAAGACACGGTAGGAAGGAAGAATAGATGCAGCACGACCACTGGGTTCAAGCAACATCTTACCGTGTGGCCAGCATCCTCCAACAGCTGCTTTGTCTCCCGAATGGCACGTCTCATGGTAGGGCTTGGCATGGTGAAGAAATCGGTTTCGTAGTAGCCTATGCGGAGGGGCTGCGTGCTGGAGTACACCTGTGGAGCAAGTGAAAGCGCCGGCTGGAAGGATGTCAGCGGTGTCAGGAGCCAACAGTACACCCATGCCGCAGGGTTAGTCTGGAAAGCAGCACTTCTCTCGCCCACGTGCCCACCCACCGGTCCCGGAGGGCTCCCATGAGCCACTGGCGTTTTCAGCCTGAGCAACGGCACCTCTTCTCAGAGACATTCGTCCCCTTTGAGGTCCTTTACCTCTTCATTGAAGGGAAGGGGGGGCACTGTGCTGTCCAGGCTGAACATGTCCTCGCACAGGAGCGCCCGCATGCACAGCGCCAGGCTCTCCACGTCTTTTGCCATCGGCCCCACTGCTGCGACCACTGGAAGAGACCAGAAGAGAGCATTCATGGCTGGGGGTCTTTCAGGGGGCGTGTCCTGCAAAAGCAGGACCTCTTGGCATCCTTTTGACTTAAGTCCAGTCTTGGCAACAGTTCCTCTTTGAGAATTGGGCTGGGGATGCCTACAGGTGTCTTCCCACCAGCAGGCCCATCGTTATGGACCCAGAGTTGTTATCGATCAATATGTGCCCTGATGTCTCCATTTCATGATTTACCAAATTAAACAAAAAGCTTTGTCGATCACGACACAAGGACAGCATAAGACACCCCCTCTGACTGTTAATCACACCTCCCATGAAGCAGCAGCAGCCAACGCAGCAACCTGGGGGTTACAGGGTGTGTTAAGTTTTATCTGTTACACAAACTGCTCCTCTCGGCTCATGCATATTCCAGTTTTTCAGGAATCACGGTATGGGAGTGGATCTGTGAAAAAGTCCCTAAAAGGGAACCTGCTTCTCTCTCTGGACGCGTTGGAGAAGGTTCCCCAAAACCAGCTGAGGGTCCTTCTCACTCCTGCCCTATTGCCCTCCCTGGGGGACAGCCATCAGTTCCTACCTGCCTTCTGCCCAAGGACACCAGAAGTTATTCCTTTTTTACTGTGAAGAAAAGAGATACACACAAAATACAGCAGTGAGTAGTTTTCATTGAAAGGAAAGGCTTTCAGCAGTAGCAAGTGGTAATGAAAGCAATGTCCTCCTTTTGCAGATGTGAAGGCTGGCAGAAGGAAGAGCCAAGGGGAAGCCCAAGGGAGACCCAACCTACGCCAGAATGATTCATGCCCTGTCAGTCAGGAACAACCACACCCTTAGCATGCAGATGGAGAGGTTTCCCCATCTCCTTTCTGGAGAAACCAATGCTTCCCTCCATAGAGGCCCCAGAAAATGTCCGGGCAGGAGGGAGAAACAAGCCCTTCCCAGTTCAAGCCCTTCCCAGTTCCTTCCAAGTTTCCCCTTGCCCACAGAGGTAGGAGCATCCCAGCACAGAGGTCAGTAGGGTGGCAGGTGAGTCTCAGCAGAGACATCACTGCACTACTTGCAGTACCTGAGTCTGTTCCCAGTGGGTTTGAGTGCACAGATCCCACAGAAGGCAGCGGGGAAACGCAGACTCCCTCCTACATCTGTCCCAACGCCCAAGATGGATCCACCTCCACCTACAAGTGCCCCTTCTCCACCAGAGGAGCCTCCAGGGCTTCTGGTGTAGAGCAAAGGGTTGAACGTCTGACCAAAGATTAAGTTCTTGCAGTCATAGCTAGAGAGAGAGAGAGAGAGAGATCGCAAATGAGAGCAACATAGGTATCTGCTGATGTGGACCCCAGTCACTACAAAAAGACCTTCAGAAGATAAACAGATAATTCACTAGCTGTTACACTGACATCACTTAGTCTGAGGGAGCTTCCCGAAGCGCCCATGAAGACCACCAGCCTTTTCATGGCGGTCCCATGACCTGGATTCACTGCCGGCTGGTTTCAGTGTTGTCAAGCCTTCCCCAGACAGAACCCCTGGCAGCACAGATACATCAAGCCACCTGGAAAGCTTCCCTGTTCGGGTGGCCCCGAGTGGCACAGGACTTCCAAAGCAGCCCACCTGCAGCAGGTCCAGCCCCCCCGACCCCGACACGGGGGTGGCATTGCTGAGCCCCTGCTTGGGAACAGGCCAAATGCCAACTGCAGCAATATTTGAACATCAGAGTCCCCCCAGGAACTGGTGCAAAATCTGATAATCCCTGGGGCAACCTCTTTGTGTGGCTTTTTTTAAACATGGTCATTCATTGCCGTGTCACCTTAAGGAAGGCATTTCATATGGCTTGGGCAATAGTCATCCACAGAGGAGCTTTGCCAGAGTTCACTTGTCAGTACACAGAGACAGGGTGGCTGTCCAGCAGAGCACACCCAACCTCACACCGTATCAATGACATCAAGCGTGGTCTTGCCAGCTACAGCAGGAGGTTTGGGGGCAGGATAATTTAAGGTCATTAGCTTAACTAGGTAACTAGCTTCCCCTTCCATGAATATGTGTTTGCACTCTATAGTTAACAGGACCATCTCTGAGGGGTTAATTTAAAAAAAGAAAAAAAAAAAATAGGAAAAAAAAGTTATTTAAAAACACCCAGCACAGGAAAGAAAGGCAGCAATTTCTCTCCTTTTATTCTCCTCCTTTGCTTCTTTACTACATCTGGAACTAGAGTTAATTTTCATCCTCAGCGTAAATGCGTTTACTTTTTTAAGTAAAACTTAAAGACACTAGGGATGGGGACCAGGTGTTGTTATTTAAAAAGAAGTGGAAAATGAGAATTAGACTTGATAGAAACCCTCACTTGAGATGAGGGAGGGAGGACTGTCGCCATGCCGAGGGAATGGAGCACCCACCTACCTAATGAGGGACACAGGAACGTTGGTTTTGACAAACGGAATTGCCCCCTGTCTCCTGAGCACCTGCACCACCACGCTGTCCTCTGCCGCGGGTTTATTGAGGTTTTTTACAAACCCTAACGTGGAATCATGACCCTGGGAACACAGGACAACGAGGTTTGCAAATGGAGGATAGCAATTCCCCCTTCTCCTGTATTTTTTTTTTTTTTTTTTACACATATAATAAGCACGTGCATGCACCTCCAACAACCCATCCATCACACACACATTGCGTAGTATATGGGTAGTAAATCTGACCAGCCTTCGCTGTTGGCTCATACGGGAGACGGGCAGCAAACCCCATCACCTGCCAGGGCAGGAGATCCCACATCCGCTATGACAAAGTCAAGCCAGATGCTGAAGTCAAACCTCCCCCTGCCACCAAACTTCAAACCCCAGGGATCTCAGGATACACACAGTATTGCGCTGGCGGTACCTGGCAGTTGATGGAGTCTTTGATGCTGACAGGCACCCCATAGAGCAAACCCAGCTTCCCTGTCAGCTTCGCTTTCCGGAGCTGGGTCTCGCTTTCCTGCAGGTACTCCGTGATGCAGTTGGTTTCTGTGGCGATTTGGAGGGCCTTGGGGAAAGCAGGCAAAGCCTGCAGGTGAGACACAGCCTGCGGCGTTGCACAACAGCCTTCTGTTTTGCAAGGGACACCTGCCTCTTCCCCCTTTTCCACCTCCCCATCTGGGCAATCGGTACCAGGGCAGCCCTTTCTGTTCCTTTCCAAGGCATTTTCATGCCAAACTCCAAAACGGTGTCTGGACACAGGGAGGCCATAGCACCAGCTGGCGCATGAGGAAGAGAGGCGCTCAGCCCAGCAGAACACCAAGGGTTATTCTCCTGATTGAGCTTCTGGGGTGGCATAAAACGATAATCCCAAAGTGGGAACTCAGAAGGTGATCAGGGCATTATGGCAAAAGTAGAGAATGAAAGTGGACACCGAGTCTTTGAGGTTTACCAATGCATTTGGAGATTGGGGGGGAGACAACAGCAGCACTCTGCAACTTCCCTATAGATATACCTGCCCCTGGGAAGGTATGGGCTCCCCTAGGACGGTCTGGGCTCTCCAGATGCTGAGCTTGCTGCTCCCTTTTGCTCCAAACCAAGCCGAGAGCCACGGCAGCCAGATGCCCAGCTCTCCCCTCGCTCACAGAAAAGTGCAGAAGGGCCCAGCCCTAACCAGAGAGCAATGACAGCTCAGCAGCATTTGAACCAGGTTTGAACCAGCGCTTGAACCTTGCGCTGGGCTTCTCCCCAAAAGAGCCAGCCCCACTGTGGGTGAGATGCTGCCCCGCCGCCCTTGCTCCTCACCTTGCCCACGTAGGCATAGAAGACGTGCTCCGGAGAGAGGGAGCCATCCCGGAGTTTCTTGGAGAGCTCCGGCAAAGGCAGAGAGAGGATGGAAATCGTGTTCACGGAAGGATGCTATGGGAAAGGTTGAACAGGCAATGACACACCTCTACCTCTGCTGATGGGCTCCTCCTCCCCACCCCGGCGCCCACTGTAACCCATCCAAAAAAATATCTGCCATTTAGTGGCCAAATGCAATATCTGCCACAAGACCGCAATCCTGCTCCTACCTGATACCAGTGAGCATGGCGTGAAACCAGCAGGGCCAGTAGTAATCCAGGCTTTCTAAAGCCTTATCTTCCTGGCCAGACTGGTCTCACCAAGCACCTGCTGCTTAAGAGAAAGGCTTTTGTGCAGACTCGTTCGGACAGGTCTTGGCCAGGCCCGGGGGAACTGCTCGGTGCAATATTCTCTACCGAATTACAGCGGGAATTGGTGGCGTGGTTATAGACATCGCTCTAGCAAAAAATGAAACCGGGCCTGGTGCCAGCTCTTCTCCTGGCATCCCCAAGATATCCGACAGGGAAGCGCACAAACCAGGCAGCCCCTCGGCTGACAGCAGACACGTCATTTTTGGGTCAGCAGAGATTTCCTCGCCACCTACTGAAAACCATGAAAAAAAGCATCAAACCTCATCCCCCAAGCAGGACTCTGGACCCAAGCGAGTCCTTTCCAACTCCAGGTCAGGCAGGCTGACGGGATCACACGGGGCATGGTGCCATCGAGCCGGATTTCTGGGCACCGTGCCTCGGCACCGGTGGCATCGCGCCCCGTCCCTGCGGGCAGAGTCCTCGGGCTGCCCGGCTGCACTTTGGCCCCTGCTGCGATAACACGCTGCCCCTCGCCTTTCCCGACTGCCTCCCCAGCAGCCGGGCTGAGCCTCCTACCACGGCGGCAGAGGCCGGGAAGCTTTCAGACGAGGGGCAGGGACCTCTCCACGCTGCCGGTTACTGTTTGCTGCACCGGCTGCCCCAGGAAGCATTTCCTCCCCATCCCCTGCTAAAGAGGGGACGGCTGCATTGCTGGGGGGGGGTGGGTGGGGGTGGGGGGTGCGCCCGTGCGTGTGCATGCACACATATATTTAGAAAGCAAAAAAAAAAACCCCAAAACCTAAATCCCCGTAGCTCCATATGAGGAGCCGGGACGCCGCCTCGCAACCGGGCCAGCTCAGCGGGAGCAGCCCAGCAGCTGTCCCTTCCAGGCAGACCCCCCCCCAACCCCCCCCCCCCCCACCCCCGCCCCGCCCGCAGGCCGGGCTGCACGGCCGCTGTCCCCGGGGCTACGCTAAGGGGAAGGGGCCAGACCCATCGGCAGCCTCTTCCCCCCCGCTCCCCGCCCCGGGGGTGGAGGGGAGAAGCGCGGCTTATTGCACCCACCTGCTCCCGAAAGCACCGCACAGCCATCTCCATCTGCACCAAGCTCCGCTCCTGCCTCTGCCGAGCCTCCTTCACCTTCCTCCAGAGCCCCCTTCGCCGCCGCCATCGCAGCAGCAGCAGCAGGAGCTGCAGCAGGCTGGCGGCCGAGCAGCAGAGCAGGGCGGGCAGGGGGACCCGCATGGCGGGGCTGGCCGGCCGGGCACCCCGCTCCGCTCCGCTCCGCTCCGCTCCTCCCGCTCCCCGCCCCGCCGCCGGCCGGGCCCGAGGGCAGCCGCTGGCCGATGGGGAGGTGGGGAAGAGGGAGGCAAAACCTGGGGAGGATTCCCGGGCGGGAGAGGGTTGAGCTCGCTGGGGAAGGATTTCGCCGGCTTGCAGCTCTGCGAGCAGCAGCACGGGTAGGGAGGAGGAGATTTGGGAGCAGGACGAGGTCCTGGATGAGAACTCACCCCTCCCTGTGCTGGGTGGTCTCCCTCGGATCGGGTTTATTTTGCCGTTCCCCACGCGAGGCTTTGATCTCCTTGTAATTTTTCAGCCTCCCTGGGGATAGTCTTGGCTAGGAGCATCAAGGATGGGGCGGGGGGAGGTGGGAGTCCCAAAGATACCCGGCTCCCTTGCGTTTCCTGAAGCCGAGCAGCTGTGCGGGAAAAAGAAACAATGAATGTCCCGGCCTGTGCCCAGTGGAGTCCACTTCATCACTGGTGGAGCATGGGTGTGCCTGTGCTTCGCTGAGCGCGGCGGCTTCTGACACAGAAACCTGGCATCCCTGCTCAGGCAGGGGAGTGTTTGCCGGAGGCTTGCAGTCATTCTGAGCTACACTCCGGAATAATTTCTTTGTCACCAGCCCCACATGGGGTCTGTCCTTAAAAAACCTCCACCGCTTGCAAAAGTTCATCAGCAAGTATTTCAAGTTATCCAGTTCAGACGCTGCCCCTAAGATTGCGGAAAACCTGATGGGCAGAGTTTGGGGTGTCTTCTCCTTTCCCCCTGCGTCCCAGCAGGATGAGCTGTGCCTAACCCACCCCCGGGCAGGTGCTGAGCTAGAAAACGCAATGCAGTTACATGTCCCCAGATCTGATTTTCCTGGTGTTCCTGCTCAGGCCACCGGCGGCTTTACTTCAAGCTTCAGGCCGTCAGGGCTACTCCGGCAGCACCTGAGTGGCTTGTGCCAGAGCCTGGCTCCCCTCGAGGGAGATGCTGTGCTGGAGGTACGGAGCGTCCTGGGACTGAGGCTGTCTTTGCTGAAGGATGTTGAAGCCTCGGAAATATTCAGCCCCCAATGAACTCGTGGCCTATGGCTTCTTGCTCTGTATTTGAGGATGAACAGTTCCACGTTATGTGGGTCAGGGAAATTACGTGCAAGAACAGCCTTTTTTCCCCAGTGTTTTTTGGGGGGCTTTTTTTCTTCTTTTTTTCTCCCCCCGCCCCGCCCCCCTTCAAACTGTGGAGCCCAGAGTTTATACAGTACATGCATACAGCTTATACAGTAATGCAAGCTTCCAAGAGCACTGCAGTCCCATGCATGCAGACTGCTCAGGGCACAAGAAACTGCAAGGGGAGCGGGGTTGCTGGGGGTGCCCTCGCAGTGAGCCAGGAGGATGGAATCAGCCCGAGGCTGGTGAGAGCAGATGCTGTGATCCCTGTCTCCTCCTTCCTTCTTTCTCACGCCGGAGGCTGCACGCTCTCCTCAGCTGCACTGATCTTGCCCCTTGGCAGCACAATGCCAAAATAGGGCTGTTTCCCTGCAGGCTGTAAAACCAGGTGCACCCGAAGTCTTTTAACAAGAGAACAAGAAAGGTGGTGAACTTTGGAGAAACAGGAGTTAAAAACTAGTTCTGGTGGAAGACAAAATTACTTCTCCAACCCTCTTCCCCCTAGTTTAAACCCTGCTTAAAATCTCTCATGCAGGAACAGTTTTCAACTCCTGCAGTTCAGCTTGTCAAAGGGAAGAAAACAAAATACGAGCTTTATGGCTGGAGCGCCTGTGCCTCCAGGAGCTGCTGCTGGAGACCCCCCTTCTCCCCTCTTCCAGGCAAGTGTATGGGGGTGAATAAATTGGGTTGAGGCAAAACAGTGGCAAGGCTTGGATCTCTGCTGGGGCCAGCCAGCTCCAGGAGGTTAACCCAGGGCATGGGAAACCCCAAAATTCAGCGGTCTCTGCTGTGGCCCAGCTGCCAGCAGAGATGGGCCAGCAGACGGGACAGGGCAGAGGACAGAGGAGCTCCAGCATAGGCAGGTGGTGGCTGGCATTGCCTAAGAGGGCTAAAATGGGTCTGGACTTGCTCCCCATGGGCTGAGGTGGGGTGCCAGCTGCTGGCTTGTGGGGGGAGTGATGCCCTGATGTCCCTTTGGGACACTGGTGTGTCCTTGCCAGATGAGCAAGTGGAGCTTTTCTGCTGTTATGTCCATAGGACTGCTCATACGCTGCAGCAAAGGGAGCCTGAATCCTGGGGTGCTGGAAACGAGGATGGATCCTGCCCCTGCACCTCCTCCGCTGCCTGGCAGGGCTGGAGCCTGCAGCTAAGGGAGGTCAAAAGGATCAGCCGGATCCATTGCCCACACCCCTCCCTGTGTCCACAGAGCAGTGGCTGGGCGGGTACCACCCCACCCCAGAGATGCTGTAACCCTGTGGTTAGCAAATGAGGGGCAGAAAGGCATCATCTTCTTCTAACTGTGACACGTCACACACGACCAGCTGGACCGGCTCGAGCTGAAGGACCAGCTAGCCCCCATTCGTCTGACACCAGAGCAGACACTAAGAGCGTGACAAACACACAGCAATGTTTTCCTTAATGCTGTCTCCTGGCATCTGGAGGGCTGTGGCTTCTCAAGCCAGACGTTAGGTTTCAGTGACTAATAGCTGTGTGCTCGTACAGATACTTCTGGTGTGCAGAAATCTGATTCTGGCACTCAGCATCCTGCAGCAGGGAGATCCACAGTTTATCCACTGGCTACAGGGAAGTGGCATCTCCTGTTCGCTGCCCTCAGCCGATGTCATTTGCTGCCCCTTATTTCAGAAGAGGCAATAAGAAATTGTTCGCTGTTCACCCAGGAATTCATACACTTCTGTTCTTCCATTTCAACCTTCTGCTTTTAGGCTGTTTCCCAGAGGTTAACAACCTGCTCCTGCCACCAGCTGCCAGTCACCCCCTTCCCGGGGATCTGGCCCTCTGAAAGAAGACCTAAGCTTCATTTACAACAGCCAACAGTCCTTCTTGCTTCATTTCTCCTCTCCTTGTAGGTTCCCGACACTCGAGTGGGATTCGTCAACATGATCTACAAGAAGGTAAAGCAGCTCCTCTCAGAGCTGGAGTTTAACCCCTGCAAGAAGGTTGTCCAGCAGCTCAGGCAAGAGGTAGTATCACGTGGGAGCGATTCCTTTTGCCCCTGCAAGAAAATTGCGTGTCTCAACCAAGTTGTTCACACAGTGACACCTTCGCTGGTCACTCTGTAGTCCCCTCTGCCTGTAGAAGATGCTTGTCCTCCTCACTGATTGTGCTCCAGAGCTCTGGCAGTGGGAGGGCTGGTTGCTCCCAAATCTGCTTCATGCTGGAGTATCCAAGTTACTGTAAGCAGGTTGAACACTTGGTTTGTGCCAGCTTTGTGGACACTGTTCTGAAGCAGATTAGGGATCACTCACGTATTTTCTCCACCAGCAGAGCGGAGGAGGAGCTGACCTGGAAGAGGACTGTGACTTGCATGTGCAACTTGCAGTTGGACAAGCTCTCTTGTTCCTTGTGTACCTGGCAGCGATCACATGGTAGCTTGATGGAGAGTGAGGAAAAGTTGAAGAGGTCACACCAGTGGGGTCCCCAGGATGGGGAGGACCCTTTGGGAGATCCATAAGATTGCTGAAGACACCTTAAGCAAGTAGTTTCAGGCTTTGAAAACCTTCTTGCTATACAAATGGCTGAGTGGGGACGCGTTTCTAGTAGTGCATGTGTTACAGCATCTTAAATCCAAACAGCTTTGCATTTCACGTGAACATTAAAAAATAAGAAAGAAAAAAAAAAGACAAAGAAAATGTAAGTGGCGAAAATTACTCTTGTAGTTGTTTTTTACACAGCTGAATGAAGATAATTTTATTGGCAATTGTGAGTGATTACAGTATTATCTGCCATCAAAAAAGTTATTTTTTGAATGCTAAAGGAATTAATGATACATAAAACTGTGCTTAGATTGAGTGCATTCATCAGCAGAAATGCCTCATGCTGGCACTGCTACACTGTAATTACTCCAGCCGCTCAGAGAAAGAGAGTGGGAGATCGGGGGCTATTGTGGATACTGCCAAAGATTTACATGCATTTACACGCTGAGCTGCTCTGGTGCTCAGAGAAGGGGAAGCAGAGCCAGGGCGGCAAAGCTGGTGGGGGGGACACACACACACAAGTTTTGCCCCTTCTTTTTCTTTATTGTGCATTACAGAGCGAGGAATGGGGGGGGGTCATCTCTGTGTTTAAAACTTTACAGGGTGAAGCCAGTATGGAGAAAATGGTTAAACGCTTCTCAGAATAGCAAGGGATGAGCCCAGGCTTTACAGGATGCTGCCTATGGTGTGATGAATTGATAAAGCGATTCCTGGGGTCACAGGCAGTGATTGCCCAGCCTTGGGAGACTGATGGTTTTGGTGGGAACAGTAGAGGTGGTGTCCCCAAGAGACGTCTGCTCACGCCACGCGCTTCGAGCGAGCCCATCGTGCTGCCACATCAGCGGGGCTGCGAGCGTGGGTACGTCTCAGCGGGGACGGGGTGAGGGAACCCAGAAGAAATGCTGCCCAGCTTGCTCCACGCCTTGTGGCGCTTCAGCAAGGAGACATGATATTGGGGGGGTTGTTTAGAGGCTGGGGTATTGCCGGAAAGGCTGTTGCGGGGGTTGTGAGCAAACTGTGCGGAGCAGCAGGATGCTTACCGTGATGCAAAGGATTTGGAGGGGCTTTTAAAAGACGGGCGGTGGGTTGCAGCCCCTTTATGGAGCCCGCGGGCCCTCTCCAGTGATGGACCCGTGCCCCGCTCAAGCAGGGGGTCTTAAAACCTTCCGCGATCTCCATCTTCTTGTGCGCAGCTGCCTTCTGAGCCGTATCGTGAGCTAAATTAACGGAGGCAGCGGAGCACAGACCCCTTCCAGCCCACGGGGGAACACCGGGCCAGGCACGGTGTGCATCTCTTGCTGCTCCGAGAAAACCTCGCCGCTGGATGCTCCTGGCCTTTCGGGTGAGAGCCAGCAGAGAGCAGGATTGAGCTGCTGGCCTGGCAGAAATCTCCGGCTCGGAGGCTTTTGAGCCCTCAAACCCCGCGCTGTATACTCCGAACTGGCGACGAGTGTTGAAGGAAGCAGAAAGCCCTTTTCTGGCTCTTTGAGTGATGGGACAGCCCGAGCTTTCGTGGGGAGCAGTGCTTTGATTTCAGACGTTTTTAAGTGCTCTTATAAAATAATGGGAGATGTGCCGTTGGTCCGTCTGGGCTGGGGTGGTTTTGCTAAGGGGAGCATCCCAGCAGGGCTTGATCCTGCAAACTGTCGGTGCTCAGGAGACCTGCGCCTCTGCTGCTGCCAGGATTTCTTGCAGTGTCCGGGACCCTGCGCCTCAAATCTGGCAGGCTGCCTGCATGTTCGAATGAGCTAGGGCATCTCCACCCTCTCTGACTGCATATTGCAGAAAGGGGGAAATAATTACTGTTATTTGTGTTTGAAGCCCCACAGGCCAAGTTTTGATGTTAACAGGGGCAGCCCCAAGTTTAATCTTGGCCGTCTTTGCCCAAAGCAATGTTATTCCATAGTCTGGGGTCAAGATTTAAGTGGGGTCTGGAGTCATAGCAGGGTCCTGAGCCCTTGGACATCTGTGAGTGTGACTGGGCTGAATCCAGACCTCTTTGGCCACTGGTACTGTAGTTTTCCTTGCCTGGAAAAAAGCACATAACCCTATTTTTTTTTTTTTTGAGAGCCCTCCTTTCTGAACAGGCCAGGAGAGGGAGACAGCCAGCCAGTTACTGCACAGCCCAGATTTCCAGCTCTCCCTGTTTGCTCTGGGACGGGAGCAAACACACTTAAAATACACACATTGATTTTTCCCAGAGGGAGGGTTTAATCTGTGCAGGCCCCCGGGTGACCTGCAAATTACATTTACACAAGCAGGACGGGCATCGGACAGGAGGGGAAACTGAGGCACAGAGCAGGCCCATGCCTTGGTGGAACTGGTTGGTGGCATCCTTCTTCTTGAGGACTTCCTGGGCCCTATTGCAGGTTGTGATTGCTCTGTGTCGACGGGTGTAAACATCCCTGTGGTCTGGGGTGGGTCCACCAGGTGGGCTATGGGGGGGCATTTTAGCATCACCACAGATGTCACCCCTACAGGGAGACACAACAGGGATGCACCTCCTGCCCCGTCCATACCGAGTGTCTGCGCAGTGTCTTGCACAACCAGCAGCTGGTCCCTGGTTCAGCCCCGCCCATGGAGAAGTGGTGGGGACCCCCACCTGCGGGCCAGCTGTTGTTGGCGAGCGCACCCCAGCATTGTGGAGGTACGCGGGGCATGAACATGCACAGGCAGCGGTGGGGCTGGGGGCCCTCCCTCACGCCTGTATGTCATCTTCCCGGGGCGATCGGAAGGCTGCAAAGCACCGCGGCCCCTGCGCGCAGCAAACAAGTCGATGGATTGATCGGTCCCTCCCGCTGCCCGTGTTTTCCCTCCCCCTCATCTCTCCTGGGCGAAGGACTGGTGAGATCACCCCTGTGTTGAAAATAAATAAATAAATAACCAAATAAAAATGCTGACGTGGAGAAGTCAATCAGCTTTGTGTGGCCTTGTAATATCTCATTTTATCCGCGCCACGCTTTATTAAATTCTCATAAACCTGTCAATGAGGACAGATACCATTTCAGTTTACCCCATTAGTTCTACACAATGACATCGGGGGAGAGGAAGATGGGGAGGTGGGGGGGAGGCACTCGGCACGGAGAAAAAAGGAATGAATTTAAAGACAGAAAAAAAGAGAAAACCAGAGCGAAACTCAGCTTCGTGACAATAATGTAATAACATCAGTGCCCAGGGAAAGTAATTGAATTAAGTGGCTTTTGTTAATAGTTTTAAGATTTAGAAATGTAAATAATAGTTAGGACTCTTTAATGGGACTCTGGTTTTAGGTAACTGCAGCCCTGAGAATGAGAAACGCTTTGCTGCTTAATATGATGTCAGATAGTTTTGTTACTCCGCCGGTTTCATGCCTGCAAAGCATATTTTGCAGTTTTAAAGCCGGGTGTGTTTATCATCTTTCCTTTCTAACTTCAGATGGAGCTTAATTCAGGAGTATTTGCATGAACCCTTCTTAGCCAGTCCCTATCACTTATTTGCACCGCCAGGAATAAAGTATTATTTCTCCCGAGCTGCTTTGGAGAACTTCCTGACTGCAGGGTTACTCTGCTGTGAAGCCTCCTGTCTATTTACATGTTCATTAAAGGCAGGCGGCAGCGGGTGCTCTCTGCGGCAGGGCCGGACTCGGCTCCCGGGAGTAACGCCGTTGGGAGCAGTGATGTTACACCGGGCTTAGGCCAGTGGGGATGGAGAATCCAGCCGACAGGTAGGATGAGCCGGGCGATTTAGAAATGACTTTCATGGGAACTCGTTCTGCTTAAAATATTATTGGATTTTCATTTAGGAACCTATCAAAGTGCAAGAATAAAGTCTGAGCTGCCTAACCCACATAGGTCTAAACAAACAGTCCTCCCTTCTGCTCTGGGATCTGACGGCTCGCGGATTGGAAAGGGTCCTTCGCTAAGGCAAGGGCTGAGCCCCAGGGAAACCCACCGTGCCAGGCGGGATAGGGGGCTTTGCATTTCCTCAGGCTGAAAATCTCCCCCGTTGCAGGGTGAAGGCAGATGCCCTTCCTGGCGCTCCCCGGACTGTGCCGCGGGGATGCTGTCTTCCCCACTTGTCCCCTTAACTCTGCCCACTGTTGTGTGGGCAGCAGCCGCCCGGGCACCTGCAGCTCCACTCCTGCCGTGCAGGGAGGCAAAAAAAAATCTCTCCGATGGCTTTTCCTCCAGCCCAAAAGCAAGTGAGCAGCTCTGCATACACTGGGTCACCCTAACACCTCCTCGGGGGAGCCACCTTCTCGTTTGCTTCACTCGTAACCTGCGGTGGTCTCTGCTGTTGAATGGCTTCAGCTCCACTGCTGTGGCTGGAGAGCCTGCCTCACGGCTGCAAGCTCTGCTTTCGATCCGGTGAGATCTCAGGAGAGTACACGGCCTCAAAAGCCTTCCCCCATCACCTTCATAAGCCTTCTCCCATCACCTTAATAAACCTTCTCCAATCACCTTCATAAGCCGTCCTCCATCACCTTCAAAACCCTTCTTCCATCACTTTCATAGGCTTGGCAGGAAAGAAAGCCTAAAAGTCCCAAGCCCAAGCCAAACTTGACCCAGCTCACATAAGCGAAGGAGGGAGTTGTCAGATTGTAAATGCAAAAATAAATGGTAATAAAGTTACACATTTCCTCCAGAGGGGTTCTTAAGTAGGTTGTTTGCAAAAAAAAAAAAAAAAAGAAATATTTCAGTTCCTCCCAGAGAATTTGAGAACAGGTTTCTCACTGCTGTCCATTTGCTGTATTGCTGTACTTCAAGTAAAGCTGGAGTAGAACAGAGGGGTTTGTTTCTTCCCTTATGGAAAAATAAAATAAGAACTAGAATGATGTTGCAATTAAAACAACAAATCCTTCATTAGAAAAGAAAACCCAACCACCCTGTCAATGATCAAATTCTTAAAAACAGCCCCTGACTTAGCAGTTTCCCTCTGACGGGTCGCTTTTTTCTGACCGAGCCACCACGGCACTGACCGTGGCAGCGGGAGAGGCAGCTGCAGGCGGGGCTCCTGCCCTGGGCTCTCCCGTGGGTGCTGCAGCCTCAGGCGGGGTGCTGGGTCCCAGCACAGCCCCTTTCCCGGGGAGGCTGTAATGCAAACAGAATCGGTGGCTTTCCTTCCTCTGCAAAGAAGAGGGGGACAGAGGCTTGGAAATTCGGGGGCTCGGTGGTTTCTGTGCTTCACCGTTTCCCAGCAGAGGTGGGCTGCAGGCTCAGCTCCTGCCTCTCTTCCCCGGGTCCCGCTGGGTTGCTGCTGTGTCCTCAAGCAGGACTACAGCATTTTTCTCCCTAAGCCGAATTCTTGCTGTCTTGTGTCCTTCCAGGGAACAAGTGACCTGCGTTGGAGGAGAAGAGCCGGGGACCTGGGAGAGGGATGATGTCCTCCTCTGCCTTTGGCAATGCGAGGGGCCGCTCTGGCTCCCTGCGTGGAGGGAAGGGACAGCTTCGACTGTAGTCCATGGCTCTGCTTTGCAAGTCGGGGTGCTCTGCAATGCAGCAGGATAGCAGCCGGAAAGAGATTTAGACACCCCTATAGACAGGTGGGAACTATTTAACGCTTGGAGAGCCATTAAATAATTTGCCACGGTAAGACCCAGGCAATGCTATTTTCTGCAGATAAAAAGCAGGTTATTTTTCATTAGCTGCAAAAAGGCTGTTGGTGGCGGTGAAACTTGCCACTGGGTCTGTAGCTTGACACAATGCGAGCAGACACAAGCAGTATCCTAAAAATAATTGAAATCCACTGAGGGCTGTGTTGAACTGCTTTTTTTTAAGTGCATCAGGTGAAGCAACAAAGGGATGGGATGACCCTGATTCAGGAAACGGTGCTGAGGGATGGCGAGGCACATATGCATTGAACGGGAGATGTGAGCATGCCGGAGCTGCTCCCAGTCCACCAAAACTGCGTGTGGATGGGAGCCTGGTCCTAGCTGCAGCATTTTGTCCAACCAAGACTGAAATGCATGTTTTTTGGTGGGACTGTCCTGGGATTGTCTTCACTGACAAGCTCCCTGCTCAGCCAGGAGCCTGTTAGAAGCAGACAAGGGAAGAACAGCCCTGCGAGCCAAAGAAATCAACTCCAGATGATTTACATGGAGCATGAGGGGCACCAGAAGGACAGCCAGCCCAGAAAATGAGATTATAAACTATCATCCCCTGTTACACACTGGGACGTGGCTACAGGGTGGCCCTCTGGCATCATTCAGGGAGGCAGCCGTGGTCTAGTCGTGAAAGCAGAAGGCTTTTGTCTCCTCAGACTGGAAAATCCCCCATCCTGAGGAGTGTCTGAGAACAGATTTGGTTTCTGCCTTCCCCCCTGTAGCCCTTTCCTCACCTGTGTGCAGTGCCTGACACCTTTAGAGGCCACAGGAACATCCTAACTGGTCACTGCTGCATCTTGCTGTCCCCATGGCATGGTCTGGAGATGTCCGTGAAGTCAAGGCAGGATTGGCAATCTGGTGGACTGAGATGGCGGAAGAGAAGAAGCCCTTCCTCCAGCTGGCCAGGTCCTACGGAGTGTAGTGCCCAAGGTGGACCCACTCCTGTGGCTGAACTAGCAGCTCTGGGGCTGGTGGTACCTGCGGGGCATTGCTCTGAAGTAGTTTAAACATAGCCTCTTTTGAGGAAAGGGGATACAGGAGCCCTAATGTGGATGCACCAATTCACTTAAACTGATTTAGAGTTCAAGCAAGGCCAGAGTTGCATTTGAGCTAAGAAAATGCAAAACAGCCCATCTGCCGACCTAAGTGTGAGACCCACTGGTAGAGGCTTGGACGTTTAACGTTCTTCACCTCTGCGATGTGAACTGATAGGAGGAGAGAAGAAGCTCAAAAAGGAGTCCTCAGAAGAGGCAGAGCCCGGTGTTTAATCTGCACTGGCATGGAGATGGTTAATAAGATAATCTCCGGGCCCTCTAACACAAAGAGAAAGTGAGGTTTCTGATCCATAAAGGATCAGTCTGCAGGAAGCCCCATCAGACTCCTCAGCGTGAAATTACACCACAGCAGGGGGGTACAGTCCTGCTACTGTACAACATTAAAGAGATGAATTAGGACTTGACATTCATGTGCTTAATATGCCTATCCCTGGCATTATCCCACAAGGACCAGTCACCACCAAGGACTTACGGTCACCGGGTCTAGGAAGGTATTTAGGGTTGCTCATTTGCTTGCTCCCAGAGCCAGGCTATCTGGCTTCTCCATCTAATCTCTCGGCATTAGGAGCAGAGGGGAGCACAGCCCGGCTCCTCTATCTCGCAGCAATCTGGTCTGGTGAATAAACACCGGGTGCACCCTTGTTGCTCGAATAAATCAGAGCGATCCTCTGGACTGGTGAGTGTCAAACGAGGGAAACAACACGATGCACATAAAATCATGATTTGGTCCTCAAAAGGCTGAGAAAAGGGGAAAGAGCCAGCCCTGAAAGTATGTCTCTGGGATAGATGCTGCTAACAAAAAATAACTATTTACTGGAAAGAAAAGCCTTAGCAGATCTGTATTAGAAATTATTTGAACTGGGTTAGCCTCCCCAGTGTTAAACTCGTTGGAGGTGTGCCTTGGACAAACGTGGGCACTCTGAGCTACTTTACCGAACGGGCTTTGCCAAGAAGCCAGAGCCTTTCCAAGCCCCATCTCTGGGCTGTGTGAAAATTCCCGCCTGTTTGTACTCTGAGCCAGGGCAGAGTGCTTTTGGTTTGCTTTTTATCCATGAAATATTTTTCTGAGAACAAAATTTTAGGGGGAGGAGAGAATCTACTCCAAATTCTGGAAGAAATAAAAAGGAAAGTGTTGGCTACAAGGCTGAATAGTTCCGTTTTTGAGCTGATCATTTTCCAAGCGAAAATCCAAACTTTTTTCAGAAAGTGGCTGTCCCGCAGGAAATTCCTGATTTCACGGGTGTGCCGCACTTCTGGCAAGAGCACTTGCGATCAAGCTGATTGAAAAGCTATTCAATTGGAACCGTTTTAAGACCGAACTAAAATTTGGCAAGGTTAGTGGGGGGGAAGCATGGACAGGCCCAGGAGAAATAAATGAGAAGCAGAGTCCTCCCAGAAGCTGATTTTGCAATGGTCTGGCATGGAGAAAGGGCGAGAGCCTCCCCGGCACGAGGACATCCTTGCGGCTGCGATCACATTGTGCGGCACGTGGGCGCTTCGCAGCCCACAAATCCTGCTCCTCCGACTCTCCTCTTCAACTGTTTTCCCTGAGGAAAGGGGAGCAAGAATATGGTGGGATCCTGGGTCTCATCCAGACATGGAAGTGGTGCTCAGCCTGAACATACTGAGCATGACTGTGCAGGACCAGTCCGGAGCGTGGCCGTACAAAAGCATCTCTTGTGTCGGACACAGCGGGTGCCCAAATTTGTAACCCATTTCTACAGCACTTTGAATACAGACACATTCTTGCTTGCCCTGCTTGAGAAGGGATATAGCAGAGAGGTCACTAGGCAAATTCATGGAAAAAAAGGCGAATTGGGCCTCTCAAACACAAAGCTGTGGTATCGATATGGGGATTGTACCACCATGCCTCTCTTCTGGTTTGTCCTGCTCTCTGCAGAGCTCATGGTGTCCCATGGGGGTGGAGATGAGGATTTCTACAGACTCTTTTTTCCCTTAGGCACAGACTTTGTGGGAATATTTTTCTACTTAAATGTAAATCAGAGCTAACATTGTCTTGGGTGAAATCAAATAACAATTTATAGCCAGATATCTTTACTCTTTTCCACGTGATGGAAGTTTTGGTGCTGGGCTCATACATCCTGACATCAAGCCAGGCATGGAGGTGCTTCTTGGACATATAGAGCAGTCTCTGGTGAATGCAGTTGCCACCAGATAAGCAACAAATGGAGTTAATGGTTGAGGTAGCTGAATACTCCATCTCTGTGGATAGGATGTGCTCCCCCCAGTTGTTTTCTCTGCCTAGAGGCACCATCTAGGCAAGTGATGTGTGGTCACCACCCCATCTCCCAAATCTTCAACAAACTAGTCCTCAAGTCCAAATAAACGCTTTCAGGATAAAACCGGAAAGGAACTTTGGATGCTGAAAACTGCCCAACATTTTGGTTGTCCCATGGTCTAGATGAGGCATACAGAAAGCGTTCCCAAACCCATTCTGTTGATTTGAAATAAATCCCAAGAAAAACATCCCTAAGTAAACCAAAGTGTGGAGTCTGATGGAGCACTTTTGCACCTGAATGATAAATCCCCATTCTCCAAAAGAGTGACAATTTTTTTTAGTGTGCTTGGCTTTTGTCTCCTATGAAATTAGAAGTCTCCCACTGAGGGTTGGGTTTCATGTCTGGGTCACAGTTTCTACAGAAAGGAATTTTCATTATGGCCTTGGAAACACTTAAGCCTCCCTGTGCAACTGATCTAGCTGAGCTTTTCATAACCAGCAGGACCATGGATGCCATCAGCAATCAGGGGTGAAATCTCAAGCAACCTGAGAAGGAGGTATGAGCCTTAGGATGAGACAGGATCTCATAGCGAGATTAACATGGACCATGAGGGTAATTAACCACAGTAACTGTTTGCTGAAGGTGGGGTTGGGGGTTATCTCCTTGTTGGCAGACTTCAGACTGGCGGATGGATTCCCTGTTTCAAGGGGGAGTTAATTCACCAAAGTCCTTTGGCTTGTCATGTGCAGGGTGACAGACTAGATTATGAAGCTGGAACAGAGGTTGGGGACCAGTCTAGCAATAGCTGAGTCCTCAGGCCACACAAAGTGTGAGAAGTAAATAACTATTCCCAACATATCAAATGACGTGGGAGAGAGAGTGTATCCCAAAGAGACATGAGATCTCTGAACTTCTCGCAGGGCATAAAACCCCAGATATACTCTGATCAGCAAAATTCAAAGAATATATTTCTAAGCCTGGGGTTTACCCTGTTTTCTGAGGACATAGTGAAGGGACCAGTTCCTGCTCTATCACAGCCTTTTATATAGTTAAAGCAGGCGTGTATCTGAAACTCCCTTTGCTTTTCTCTCTCCAGGTTACACAACATCAGTAGTCTTAAATTTTTTTAATGGATGCTGTTTTCCAGTTATTTTCATTATTTTTCTCTGGACTCTCTCCAGCTAATACACATCTTTCTGAAAGTGGTGCTCAAAACCAGACATGTTTTTCCATCTCAGGTCCAACCAGGGATGAGTAGAGATATGCATCCACATGTCCTATGGGCTCTATCAGGGTTGTCCATGATTGTAAAAGTACCTTAGGGGTATGGCTTAAATCAAGCAGTTACACTGAAAATCTGTGACAGCAGTTGTGTAGACGGAAAATGGCACACTCTTTTGTGATTTTTCACTCTTCTTGAATGTGATGAAAGTGTGGGATATGCCTCGTGACCTCCCCGCCACCTTTCTCTGCGTAGGCAAGATGCCAAAACCACAAAATTAGTTAAAAGAAAGCAAAGTAACTGCTGTAAGGTGGACCTCTTAAACAGCGTGCTATATTGAAAGGTTTTCCGCATTGAATAAAACAAGTTTTGACATATAATTGCAAGAGAAAAGAGCTGTAAAGACTCTACCACAGCTCATACGCTGATAATGGGTGATGATCCATTGCAATCTAGCTGGGCTTTTGAGGCTTGGGGTAAATCTGATGAGCTGTAATTCTAGAGCATCAAAGAACATACAAGGATATTCAGTCTCCTTTAACAAACAGGAAAACCAGAACCAAGAATGCGAAGCCTTTTCTCCAAACCACATGTAATGGGGCAGCAGAAGCAACAGCAGTGAGGCAGGCATCTTTGACTTCCCCAAGGTCAAGGCTGCCTGAGTTTTTGAGTTCTCTAAGGGTGGAGACCCCTCGCCTCTGATGTCCTGCCCCAGGGCTGTACCACTGTCCCTGTCAGGAATTCCTACTGCTCAGTCCAGATCTCCCAAGCTGCAAGTGGTGGCTTTTGTCCCTTGTCATACCATTGTCTTATACCAGAAAAATTTGGCTCCATCATCTTTGCGCCCTTCTTGGAGCAGCTGCCAGCTGCAGCTTCTATAAAGGGCTAGGAAGAAAGTGCTGATGGAGCTAGTGTGGATGCAACTGTGAACCAGAGCCAGCATGAAAGATGGTGATCCTGGGAGAGTTAGCAAGGGGATCCTTTTGCAGTTCTAGGGATAACAGCGCTCTCAGTTATCTGCGCTCTCTTTAATGACCTAGATTCTCTGTGCCTTGTTGTAAGGCAGTTCCTCTTGAATCACAGTATTTAGAGCAATGACTTGGGTTGGAAGGTGTCTTTGGAGGACATCTGGTCCATACCTCGCCTTGGTCATGCTAGACAGCATGTGAAGTTGGGGCTGGTAGGAGCTCACCCTTCTTCATTATCTGCACAGTAAGCAGAAAGCAGGTCCCTGGTTTCTAGAGGACTGAAGTGAGGCAGGATGGAGAGACTGGCATTGTCCTCAGAGTCCCACCTTTTCCTCAGCCCCGGAGGCGTAGCACACGGTCCTGTTTTAATTATACAGCAGAGGAGGCTCACAGTTGTGTGACAAGCTTCTCATGGGCTCAGATGGAGGCTCCTTCCATGCAGGAGTTGGTAACCTATCTTGGTAAGTTCTTCAGGGCAGGCCACGGGACTTACGTGTCTCTGAGTGCTGAAGGCTCCTGCTTCTGATGGGAATTACTGGGAGCTCCCAAATTACGTTCACTCATTCCATTTCTACAGCAGACTTCTTGCGTGCTGCTGGGCAAGTCCCTCGGTGTCTCACCGTTTCTACTTCCTACCAGGAAGATGTCCTCTCCTTCTCCCACCTCCATCTTCACTATTTAGGTGATGCACCTCTCTGAGGAACGGGTTAGAAAGATGTGTATCAGCTGGAGACACTCCAGAGAAAAATAATAAGAATAACTGGAAAACACTCAATGGCTATGTACAGCACTTTGCACCACCAGGCTTTCATCCTCCCGAGATAAAAAAAAGCCTCAAGCAGGATAAAAAATAAATACTAAAAATAGCATGCTGCTGAGCAGGTTTGTGGGGCCGCTCTGCGGAGAGCCAGCGAGGCAGCCCGTAGGAATACACGCAGAAAAGGACGCAGGGCAAGGGGAGAGACAGCCCTTTCCACCGGCCCCCACCTGCCCCTCTTTCCCCTACTGTGTGAACCTACTGTAGATTTCTTGAATTTCCCTTTGATGTTTATCTCCCCCCAGTAATTCTATTTGGGGGATTTGCTAAAGCAACGGTTAGAAGAATACAGCCTGGAATAGGGCGGCCGAAGGGCGAAAGAATGTTAGAAACAGGATTAAGATCATATTCTACAAGCGGTTGTCAGCCACTGAATAGGGCTAAAGTTTCTTATCGGGCCGGGGTGCCAGAATGCCTTTGGATTCTTCTCCCCTCTTTCCCTCCCCTCCGCACAGGGTTTTCAGCGTGGTGGGGAAAGCACAATCATCGCCCTGAATGGGGAGGTGGGCTCTTGCAAGCTTCGCCCCATGGCGCAGAGGCTGGGAGAGGGGGTCGGGGGATTGCTGCCGGTGCCGTGGGCAGGCAGCCCGGTTGCTTGGGAAAAATGGAAAAAAAAAAAAAAAAAGGCAATGCTGGTTAATGATGAAGTGGCTGGAGGACTTTAAGCTGCAAACCTCTGTATTAAGAGGAGAGTATTCCCTTTTGAAAATCCCAAGCTCAGTTTTGTGATTTTTTTTTTTCGTGGGATTTCATGGCTTTCACTGGGCATTTTAGTTGTTGTTGTTTTTTCTTTTTCTCCTTCATTTTTTTAGGTGGGGTTGGCATCCTGGTGGGAACTTAACTGGAAATATTTGGGGCTTGCTTCTGAATGTTCCAGATGATAGGAAACAGAAGTTCCAGAACAGCAGAAGTATTTGGAAATAAGGAGGGGAAAAAAAGGTGTATTTGGAAAACCAACAGAGGCAAAAATACTTGTGAAAGAGAAGAAATTTTGGAAACTTTTGAAGCTACTTTCATATAAAATACAAACACACTGAGCTTGCCTGGGCAATGAAATCATGTCAGATTAAATTCCCCTGCGTGCTCATTTCAGAAAGCTAAGGGCATACAGGCTTTCGATATCTCCACCTGTAAGATGCTTTTGTCTTTTTTACAGGTTAGGACCTTATAATAGAGAAGATTTTGAAGGGGCCAGTGTCCTCACCTTTCCCAATCTGCGACACAACAGATGGAGCCATGTGAGTCCTCTCAGATGTGTTTTCCAGTAGAAAAGAAGTGTTTCTGGTAAGATATTCGGATTCATTTAGGGAAATCTGGGTTTCGTTTGACTAATGTATTTAGACTATGTAGGCGTGGAATGTTTTTCACTTGTTCTGTACAAAGCAGACAGAAACCTTGCCATCATTTCTGGTTTGTGTTGGAAACGGGAGTCTTGCAGGTAATATCATTTCTGGGCTGATCAAAATAGCTGGGGAAAGGAATAAATTAGCTTTCTGGATCATGACTGCATGTAGCTATTCTATAATGAGGGATTGCATTTTTCTGTAGCCCTTGCCTGATTTAAAGTATCAGGAAAACTTTGTCAGGAGACCCATTGATGAATGAGAGCTCAGCAGAAGCAGTAGAAATCCAGCAAGAGGAACTATTTCCCCAGAGTTTGCAATATTTGGGGAGTGTAGGGGGTGAAAGCCAAAGGGGTTAAAACCCAGCTCCTGGAGACCTGTGAATATCAAAGCATCTTTGCTTTTAAATGAGCTTCTCCCTTGTGGTTTACAGAAATCTGACAGGTGAATACTGAGGTCAAGGAGTCCTTTATCTACATGACAAAATCTCATTAATTATTTTAGGGACTCGAGAATAACTTTCTTGATGCTGGTGACCGGCAATACTGTGAAATTTGAGTGAAACGGGGAGTGAATGGCATTACCATGTCCAAAAGCAATGGGGTTCAGGGAAGTTAAATAGCCCACACAAAATGATGTAAAATAAATCAGATTTTTTAAATTCTTCCATTTTTCATGGTCCTTAACAAATAATGCTTTCAAGTCAAACTACAAGGCTACATTCTGTAGTTCTTATTGATTTCACTTGGAACTTTGCCTAAATAAAATGTGTCCGCTTTTTTCCAACTCTTTAAATCTATCATTCCCTCGTATTACTCCTAGACTTTGTCTCATCGCTCCCTGCTACAATCAGCCCTTGTTGCGTGAGTGCAATCAACTTGTGTGCCCTAAGAGCTCCTGCCCCAAGGAGCTGACAAACTGCTGTATTTTCACACTTAAAACTCATACTTGCAATAGTCCTCAGTCATTTAAAGTAGTGGAATATGAAAAAAATCACCCCTCGTGCAAGGCGAGTGCGAGGAGACAGGGTTACGGGAGCAGAAGGGAGCATCACAAGGGCTGTTTGGGCAAAAGATGCTCTGTGGTCAGCGTCCACATGTATCACTCACATATTCCTTCTCCCATTCTGCTCCTGGGTCAGTCAGTGTTTTTTATGTAACTCAAAGGTTTACACGAACACACGATGAACAGATTATGCTGGTTAAAGACAGTGTTATTAGCTTCCTCTCGCATTTGGGGAACTCGGAGCACCTTCAAAGCCATGTCAAGAAATTGCAGTAACTCCGTCGAGGTGAGCCAGGGTACGGGAATCACCTTAATGATCCTTCCCCAGCAAACGGCTCCCCAGGGACGCGCCTGAGAGCAGCGAGCCTCCCCCTTCCCTCCGGTCTGCATTTGTCTGTGCTTGTACCAGCTTCTCCCGAAACACCCACTGCCGGGTGTAACTAGGAGATGTTGGGGGCAGCTTCCCGAGGAATTTTCCAGGAGAGCAATACAACATTTGGAAGCCAACTGAATGCAAAGCAGGACTAGGTCTGGCTCCTTAATACTCATAATCCCGATGTCGCAGCAGCTCCTCCACCTTGGGCAGGGGCAGCTTCATGTCCAGTCCCACCCTGAGACTCAAGCAGATAAAGCTATATCAAGTATTTATTCCATAACACCTAATAATCTATATAATCTGTTTGGCCCTTTTAACTGACCTTCTGGTTTTTAACCAAGGCTGAGACATCATAAAACAAGGGATGGTACCTTTGGAAGAGGAGAAACCTCTTCAAGAATGACTGGGAGATGGGCAGTTACTCCAAATCTATAAAACAGAAGAAGGTCAGTGAGAAATTTGCTTCTACCTCATAAATTTATGGTGCAACTGTCTGCCGTTAGCTCCCGGTTGGTTTGGCACCGCCAGTATGGTGCAAAGTGCTCTTCATTGCATCACTCAAAGTCACCGCTAGACTCATCCCTGTAGAAAGCCAAATATTGAATTTCGTTCCCCATGATGCTGGCCTCTACCGTGGCCATCTGGGCTAAGGCTGGTGAGCTTGGCGGTGGCTACCGGCGGCAGCATACAGCTTGCCAGCACTGGGTGACAGTCAGGGTGACAGCTGGGAGCCTGCGAGGGGGACAGGCGACTCTAAACACATGCTTAAACACGGTGCTATTTGCCCAATAATCAGTAACATCGAGAGGGCGACATTAAACAAAATAATAAATTGTGTGCTGGGCTTCAAATTGGATCCCTTTTTTTATTTGATTTTGCTAGGATTTATTCCATTTGACAAACCATGCTGTTTAGAATACAATAGTGGCATAATCACAGCCCGGGGCCCTCATTCTTCAAGATAATGGGATACTTATTCATCTAAGGCAGGTACAAGTCTGTCCTTGGCTTTCATTTTACAAGATTACTTGTATTTCTGTCTCGTTTGCAATAGGTGATATCTGTCAGAAAGCAATTTTCGCCCAATTTGGGGTTCTTAATATTTTGTCTTTAAACTCCTTTGTTGTTGATTTTTCCTTCCCCCCACCGCTTGACACGCATTTGGCAAGGAACCTGCGGAGAAGCCGCTTTTTTTTTTCTTCTTTTGAACAAACAAATAAATAAATAAATAGCATCCCTGGCCCTGTTTACATAGCTTGAGAATTTATCAGTTAAGCGTGACAGCACAGGAATTTTTCAATGTACAAGACGTCCTGGCTGGTGTGTGTTCCACTTCATCCTCAAGAAAAAGAGAGCTGCGCTTGCTTTTGTTCGGCCTGGCAGTCTGAAAGTTCAGCAGATCGGAGCCTGTCATCCCCCCAGAGATGATCCAAAAAGCAGGGTTTTAAAGGCCAACTGGAAGGGCTGAGCTGAGGTCCCGATTCAGGCTTTGAGGGCTTAACTTCAACATTTTTTTCAAGTAAAGGTGAATGAAAAGCGGGTTATTTTTTTTGGCAGGAGCGCAGTGATTTCTTCAGGTAATGTTGGGAAATGAAAAGAAAAAAAAATTGGTCCACTAGCAAGGTCCTGCTTAGTGCTAAAAAGAAACATCTGTTTTTTTCATTTAAAGATGAAGTGAAATAGGGAAAAATATGTGATAATCTGGTTGGACCTAAAAAGCATTTAGCTAAAATTCTAGCTATTTGGGATTTCAGGCCTTCCAGATTCCCTACGTGAAAAGCTCTTCTCATTTCCCTGCTTTCCCATTTCCCCTTGCTTACGCCTGCAGCCCTCTCTGCTGGTTTTGGGCACCCCAGGTTAATTCGTCCTTAAATTTCAATTCTGAAAATGCAACAACTCCATCTCAGTTGATGCTTTTCTTTTCTCTCCCCTCTTCCCCCTGATCCTTGCTGAAAGCTGCAGGAACATGGGCAGACGTGAAGCCCCCTCCCAGCCCCGACTCTTGGGCTGAGACCTGCTGGAGATGTGACACATTCCTGCAGGTAACATAGCCCTGCAAACGTCCTGGGAGGTGGAGGGACTTAAAAATGCAGGTGGAAGCAAAGCAAACAAACAAAATTGGGGAAATGGGGCTGAAATCAAAAGCACATCTCTCGTCTCTCTTTGTTTAAGCCGGTTAGAGGAGCTCTGTGCAAAGAGGAATTACTTTGAGGCAACTCAGACACCTTTCTTTTCTCTGTGGGTGTCTCCAAAGGCAAAACTAATTCACTTCTTCTGCTCCATCAGGTCTCCCCTCCATTGTTCACCACTAATGTAATTTTTTTTTTGTCTTACTTCAGAAACATTCCTGCCTGAGTAATCGTCTCCAGCATGGAGAGTGAGGAGAGGAAATTAAGACGTTAGTGAGGGTTTGGGAGATATCTCATGTTTCAGAGTGGATCAGAAGGCCTTTTTTTTTTTCCTTTAAGGTGCCTGTTATGGGGAGGTGAGGCAAACATGTTGGATGGCTTGGCTGGGGTGGAGCGGGGCTGGACTTCAGGAAGCGGTGATGCTTTTCTCTTGACACAGCAATAAATATGTCCTTAATTCCACGTGCTGCTCTGTCTACAGCAGATAACCTCTCGGGAAGAGTTTCATCTTTGGTGGTCTCCACAGGGCAATCACAAGAAGTTTTTACTGGGTGGTTCCCAATTTTATTTGGGGAAGGGAAGAGGCTGGACTACGGGAGGTGTCAGACAAGACTTTTTTTTTGGTGACATGAAGCAAAACTGAAGCTGACACATAACTTTTGAGAAGGATTTTTGCCTTCAACAACCACAAGCTGAAGGGAGCTGAGCCGCTTCCACCAGGCGAGTGATTTACCTTGTTACAGGCAAGTTCATTTTTTAACTAAAGAACAACGAGACCGTAAACACGAAAATCCATCAGCAAAGGCTTTTCCAGGGTAACACAGTAGATTTCAGTTTTTCCCACGTGTTTCCCAGGACAGCTGTGGAGACCTGCATGGAGGTTTTGTGCCGACTTCAGAACTGCTTTGTTTTCCTCTGCTCCTTTTCATGGTGTCCTTGGAGAGATGGTCTCCTGTCCCTGATAGCCACCCTGGCCATGGCTACCAAACCACTGAGATGGACCACTTGGCTTAACTCACAGAGCCTTTGTGGTGCTCGTGACCTATTAATTGACTCCATAAGAAAGAAATAATGGGGAAATTAGCATAAATATTGCACTTGGGATTGAACTGTGCTTGCAGTTGCCTTTGCAGTAAGGGGTGGCGTAAGGTCTACTGTGCAAAAATGATAGCTCCAGAGCCAGTCTGGGAATAGCAGGTGCCTCAGCTGAGCTTACTGACGGTGGTGTGACCCAATGGGCATCTTTTCATACGGAAGAGCTCCAGTAAGATCCCATCCCCTAGTCCAATGCCATGTAACTTTTAGCATCCCAATATCCCGTGGAAAGGAGTTCTCCCAGCTAATGATGCGCTCTGTAAACAGGACCTCCTTGGTTTGCTTTGCAGGTGATGGAGTGACCTTGGGGTTTGTTCATTCAGCTGGGTCTAACCTGGTAAGCCTAGTGTAGGTGAGATGCAGTCCAAGCACTTCTGCGCTTGGACACTATCCTGCCACTACAAGAATGAAAGTATTTTCCTCTGTCAGCTGCAAAAGGCAAAGGATTGGCTGCAGTCTGACAGCAGGGAGGCTGGGCTTCATCCCACTGGAAAGTCACGCTCGCCTGGGGGTGCTGGACTGACTGTATGTGGCGGTGGGAGAGACCAGAGGAACGGAGCTGAAGAATTTCCCACGGCTGACCAAAAAGCCGGCCTTCATCCAAAAAGGGGCTACAAATCCTGAAGACACCAAGTAAAATGTAAGCAAAAGCCTCAAGTGATATATGGACAAAAGTTGCAGATATTTAAGTCTCTTAGGCATTATTAATATTTGCCTTGACAAAGGCAAGATAGGTTTCTCTGACATGTGCCTTGCAGCAGGTTAAAATAAAAGACCAGCATGGTCCCTTCTAGCCTTGCAGCTCCTGAAAACAGCCCCAGCCCCAGTGTGTAATAGGATCTTCACTGCTATTCCGGGGCTTGAATAACATTATGGTGACTTTGCATAGATTTTTGCCCTTAATGCAAATAGAGAAATGATTTTGTATTCGGGTAAGATAAGGTTGAAACATGATAGATAGGGTTGGGCTTGTTAATGAAATACAAAGAAGTAGCCTGTAGCTCCATAAACTGTTCTTAAAAATAATGCAACGTTAAAAAAAATGAGTTTCTTTGGCTAACAGTGATGTGAGAGAGCCTTGATGCAAATCTTTGTAATGAGTGCATTCCGATGAGCATTTGAAAAATATATATGTATTTATTTGCATTGATATGTTTATATGGCTTTACATATCAACTTAGTCAGGAAAAATTGAATAAAATGTCTCAGGTCTGGGAAATGAGAAGAGATTATGAAAAGCAGATTTAATATAGCACCGTTTTTTTGATGTTTGTGGCACATTTCATCATATTGCCAGAGACACCCAATTACACAGCTTGCACAGTAATCAGCAAATGGGGGATCCGAAGGAGAATATTAACTGTGGTCTTTTTTTTCCCCTTCCTCCTCCTCCTTCTTTAGCAAATATTATGTTATGCTTTATGGAAATGGATCAAAATGCCACATGTGCATTTAATACTGAGCTCTGGAGCCCTTTCAAATCTTATTTTTCCCCTCACATTGTATTTTTCTGGAACAAACCTCCCGATAACTTTAGGACGTGGTCTTTAAGGCCAAAAACATTACCTTAAACTTCCTGCAAGTTTGGGTTCCAGTTTTACCAGGTGGTTGACTTTACCTCAGCGACCTTGTGCGAGGGGAAAAATCGGGTCTTGTGTTGAACTGCAGATAACCACGTGCAAGGACGTGACCATAGCTCATCTGTTCATTTCCCTCTTGGTGGAGGCAGGAATTGACCTAGCTATTTGGTGGCCTTGAAGGTCACAGACACTCCTTACCCACAGGGTTTTTAATATTCAAAGCAAACCTGTAACTGCAGGGAAAAAGGAGATCTAGTGACTCATATTCCCCTTATTGTGGACAAAAATAGCAATGGTTGCAGTCTAGGGCAATTGTGGCTGGCTGATATTCCAGCTGCATGTGATCGAACAGTCCTCGAAGGCGCTGGTGGAACCGGGTCAAAGAAGTTAGAACGAAAAATATTGCAGGCAGGGGTGTTCCCAGGCTCCGCCTGTATTCCCACTGTTCCTGGCGCTCTGCCTGGTTTAAGAGAAAGTCACTTTTCTTGAGAATGTCAGAAAAGTTATTAATCATTATTACAAATGCACTTGCTTTTCCTTCCTGGTGACTTTTTCCCTACTACGTTGTTTCCTCTGCAACGTTTCTACAGTTGGGAAAAGAAACGAGGAGGTCATATTGGTGGGGGATGACATTCTGAAATTGAATAATTCGGTTCTTTTTTTAAGAGCTTCATTATCAGATGACTTCAGGAGAATCTCAATAAATTCAGAAAAACATTTTTTTCTCATCAGCCTCATCAGGCATCAGATTAGGCCTGTAGCCAAGACAGAAAGCCCTTGATATCACTAGGAACTTCGTGCCCAAACAGAAGTTTCGCCATCTAGGTGTTGTTCAAACTAACGCTGAAGGAGCAGCACAGTAGAGGAACAAGCTTTATAAAAGCTTCTCTGCCATCTTCTTGAGCACAGCCCACCATGGCTAGACCTAAAAAAGGGGACGGGTCTTCCACCAAAAGAACAGAAACATCCCCAAAATTGCATGAAAGCCGCACTCATCCCCAAAATTGCATGAAAGCCCCAGTCATTTGAGAATGGTCAAATTTATCCTGCCCCGCTCTCTTTAAGGAGCAAACTCTAGTCAGGTCTTTCCCATCGTCACCTCACCAGGCATGAATTTGTCTCCTGGCTTGTGCTGGAAGACGACAAGAGAGCAGGCCCCTTGTGCTTGCCTTGCACAAGGTGCTGCAGCAATTGTTCCAGTGTCTTGCAGCCAAAAGGGGCTTTTCACCTGCCACCCCAGATGGAGACAGTGACCCCAACAGCAAGAAGCTCATATTCTGCACCTTTTTGTGCAGACCTTTCTGTGTGGTCCCAGCCTCCCCGGCTGACCCGCGACGGCACTCGCCACCATCGGCAGGGACATGGTGGGGCCAGGCAGGGGAGCGTGGGTTTTGGGGTGGGCACCATTACCTGACCCGCGCTCCCTGTCCAGCTTTGCCGCACCAGAAGATGCCTCGCAGCCCACCAGTGACACGACTCAGGTACAAAACAGGTGAGCCTGCTTGCATTTACGCCCCTGCGGATTGGCTCAGGCAAGTGTTAATGAAGGATTTGCAAAATAAATATTCCTTGATTTTTTTTTTCTTTTTTATTAGTGGAGTATGAAAACAGCCAATAATTTTACAGAAAGCAGGACTGGCACAATTGATACATAGCATCATGCTGTAGCTTTTTGGAAATGAATATAAACTCTTTTTTTTAATTTCTTTTACCTACCGGAATAAATAAATATGATACACATTTGAGTTCCTCGATAGTGAATTCTAAAGCACAAGGTCTTACACTACAGCTCAATTTCACAGCGATCTGTACAGTATATTACTTTGATTTCCTTTTTGTTCTTTAAAAGCCTTTGTTCCTTTGCAAGATAGGTTTGACACACCAACACAGTTACACTTTGGAGCTAACTGTACGCCTTGGGTCAGAAGCTGGGAAAAAAAAATAAATTAATTGCCTCCTGGCATCAGAAAATAAACCAAAAAGTTATTTTCCATTGCACAGACACGTCTAAAGTTCTGCTGTATGAGATGGCCCTGCTCAATTGCTAGAGCAGTTAGAAAAGGCTTTGGCCATTCGTAGGGCACCAGACGCACTATTTAACCTGCCATGGGTTTAACATGTCTTTCTTAGAGAGCTCTTGCAGAGGGCTTTTAGCTTGGAGCCCAGGCTATTACAAAAAATAACTGTATGTTTTTGTTAGTATACGACAAATAGTGTATGTTTTTGTTAGTATATGACAAATCTTATATTCTTTACAAATTAATTTTGGGGGCTAAATTTTGTCCTTAGCTGTGGAATTGCTCCACTGAAATCGGTGCAACTATTCCACTGCGGCATCACAGCAGCGATGAGGGTCTTACTTTACGTAGTGTCTGGCTCTTACTTCACAAGTCACAGCAGGTTCCTCTGAAACCAGTAAGACTGCATGACCTGGGACATGCCCTGAACTTCGTACAAGGTGCTGAGCCATGCTCAGCATTGGCATTAATGAGAGCTTTCATTAATGAGAGGCACCCATATACAGAGGAGGTGATGTTAGCACCTCAGCTTTTGCATCTCTTCCGCAGGCAGCCTGAGAAAGCAGGGGACAACACGGGCGCTGCTATCTGTGCAGCTGGGAACGAAACAGCGCGTCGGCAAAGCCCGTGGAAAAGAGAGGCCGTTCATCGTTACTGGGCTGTTTTGTAACCGGGTGGGAAAGTCGCGCACACACATCAGAGCAGGGGATTTCCTTGTTTGTTTGATCTTGTTTTGCTGGAAGTTTGTTTGTTGGGGGTGTTTTTTGTTGTTGTTTGTTTATTGCACCAACCTTTTCTCATCCCTCTGCTATGGATTTGGATTGAGAGCAGACCTACCCAGAGAAATAGCTTATTTTCACTCGATAGAAAACACAGGAGATGTATTGTGTTGCTCTGGAACAGATCATAAAAAATCAGCAAGGGGCATATGGAAGGGTAAGGAGGGAGGAAAAGAAAAATCAACACAGCTTGTAAAAACCAGCAGGAAAGTTCTGTAATTGGCTTTTTTCAAGCTTAATTGAGTTATGTTTCATAGCTACTGTAATTAAACTAATAGAATACATTGGATTTGAATTTGCATTTCCTTTCTACAGAGGTTTATTTAATCCTTTACGTATGAGCTCTTCAGAAGTGTCCTGAAATTGCTCAAAATTGCCATGTCAATGGAAGTACCACACATGGCACACAGGGACAGAAACAGCTGCAGTTCCCTCCTCTGTGTCCACCCACTGTGGTGTTTCTTCAGCAAAGATGAGCATTTCTGTGGCTGGCTGTGCTGGCAACAGAAACCTAGAGCTGGTTTAAATTCTTCACGTGGTGAAATACCTAAATGAGAAATGAGATGTGAGGGGATCTGCTTGTTGATGGCTATTTTCCTGTTTGGGAGTGGTTTTGTGTTTCCCACACAGCAAATGATGATTTTTGGTGGGGGAAATAGAGACAAAACTTGTCTCTCTCTTTAATCCTGTATTCACCATCAAGGATGTTTCCACTTGTTAGCCAAAAAAATAAAAAAAAGAAGAAAAAAATAGGTTTTCTTGCTGCCTTCCAGCATCGTTACTGGATCTTTTCTCACTGGTATTATTTAGTATTTCTCCTGCACTGTTTAAATACCTCCTTTATTTTATTAATACTTATCAGACTTGTCTTGCAGAGTAGAAGAAATTTAACTGCAAACTCTTACCCTGAATATTGTGACCTGTTTTCTCCTGGGCCCTGTTCCTGCAAGGATCATAGCTAAAACCTTTAAAAATTTGGCAAGCAGGATTTGGAGCCGTAGCTGGTTCACCAAGGAGAGGCAACGTAAGCAAAGCCATCGGAAGGGAAAAGAACGGCAGAGGAAGTCTCCAGATACAAAACCTGTTTCAAAATAGGAATTAGGGAGATTTTTTTCCCAGTCTCTACACCACTGTTTTTAACGGACTGGGCGTATCGTCTTCCCAGCCTCCGTGCCATGCTGTGCATTTATTTGGCATTCCTTTCATGCATTAAAAAATCAACGGGATCATCGGCATTACAAAACACAAAATTCTTCTTCTCTTTTTACATTTACCTCCCTGCGGCTGAAACTGTACCAGGGATGCCCTGCCCCAGCACCGGGTTGGCGCAGCATCCAGAGGAGACAGATAGCTTTTTTTTTTTCCCCATAAGAGTTCATCTATCCGATAAGGTAGGATCTCCAGGTTACACTCCAGGCATTTTATGCCTGTGATGGAAGAAACTGTGTTATATCCAACTGCAATCTTTGTTAAAACGCATCAGATGTCTGCCTGGACAGTGAGGGGAGGGGAACCTCATTCCATTTTGTTTCTGAGACTACATCAACAACCCCATTTTCCTAAATAGCTGGGGCTGGTGGAAGGCAAGGGAACAAGCAGACCTCACATTGCAAATCAGGGGAGATTTGCAGGAATTCTTCGCATTTGAAAAAAATGTTCAGGTTTGTAAAGTTCAAAGAGGAATGATGCAGAATGACTCTCTTCGGTCTTCCCACTACATACACAGGCTTGAATTGGATGGGGAGTTCGCCCTGTGGTTTTTTTGATTTTTTTTTTTTGGTCAGAAAAAGCCCCAAAGCCCAGAGGCATTGAAACAATATGCAGGAAAGAGTCAGTTTTGACAGATAATTCATTATTGAACTTTTGCAAGCCAGGAGCTTAAATTCTTGCTTTTTTGCATTTCCAAATCAATTTTGGTTTTACACGTCAGCTTACTCCCATCGTGGATGTTTAATTTTGACCATTAGAAGATAAAACCCAAACTTGGCATAAAATACTCCAGAGGCTCACATGTATATTTAAGGCAATATATTTTTTCTTTTGTTTATTTTTAAATTTTAGATATTTTTATCCTGATTCAGAATGGGAGAAATAATCTCCATGTAAGGAATGTTCACACGCTCTGGTCCAGGACCCACCGCACCTCGGTCAGCTGCTGCACCACACAGAGGCAGATGAGGATGATACTGAACAGACATCCCTAGGGACCGATGGAGATCTGGATGTCTCCTCTCCCAGTTTACTTTCTGAGCTGTGCTGGCCTCATCCTGATGTCCATGGTTTTAATGGCATGCCAGGCGCTCCATCGGGAAGCTCCCAGTCGCTGCTCCAAGACTGCTGTGAGGATGTCAGCGATACCACGGGGGATGAAGGGGGTCAGGCACCAGGGTCAGTCGAGACGTGTGAAGATGGTGAATGTTAAAATGAATTTTTGCGCCGAGGCACAGGGAAGAGTTTCCCTTCGTAGCTCGGTGGGGAAGGTCTCGTCTCCCTCCGGAGGATCATGGCAAATCTAGTGCTGGATCAAGCGAGCTTATCTCCTGCACTCCCTGTCCCCACCTGGCAGCAGCAGGGCGTAAATCCACGTGTTTTGACCTTCCTGTGGCGAATGCTCTGGCATCCATCATGACCTACAGTAAGGCTGTATCTTCCCTGATCCGAGCTGAAGTTGCCCGTGCCAGCCCCATGGTACCCAGGCAGAGAAGAGATGCCCCTCTTACCTGGCACGGTACAAGAGTAACTGCGACCCTCCGTTCTCTGCCTGAAACACTCACTGACATGAGTTGCAGTTTCATGGGCATCTTTTATTACTTAAAGAAGAGCTGAAGTCCAGACCTGGTCTCACTGCCAATTACCACCCTTGTTCACTTCAGCAGCTCAGTCTAGACTGGCACCAGGGAACAACATCAGAAGGGGCGCTAATTAAATCTGCAGTTGTTCTGCTCTGGCAAAGACACTCCATAGCCTACAAATGCACTGAGGTTAGCATGAGGCATTAAAAATAAAAATGAGTACAGCTTTTTGAGGAAGGAGGAGGAGAAAAATTAAAGCTTTGTTCTGGTGTCCCTGGTTTGGGTGACAGGCTACAAAAAATGAAAGCTGGGACTTTCAAAGGATCTTTTTGGAGACAGTAAATGTACTTTGGTGGGTTCAATTTAATCAGACTCCTTTGAAAGCAGCAGCCAAAAATCGACTTCCTATGAATACATTTGGTTTTGGCAAAGTGGAGAATTCTGCCAGTCACAGGGGCTGATTTGACAAAATCAGGAAAACTAAAGCAGGAGAGAAAACCCTAAAACTGAAGCATTTGGCACAACAGAAATATTTAAGGAAGATGCTCCATTTTCCTTGGAAGCTGGTGCAGTCGATGAGCTCCCCCTCCGGAGGTCTGCTCCTGCTACAACTTTATGAGGGATAAACACCATTTCCCATCAAACTTGGCTATTCTTATGACTCTATTTGCAGGAGTCAGATGCTTTTTCAAAAGGCATTACTGGAGCTGAAAACACTCTTTCCCCCACCCCATGTTTAAAGAGGTAATTTGGCCCCTGGCTTCTGCCCTGGTGTGAAGCAAGGTGGGAGCAAGAGGGGCCGTAGGCTACAGGTCTACATTTCATGGTTCAGTCAAGCATGGATGAGCTGATCATCTGCAGTGAATTAGCACAATTCTGCCCCGTGTTAACACACGGCTGACACCCTTGGGATTCAAACCTAGCACCTGCCACAGAGTCAGTCTGGATTTTTTGATCCTAGGCAGTATTAGAGATTAGATCTGGATATCACCCCTCCCTAAGGCTCAGGATAACAGCAGAGGGTTCAAAGGATTTATTTAGTTTGGCAAAAAACCCCCGTGGTTTGAGTTGGCAGAAACATTGCTTCTCAATAAGGAAAAGCACCCTAGGTTGCATGAGGGGTCATTCCAACGAAACGAGGCTGAAGCTGTTCACTGAAATAATTTTGAAGCTGGTGAATTTTGGTTACTTGCAAACCCTGCATTTTCGGCAAGTTTATCTATGCCCCTTCAGCTCCAGCAAATACAAAGAGACTCTAAAGCCCCTGCTTATCACCTGCTTTGCCTCCAGCATTTCAGCATTTTTCACTTGTTACATTTTCACTTGCTAACCAGTTTCTGAAGCTGCAGGGCTTGAGGGTAGAATTTGGTGATCAGAGCTGTTTTCTAGACACAGCTTGCATTAATCAAGTTTTTGTCAAAGAACCATATAATTCATGGTGTATGAATACACCAGGAGTTCATACAAAGTTTTTATTATTCTCTGTTGTCAAAGTTAGGCCAAAATGCTCTCCAAAAAGAAACCCCTGTAATTTGTAAATAGAGGAGTTTACACTTCACTGAAGATCAAAGAGGAAACAATCTAGATCAAAAATAATCCTGTGAATTTGGCTTTCATTTTTCTCCCCAGCCAGCAGCATTTGGCCAATATTTTGTCCTCTGTCTTTGAACAAGTGCTATTAAAAAGTAAACAAAAAATGCTTGTCCTATAGGAAGTGCTTAAACAGGAAATTTACCTTCATATAATTTCCCAGCTGTTATAAAATTAGCTTTAGAAGAGAAGGGAGACGTGGAGCGGTGGAGCGCACAATCGTTTCTCTTCATCATAAACACCTTTAGGATGCTGACCCAAGAAGAGCAGCTAGCTACAAGGAGGTCAGGAGGATGGCTGATTTGTAACTTGGATACTAGCTACTAAAATTGAGAAGGCAGGGCGAATAAAAGCAAAAGAGGTCACAGTTCTGTAACACTGACAGTAACACACGGGCGATGGGTGCTGTCAACATTATAAACTATATACAAGACAAAGCAGGACTCTTTCTTTTCCCAAAGAACGCAACAACAACAAAAAAAAGGTGTATATAACACAGTTGGCACATCATCGCAGGGATGAGGAAAGGGGGGCTTCTCCTGAACGTTACAGGCTTAACTCATGGTAGTCCAGAGGACAGTTCATGTGTCTAAACATACATCCTCTCCCCCTTCCTCCTCAAATATTTAGCGAGGACCAGGCCAGTAGCAATGTCTGATGCAATTGTGGTGCTAATCAGACGTTAATAAATGCAAAGTTTTCCCTGACAGGGAGCACCTTACTCCAGGAAGAGGTGAGGGTGGGTGGGGGTCCAAGGAGTGACATGTCTAGTGCCAACCTCTGGTGCATCTTCTCACGGGCAGCAGTAGCTCATCTGGCAGTCAGTTGGGTAGGGTGTCAAGCCCAAGGGACGCCGCGTGCTGCTTTGCCCGGAGCCTTAGGTTCTCAATACTCGTTGTTTTACTGTTCAGGCTTGGAAGAGAGCTGGAGGCCTGCAGGATGGGTGAGGACCAGACCTGCTGAGCGTGGGAGAGCGACTGATAATACGACTGACAGTGCAGAGAGCTCAGCGGCGCCATATTGACGTTCATGCCCAAGTAGGGCATGGCAGACGGTGTCCCCATTTCGAAGGAGGAGTAATGGACCAAGTTGTTGGTGGCCGCCATGTGCTGGCGGAATTGCTCCTGCAGGCGGAAGAGGCTCAGGGGCGAGGAGGAGTAGGAGTGAGTCTGAGCCAGGCCGCTGCTGGATGAAGGCGTCACAGCTGCGCTGATGGGGGACTCTGTAGCAGGAGACAGAAGGGATGGGGGTTATTTCTACAGGCTGGTTGCAGGTGCTGATCCGCACCCCAGTAGAATTTGGGCTGCAGCATGGGTTTCTCTCTGGCATCAGGAGGGCAAACGAGAGGGGTTGTGCTAGCCCAGGAGAGCTAAACCTGCCTGTTCCATACTTAGCATCTTACAGCATAGAAATGGGGCTGACCTCTTTGCTACGGCTTTCCTGCTGCCGCTGGGCACTGTTGTCCACAAGCTCTAACCTGAGCAGAAGGTCTTTGCTCTTTCTGTGCCCCTGCTACAACAGACATCATGCCCTCTGTGAGTCCCGTTTAGTGCTAGGGACAAGAAGACAAGCCTGGGCAGCCTACCTGCAAGCACCCATGCCCATAGGGAATAAAGGACTATACCCAACCACCAGCATCCCCCTTGGAAATGCCAGGTCCTGACACCAACCCTCATCAAGATGCTGCTCCTCACCTGCTTTTGGGCTCCCTCTCTTGCAGTTCAAAGCCTTGCTGTCCACACCAGGGCTCTTGTCCACTTTAGCCTCGTCCAAGGTGCTCTTAAACTCCTCCTCTCTGTCAGTCTGGTCCTCGGGCGCTGACTCGCTGGCCGACTGCTCTGACAGGGTTAGACTGAGATCTGCACCCACCTCGCTTGGGAGGTTCTGGACCTTCTCGGTGTCCGGCGTGGTGGCCTGGGTCTCCAGCACGGGCGGCTCCGTCTTTCCCTCGCTGTGGCTCCCTTCACAGTCCTTCTGCTTCTGCAGCTGCTCCTTCTGCAGGCTACGCTGCTTCTTCCGGAATTTGGCTCTCCGGTTCTTGAACCAAACCTTCAATGCCACAAACAGCAAGGGGGAAAACTGTTGAGAATCCTGCTTAGTGCCACATTCAGCATCATTCAGCCTGGGAGCTTCAAGGGAACCCCAAGTAATGAGGTAATGCAAGCCCACTGTGCCCAAGTGTCATTCCACTTTGTTGGATCTTAGAGCTCTACATGTTTTCAGTGCTTTTACCAATAGCACAACAAAAATATTTTAAAAAATGTCCAGCCTTTATGTTGCTTCTTTAAGCCACTCCACTGGTGGTTTTTGTTTTTGGGTTTTTTTTTTTGTTTTATTTTTCTAAATTGGTCAGGCAGTTGTGTCCAAACAGAAAGTCTTATAGCTGAGTCTAATGACATTACACTGGTTTACAGTAGAGTGCTCTGTTAGTTTCTAAAAACATTCAGTTATAAGCGTACCAAAACTATGATGGCAACACTAAAAATAAGTCATTACAGGCATATGCTGTTATCTGGGAACTGAATTTAGGGAAGTAGGAGAAAATCCATATTTTTTTAACCTAAATCAGTAGACATGGATTGGAAGAAATATATTTGCAAACCCTGTTAGTGCTGTTTGGTTAGATGATGAAACAAAAATTTTGAAGATCAAAATGTCTTGACATTTATATAAAAGAACTATTCTTTCTATTACTTATCCACTTTACAGTGAAGAACTTGCTATTTAGTCTTTTAAAGCCCAGCAAGGCAAGAACCTCCCCACCAGCAGGTTATGAAGCATGTTGCACTAGTTGAAACTAAAAAAAAAACAAAAACAGGAAAACAAAACCAAACCTTGGCCTGAGATGTTACAAATATTGACACTGGTGGAAAAGAGCAGCTGGAATTACTTGGGATTCTGCTCTTCTGAGAAAGCCAGAAAAGCCTTGCAAATAAAAAAATAAGTAGACTTCTGTTAATGTTTCTAAAATTTCCCCCAAAGAAATGTGAAAGAACAAATGAAAACCAGTGTACACTTCAGACAATCCTAAATTTAAAAAATGTGCGTGTGGATTAAGAATTACTTTAACATATGTGTGACTTCAGATGATTTTATTCCGCCCCCGCCTTTGACAACTTTACTGCCCCAAAATGTTTGGTTACACTGGAAGAATCTTGAAAGGTCAAGGGAACTGTCAACCCTCTGGGAACCCCACTATATTCTTTTAAACATCCCCACTCACAAACCCACAAAATATCTGTACCTGGACTCTGGCTTCAGGTAGGTTTGTGCACATAGCCAGCCGCTCTCTCATCACCACATCGGGGTAGTGAGTCTTCTGGAAGGTCTTCTCCAGCGCCTCCAGCTGTTGGGCAGTGAAGGCCGTGCGACTTCGCCTTTGTTTGCGGTGCTGGGATCCATAACGTGCCTCCAAAATGATGTCTTGAAATGTACAGCCGTTGGAAGACAAGAAAAGTGGCCAATTTAATTATTGGAATTTGTATGCTGCCAGTTGATTAAAGCACTTGCTAACACCAGATGAGCCTATGAAACATTTTTTTTCATGGCTCTAAATCTAATAAAACACATACACGCATTTCACTGGTTAATTGAGGCATCTGAGGAGATAAAACCTCTGACTAGAAAACCTGTTCTGGAGAGGGAACCTCTTTCTGTGAGAGCTGTGGAAACTGTTGAGACTCCAATGCTAAATTTGGTTGAATAAGCCAATCTGTTCTAATGTCAGTGGGGCAGGACACGCAGACGCCCAGACCCAACATGGCATAAGCCTCTTTCATTAAGCAACTCAATTAAAAACAAGGAGGGGGAGATTCACCATTGTAATCAGGAGAGGCGCCCAACATTATGTGTCATGTTCTCCTTGAAGCCAAAGGCAGAGCTTCGGTAGGCTTCAACGCTGCCATGATGCGCTGCCCTGATCGGTGGGAAGAGTCTATGCAGCTCCAACACGGCTGCCTCTAGCTCATTTTGTTGGCTGCAGCTGTATTAGAAGGCATGCATCTTCCCAGAAACCAGGCTGAGCTGGCTCTTCTCTAGTGTCTCGTATGTAGCTCTGTGTAGTCTGCAAGGCATGATGCTGGAGAGCTGTTCTGGGCCCCAGTTCAGGGAAGCACTTAAGCTCGTGTGCTTATGTGTGTTTAGCTTGAAAGCAGGTGCTTTACAGAGCGCAGGCACTCTCCAGCATCTGGGGTGGGAACGCCAGCCAGAACCAAGTCCAGACCCGCTGACTGCAAGCCCAGCGCTCATGTGCTGAGCTCTTGTCAGTAGAGGAACTACTCGCAAGGCCTGACTTTGCAAACTGTGCCTGCAAAATTGAGGTCAGAGAAGAAATTCAGACTGGGGAAAATCTGAGGCCAACAGTAAAGGGCTTCTTATTTTACCAGAGGCGTTATTATTGCACAACAGTTAGTGGGAGTAGAAAGATCTTAAATCGATGAAAATTTGTTACTTTAAATGAAAAAAACCCCTTTATTATGCAAGTTGGGACATGCTGTGCTACAGCGTAGGAATGAAATAGCCTGGCGAGGGGTTTGCTCTCAAAGAGGAAATGCAGAAAGAGCAGTGTCTGGTATCATTTTTAATTCAGTTAAGAATGTGACTTCCAGTAGAAGGGAGGAATGAACACACTAGAAAACAACAGGGAGAAAAGTTGGCATTATCAGCGCACGGAGCCAGATGAAGGCTCTTGCTCTTGTTTATTTGTGCTTTTGTCACGAGCATCGTGGCACGAATCTAAACAATAAAACAAAACCTGCTGTCAGGCCAGCCCCAGAACCACACAGCCAGGTTCCAAATACGTTGGCTAATGAGCGTAGCAAATCAGCTTTGCACTGCTCAAACATTCCTCTTCCAAACTTCCAGCTGTTTCATTCTAGGTCAGCATTTTCAGCTCCTTTCTGGGCGATTGCCAAAGCCGTGTGGTTTTGGCAACCTGGAAAAGACGTGATCAGGCTAAAGGTCTTCGGCCAAATACAATATAGTGTTGGTTGCATACAAGAGACTTTTGTGTTCGAGGTATTGGAGCTCCTTGGGGAGTTAAAACACAGGCAATAGCTGCCACTTTGGAGGCAAAGAGACTGTCCTTGATGCATTCAGACACAGCTCATGGTGCAGCTGGGCAAGGAGAAGGAATGTTCCAGGACAAGAAATTGAAGTTACCCCAAAATGTTTTACGAAGCTAACATTTGTGTTTCAAGTACAAGAAATCAGGAGAAAGGACACTGGTTAAACACCCTACCTGCAGGCTGGAATATTCCCGAATTTCTAGAGTAGAGGTTAGACCTACCAGCTCCCCGGAGGCGGCAGCTCATGCATTAAGTTTGGCCACTCCAACGAGAGCCAACCAGCAATTATTTTAATGTTTTAACTATGTTTTCAGGCTTTGTGCAAGAAGGAGAATACAAATTGCAGGTGAGGCTTTGCAGTTACAATCAGAAACCTCTGTTTTCTGACTTAAGGTCATTTGCTTTTGTGCTGCTTTGTTCTGACTGTCCCTGGAAGGCAAATGAGATCTATGACCTGCACTGAAAGATATTCAGAAGTAACAGAATGTGAAGCAACTGCAAAGGAACCAGCTCGTAGGTATATAATGCCTACCTTGCCAATGATAAGCAGACAAGGGGACTGTGGGATTTAATTTGGAAAGTCTTCCAGGTGGGTTATTAATTTTAAAGATAAGAGGTCAGAAAACCAATTGAATGTCCCAGTCAAGAATCTGAGAATAGGTTTTTTATTCTTTTTTTTTTTTTCATCTCCCTCTGCTTTTACCCTAGTTAGGGTCAAAGACATTACGTCCTCCATGCTCTACTGTAAAAGAAACAGGTGATCACAAAAATCTTTCAAGAGATCCTTGCATCTAGGAAAGGGGCACCTTGAGACCCAAGGTCTGCAAGGCACATTGCAGCGTTCAGGACCATCTGCTCCCGTCTGACCACCTACACGCTGAAAGGGGGAGGGAAGGAGGGGATGGACAACCAGGACAAGGAAAGTGCCCACCTGCCATCACTCTATGGCCCAGCAGTAGGGCCAGGATTAGAGTCCAGGTCTCCTTGATCCCACTTTTGTTCTTTTTCAATGAGGACAGTGACTCCCAGCTCTGCCCTATGGCCCCCCCAGAGACCCCACAGGCCTCAGTGAGTGGTCTGAGGAACCATGTTAAGGAGGTCACTACTAGCAGCTGGATAAGGGAACATTGCTGGCATGAAGGTTTGAGAGTCAGCTGTGGTTCACTGATTCAAAGAGTCCATGACCTTTACCACCATGTCTCTGTGGATTACCCACCTAGCAGGACTGTCCTGAAACTTCTGTATCCTTATTTTGGCCTAAGTCCATGTCTCTTAAATTTAGCTCGCGAAAGTTGTCTGGTAGAAAATTTTTTCCACCTACTCTAGGCTGGAACATTTTTTTCCCTTTAGTATCAGACAACTAGAAATCTATCCTAAAGCAGATGTGTCATTTTCGGCCAGTCAGGGAAGACCATTCTTTTCTGGGACGGTCTCTAGAATCACATCTATGGTAACTTTTTGCTTTAGCTTCAGTATAGTGGTTGTCAGGTCTGCTCTACCACACTGCATCCAAGCCCTGATCAAAATGGTGATGCTGCAGCTGTTGAACATTTGTATTGCAGTAGCCTTTGATGATCTCAGCCAGATCGGGGTGTTCTGCGGTAGGCTGACATGTAGAGCAGACATATTTGCCCTACCATACCAAATATTCTCAGGTCTCCATCAATTATTTTTGAACAGTTCCTCCTACCAAATCATAAAATACTATCTGGACTTTGCACTTCCTTCTAACGACAGTATCGATACAGTATTGTTACGCTCATGGCTGAACAGAGAAAAACAGACCAGATGCTCTGGAGCAGTGGCTCCTGTCCGAGCGTCCCACCATCAACAATGCTATGTGAATAACACTCTCTGGATAAAGTCACATGTGGCTTTCTTTGAGCCTCAAAAAAGCTCTTTTATGGAAAGCAAAGTACAAAAGCAACAGAGAGGGGAGCCAGCAGGACCTGCAAGAAAGCATCACCCAAGCCAAGGTCTAGGATCCTCAAGAAGAAATAGGTCAAGGTGAGACACAAAGAAGATAAAAATGAAGATCGTTTTCCAGAGAGAAAGAGTGTTTTGCAGGGCAAAAAGTGGAAAATAGTTGCAAGAAGGGGCAACATGGAAGAATAAGTTATGGCCTGGGATGGCAGGAGATGGGTGTTAGGGGATGCAAGTCCTGGGCCCCTGGGTGGGGAATCCAATTCACTGTGTGCTCATATTTGTTGTGTTGTTATTTACTAGCAAGAAAGCAACATGTTCTGCTATTTTTTTCTTTACTTGTTAAAACATATTTCGATATCTTTTTAATTCTCTCTTTTCGATCCCATATAGTGGGGCTGCATCCCTTCTCAGCCCCGGGCTCCCCAGCCGCCGAAGGCCAGTCTGCAGCAAGGTGCAGCGGTCCGCTGGCAGCCAGCACCGGAGGGCACGTGTCACCCGCAGAGCCTGGCCACAGGGCCAGCGCTCAGGAGCACGCCATGCCAGTTGGCTATGTCACACTCCAACGCCCGAAGAGTTTCACTCGGTGCAAGCAACAAGGGGTTTGGTTTGTTTCCCAGGGAATGGCAAAAGCCATGAGTTGTTCTTACCAGCCAGTCTCTCTGCCAGGGTGAGGGCATGCACGGAGGGCCTGTAGTCGGGGGCATGCTGGGCTTGCTGGGCTGCCTGCTGGTGGAGGTTGTACATGGCGCTCAGTGAATTCATGGCGTGGAGGGAGTAACCGTTCACTCCATAGTGCTGCATGGTGACATAAACCTGAAAAACAGCCGCCAGAGGAGAGAGGTGCTCAGGAACGCGCTATTCCAGCGACCTGGTGTCTCAGCAGAGCTTTGGAAATGCTGAGCTCAAACTTCAGCTGCTGCTTACAAGGCTCACTTCCAGCCTCCCAGCGCCAACAGGTTCTGGGACAGGAATCAAAATACCTCCTGTAGACCTAAAGCATCCACGACACCCGTCTGGCTTCCAAGCTTAGAGACCAGCATCTGACTATATCCCACTCATGATACGGTGAACAAAAGATGGGAATTTTTTTTTTTTACATACCATAATAAAATGTATCATATTATTGTGACATTTAATGAACTGACCCAGCTTTATCCCAGGACTAGCTGGGATTTTGTCCCTATCATTGCCTGCATTGGGCTGTTCCATAATCCCATTGCTATAATGTCAAATAATCTTTCATACCTGAACCCACTCATGCGTAATTTGTTTCCATTCATTTTTCTTAGGGTTCTTCTTAACAAAACACAAATGATACAGAAGGAAAAAAACAAAAGCATGTGGTGTAAAAGAAAATAAATCTGTAGTGTAATAGGACCAAAAATGTTATAGCTAAAGAGGGAATTAAGGTTTGCAATAAATACTGACATTTCATAGCTCAATAGCAAGGAAATTATTTCAAAAAACTAATGGCTTTTTTTCTACTGTGGGCTCTGCATGAAACTTGAAGCTGTTTTTCCTTACAGACCATCTGTAAAACTGAGCTAATATTGATCTCAAAACCTGAGTGGTGCTTCATTCATGCCTGTTATAAATGACTGAGGGCCTCCAGGATGCCGTTTCTGTAGTTTGTAAGACATCGGAAAGGAAGTTGTGAAATATTTGCCACAAAAGAATATTTTTAAAACGCCGCTTACATCAGTAAGTCTTCATCTGGAAAGTCAGTGCAACGAAAAAACATGCAGAGAAAGAGGTCCAGCTGGACTAACAAGGAAAGCAGACAGGTTATCTGGGCAACCTCTTAGAAAACAGTTTGATCACTGGAGGGAAGCGGTTCAACTCCCATGAGTTTAGGAGAAACCTGACGCACTGAACAGTAAAAATTTGGATGATCAGTTATCTGTTGGGTTTTTTGTACTGAGGAAAGACCTTCATTTTTTGCCTGTAGAGGATTTATACCATGGAGGAGAGACTCACAGTGAAGAGGGAGGAGTGGAAACGAGTTGCTCCCACTACCCCTCCTGCTCTGAATTCCCATTCTCTCCCAAACCACCTTGATGTAGGAGGCACAAACATGAAGTGACCTTGTTTAACATCCAGAGACCAAGCTGTAGTCCCTGGGAAAAGCAGCTGAATTTTGTGCTATAGGGTCTGGCAATGACCTGGAGCATCTTGTGCTTCACCCTCGCAAGCACCTCTCCGTCGCGGTGCCCAGGAACGGAGGAGGGAAGCCACGCAGCTGGAGTTTGGTCAAACACTCTGCCAGCTCAGGGACGGTCCACGGTGCTCTGGGATGGTTTTTTTTTTTTGACTGAGGGATTTTGTGTCAGGAGTGTGACTGCTGCCTTTGGGATTGTCGTCTCAAAGAGGCTGCAGTAATTATAAACCAATAATTTGGGAATCTAGTACTCAGTCTCATTCCTGTTTCCCCAAGTCCCTTCTGCACTGCCACCACATCATTTAAGTGCTGAGAGCGCTAGTGGAGGGCGACAGATCCAAGTCTGGTTACGTCACGAAGATGTGATACACACCCTGATACCACCTTCATCTGCTTTGTGTCTCCCTGCTTGCCCGCTCGGGATTCACTCCCCAATTATTTAGTTTTAGACTGAAAAAAAGATTGTTGGCTATCCAGCACCTACACAGAATCATAGAAGATCTCAAGTTAGAAGGGACCCACAGCCCACCTCGCTCTGCGCAGTGCCAGCCACATTCTTATGGCCCACGGAGAATGTTACTGGTCACATCCTTTCCTACCACTTCTTATATAAGAGTGTAAGGAAAAAAAAACCTACCTCCTACTTCAAAGTACAGACAGACAATTTTTATATGAATAGTCGGTTTATTGAAAAATGCATTTAGAGCACCTGAGACGTATTTTGCAGCTAGTTCTGGAAAGCAGGGGAAAATCAGATCTGCTTTGTTTTATGGTATCCAGGGACTTACTTTTGAATTAATTTTAAAAATGTTTCATTTTAAAATTTACTCTAGTTTTTAGAAAAGCAAAGACAACCCCAAAACAAAATAATAACCTTCATCTATATCCTATTAAGGTTTTATTCACTCTAACAGAGAGAAAACCAATGCTATTCTAAGCTGAACCACTGTGAAAACGGGTATTTTTGGTTTAGATGCTGACCTAAACACAAGAATGCCGTACCTCTGCTCTAATTGAGCTTAGGGAAGACCTAAGCAATGCCAAAATTGTTTGCTGGTTCTCTGATCAAGGTGAGGGACTTTACATCACATCAGATTTTTGGCATTTGCATTTTCCGCACGATGTGTTCACAGCGAAATTACAGCAGAGATGTTGCTTCGCTGGCCTGCACAGCTTTGCTGCTGGTGGCACATACTAAGGGACGGGAGCATGTCCCACTGACGTGTGTCGTTGATGTGGCCACAGAGGACATCTCCCCTCCCCTGGGGAAGACCTGCAGGTCCCCAACCCGGCCACTACCCTGGATGGTTCCAGCGGTGCCTATGGCACAGCCTCACCCCATCCTTGGCGCAGTTCGTTTCCAAAGAGCATCGTCCCCGCCGCAGCCTGCGGCCGAGCAGCGCTCGGCGCGCACCAAGCCGGCTCCGCGGGCGGCCGCGCTCGGCCCGTCCCCATCGTCAGCGAGACCGCCGCAGTCGGCTGGAGAGTCGCTCGCTGCTTCGCTTTCGCAGTCCAAGAGCAGGACTGGCTTTTCGGGCCAACGCAGGCAGCGAAACAGAGGCTTGCCACTTCATTTTGCCGCCTCCCTTCCCACCCCATAACTTGTGAACAGGCTGGCTGGTTCCACCAGCTTTGGCCAGTGGGGTGGAGGTCCCAAAGCTTATTAAGTTCCTGCGTGTTTCGTGAAAGCCATTTGAGAACACAGAACCTAGTAACTGCCCTGGGCTGCTGCCAGACCTCTGTCCTTAACAGACACTGGAGAATCCACACAGGGGCTCAGCCTTGCCAGGAGATATGTGGGGGGCCAAGTGTTTTTGACTCCAAACTCACAGAAACGCCTGTTTCTTTTCTAGTCCCCCTTGCATGACATTGCTTGTGTACCAAGCTGGCACATTAAGGGAAAAACAAAGAGGGAGAGGAGAGGAATTTTCTCATACTATCCAGTCTTCCGAGGACACTGCCAATGATGTTGTGTCTGGAGCCCAGTGTTTCCACTGAAACACTTGCTCCAGGAAGATTTCAGTTTATTTGATTGTTAAAAGATGCTTTTGTGTGTGCATGTGTGTCTGAACAAACTCTTCTGGGTGGCCTAGAAGTGCATCAAATAAAAAAATAAAGAAAATAAAAAGCAGGGGACTTAATAATGATGGACTCAGGACGGGAGTCAATATCCATCACAGCTTTAGTGATAACGGCCTGGCACGCTGCGGTGCAGACGACACGCAGACCTTCCTACTCACTTGTGCAGCAATGTATCGTCCCAGATTCAGTATAAAAATGAGGGATATTACTGAGCAAGACTGTTCAGCCTAGTAAGCAAAGTTAACTGAGACCACAAACAGCTCCTCTTTAACTGTCAGCTCCAAGCACATTCCAACCCCAATAAATTAAATATTTAAAAGACATCATGCAGCAATTTTTTTTAATGGAGAAAGCCATTCATCAAGCCACCTCTGTGTTTCACAAGCTGTCGAATAGTGCTTACACTGGTTAAAATAATCTTTATATTTCATTAAGCAACCAAATAAGCTGATCCCTTCCCACTGGCTGTATAGATGGTTTTAATTTTCAAAATCTGCAAATGTATCTTTTATGTCTCCGGGTGGCTGGAGGGCCTCAGGAACAGCCGCAGCTGGGAGGAAGACGAGAGCAAAGTCTGAGGTCCTCCTTTGTGGAAGAGTACGGGCTCGAGCAGTTGTCGGTACAGCTGGGAGGGTAACGTAGGGTCCATTCTGAAAGAAAGGGGATGCCTCACCCTGATTTTGCGCATCAGAGAATGCTGAAGAGTTGGGAGCGGTGGAGAAAGGAGGTGGGAGCTGAGGAAAGGTGCAGGAAAACAAAAGGCGAGAGGAAAATTACCCTGTAGGGTGAGGCCAGCCTAGGTTTGCCCCTGTTGAGAGCCCGCGGGCCGATCCTGCGGCGTTTGCTCAGCCCAGGGGACAGATGCCTCCGTGCAGTGCCTGGGGCTGGGGCCTCCTGGGGAGGGTGGTTTCTTTCTGCACAGCCCCTCAGGACCACATCGGCGACTCTCCCATCCCCGACATCAAAAGATTTGTTCTCTCCCAGCCACCCACGTTCCGCAGCACCAGGCTGTGAGGTCTCCAATGCCATGCCCCGTGCCGGACCCTGCCGGGGTTCCCGCTTCTTCTGCCTTTGAAATCCTGGCATTACTACCTCGGTCCCCAAAACTCTCCTATGGCTTTTACCTCTCACTTAAGTTTTCACTGTGGAAGTCTCACGGATGCTGTGCCCATTTTTCTTCCCAAGCCTGCAGACCCCTCAGGCTGCGGGGGCTGTGTCCTGCCAGGATCCAGCCTCAGAGGGAGGACCAGGGGTTCCCCTTAGCTTTAACTCTTGCTGGCTATGAGAATCCGAGGTTTCTCCATCCTTTGCCTTGCTTAGAGGCCAGGGGATGCAGGTCTCTGCCCATCCCAGACAAATTCAGAGAGCAGACCTCTCTTTATTCAGCTGCTGCTGTTCAACCCGACGCAAAACAATTTACCAGCCGGGAATGGGAACCCCGTTACCCCGGAGCAGAGCTGCATTGCTCCAGCCGCAACGTGGCTGCCATGCGCCCCTTGCCAATACTGGCCTCGAAAACCTCAGGTTCTCTTAAAGTCATATAGCACAAGAGTGGTGCAATTTATTGATTTATTGTACTCCACTTAACAGCGTAGCCTATAGGGGAAATTTGGCCCTGGGCTTTAATATTACCTACTTTGGCTTCTCAACTTTTGTAAAAGGCTTTAAGCTTCCCTATTTAACTGGTAACTAATTTTGTATCCAGGCACATAATTCTGTCCTAAGACAAGATGCGAAGAGGAGAGAACCATGCATTTCCTCGCCAGGTGAAAACTCCTGTTCCTAGTGGCTTGTGTCTGTGAGGAATTGAAACAGATCTGGGAACAATAAAACATCTTTTAAAAATGAGATACTGGCATTTTCTGAGAAGTACTTTGTAACAGAACATCCATGTTTTCCCTTCTATCAGAGAAAAAAAAAAAAAACAAAAACAACAAAACAAAACCACAAAACCCACCCTGGAACTGTATTAACTGCACCGAAGAATTTGAGATCAGGGACATTTTCTGCTTGCTCCTCTCCTCATTTCACTCCCTTATGCCCCCATCAAAACATCATCAGTCTGTACCTGACTTCATCTGCTAGTCACACGCAAGGCCTTTAATAAAAATACAGAACTGACAAAACTCATTAAGGGAGAAAAGTATCAATCCCTGCAGCCTGCAAATTTAAGTGTCACTTGTGCTGGCCTCAGAGCTTGTCCCCACGCTGAGCTGTCCTGAATAAGGACATCTGCGGCAGGTCCCTGTGCCGACGCTGCTCTGGAGGAAAGGAATTTTAAACCAAGACAGTAGTTTTGCTCAAGTGCATTATTCTGGAGAAACATATCCCCTTTCCCCCTCCAAATCTAAACTGAGTCAAGATGGAGGAATTTTCTTCAATAGCTTATTCTGACTAGTTTTCCCAGGTAGAAGTAAAAAAACACCTAGGGCAAGACATTTGTCCTTCTCAGGCAAACGCCACTGGGTGAGATCAGTTTGAGGCTGGATGTAGGACTCAAAGCTTTGCAGGGGCTTTAGGCCATTTTCTCTTTTCCCTTCAGTTGGTCCCTCCAAATACTGAGTCATCTCAAACTCAAAAAAGTACTGAGACTAAACTCATTGACCTACACAAGATGCTCAGGTGCCATCACGAAGAACGGGATAATAAAACCTACGAGTTAAAAAGATTAAGTTTTTCCTAGAGAAGTCAAGAAGGGAATACTAGAGCCTGCTTTTGGCTAGTGGGCACCGCTGGGTGTTACCTTATCCTTTCATTAAATCTTTCCAGAAACTGGAAGGGTTGGTGATGGCGAGGGGGGTGTATGAGGCCTCCTTTATTAAGCCGTACCGAAAAAGTGACATCTGGACTTTGGCAACTCATTGGCAGAAGTAAATTTCAACACCATAGTTCATTACCGGTGAAGAGAGATTTGCCAGAGATGCATTTGAAGTTTGGAAGAGCTTGGCACTGCCTCGGGTCTGCGCCCCGATGCAAGACACAGCTCGAACATGGGAAAAGCATCAGGAAAAAAAAAAAAATTGCACAAAAAAAGTCTGGTGTTTGGGGTCCTACAGGTGACAGAAAAAAATCAGGAGCAGCCCTATCAGGTAAAAAGCAAAGTTGCGGTCCTCCAGCCCGAGTGCCTGCTCAGGCGATACAAACCGCCTCTCGTGTTTATGCAAAGCACAGGAACCCATCGTTCGTTACTAACGGGGAATAACAGCAAATGGTTTGTGCTAACAATGTCACCCTTATTACTGCTGGCAATAAACACCACATATATAAAATAAAGTCACAACAAAATATTCCCCCCCTCCTGGAGCTGTTCTGCTTTATGATTTTATGCTTTGAGTCCTTATTCAGAAACACTTTAAATCAGGAAGATAAATAATGAATCTGTGTCTCCGTGTATCTGACAGTGTAGGAAAATAGGCTCACTCTATACACAGACATTGGTTTTATATGTATTTGGTACTAAATGAATTACATACCTGGGGGGGTTCTGGATAAATGATCCCTGCAAGAGGTTTTCTTCAAATTTTTTTTTTTATATCCCTAACTCTTTAAGATATATAAAGGTCCAAAATCATGTAAGATAATAACCAGCATATTATAAATCAGTTTTGTTCCTCACGTGAGATTGCCAAATGTCTAAGGAAACAATCTCACCTTTCTACTCTATGAAATATAAATAATTTGAGATACGGCAACACATCATATTTTCTCATTCAAACGTCAAAGTCCGAGAGCACCATGCACCATAAAAACAGGCTTCCACGGGACTTTTCTTATAACTGAAATAAAGGAATTGAGAACAGCTCTCAAAAAATCAAGACTCCTCATTTCTGATCTTCCTGCAATATTTTTACACCTGTGTAAATCCCTGGATTTAAATGCAGTGAAGTTCTTAGTGCAGTGAGATCTTAATTAGACGTGGTCTACTTGAACAAGTCGCAACCCACTGAAAGGAAAACCTGGCTGGTTACACCAATTCCTGCAGCCCATGTTCAGCTACTACTACTGACCTTGCTATAAATGAAAAAGATCTTTTTTCAAAGGAAAACCGGGAGGTTGGCTAGCAGCTGAAATTTGGAAATACTTCCAGTTAGGGACAATGTCACAGTTGGTGGGTAGACCTTGTCAAATAATTGCCTCTGTCGGGGCTGTGCTGCTGAAGAGCACAGCAACTGTATTCATAATGCTCGTTTATTTGTAGCAGAAGCAAAACGGGATGTGAGAAGCTTTGTGAGCAACCTCGGAGGACCCTGCTTGAGATGGGGAAGTTTTATTGTAGGGGTCTACAAACTCAGGCGCCAGGTTGCGAGCGGCTGAGGTAACAGGCCCTGGCTGGCAGAGGTAACTCACATCAGTTGCTGTGATTTTTAGTTAAGGCTTTCGGGAAATCATCATTTCCCCCCGCCCCCCGCAAAGCCCCAGATAACAAAACCGAGTGATTGATTAGACAGTTCCCGGCAAAAGACTTCCCAGCGCCTCTGTTTGCAGAGGCATGCTTCAAAGAGCAGGCACACAAAGTCCGAAATAAAATAAAATAATAAAATAGATACTGTCATAGTCTTTGCTTTTGAGCCAGTTTTAAGGCTTGGAGCCCAGTGATTTGCAGTGTAGAGCCAAGACTAGGACCACTGAACATCACTGTGGTGCTAAATATCTTGTTTGTTGTAATTTACACATAACGATCGGTGCTTACAGATCAAATCAGTATAAACGCACCTCCCCTCTCCCCTTTGGAGCAGTGTTCAACCCTCAGTAAAATCTCTTGTAATCTATATTGAAGCAGAAACACTTTCCTGGGTAAATAAGAAAAGCTCTTAATGTGAACATCACTTCGGCTCTAGTTTCAGGATCTCATTCTGCCTCCAGCTTGGTCAACAGCAAAAAAACCATCATGCATTTTAGATTTCTTATGATTAATATCGCAACAAAAAAAAAAAAACAAAAAAACCAAACCCTGCAGTCCGGACCGACCCCGAGGAGTTTGAGTACCTACAGCTCGGCTCTGCCAGCGTTGCTGCCGCACGCTCCGCATTCGCGAGTGTGAAATGCGGCAGCATCCCACTGCAGCCGGGCTCTCGGGTACCTGCGCTGCCCGTCTGTTCTCACGCCTCGAGACCTGATGGCATCTCTGCCTCCGGACTGGCCCTGACTTCAGGACTCGGAGGAACCTTAAAGCGCTGTGCAATCAAATTACTGAATTCACAAACAGCTTAAAGTGTTTAACTTGGGTGTTTATACGAAAAAAAAAAAAAGTACTTCCCCCCCACACCCCTTCCAAAACAAGCATGTTTCTGGCTTAGTTGCGTTTGCATGTGGTTTGTCTGGCTCGGACCTTCCTCTTGCTTTTGCAAAAATGGCTTTCCTTGAGAAGCATCATTTTGTTTGCCTTAACGCTGGCAAAGGGAATTTTCCAAACCAGACGATGGGAAAGGTCCAGAATTCCCAAACTCTGCACTTCTTCAGGGCTGCTGGCAGCACGAAGGGCAGCTCACTGCTTGCTCTCTGCGCCCGAAACAGTTTTGCCTGCAGCGTGTTTGACTGCAGATCGCTTGCATGAGCAAACTGACTGGCTTGAAGGCAGCTCCTTGGGGCTGCTGGTGGGGGTTCAGGAATCTCCACCATCCCCGAAAGATGGAGCAATGTCCTGGGACGATTCTTCCCATTGCATGGTCTCATTAACAAGACAGGGATCTACAGTTCTGTGCTGAAATATGTTTTTAAGCCTGCGACATTTAGGGACCAGGACCTCTGTCTGTCCTGAGTACCACAACCACGATGCTGATCTTACAGTTGAGCCCTGAGCCCTAACAAGAGAGACCAGTCACTGCAAGAAGCACTGGCAGAAGACGGCCCTGATGGATAAGCTTTGTAAAGATTTGCTGAGGCAGTTAAAGACATTCCCAGTTCCCCTCTGGCTGCTCTCGGGTGCTGCCAGCCTCATAGCTGGGCTGGCAGAAGGAAACATGTGCTTGCTCCAGGTGCTCCCAGGGTGATGCCTCAGCAGAGATGCTGGGCTCCAGGAGCAGCAACTGGGATGAAGCATGGAGGGAGGGAGGGTAATTTCTCCACCCACCATCACTATTTATCAGGTGAATGTAAGTTGGAGCCGTGAGTTCTGGGTGTTAGGCTGAGAACAGTTAGGTACACACACGAGGAGGAGAGAGCAACGCGCCTTTGTGAAATGCAGTGGTTTGTGCCGCGTCGTTGGAGTTTGACCCACTTGGCACAAAATGACTTTCCTAGGTGCTCTTTCAGCTGGTTAGCTGAAAAGCTGTAAGGCTGTGACACCAAATGCAATTTTGCTTGAAGCTGATTTTGGAGAGGTCTAAAGAACAAGCAGATTTTGAAGGAGACAAAAACTGAGAGCCTGAACCCAGGATATTTCTGCAGGTACAGCTAGACCCTGGGGCTACCCCTGCAGATGGTACTTATAGCACTCAAAAATACAGTCAGAAAACACATGGTGGCAATTGCTTCTGCTCAGACTAAGACAGCTATAAGGCAGAATGACAGACAAGTCTTACCTTAGTCAAAAAGAAAAAGAAAAAAATCCTGAAAGGCAGCTCCAGGAAGCCATGCAATTGTGGGGCACTTTTAATACCTTAAAAGAATAAACCAGAAGGTTTTTTTCCTTTTTTACAAGTGATAACGCTAATTTTCGTCCTACCGCTTAAAAAAAAAAAAAAAAAAAAAAAAGATATTTGAGTTGAATGGGTTTTGGAGGGAGGGG
>JAVKLA010000090.1:10641056-10713273 GCA_034782735.1 Sagittarius serpentarius | reverse complement strand
ACGTCCCCCCCCACCCACCCCCGAGATGCAAAAAGAGGAAAACCAGCTTTTCCTTTTCTTTTCTTTCTTTCTCTTCCTGCGGGATTTTCGCAGGTACCTTCCCGTCCAGCGGTCGGGCTGGTTATCTGGCAGAGCTCACTAACTGGAGCGGTGGTTGTGTTTGCTTTTCAGCTTTGCCATGCCTTCGCAGCAGAAAGAGCAGTTTAAAGCCTTTAGAGAGATTGCTAATAGATGCCAGCTCCTTGCCTTTAGATTCTCTCCCAGCCCAGGAGGATTTAGGATGGGATTGGGAGACGAGACGCCATTTCAGGCTCCAAAACACCCTGTTTTAAAATGACTGCGGGTAAGAGGATTAAAACAATAATACCCTTCTCTTCTTGAAGGTTTTTTTTTCCTCTCTCCCTCCTATAGAAAAGATTTCTTCTCCCAGAGCAAAACCGTTTAGACAGGAATTAAGGGAACAAGAAAGAATAAGAGGGGGGGAGAGGACCTTTTAATTTGAGCTTGATATTTTGTACAAATTCTGACCAAAAAAAAAAAAAAAAAGAGGGTGTCGGTCTGGCTCAGGGCACCAGAAGACTCCAAGTACCACTTTCTTGTATTTATTGTATATATATTCTTTTTTTTTTTTTTTTTTTTTTAACCAGAGGTTACGGTGTACCAAGTGATTGTCTCGGGAAAGAGAGGGAGGGGGTGAATCTATTGAAGTCTATTCCAATCTATTCCAGCCCTCGCTCCGCCAAAGTCCCGCTTGCTCCCCAGGACGGAGGGGAGCCCCTCGCACTGCCTTTCCCCCGCACCCTCTCTTGAATAACCGCCCGCTTTCGGCTGGGAAACCGATTGGGCGAAACTCGGCGTTTTGCTTGCCGTTATCGCTTTTCGGGGGCGTTTTTTAGGGCGCCGTGCCCGGGCCGGCCTGGGCACCACCCCGCAAAGCCCACGGGGAATCGTCCTCCTTGCTTTTTTTGGGGCGACCCTCCAAAGGGATTCCTCCCCCCTGCCCCCGCCCCGAGTTCGCAACCGGCACCTTCCCTTATCCGCTCATCACAACGAGTTGAAACGGGGGGCGGCGGGGAGCAGGTAGACGATGCTTCCCAAAATTGAGTGACCCCCCTGGAAGCCCCCCCTCGCCCTCCAAAGCCTGGCTGGGACCAGCCCCGCAAACCTGTAGCTCGCAGGAGCTGGGGCACAAACCGCAGCCCCCGGGGTGCAAAAATCTGCTCAAGTAACCGGCAAACTTTGCAGGGCTCCTTCCTTTAATGCAGCGGGGAAGGGTCTCCCCGTGTGCCGGGGGGGGGGGGGGGCTGTGCCCGTCGGGGTGGGGGCAGCGCGTCTCCTCGGTTGTTTCTGAATTGTCGCTTGCAGCCCAGGCACAAAATCCCAACCCCTCCGACCGCGGTTTCACCATTGTCTCGCCTTTCTGCTCGCTGAGCTACTAAGCACGGGAGATTTTGTGGTTGCTTCGATGAAAAATCCTTAGTTTTAATTCCCCCCTTCCCCACTAAGAAATAATAAGAGTTTCCCGCTGTCTTCAGAAAATCTTTCCGAGCTTTCCGGCGGCGGGATTTCTGCTGTTTAACCAGCTCCTGTAAATAAATAATTGCGTTTAATTCAGCGCTTCTTCGCAGAAACGACTAAACAGTGCATTTAGCGCACCTCGGAAAAGAAACCCCAGTTTGTCCGCAGAACTGATTTATCACGTTTACCCCCCGCCCCAAGCTATCGATGCGGGCAAAGCATCAGGAAATCGCTACCGGTTGTGTCGAGATTACAGGAGTGTCCTCTCCAAAACGCGGGGAACCGAGGGAGGGATGCGAGCTGAGCAGGAGGGAAGGCGGCCCCGGCAAGGGGGGGTTGCAGCGGGGGGTCCCGTGTTCCCTCCTCCGTCCCCACCGCCACCGGCCCAGATGCCTCCCGAGCCGCCCCGTCCACCCCGGGGTGGCAGCGGGTCCGACACCAAACCTTGGCTTTGCTGGGCGAGAAATGGGTATTTCCACCCCCGCCAATAAAATAATAAAAATAAAATAGTAGTAACAGCAACAACAATAGTTGCAGAAAAAAAAACCAACCCAAAAAGAAACCAGACAAACGGGGGAGAAGGGGACAGAAATCGGGCAATTTTTTTTCTCTTTAAGTTTTGCATGGCAGAAAAAAATGAAATATGAAAATACGTAAGTCTGCTGCCCCGGCTTGACCCTGCACTAGAAGACGGGGTGAGGGCAATTTGTTAGTTCGCCAAGTAGAAGGGGCATTTCAAGTTTCCGTGATATTAACGGAAATATTTTGGCTAACTGGCTGGGTCCATACATGTATCAAAAAATCCTCTTCAAAGACCGTTTTTTATGTCTATCCTAAGTGAGCCGGCAATTTCAGGTTTCCATGTAGGCTCTAAGCACCCTCACCTGCATGATGGGAAGGACAGCTGCTACTTTTAATTTGAAAACTGCTTTTTGGGGAAAAAAAAATATTAATCACTGGGACGATCAGGGCATAATGTTAGAAGAAAATCGTGTTTTCCTCATTTTATTTACAAACACGCGTCATTTCCCTGTCTAGGGTATTTTACACCCCCACACACACACCCCCATCCCCATACACACAGAACTGTGTGTTTGCATTTGCACGGAAACCGTGGCTGTTTCCTTCAGAACAACTAAAACCAAAGCCAAGCTGGTTATGTTTTAAACAGCTAATGCATTAACTCCCTCCTTCTCTCCCTCTTTGTTTTTTGTGAGTTTTAGCACAACTCTTGCCAGGGCAGTAAACTGTGCTAGAGATGCGGACATTTAATTTTAGGTTGAATAAAGAGAAATAAAGCCCCATCCTTGGAAGATGGACAAGGAAGAAATCTGCAGCCACTGACAAACCTCCTTATCCCTCGATCTACGGCAGCGACAGTGCAAGGCTTGCCTCAAATTATAATGGCAACGAGGTCTTAAAATAGCTACTTAACTAAATCAAGGCCACTTCACTTGGTTTTGTTTTGGGTTTGGTGGTTTGGTGGGTTTTTTTTTTGTTTTGTTTTGGCTTTTTTTTTTTGGTTTGGTTTTTTTTTTTTTTGGTATGGGGCATCTTTTGGGGGTTTGAAATGTTCCAGACATTGTCCAGTACTTTGTCCCCGACGCCAACCGCATTCGTGTGAGACCGAAAGGGGATTAACTTGTGAACTTTTAAAAATCAGAACTTAAATGAGAGGCAAATCTAGGCCACAGCTCATTGTGGGAACCGTTTCTTAAGCAATTAAAGCGAGAAGAAATTCCTCGCAGCCTTTTTCCTTAAAGCAGCTTTCTGAAGGATTTAAGGAGGACTAGTGTCCGGTCCATCAAGAAAGATTTAAACTGCACAGTGATATAGAAAATCTCCACTTGCTCTTATTTAAAGGGGCACTATCACCATTTCCATAAGACCCTTGACATTGTTTCTTTAATCTTGTTTATAAACTTAAACAGATTTTAAAAGTTTTTTTTTCTCTTTCCTGCCTCCTTTTTTTCCATGAATTCATTGAAAATATATTTGATACAGTATTTGAAAAGAGACCAAAACAGGCTCACTTTTAAGGATTTTCTGTTACTAAAAAGTCTCAAGCCACAGCTTGCTACATTTCTCCTTTTGCTCTTGGAGGTTTGGAGGAAAGTGAGATTAGTGGGAAGAGGAATTTATATTTTTTTTCCTCCAGGGTCAACTCTGCGATAAAAGTTCCTTTCTCCCCAAATTAGGAGGACACAAAGCACCTTTACCCCCCAAAATCGACTCAAACCTTCATGCAACATTTGTGATTTAGCACATTTTCCCTTGGCTGAGAGCAGAATTACCTCCTAACAGGCTCCTGCAATGTCAGGTTTCTTTCTTTTATTCCCTCCCTTCTCTTTATTTGCCCCACTATACTTGTGTTTTCTCCTTACATCCTAGCTGTTGTGGCTAGTTTCTACCCATATTTAGAGGTCAGCTGGCATTTCTTGCAGTTTTTCCAGTTTGAGCTACTTGGCAAGGTTTTCTTGCACAGCATTAAAAAAATACCTGCTAACCTTATTCCAGCAAAACCAGTTGTTCCCCCTTAAGTCTTAAAAAGAAGGAAAAAAAAAAAAAAAAAGAAGGTGAACACCTTGGAGTCACCAAAGCTTTTGGTGCTTATAGCTAATTAATAGCCCTAATGATATTTTTCTAAGTCCATGAATACATTATGTTTGCAATCCAAAAAGGCGTTAGCCCCATTCAAGGGTACTTCAACATCTGCTCATTTAAGGGCAATTAATCATTTTGATATATGGTTTAAAATTGACTGCTTCCAAGGGACTTTTTTTTTTGACAAGAATAACAAAGCAATTTGCCAGGAGCCATCTTCTGGACATGTTATTAGCAGAGCCTTCATCTTAAAGAGGGTTTTAAAAAAAAATCCTCAGATTTAGGTACCTGCTTTAAAGGGAACCCAACACCTTCTCTCTCCCGCTTGCTTTCTTACACTTCCTCCAGTTCTTCATCTAGCCTTTCATTCCTCTGACAAGAGTTAGAGAGCTCTTCCACCTTAGACCTAAAGTTTATACCTTGATTGTAGAGGCATTTGAGTTTGTAATTTTGCCCCTCGAGGAGAAGGTAAGCTGGATATCATGAAATATGGAGAAAGCTCAGCTCCTCCTCCCCTTTCTGCCCTTCCTTAATTGTGATAATAACTAGTTTCATGTGTTTGAGTAAAGATGTTTCGTGTTCCCTCATTGGCCTCATCATTCTCCCAAAAGCAGCCAAGGGAATGTCTTTTTTTTTTTTTTTTGCTATTAACTGCAGTTTGTAACTGTAATAAGCCATTCCTTAGTTTAGCCTATTTTTAAAAAAATACCTGTAAGGAATCAAATCTACCAAGAGTATTAGGTGAAAACAGCCACAGAGATCAATTTTTTCAGCCTCTGGTTCCTGGTAAAAGTGTTAGCTGAGAGAATGCAAAGGGGAAGTCTCTCCCATGCAGGGAATTTAAAGTATAGTTATGATGGGCAGATCTACTTATTTATTTATTCAGTGAATCCCAGCTGTGTTCAGAGTCTCCTGCTGAACAGGGAGCCTTTTCTAGCCCAGGAGCTGCAGATGAAGTGAGAAAAAAGAGGGCATCCAGGGCAAAAGAGATAAGCGGGAAAGGTGATGAGAAAAGGCAAATAAATAGAGGACTGATGCGCCCAGCACCGCCTCCAGCGCCAGGGCACAGCCGGGAAGAGAGGCCTCCCTCGGCCGTGTTCCTGCCCTCCCGGGAGCGATGGCCTTCGGGGTCCGGCTTCCCGTGGGGACACCCCACGTCTGCACTGCTCTGTCGCAAAGGCACAGGTGTTTTTCTTCCTTTCTTTTCACAGGTTGCCTAGAAAGGATCAGCAAACCAGAAATTCTGCAGTAATGTATCAGAAATGTTCCTATTTGATTTAAAATGTTATTAATTTCCTTTTCTGACTTGATGCACCAAAAATTCCCTATGTGTTAACACCTGGGTTGGATTCAGAGCCCTTTTTCTGTGGCTTTCCTCTGGCCTGGGACCATCCGGTGCCCAAGCTACTCCTTGTCCTCATCCAATTTTTATCCATGAGTCTAAAGCCAGGGGAAATGTCTTTGTCTGCTTAAAAAAGGTTACCTAAATGAGTGGAGTTGGTTTAGACAATGCCGCCCTTAAAGAAGGTTTGGATTTTGATCAGGAATTTGAAGCCACCCTCAAAATAACTAAATAGCTTGGAAAAAAACAGCCATCTAGGGAAGAAATGCGGGCGGTTCTGATTCGACTCTGCTGCTGCGGTGTGTTGCAGTTGTAGTTTGGGTGTGAGACATCTCCTTTCTCCTCTGAGGACGGAGCGCTGTGGGCAGACGACATCTCCCAGGTCACGCGGGGGAGATAGCCCGAATGGGAGGCTGGACCACCAACCACCTCGTGGCCAAAAAGACCTGGCAGCTCTTCGGTTTTGAGATCTTCTGAGAAAAACGTTCTTCCTCCCCAGTGAGGCTTGAGTAACGACCATTTAATGTCATTCCAGACCCGTCACCTTCGTATTTTGGTGGAAAAACTTTTTTACTTTTTTCTGTTTTGTACAGAAAAAATGCAATGGAACACCTGAAAACACCCCACTGTTCGGTCAGGCCCACGGTTCAGGAGCGCTTGAGCACAGGCTGAAGGTTCAGCCCATCTGCTGCTTCCAGAGAAGGAACTGGGGAAACCTGATCTGCCCAGTCCCTTTGTGAAGCATGGGCAATGTGTTGGGGTTTTTTTGCGGCCGTCTCTCTCATGGGTTAATTTAGGGGCAAATAATCTCTTGGGGCTTTACAGTGGTCATACCAAACCTGGCATGAACAAATCTACCCACCCATCTTCACAGACATCCTTTATGGCCTGGGTCCGCCTGCGATTTTAATGTTCTTCACGTTCGTCAGAGGCACCGTGGGATGCTGCCTCTCCTCTGACAGGCGTTTCCTCGCCAGAAAAGCCTTTTCTCGCTTCTTTGAGAGGTGGGGAGCTCTCCACATGGCTGCTGCACTCCGTTTTGTTATTTAAACGCTGATGGCACTCGTGGAAAGAAATGTGGATGTGGAGGGAGTCTGGGATAGGAACGTTACAGCTCCCGGAGCTGGTTCTCCAGCTCCTGGAGTGCCAGAAATGTGATCCAAGCAGAACAGAAACTCCAGAATGTTGCTTAGATTCAGGTCCTGCTTACGGTCTTGGCATGGAGAGACTCTGCTTTTTCGAGCTAGAGCCCCATCTCACCCGAGTAGCAAAGGAAACTCAGTTTCTTCTTTGCTTACCTTTGCAGTGCCCTGTGATTCAGTCAGCTGCCATTAGCTGTGGGGATTTTTTGTTTGTTTTTAAGAGCACAAGGTAAGTCCGTAAGAGGACTTGCCTTCTCTGGGAATGACACGGTCTGCCTACCTGTGTGGGCACAAGTCATGTAAGAAGTCTGAGGCAACGCCGTATTTTCCGACCCTGATTTTCCTGAACCCTTAAGCTCCTCTAATAGGCCTCTGTTTCCTTAGCTGAGGTCTAACTCTGCACTGTGGGATGCTCTGAATCCAGCATCACTGTCTGCTGTGGTTTATCTTCCAGAGCACTGATTCTGCTTATCCTTGGGAGAGACATTGCTCTTGCAGCTTGGTTGCATCCAAGCGTGGACCCAGGCCCAGTGTGTATTGAAAGCTGGGTTATCCCAGCTTCCCATGGCTGAAACCAAAAGCGGGCTTTGCCATTGGGACTAAAGTTTTGGCCCTCATCTAGCACATTAGACCCCGAGCTGGATCTCCCTAACCATCTTTTCAGAAAGAAGTCCAAATATTGGTCTCATGGACATCAGTGCAAGCTCTGCCTGTCCTGGCAGCAAGGCTGGACACAGTTCATCTCTGTTTCACTGGTGTAAATCCAAAGTAATTTATTCAAAAGTGATGATATTTATCTAGATTTACACCATTTAGCACTAAGTTCAGTCCTTCAGTAACAGATGCTCAAATGCATGGCTGCATTTATTTTGTACCTACCTCTGAGCAAAATGACAGATACCTTTCCTGGGGGATAAAATCCATCTCCCAGGCACAAAGCCGAGCTAGCCGTGTTTTCCGCAGGAGAAATTTCAAGGACACGACAGGGCTGGGGAAAATGAACTCTCCCTCCCCGATCAGGAGCGTGGCCCAGTGGCCACCTCCACCAGTACTCGTGCAATAGTGGCTCCAGCTCTTGCGTTGCGTTTTGAGCATCCGGAGGAAGCGTTTCAACCCAGTTCCCCGCACTGGCCCCTGTTGTGCAGACGCGTTGGCTGCAGGCACCGGCCAAGCTGACCCACCACGATGCCATCTCCTGTGCCAACCCACTGCTGCAGTGGGTTTCTCCGAGGGGAGGATAGAGGAGGGGAAATGAAAATGAGCCCCGCTTAGTTTTGGGTAACGCGTGGCATGAAATATGTTAGGTAAACAACTTATTAGAAATGATTTGTCACCCCTCTGCCTCTCTCGGCTGCATGTAACTCTATCTCCAGACTATTATAGTATCAAATATATTTTACAAGAGTTTTACCTACAGGTGACTTGCTCTTTATTACTGGATGTAGGCAAAATCAATACTTTAGTAACTAGAAGATCATTTATTTTGCTTTTTGAAACATTTTTCAACAGTAGGAGAGCAGCTAAACCCCGCGAAGCTATGATTAAGAACCACAAACTCTACCTTCCTTTCCTTCTCCCCCTCCTAACCCATTTATTGACTTAAATAGGTAATTTCCAAACCCAGAACATCATCCTGAACAGCCACTGCTGGGCACGGTTTTCTTTTTTTTTTTTTTTTTTTTTTTCCCCTTGCAGACAGATAATTCTTTAAACTTGGGTAATTTCAAGGGGGAATCAACTTAATATAAATGTACCTGTCACTGGTTGAAATAGAAGCAGATTCTGGCCTTTCAATAAGGCCACTTCTGCAGTCCCACACTGGGGAAAAATCAAAAATTGCTGGGAACAGATAATGCATTCCTCCAGCTCCACAGCCCTGATGGAGTTCAGTCAGGCCAAATACTCCGGCCGCTTTTATGTGTTTATTTTACCTTCTGATTTGTTTTGAAGGTCATACGATGCAAAGATGTTGGAGAGAAAATGCTCGTTGTTTAAGGAGGTTTTTCGCTAAGTCACAGCGCTCTGCTGCCAGTGAGTGCCCCGCAAGGAAAGGAAAATGCTACCAGGCTGGCCCGGAGGAGAGAAAGGCTTTTGCCTCTTCTCCCCAGCCCCAAAGGTTTTGTTATCCTGCAGGTTTGCGGTTCCTCTTGCAGTAGCTGCAGCTGATAGAGCACTTAATCAATAGTGAAATAATCTCAGGGAGCTGAAATGTCCATGTGTTACGATGCTTGGGAGGATGGACTCAGCGGGAGCCAACGAGCGACATTGCTGTAGCCGTGGAGGCGAGGGCTGCTTGGATAAAAACTCAGCCTTCAGATGCTCAAGAAACAGATGACACCTGTACTCCACGTCAGCCTGGGCTTTCATTCACCCTCCTGGTCAGCTCCTGCGAGCCGAGGAGAAGGGCATTCCCCCACGCAGCGGTGGGGAGGAGCGGCCGGGTGCCGGCAAGTGTGAGGAGGAAAAAACCTTCCTCCAGAGGAGCAGCTCTCCAAGCGCCTTTCGCCCAGCCCAGGATGCGCTTCCCACCCGTCCCACCACCTCTAGTCATTCTGCAACCTGCTGGTCCGACAGCACCCCGTAACGCGGTCGCTTTGGGGTCAGCCAGCCCACCCAGGGCCCCGTCCCCACCTCACGCTCCCTGCCAGCACCAGGAGCGGGATGCCAGCATTAAGAAGCCTCCTATATCTATAGGGTATAGTCTGTGCCTCCCAGTTTGTGAGCTGCTGCTGAGATTTTGTACGTCTGTTTCACCCCGACACAAGGAAGGAAAAACCTTGGGCATCTTGCCAGCTTGCACGTCTGAAGAAAAAAAAGAGAGGAGAGCTTGGTATGAGAACTGATGGATGATTTTTGTGTCTGCCCCCCTGAATATACCACCCTTCTGGGGGGGTAAATGCCGACTAAAATACCGCCACTGAAAAAAAATCAGAAAGAGAGGGGGGTCCAGTTTTTGGGTTGGTCCACTCTGGCTTTGAATATTTGGGATTTTTTTTTAATGGTTGCAAACCATGTATTTACAAGTCAAGAAAAAGAAAATTAAATTGTATTTCCCAGTGGAGCGTGGCCATCAGAGAGCTGTATTTCTGCCTTGCGGGCCCACACCAGTGTGGGGTTTATGGGACACTGCACCTCCCAGAAGGCATTGTGCTTGTGTCTACCTGTCTTTTTTGGTGCATCAAGGGAACCTGCCTGACCGGCCGTCCAGCACTGGAAATGCAGCCTGGCTGGAAAGCAGGAGCTGCAGGAAAAGAGGTCAGGTAAAGGCCTAAATGAATCAGAGATACATGGACATTCATGTATAACTTCCTTATGACGAAGCAAAGGGAAAACCAAAACAGAACAGGTTCTCAGACCACTGAGATGTTATTTTTCCCCCCTGAAAAACGAAATGCTTTGTCTTTTCCAAGCGTACTTCTGTCCTCCACAATTTCTGTTCTGCAGGAAACATGAAACCTCCAGTTTCTTTAACTCTATTTTGGACTGAAGAAGTGTCGAAACAGCTGGATTTCCCTCAGGATGGGTGTTAGGAACCTGGCTCAAGCTGGTGTCCTTATTTCTGATTTCAAGCACCAGAGGCGAAATGGTGAGGGGGCCATCCGAGGAGTTAGGAAGATGACAACACACCTGTGTAAGGGGGCAGGCTCACAGCAGGGCTGAGCGGGTGACAGACCTTGGCTCAGCGTCGGTGACCGGTCGGACGGAACCCGGCTAGCGAGAGCCCACGGTCATCTCCCCTGGCTTGGGGAAATCTTACTTTATTCATGTAACACCACTCTCATATCGTTCTTTGGGTTGTTTTTTTTTTTTTCTTAAATGTTGACTGTATCCATTAGTCGTAATGGTTTAAAACAAGATCATTTGCCTAATGTGCTGTCATGGGTATTTTTCCTGCATGGGCTCAGCACCCCTTCGGTTTTAACAAAACTCAACCAGTCGTTGGGTACTAAGTCAAACGAGCAAAGGTGTTCGCTTAAAAACATACATATGCACATATTTGTATACCCATGTTTAAATACATGCACAAGTGCAAGTGTATAACCTACACTGTCCAGATTATATTATTTATCATCTGGAATGTCTTTTGATAAAGTCGCAGACCTTCAGAAACACTTGGTTTTCCAGAAAAATCTGATACAATAGTCTGCTAGTGTCAAGAGCGATTTTTAGTGTTTCTTTTTAACGGCTATTATCTCTTTTAATGAAATCTAATTTCCTCTTTTGAAGAGAAGAGCCAGATTCCCTCACTCCATATAAACAAGGATGCTTTTTTTGGCTACGCAGGGTCGCACACAGCGGAGTTTGCAGGGCGAGGAGCCCCTAGACCCCGCATCCCAATGTGCTGCTGCACGTGTATTCTCACAGCGTTGCTACACAGGCGTGACCCCGTGTCCCCCAAAATAAATAAAAAGCAGGGGGAGATACATAAATTGTTGCAGGATGGAAATAAGTTACCTGTCAGGAGTTTTGCTGGATTTGACTTGGGGTTTGGTTATTTTCCCCTGCCACTTGTCCTTGCTTTTGAAACGATCTTGTCACGCAGGAGGGGCTGGCAAGCGCAAAGCCTCTTTGTGTTTTGATTTGGGCCGGGGTAAATCTCCCATATGTATAAAACCTCAGGTTTTTGGAGGTTCTCCACCTCCTGCCAAAAAACCCAGGCTGTCTTCTGATGCTTGGAAGGCCTGCGGGTGGGGGAAACGATGTGCCATCACCACTTGGTGCCTGGTCTTGATTTCTTTCTATTTATTTAAAGCTGTTTTGCAAGGATATTGGTACATGGGACTTTTCCACTTCTTCTGTTTCCTCTCAGACTCATGGCAGAGCTGGTTCAGGACCTGGCTCTGGCGGGCGGGGACATCTCATCGGCACATGCCAAGATTTAAGCATCTCCCAAAGGTGGGAAGGCTGAGGACTGCCAGCCCCTTACGTGGCTGGCTGGCGTTCAAATAAATTAGATGCCCTCGTCACCCGATGCTGGATGCCGGCATGTCCGGAGCAGCGCTGTGGCTTCTTTTCATCAGGGTTTGCTGATGATGGTCCAAGTTTCACCCGGGAGAAATGCTGCCCAAGCCCCTCTGAGGTCTTGCCTTCCCCTGGCCTTTCTCTTGCCAACCCCAGCCAAATTTCACTCATTTTGGAGGAAAGTCACTGGCAGGAGGCTAGGAGGTGGCAGTTCAGGCGACCTTACCCCCTCTGCTCCACCATCCACTGTTCCCACTAGAGGTCTGGCCATCTCGCATTCACAACGTGTCCAGCAAAGTTTGTGTCAGGGGGTTTAAACTTTAGATTTGTGTGACCAAGGAATTCCCAATTCTGTTGCATGTGTTCCCCTGTCTCTCCCTCTCCCCCTCGTCTTTCTCTTGGCTGTGAAACAGCACAAGGAGACTCTTTGTATGCTCCTAATCCTGAAGCAACACAGCTTTAGCAACATCCAGGGATAAAAGCACCATCAAACCACAACTTTATGGGGGCAAATCTCCTCTAATCCCTCGCTTTAGCTAAACAAAGCTTCTTGCCCTAATCCGCTATCGCTTTAAAAAAAAAAAAGCTCAGATTTTGTTTTTAGTAAGAAGATGATCCAAAGGACTAATTTTAAGAGAGACTAACCAACTCTGACAGCTTTTAAAATAGACGACAAGAAAATAGATGCAAACTTCCCTCTCAATTCAAGGGTTTTCAGGCTATGCAATAAGAAAAATATCCAGGGTTTAACTGCTTTCCTTTAAGCTCGCTCTTATTGTATTAAATGCTCCGACCAACTCAGATTCAAATCACCAGGCCTAAATGCCATTTGATCTTTAAAAAGAGAGTTAAAAAGTGTGCATATTATTCCCAGGAAGGCAGTCCAAGGAAAATCAATTATCATAAACAAGGATTATATTACACACACAGTCAATATAGAAAAACAAACACAATGCTGATAATGGGCTGTTGAAGTGGCTCACATCTGAAGCCACCTGGACTGCGTTAAAGATAGTTCTTTATTAATTTAAGGATGGGTGTGTAAGTATGGTAGTGAGGAGTAATCGAGCTCTTAAACAGTCAGGCCAAGCTTTCACTCTAAACCTGAACCAAATCTTGACCTTTTTCTTCCTTTTTAAAATTTTCTTTCTTGCAGGAGGTAGGAGAAGTGTTATGGCTTGGCTTGGGGGGCTTCAGCGTATGCGTGCGGTTTAGCGCTGCTTGGCTTCAGACGCGGGAAAACGCTGGGCTTGGGGCAATCATGGGGAACTGCTGTGGTCCCCTGGGGACCCCGCTGGTTTGAGTCTCAGCAGTGGGCAGGTGCCCATCTCACTCCCATCTCATTCCCTGGGCGTTGCGGGAAACCAGTTAAACCCATTGGTTTCTTCCTCTGGTTTATATCTCTGCACTTGGCAGGGTGGGGATTTTGGGGTTTCCATCAGTATCTAGTCTGGCATCCAGCAATCTGCCTGGAGGATGAGGAGGATGAAGAGTGGGGTTGTTACGGCATCATGGTCTCATCCTTACTCATGCTTTGCTCTGGAGGAGCAGCAGAAATCTGCACCCACGACTTTTCTATCATGTTTGTTACAGCCTGAACACCTTGCTTACGTGAGGAGGGGGACATTAAAATGGCTTCCCCCCACCCAGTGCACCTGGGCAGGGAGGGAGGGATGGGCGGGGTTGCCCACCCATCTGCTCCCATGCTGTGACCCTGCCCCAGAGCAGGGATAGGACCTCGTCACAGATCCTTCCTTCAAGCTGGCTGGGGAGCAGCAAAAAAACAAAAAGGTATTTCTGTCCCCAGGGGAATTCCAGCACTTTGAAATGTGGTTTGGCGCAAATCTCACTGGGAAGTCAAAATTATCTGCGGATAATTTTGGCGTTGTGACGTCAAAGGACATGAGTAAATACCGAATATGGCACGAATAGGGTATTAAATAAAACTGAAGCTGCGGGAATATCTTGACATAACATAAAAGTAGAAGTTCAACAAACTGAGGAAACTCCCCCCCATGTGGAAACTTGCTGAAATGAAGCACTTTTGATGCTCAGCGCGCTGAGAGAGTCTGGGCAGATTCTTTGGATGTTTTCCCATTACGAAAGGTTGTCGAGCACGACACGTTTGTGCCACGTGTTGGCTGATCACAGTCAGATGGGGTGCAGTTCTGCCTGAGGCATTCGGAGCATCCCCCGTAGACCCAGCTCATGGGGGAGCCCCAAACCCCTCCTTGCTGCTGCTCATCCCAGCCTGCACTGACGGCCGTGGACCCCATTTCACCTTTGAGGAAAGCCACTGATGACCTCCAGGATGCTCTACCTGGTGGTACCCTGTGCTGGCATTGCACCCCATCGGGCACGCTTGACCCACTGTGCATCTGTGAGAAGGAGCGTGTTTCCCTGCGGCCCCCGGCTGCCCAGGCGCGGGAGCTTTGTCCTCGACCAGAGAGACGTGTATAATCTTTGGCTAAGCTCCCCCAGGACCCCCAGCTTCCCTCTGCTCAGCCACACTGAAAGGGCCCTTTTGAAGTCTGCCTGGCGTTGCGGGGCATGTTTGCCCGCGGAGGGCGTATGAAACTGGTAAACACCCTTTCTGGACAAAAATCTCCAAAGTCCATATCCTTTCAGCCTGAAAGTTTCCCTTTTTCATTGACCTGTGCCCAGAAGTGACTCCTGATTTGAATAGCAAATAGTAGCTGTCTTTCCTCCACAGCTAAGCCATTTCCTTTTCTTCCTTCCAAAGCAAGGTGGGATCTTTTCATGATGCCCTTCAGAGCAGCCGTGCCGCTGCAGAGGGGAAGGGGAGGCGGCAGAGATGGCAGGTGCTGAGTGGAGCCCCCATCCTGGCTCATGCAAGGAGCCTGATGATGAACCGTTTTTTTTCCTCTGCAGACCCGGGCAGCGGTGGTTTTCCACCAAGTAACGATGCCACAGGGCTGGGATTTTTCAGAAGCAGCCTTTGGTTTGGCCAGCATGGTATCTGACCGCTCAGCGATGGGTTGATTTTACAGCACTTTGGTCACCTGCGGAGTTTGTTGTGTGTTCAACACCGGGCATGGAATAGGGAAACCCCAGTGGAGGAGAGGGGTGATCAGTAGGAATCTTTAACACTTCAAACCCCAGAGCATCCCTAGAGCAAACATACACCCCCCACATCCCAGCCCCACGCTGCAGGCCGGGGCTAGCAGCCCACAATCAGGTCCAGGAGATCAAGTGTCAGGTGGGATGAAGCTTTTGAAAGGCATTAACTGGATTTTTTTTCCAATATGCTTTTCCTCCCCGTTGGCCTTTGGGAAAGCTGTGATTGTCACACGCCCCGGGGGACGCAGCCCTGAGGCTGGGCTCTCTGCCTTTCCCAAAACAGCCGCGGGAAGTTAGCAGGTAAAAGGGGCCCGAAAGAGCTTGGCTGAGAGTTGTGGAGGTAATGGGATGTTTGCTGTCCCTCTGATGGAGCAGCCTGGGAGAGTTTCCACAGGTCACTGGTACTTTGCCTTTTCAGTGCTCTTCCACTGGAGCGGGACAATGGGGAAAGTGCCTTCATTTGCTTTTGCGCTAATGAAGTCAAACAAGCATCAGGGAGTTTGCACTGGGACTCTGTCTTCGGGTTTGATCTGTATTAAAAAAAAAAAAAAAAAAAAAAAGAAGGTTCTTTGGGTAAAGCTTATCCCAAAAAGCATCTGGTGGACTGAGGGCACCTCCTTTGTTTTCAAAAGTTGGGTAGCAACTGAGAGTGGGGGATTTTTGTCCCTAGATTTAGGTTTGAATCTATATTTTTCCCCTGTTCAGGGAGAAGTGGCGGGATGTGGGAATACCCGGTGTGAGCTCATTGCTGGTAATCGATCTGTTCACTGAAAAATAAGTTGCAAAAGCCTACAGCCTGGCCGATAAACCCATTTGTCCTCCACCCTTAAATGTCCAGGTCCAGGAGTCATGTGATGGTGCTAGGGTCTCCACTCTGACTTTTAATCAAGCTGCAGAAAGGGACCTATGTATCACCTTAAAAGTCTGAAAACCAGAAAGGAAATGTGTGACATTTTGCTTTATTTTTCTTTCTTATCTCTTGACTTCAAAGTCCAAGCTAAGGACAAAGGCACTGAAAAACCTGCTGGGAATATTTTGAGGCTTAATGTAATTATTCAGCATGCTGAGATATTTTGTAAGATTGTAAAATCAACTCTTTTGTTGTCTATATGAACCTGGCCGAAATCTGTGGAGTTCGCTGTATCACTACTACTGCAGTATCACTTCTATTTTCTTACCCTAGCGAAGCAACAGGGAGCAGAGTTTCTGCCCCAGGTTTTGAGACTGGAGCCCAGAGCATCCAGCTATCTTCTTCAGCCTTTACTACTCTCTATTGGTTTTCTTAACATTTGATGTGAATAGCTCATAAAAACCCCTGCAAACAGCAAGCAGCAAACCCAAACATGTCCCCGTTGCAGCAAATGCTGGAAGAAATAAATTTAGATGAAAAATCCCTGTCTTGGTTTTTTGTTATATTTCTTTCTCTTGGATAAGGCAAAAGAAGGGGGAAAAATTAAAATCCCTTGGTTGCAAAAATGCCTTCAGTCAAGTTCTCTCTCTTACTGACAGCTCAGTTCCAGCTACAGGAGTCTTAATGATATTTTGGCCATAATGCCAAGAGAAGCAAGAAAGCCCCTTCAGACACCGGGAGCTTTCACCCGACTGGAGCAGTAAGTAGACAGCTGAAATGTATCTTTGAACTCAGGCAGGGAAAAATAGTTTGTCGTGGTGTCCCTCCTCCTCCCCTCATCCATCTCGCCGCACTGGCACAGCGGGCGCTGGTGGCACGTCTGCCTGGTGGCTCGGGCTGTGCCCCGCGGGGCGCTTAGGAAGGGAGGACGCAGGCTTGGTGCTAGCTGGTGCTCCTCTTGCCAGGGTATCGTCTCCTTCGTCTGGCCTGGAGGTGTGTTGATTGTATACAGCGGGGGATGCCTTTGGCCTTTTTAATTGTATGGGTTGTGCAGGTGTCCCGTGGCTGCAAACCTCGCTCGGGTCACCAGCCACACGTGTTTCCAAAGGTTCCCGTGGAAGGAAAGCGTGGCTGGACTTCCCCTGGCCAGCAACTGGTGTCACTGGTGCCTGTCCCAGCGGGTTGTGACACTTTTCAGGCTGAAACGTTGGAGGTTTGTATTCAATTGGGGTTGACCTAGGGGAGAGGGATCTGCTCTCCTCTTAACTGTGGGTCTTCCAGAGTCTCCAGCTTCCCACTTGTCCAGGTGGACTTGTCTTCTGCCCTACAGCTTGGATCAACGGCACTAAGCCCTCAGTGGTAGTGTCTGGCGAACGCGACTGTTCTCGTACCCCTGATTTTGGAGCCAGGGACTTATACTACATTTTTCTGCTGCTGACACCAAACCTGCAGGCTGTTTCTGATGGTGACCCTGTCCTTGGAGCAACCCTAAGGCAATACAGGATTTTCCTCGTGGATGTCCAGCCTTGTGGCAAAGGGCTTCACTGTGGAGACTGTGTGGTCCCCCCTTGCACCTCTGCCCTAAAAGGATCTCAGAGGTGTCCCCTCCTCTGCCCTCCCCTTCCTTGTGTCCTCCTCAAGGTTGAAGGCAACCCCAAGCAGTCTGGGAAAGATGCTCAGAAGTGACATCCTGGTGCTTCCTGACGCCAGCCCTGCGGCTGCTGGGCACTGTCTCACCCGTGCTGGGTTTGGCAGCCGACCGGGATGCTCAGCGAATAGCCCATCCACAGAGGCAAAGCCCCAGTCTGAAAAGGAGTGTGTCATACTCCCAAGGCTTTGGGTGCTTAGTGAAAGTGATTTTCAAAAATGATCTTTTACCCCTTAATCAAAGTCTTTATCCATATGCTTTAGTTGCCTTTAAACCCTAGCTGGAACCGTTTGCCGATCTCCCTTGGCTATTGGCTGTTCCTAAGTAATAAGCACTAATGTTTGAGCTTCAAAATCGCTTGCAAAGTTGCAGTCTGGTAAAGCCATCTGGTTGAAATCTGTCAGTATTTATTATCCACTGGAAGTTTCTCCCTGGACAGCTCTGATGCTGTCTTTCGTTATCATGGAGAGCTGATCGTATTAAGCTAATTACAGGGAATAGCTGATGACAAGTTCCTCTTTAATCTGCGATCTTTTCTTGAATCAGAATTAAGGTCATTCTCCAAGGCCTTGATTTTGGAATCTCCCTGGCAGCAGTTGTTAGCTAGGTTAAAATATTTACAAATCCGTATATCTTCTGTCGCTCCCATTAGGAATGAACAAGCAGGAATTTGTTAGCTGGGCTCAAATTCACCATTGTTTTAGAGGTACTAAGTATTGTTCCCATGTACTGCTTACACCACGTGGGGTGGATAAGAGGGACTTTCGCACATTCAAGCTTGCCAAGTCAATTTTTCTTAGTCAATGTCAGGTTGCCTTTAAATCAACGTAATTTGTTTCCCATCCCTAGACTTGCACATACCAAGCGAATGTCCGTCTGGTCTGTAGGAGCAATGAGACAAGGCTTTCCAGGCTACTAATGCTTCTTCAGTGCCAGGCTGCGGGCTGAAAACGGCCTCTCTGCAGACCGGTCCCTGCCTGCGTCCTTAAGGGCACCTGCGGGCAGACGGAGCAGCTTGCGAGGCCAAGGTCGGGCAGCTCAGGGGAACCTCCCCACCAGGAGGTTTGTGCCCCTGCGGTGAATGGCAAATGGACTGGAAGGAGTCACCGAGACCTGGGGACGGCTGGCTTCGGCTCTGCCTCCCTGGTCTGCTTGCTGGTGGATTGCAGGCGAGACGGTGTAACCGCTGTGGGTCTTAGTTTCCCCGGAGTTAAGTGCAATCCCTTACGGGGAGGTAGGAGGGAAATCTCGGTGTTTTCCTTTCAGGGTTGGAATGGATTTGTTTTGGATAACACTTTTCTTTAGCTGTTACCTGGCTACATCCAAAGTTTGGAGGACACAGGTCTGTCCCTTTCCATTGCCTTCAACAGTCTAATGTTACATCCCCTGCTCATGTTCTGCTGTGAGACCTGGATAGCGGCTTCTCTGCCATGACAGGTTGGCTTCTCACCTGCGTTTTTCCTCCCATGTGGACTTCCAGGAGATGAAGAGTTTGCTGCTTAAAGTTTATAAAGCCTGGTGAGGACATTACTTTCTAATTACCTCCATACTTCAAAACTTATTTTCCTGTAATGTGATGTAATTTATAGCTTGAGCTTACTGCCAGGTCCCTAGGATGTAACTTGGTGTGACTGCCTCCATCCATGCAAACAGGAGCAACTGGAGTCCTTCCCTTAGGGCTTACACAAGTACACTATATTTAATAAGAGTTAATCCCTTTAACACAGTTGCTGGCCTTCCCTTTTAAAATTGGATTAAGACGGATGCACTATAGAGAGTTTTTAATGCCAATGAACTCAACCTGTTCTAGGAAATGGAAGCTGTAAACATGGTACGGATGCTAAGATCGGTCTAACGCTAGGAATTGGCCTTGGGAAGAGCTGCACAATGGCCTTTTTCACACCTCTAACTCGGCAGGACCTGAAGGCAAATTTGCAGACAGATGAGCGAGGCTATGAAGATTCAGCTGATTCTCTGCCACTCTCTCAGAAGCATAATTAAATGGCAGCTAGGCAGAGAAAACACTTCTAGTGCAAGTGTCCTGAGGAGGAAAAGCACCAGCACCAAGAGACTGGAGAAGCCAAGACCTAGAAGTTACCTTAAGACTGAGTAAAACCGATGCAGATCTGAATTATTACTGGAAAGGAAAAGTGAACCAGCAGCAGTGTGTGTGTGTGTGTGTGTGTGTGTGTGTGGAGGGGCTGACTGACAAAGGGCTGTGAGACCTGTGCATTAAAAAGAGCTGTAGAAGAAACAGTTCTCATTCTCCTAGAAATGGTTGTGAGAAAAATTCCTAAGCTCCAGCCTTTTGGGTAAATTCTCTGAAAAGTTTGGATATTCTTTTATCCCATATTTGGGGACAAAGTGTTTCACCTATCAGTTTTAAATGTAAGTATGTATTCAGATTTGAGCTTGAAGGGACAAACAAAGGGTTAGACCTTGCTTTTCTCTCAGGCTGGTTTCCTGAACTCTAATTTACTCCCCTCCACAGCACTGAAGTTTTCCATCTGATCTCTTTTTCAGAGCAATGAAGAAAAAGAAAATTAACTAAATGATTGTATATGTGCCTGGATCTCAGATGCAAATGCAAACCGGGCAGGATGAAGGCTGTCCTGTGGACAATACCCAGACTCCAAAACGCAGTCCGGACTTGTGCACGGGGCTGGGCTCCCGGTACTGAGCAAGGCTGTACCGATGGGCAGCCGGGATTTGGCTTGATTTATTTCCTCCATACCTTTCATGCTAGTTCTAATGTCTTTTACTTTCCAAAGTGGGAAGGGGAGAGAGGTGTTTGCTTAGCCTCCTCTGTTTGCCCCATCATTTGTAATATGAAACCATAAAATTGAACCCAGGATCTCTGTAGCCTATTGATAGGCACTGGCAATCTCAGATCCCTTCCCCTAAATGGAAGGGACAGTTCATTGACACAAGCAATTGCTCGACTGCAGTGGCATTTGGACTGGGGGGGAAGGTGGGGGGAAGGAGTAAACAGACCTGGGGAACTCCAGCTTGACATGAAAAACAATGTGATGGATAGTCCACAGTGACCATTGGCTCCAGTGGCTGGAGGACAAGAGAAAAAAAAAAAAGCAAGCAGGAAAAAAACCAGGACAAGCAATCTGCAACCAGCCTAGGAAGATTACTGCCATAAAAGTAATGCTGGAAGGGGCTAGTTATCAAGTGGAAAACAAGAAAGTACAACTAGCTCCCCAGTCACCAGATTTAGGGGACTCTGGTTGGAAGGTTCATACTCTGGTGGGCCATTAGAGCAGAAACAGAAATGGATGCAGTAATCCAGAACATATTGAGTCTCTGGGTTACCATGAAATATAATGCAGGGAGAAATGAATTATTTTCCAAGGGAAGCTGTAGAAAGCACATATATAGACTTTTTTTTATTGGAACTGTGTTATCAACAGTCTCTCTTAATAGTCGAAAACAGCTTCTTATGTTTTTTATAGAGTTTTAAAGATCCCTCTGGACGTGTCTGGAGGGGCTGGATGGGGGGAGCTGCAGGCAGAGGAGGGAGAGGGGGAAGAGGAGAAGGGAGGTAAGTGCCATCAGAGTGAGCACAGAGCTGATTTCTTTGGGCTGTCTCAGCATCTGGGTACGGTGCTGCATTATGTTAATTTTGCCTCATTCCTTATTCAGAAATAAAGTTACACATCGTCTCGGTTACATGTGGAGCCTCATTGGCCTGGGTTTTTTCCTTTGCAAAAGGGTGCACAAGCACTTCTCCAAAAAATAGATGGAGGTAAAAAAAAAAGTCACTTGATGTTTCTACCCACCCTAGAGTACCCACAGGGGATGGTAGAAAGGCAGCTGGAGGAGCCCAAGGAGAACTAAGCTCCTTCTGATTTTGGAGTTTCTGGATCATCTCCTTGTTCTTCTAAGCCCACATTTAAAGAATGAAAGAATCTTGTGAAATCCCTCTCATGACATTGATGGGACTTTAAATGTTTGGGAGTGAAAATATTAAGGCAGATCTGGGAGGTTTTGTCTGGTTTTTCCATGCACAAAGAGCAGTTTTATACTTTAACATCTGTATCCGCTTCTAATATTAACACCTCCTGAAAGAGCTGCTGACGATGACATGAAGTTGTCATAAAATGAATCTTGAGATTATAAAAGTAATGTGTAGTAAGGTCTCTTTTGCCTTGTCATCTGACTTCTGAGGCACTTTTCTGTGTGCGTGTCATGTTTGCAAGACTTTTTGACAACCATGGGTAAAACAAAGAGGAAAGAGAAGGAGAGGGAGAAGGGACAGGGAAGGGGTAGACCCCAAGCAAGCTGAATTGCCAGTCTCACAGGAGCTAAGGTCTGAAGAGACCAGAGCCAGGGATTCAAATCATGAGAGCTCGCAGCAGAGATTTTTTGTCGCAGCAGAGTCTTTCCAAGAAAAAAATGCTGAGTTCCCATGACGGAGAGAGCACACAAAAGCATGAAAATCCCTTTGCTCTGCAATAACCTGCCTGTGTCTGGAATTGGGCAGCTGCCTCTAGAAGCAGCCTCTGAAATGTAAAGGCTGCTGCATGCAGGAACCAATCCACTGGCCAACAGTGCAGGGATATTGTCTTCAAATCACAAAGTTGGACTACTTGAAGTAAGAGGAAAAAAAAGGAAAAATCAGTCCAAAACTCAGAAATTCCTTGGAAAAATGAACTACCTCGGTGAGAAAATGTGCTTGATATTCTCTGTCTGCCCACCTAACATCACGGTGTTGTCTTCTCCCTATTACTCCACAAAGTTGTTCAGCAGAAAAGCTCATAGCTACAATTTTTACTCTGCTTCAATATTAAAAAATAGTACCTATCTTAATAGATTTCTTAAAGTCCAGCTGATGTTATACCCAATATATAGAATAGAATACGCCAGGACTGTAAACAGTCTCACTTCAGCCCTCTATGGAGAGATGTTGATAGCAGGATGGACTAATATATACAAAGTGAATTTTACACTAAATACAGAACGAAATAATTTCAGAGACCCAGGCAGTGATCAGGCATACCGTGCAGTCTAAATTACCTTTTTTTAAATAGCCAAACAGAGACGTGCCTTTCTCGGCTTAGCATTCACCTCTTCAGTTGTCCCCCTGCCAAAACCTGGCTCTCTACACCAGCTCTGGGCTCGAGAACCAGCCCGCAGCCCTACGGACGGATGGGGGCAAAAACCCATTAGGAAGCTGTGGGATGCGAATGCCACAGCTTGGTGGGCTGAATGGGTGGGCGGGTGTCTGTGCCGTCTTCCTTGAGGGGAGGGGGTTCCTCCAGCTGCCGAGCATCCCAAGGAACAGAGATCCCGGTGTGGCACGTGCTGGAATTTCTTTCTTGCTGTGCCAGTTTCCAGATCTTGTGGGAGCATTTGGGGTGGCGGTGGGGGCAGATTGGCACAGATTTATATGCCAGGCTTGTCTCTAGCTCTGATTCTGCTGTTCCGCCTGGGCTTCCTTCATTTAGAGTCCTTTGTTACAAAATGTAATGGATATCGCCCTAGGAGCTGTTTTCAATTGCTCGTGACGACGTAAGAAACAATTAGGCAAAGCATATTTTTGTTTATATCCTCACTGCCTCCTTTCCTCGGAGAGATTTAGTGATCCCTGGCCGGTCGGGTTATTAAAATGTTGCTCTTGGAGGCAGAATCTGAATGAATCTCGCAGGGTGGATTGGGGTCGCAGCTCCCCCTGGGCTGGGTAGGGGTTGGAGGAGGAAGGTAAGGGGAGAAACTAGAACTGAAAATAACAAAAGAAACGGAATTTAATTTTTTATTTGCCTCAAAAAATTTTCCAAAGCCACCCTAAGGGCTGTCTCTAGACTGGTATTGTTCTACTGACAAAACCTGCGTTGGGCACTTCAAACTGTGGCAGGCATTGACCTGGGACTGAAATCCATATTTCAGTGCTTGTGGCTAGTGAGCCAGAGCCGTTTGGCAGATGATCCAGGCAAGGGTGGAAAAAGCGATGGTGTGGGAGGAAGGGTTGGCAGCGCTGGTCCCTGAGCTGCAGGCTGGTGGTGCTCAGGGAAGCTCATGGTTTGGGTTGTCCCTCCCAAGCCGGGCGGAAGGCTGAACGCAGTGGGATGTGCCTGGACACGGGATCCTGAGCAGGTCCTGTGTGTGTTGTGGAGACGATACAGAAAGGGATTGAGAGAGAGGAGGCATCCTTCTGCCTCTCTTCCTCCTTCAGGGGATGCTGACAGTGGATGTGGTCTGCTTTGGGTGCTGTGTCACTTGGTCTGGGATGAAAAAGGGTGCTTTTGGCTCAGGTGCCCAGCGGGAAAGGTTGTCAGCCAGGTCCTGGACCCAGTGGGAGCAAGGCCAAGGGAGGGTCCAAAAGGGAGAGGTGCTGTTGAACGGGAGGGAGAAAGGGGAGAAAGCCCCACCAGCTACTTGGTGAGAGAGGTGACAAAAGGTGACAAACACCTGGGACAGCACTGAGAGCAGTGGGAGTCCGTGTCTGAGTGGAAGGACAGGCTCGACGCTGGGGCGTCTGAGCAGGCGACCCCATAAGCTGCTCCGTGCTGGGGCTCTCCAGAGAGAAGCCAAGAAGCTGAGATTGCTGTCACATGGGCTGTGGGGACACCAGGCTTGAGCTAATTGGGCTGATCACTCCATCCTTCTCCCGACACGGGAGTGATCTCTACTGGATGTTATTATATGGCCTGTCTCCTTCAAAACGGCCCAAATAATGGGCTGCTGCGGTCATCCTTTGGGAAGAGGGCTCTCCATCTATTAGACACGTTGCTGTGTTTGCCTGGAAATGGACCCTGCTTGTAAACACAAAACCAGCCGAGAGCAGCCAGTGCCAGCGGTGAAATACTCCTGCTATCCGCAGGCAGACGCAGTGCAGCCCCATGCCCCCATTAGGGAGGGCAGGCCCCTTCTTCAGCTTAACGAGCCCAGTGATCTGCATGCAAACAAGGGCGGGGGGGGGGGGCATTCGTCATTGCAGAAAAGGGCTTGGAGATGCTCACAACACATGGCTTGTCCTTCGGAAATTGTAGCCTGAGGATAACATAGTATTCGGACCTTCATCTGGCAGAGGGAATAAACTGGAAGCTGCCTTCCTCAGTCATTTCAAATAAATCTCAGTTACTGATACAAAAGGCTCTCAGGGGGTCATTGATAAACCTCAGTGTGAAACCCAAACAGCACAGCCACCTCCTGGTGAGGAAGGAGCAGGTTTAGAATGGGTTAATTAGAAAGATAATGAGCTAACAAGGCTTCATTTCTGTTCAGTGGCTCAATGAGGAATTCATTAGAAAGGCTTAATCTAACTGAACAATCCCAGGGCTTAGAGAGATTGCACATTGATTGCCAGCCCGAACTGTTTATTTACAGGTTTTTGCTGGCTGAAAGGTCTCATTCCTTTATTTCTAAGGCCATTCGGATGTGCCATAAGGAGATGTGTGTCCCCAGCAAAAAGCAGTAGCAATAAAAATCTGGCAGTAAAGCCAGATGGGAAGGAAAAAGGGATCGATGTTCCCAGTAACACCAACCATCTAATTTCAGCGTGTTCCCCCAGTTAGGAATGGGGCCAGGGGAGTTTATATGTAGGGTCTGAGAGCTACTGGAAGAGAGGAGAAATGAAATGTTAGAAGAGTAAAAAAAATGGAGCACAAATGCCACGTAAGTGGGGAGAGGGGCGGGAGCTGATCCCTCCAGGCTTTTCTCTGTTTCTTACTTCATAGCATAAAATGGGTGTCATTTTGAAAGTTTTTCCCAGGGGCTTTCAAATACCCTGGGGAACCTTCCCATCCTGGGAGTGTGAGGTGCCTCCACAGGGTCAGGGAGGAGCCAGGATGTGCCACTGGAGGCAATCTTGGAATTAAATCTCTGCAGACAAATCCCCTTTCCTCTTAGCCCTCTAGCAGCTCCGCTTCTCTCCCTTCATGAGCATTCAAGGCAGGAGGGGGGACTTTGCGCTGGAACGGCTGAGGGGTGGGCACCTTTCCCACCACAGGACTGGAGTCGCCAGCACATCAGGCACCGGTGAGATTCACTGCAGCCCTTCGTGGTTCCCTGTGGTTTGGTTTTCATGTTTTTACAAACTGAACCAATGCTGGGCTGGGTTGCACAGAAGTCCCAGGAGGATTCCCTGGTTGAGATCAGCCTCTGATAGTACCTCCCTCCTGAGAACTGAGAGTTCGGTAAAATTTCAAGCGAAAACCTCTGTTAATGCACCCTTTTGATGGTTTGGCCCTGTTTCAGAGGGGCTTCCTTCACTGTTATGCTGGGTTGCTGGTTTTCTATTCATAGGGAAGCAAAGCTGTGTTGTCTGCTCCTGGAGACTAAGCCATGTAGTTCGTGTCCAGGAACCCTGTACCAGAACTTCCGCCAAAATGCAACTGTGAAGTCACGAGTTTGTTCATGACCTCACGCACCCATCTAATGGTGCTTTTTAGCGACATGTGAGGGGACTATACTTACTGGGAAAATTACTCTCCTCGACAAGGGGACAGGCTTTCTAAGGAGAGACAGCACCTTTGATAAGGCCATCTGCTATTGTCAGAAAAATGGTCAGGACGATGAGCGTAGACATGAGCGAGGTTGAGGGCTGGAGGCTTTCAAAGATCCCTTGGGCATCTTCCAGTGGGATAAAAATAAAAAAAACTAGAGTGCCTTTAAATAAATAGGAGACCAATAGCTGATTTGCCTCAAGTCTTTGTAACCTCTGCGTCGGTGAACACGACCTGTCGATCAGAACCATTATGTTTGCACCAGTGAACGAGGCTGGTGATAATTTCTAGATGGAGTATGTTAGAGTCACATTATATTTGCTGAGCTCTTTAAAATCTTGCTAGATTAATAGCCTTTAAAAAAAAAAAAATCTATCTTAGTGCCACATTAACCACAGGCCACAGTGTATTAACTGACAAAACCCAAATTGTTCTTTAATATTCCTAAAGCTGCTGTTAAGCACAATAAGAACAATTTTCACTTTCAATAAGAATCTGACCCTGGATTTGCCCTCTGCCCTGACCTGGGTCTTTCTCTACAACCATGAGGGACCATGTGGAGTCGTTCTGTGCTCCCTTGAAATAATGATAATTAAAAAGCATTTGCTTTCAGATTTTTCTTTCATCTGATTATCCCTTCCCCCTTGGTCTTTCTCCCCTCCTGGATGTACAACTGGACTTTCCCTATTTTATTTTTCTGCATCATCACTGAATTCCTCTGTTCTTCCGGTGAATCACAGCACACAGCAGTCCAGCTTTAATTTAGTATTATGATGAACGAAGCAACACAGCCTACTATTCAGTGTGTTATTCTGCTGATGGGCTTGCTGGCTGTATGCAAGTTAGTGGCTGTTTTTCACCTCAGTTTTCCCATGCTATAAAGTCTGAATAAGAATACCTGTCTGGAAAGCATTGGGTGAGGTTTTAACTGGGTAATATTAATCATAATTACAATGAAGAATACGTCAAAAGTTGGAAAAAATTTAAAAATAAGTAACAGGTTTTTTCCCCCCATGCAACGTGTTATTAAAAGGAAGAACTTCACCTGCCTCTGGTGCTGATACTTGGCCATTTAGGTGGTTAGCTTCGATGTCCACAGTTAGTGCTTCCAAGTGATTCGCAAGGGATATGAAACCTCACGCTTCAGGGTTTAAACTGATCTCCAGGTGTCAGGATAGCTCCGTGTAGTTATGGACCATTTGCCATCAAGCAGTGTTATTGCACCTTCTGCTAAAGTCACTGGTGGTTCCTGGCTGGGATCAGAGATGCAAACCAGAATATGGTAACTCCTGGCTACCTAAAATTGCAACCAAAAGGGGAATATTTGGAGGGAACAATTAACCACATGTAATGGAGGAGACCTGGAGAAACCCAAGCATCATCAGTTACACATGGTTTAACAAAACCTCTTCTCCAGCACCATGTTGGCTTGGGAAGCGGTCACCTTCCTCCCTGCCCTGCCGAGCACTGGAGCACTGCAGTTATCTCAGTGACCGAAACAATGAAGCTTAAAAATGCCCTCCTCCTTTGCATTTTTTTTTTTTTTGAGGACAGATTTCAGCCTGGATCAATTGGTTGATCAGTGTGGGGGGGGCTGGAGGGGCAGAAACTTCTTAAGCTGGTCAAAGCAGTGGCTGCGCCTCCCAGATTTAGAACAACAGAGGAAATCAGGGCATCTTCTTCTGGCCAGGAAATTTTTCTTTCCTATTTGGAATAAAAGTAGCTGTTACGCATCTTGGGTACCCATCCCTCGGACATGCCAAATGGGAGAAAAAGGACTTGTAGCACCTGATTTGTTTTCCAAACTGACTGGCAAATTTTCATGCTTCAAAAATAAGTACAGAATGCAGAGACTTGCAAATAGGCCAAAGAAAAAAGAGGAAAATTACTTCATTTGTTGGTTTATTCAGAGCGGAGCAGACAAACAGCTCTATTGTCAATTTGGAGAGCTTCTGTAAGGGAAAGAAAACACTCAGATTTCAGCATTTCTCACAGTCTACTTCTTTAAAATCCTCTAAAATCCTGCACCTGGAGCTCCCCTAAGAGTAAGACTATATAATTCACTACCTGGACTGACTGTTGCCGGCGTATGCTTTATGGTTTTGGCTGCTGCAATATAAAATCAGTGGATGGGTAGATTTTATTTTCCTCGGTCAGAGGACTTGGTAATGCTGCACTGATGCAATACTGAGAAATATTTATTAGCTCAGAGAAGAGCATGGGAAGAATAGTTGAAAGCAGAACTGATGTTCCTAACTTGTAGTTTTCTTTGCTCTTGATTTTAGGTACCTGCTCTTGCACAGAAATAGTTGGGGAGTGTGGAAAGAGAAAAGCGTATTCTCTGTGTTTCCCATGCATTGTTCCCTATGAAAGCATCTCCCTGCAACCTTTACCTTCTGTTCAGACAGCCCCAGCCTGCGAAGAGAGAATGGCAGATTTGTGCTTTCTAAGCTCCAGATGGGGCTCCTTTCTTCTTCCTCTGTAAGTTAATGGTGTCTTGCTGAGACCAACTGGGCATGTAAAGATTTGGGCAAAACTCACAGCAGTGGTCTCATAACCTCAAGGCTTCACAGTCTCATCCCAATGTGACGGCCGGTCCCCAGCGGAGCTTGCCTGTGGCTCTGATATGGTGTCGAGGAGATGGGGAAGGTTATGTTGATTACATCTGTTTACCAATGGTTAAATAAATTAAAAGCCCATTGCAGACCACCAGCAGGCCAGGGTCCCGCAGACCCTGCTTTCTGCACAAGGTCCCATTTGCACTCTGGTATTGCTCTGTGTGCCAATATTGCCAGGGTGAGTCTGGTTTGGTCAGGATGAATTTTCACAAATAAAAATAGATGAGATACGAGCTTCCTCCTTCCAGGAACACCAACTGCCTCAGCCAGATCCTCTCATCAGATGGGGCTCACATCAGGGAAGTCAGTGGGCTGTGCTGATTTGCACCAGAGGCCAGCTGGATCAGCTCCCTCCTTGCCCACATCCTATGCTAAAGGTAAAGATGGTAAGAAACGTTTGTTGGATCCCTTGTAAGACGTTGGTAAGCCCTGGAAGAGCCTGCAGGAGGATTTTGTACTTCGCTGTCATTGTTGGCACAGCGTGGGAAGGGTCTGCCCCCGATCATGGTCCCTGTTTGCTAGGCAGTGTGTAAAGTCTTCGTAAGGGACAGTCAGTGTCCTGAAGAAAATGTAGTCTTAATAAGTGGCAGGAGAAATGAGGCAGTGAGAGAAGAGCCCGCAGTGATGGGAGGCTGGGGAAGAGCTGGGAAGAAGATGCGGTTTCCACTCAGGGCTCTGATCTGACACTGTCACACCAGCCCAGCAGGACCCTGTGGGAAGGAGGCCTGGAGGTAAGGAAGACCAAGTGGCCAGCTAGGGCTTTTCTGCCTCTAATTTCTTTGATTCTTTGAGCTAAGCCATCAGATCCCTATTTGAGGATTTTTTTTATAATTCATTCCTAAGCAGCCAGATTACCAGCCATATGGACAAAGCATACTAGAGAAAGATTATTAAGATTATTAAAACAGATTATTTTTGCCGTTGGAGCAGAAGTTGTGATCAGTGGCTAAGGCTTGAGCTTTTCTTCACTCCTATTGCATGCTGAGATGGTTCCTAGTGCTTCTTCATTTCACCTATGAGGGCTCACAAGGTCTTGTGGCTTTCGGTAGTTACCCTGGGTGCCTCCAGAGACACTCCTGGCTCTCCTGGTGCTTGGGGGTGTGCTGGTGTCCCATAAGACCCTGTTGGTCAAGGCAGTAGAGTAGCGTTGTGAAAAATCCATCCCAACTGTGTCAAGAAAGTACTTGCCTAGTATTTCAGGGAAGGAATACACCAATGAAGCAAATGTCTGCAGAAAGAACAGCTCCAACAAACGGCAGAAATTGAGACCAAGGCGTTTTCTGGGGACTCTGGTCATCTTGTCTTCTATCCTTTGCTGTATGGCTGCTGGGAAAGGAGGCAGAGGCACAGCGAATAGCCTGGTTTGTGTGTCCATGTGTGTACAGTCTCTATAAGGGAAGGGATCAAGCCCTTTTTTCTGTTGACTTGCTCCAGTTGGACAAGTTTCCCTCCTGTTCATACTCTGACTTCCTTTGCAGTGGGAAGGATATAGGCCCAGGAACTCATCAACACAACAGCATGCCAGAGGTGCCGTTTCTCTGGACTACGTGAGGGCCGGTATTTACACATGAATGAAGAACCACACAGTCATCCTGCCAGAACACTTGCAGATCCCTTTTGTAAGAAAGTTTTGATCTAGCTGAACTTGCTGGAGTCATCTTGTAGCCACCAGTGCCTGCCCTGGGCTTCCTGTTACTCACACCGAATACCTGCAGGACTTGGGAAATGAATGAAACAACAGACGCTTTCAGGGTAGAGAGCTGGTGGCCACCAGCCAACAAAGACAAGTGTTTCCATACTCTTCCTCGGCCAATCTGACCTCAGAGCTACCGGTGATTTCTGGAGCAGAGATGTGCAATCTGTTCTAGAGATTGGAAAATCTCAGTGTGGCTGATATCATGTGCTATCTGTTACTGATGATGGTGAAAGGGATGTACCGAAGGCTTAAGATTTACCCATGCATCACTATGTGTATGCATGGAAATCACATCTGTGAGTCCCATTTGCTTTGACGGACACTTGTACTGGAGGAAACTCTAAGACAATTATCCCAAAAGGGGATCTCATCTCTGCCTGCTCACTCTTTTGAAGAGACGACCTCTATTCTCTCACATCATCCCTCACTATATTTGTGATGCCGTGAGCGTATCCTGCTCTGTAGCAACAGAACAGAGCACAGCACTGAACCAACAGAGGAGCTACTGGGGCAGAGAAACCCCTGGGAGGGCTTGGCCACAAGTTACTACAGAGAGACTTGCAGAGGCACCAGGCACAGACGTTATTTTTGGTATAAGTGTTCTTGTTTCAAGTTTTTTCAGGTGTGAAGTTTCCCTGTTCGACAGCCCATCAATCACATAGGGGGATACCATTAATAAATCTGTCCATTCTTGTCCCTTGAGCTTGAAGAAAGAAAAACTCCAACTGTTAACAATTATTATAGAAAATTAACTCCATGGCTTTAAACAAAGTCTCATTGCAGGCTATTTTTACATCTTAAGGGGGTGTGGGGGAAATCACCCTAAGAACTACAATGATATGAATTTAAGTTTCTTCGTAAAACACAGACATCAGACAAAAGTTTAGTCGCAGAAGTAGAGGCAAGTTCAATGGCTTCTCATACTCTCCTGTTGAATCTGACTCTAGCTCCATTTGTTGGCTGGACACTGCAGAACGGTGTAATGGGAGTCACCAGCATTACACCTAAAAAGCCAGCAAGGCCTCCTGCAATTTTCTAGGGTCACCCCACAAAAAATGTTTCCCCCTCCTTCCTGAACCTCTCCCAGCATTTGTTGGCCAAGCTTGGCTGTGTCTTTTAGAAGGCCTCCACTCCTCATTTCCTGACTGTCAGTTACGAAGAAGGTGAGTGATGGAGAACTCCTTCCAGCTCTTAGTAAACCATTTCAATGGCTAGTTACCCTGACTGCTAGTGATTTGCATTCTCTAACTAGTTTGAACCTTACTGACTTCAGCTGCCAGTCCTGAATGTTGTTATGTCTTTGTCTTCTGGATTTAGAAGTGCTTTATACCAGGTGAAGGAACCACAGACCGTGATTCTGTCTATGGTACATGGGAAGCAGGAAGGGTATACCCACGGGTGAAGGTCCTGTCGTCCCAGAGCTCCCCTTGGAGAACAGCAAGATCACGCAGGAAATTTCCTTGGGTTTTTTGTATGTTTATGCCTGCTCAAGAACCACCCTGTCTTGGTCGATCTGATCAATTTGCACACATCAGGGAGTCAAGATTAGACACCAAGGGGCTGTCATAAAAGTGGTGCAGTTCCACCACAGTTCTGTCCAACGCAAGTTCTGAGTGGCCGCAGCTCAGTAGACTCCTACTTTGCCCCCATAACTTTGTGGTCACCTCTGCACAAGCCCTTAGCAGAGGTCTCCTCTTCAACCCATGTGCTTCCTAGGAGCTCAGTGCAACCTTCTTGTGTGCCTCCTCCTAACAAAGCTCCCTGTGCAGTGTCTTTTCCTTCCCCCTCTCTCTGTCAGAAGCTTTCTCTGAGTTGATGAATCCATGCACACTAGTAGGTTATATTCATTTGCCTTGCTCTCCAGTTCATTTATCACAATGAGTGCTCTGTTGCGGAGAATCCTGATAGCAAGTCCGCTTATTCTCCTGGTTGGCTGAAATGTGGCATTTCAATCAGCTGATTGCTTATTACTCCGACCTTGCTGGAAAATCTAGGCAGCACCCAGAAGGGTGGGGAGAGAGGTCTTTCTTTGTCACTCTTCTCGTGTGGAAGAATGATAATAGCGTTTTCATTTCTCTCCTACTGCCTGCTCTGAAGAGTTTTGCCTTGGCTTTTTTTTTCCCATCGCTATTTTCCAGTCACTACCTGTGCGATACAAAGGTTTCATTTTACCACTCACCCTCCAACAGTTCATTAGCTGGGATGAAGCGGGGGGCTTGCAGCTGTAGGCTGATGGAGGAGTGCATGCATATAATAGACACCATGGGATCTGCAGAGGGTCCTCAAGCTGAGCACCTTATTGGTGTTCAGGGGAATGGATTAGGTAAGGATTTCATAGGTGTGCCTAACCAGTGAGGCATTACAAAGAGGATTTAGAGGTGTAACACAATCCCCTTCCCATCTGTCCCTGTCCCCAGCTCCCACAGGATTGCTCAGAGGATCCCCAGCGGCTGGCAGTAGGGCACCTGGCACCACGCTGCAGGTGGCCATGCCAGGCCTGCCAGTGAGAAGGGGACAATCGGTGCCACCCTCGGGTGGTGCTGGGGCACGTCTGGGGTCTCCAGCCCAGCCTCCCATCCAGAGCAAGGCTGTTGCCAGCACCGGGCCAGGCTGGCCGTGGCTGTGTCTAGCCAGGGCCCACAGACCTCCAAGGATGGAGGTCCCTCAGCTCTGGTGTCCTGTCCCAGTGCTGCACCACCTACATGGTATTTGATTGTTTCCTGCTGTCCAGCGGGAACCTCCCAAGCCACAATTTGTGGATATTGCTCCGTGTTACATTGTTTGGCACTGCTGAGAAATGTTCTGGCTCTGTTGTCTTTCTAACCACCTCCAGTTAGCTGTAAGCAGCATTAGATCCCCCCTTAGCAAGCTCAGCTCCCCTTACCTCTCCTTGTAGGACATGCCCCAGACGCCCTTTCCCTCTTGACCTGCAGATCCTAGACTGCATGTTTTCACCTGTGGCTTCACCAACACTGAGCAGAGGGGATGATAACTTCCCTTGATCCCCTTGCTGCAGTCCAATTCAACAGTATCTAGGCCAAAAGATGGGCAAAATCCATCTATCAGCACCGCATCACTGGCTAAAACAGAGGAGAAACATGGGAACAAGTGAACTTTTAAAGTGCCTTCCACCCTAACTTCTCTGGGTACGTGACCCACACGGCGAAACCATCCCAGCTGCCTACGAAATGATGTATAGGGGCACCTACAGAGCTGCTTCTGGGCACAGTGTAAATGGGTGTGATTTGCCCTGATTATTTCTAGTACAAGTGATGCCTGCTGGTGGTTTGGTTGGTGTACGTCGCATATTTCCCCTGTCACAGCCACACCAAGAACCATGTCAGTGCCTACAAAGTCCGTGCTACTTGTGGGTTCAGGCTTGCAGATGTGTGCATGGATGTAACCTTAAGTATGGCAATAGAGAGGATTGCATACTTTTAAAGAAGGAGCTATTCAATAACACATCTCACTGTGCTATAAATGTGGACACTACTCTTTAATACTTTCCCCTGCATCCCTCCTTTCAGCAGCAAAAGACACAGCACAGGAACGTGACGCAGCCTGAGCTCTTCCCCATCACCAGTCAGAACAAATGGATTCCAGTAGCAAAGCGTACCATGGCTTTATCATGCTTTTGACAGGTAATTTTCTCCCTGGTGAATATATCCGAGGCTTTCGCAAACCACTTCTCAGTGGCTGGAATGAAGTTGTTTCACTCCTGGCAGCGAGGAACAAGCCCGGCAGTGGCGTTGGCTTGTTGGTCTGTGTCTCTCCAAGCCCCACGCTCCTGAAAGCCTGGTGAGATTCTTTGTTATCCCCCGATTATGTCGTATGTCCTCACTTGCCTGTTATGACCATCAGGCACATTATTTATTACAGTGTTTTTCCACCAGCCTGTTGTGGTCCCTTCTCCGAGGCATTTCGCACACGACCAGGAGATAATATTCTCTCCCAAGAGTTCACAGGAGAAAGGCTTACTCAGCTGCAAACTCAGTTAAGTGTTGCCCTCGCTTGCTAGGAAAACCAAATTTCAGATGCAAGAAGGGCTGTGGTGTGCTGTTGAAGGCAAAAAAGCAGATACAGCCTCTACTGCAGGGAGAACCAACACCACAAACTGAAACAAGTTGGTAGGGGCATATTTCAAGGAGGAAATTCAGCCAAGGAAATAAGGTAATGGGTCTGGAGAGAAACTGGGGAAAGAAGTGGAGGCTCCAGCAGACAAACTTGGGCTATACAGTCAAAATGAGGATGAGAACCTTCCCAGCTCTCACATGAATAAGGATGTAAACAGGCTACCATCACTGCTGTGCTCTGGGAGGTTTCAAATCCTCCAAAAAGATCTTAAAATCCCAGCATCCCGGGTAAGGGTAGAGAAGTGGTCCTGCAGGGACACCTGCAGAGTCATTCGGCTTCAGTGTTTGGCTCAGGGTGCCTTATCCAGGAAAGGGCTTGAGCATCTTCCCTGGGTTTGGCTGCTCAGGAGGAACTCAAACAACGAGCAAGGCTGTTAAACACCGTGATATTTCCAAGTGAAAGTGTGTATTGCTTTTGAAAAACTCTTGGTTTTCTCTCTCTCTTCCCCCTCACCTTTCCCCCCGCTCCTCTTGTAGTTTTCAGCCAGATCAGTTCCTTGAACTGACACAACTTGTCACACATCAGGAGCACAAGGAAAGGAACAGGAATGCACAGAAATGTAGGGTGGGATGGGAACAGAGCACAACAGTCCTGATATAAGTAGACTTCACCTGGGGCAGAACCCACTCCTGAACTGACGAATGGTTGTAGAAAAGACCAATGTTTTTTGTTGGACGTTGTTCATTTAAAGTTTTTCCACTGGGATTTCAGTAAAACCCCTTTGGATTCAGGGTCTGACATACTGGAAAAATCATATTTCCAGTGAAGCTGAAATGCTCAGGCTGTGCAGAGCTGGACACGTGCTAGTGGTGCCTGGTCCTGCCCCTTCCAGTGCAGGGCCCCAGGAAACCCGTCCCCTTGGTTGTCACCTCGCTTGCCTCTCTGCATCTCTTTTCAATCAGTCCAGCTGGGTCTGACAGCATTTGGAAGCTTTCTTCCCTCCAGGCCTTTGTGGGTCAGTGCCCGAGTCTCAGATCTGCTCGTAATGAGCCTTATAAAGAAATAATGAGCTGGAAAGAGAAGAAGATAGGGAGGAGAAATTCCTCCAGACATTTTGTTTATTATTACTCTTTTTTTTTTGGCAATAGCTGTGATCCAGACTTGCAAAGGTTGCTTTTCTGGGAGAGATGCTTTGCCACTTTATAGCCTACTCCACTGCTTCCCTCACTGCAGTCTGGAAAATTTAATATTTCTATTAAAACACAGGAGTCCTGAGCAATTCAAGGGTCTGAATTTCACCACCTGAGCAAAGCCACTGAACTGGGCCATTCAATACCTGGAACGCAAGTAACAACTAGTTGTTCCCTGAACAACTCAAAGAACGGCAAACGTATTTTTGGCACCATGCTTCAGGTCCTGGGAGGACAGAGAGAGTAAATGATGCTGGGCAGACCTTGTCAAGTCATTGCTCTTCGGGGCTGCAGGTAGCATGAGGTGCTGGAAGCATCCCGTGGTTGGCTATAGCTCCCTCCTTCTTTTCAATGGCATTATATGGGTGATGGTAGTCACTGTGCAAGGCTGGGGGAATATTTCTTCCAGCTGGGAATATTTATTCTGAGACAGGATTCTGAACCAGGACCAAGAGAAAAATGAAAACCAAAATCTTCCTGAACAGAGAAAGTGATGTAGTTATTTTGGTTCAGGTGTAATGAAAAATTCTGCTTTACTTCTTACCATTTTAGTTTGAATTACTGGGAGGCAAGTGTTTCCCTCAATCCGCTCGAATGCTAACATTAAAAGTTGTAAAGCAAGAAACAAAGAACTGAGAATACTTTGAATCAGGAGGGGTGGAGGAGCCCATGACATAAGTCAGATTTCCTTTCTTTCTCTTCTTTTTTTAACTTGAAAAAGACATCATTTCAGCTGAGCCATTCCCCCAAACAGACAAATGATGAATTAATTAGGGAGAAGAGCTCTTGGACTGACTGGCAGAAATCCTTCCACATGGATCGCCTCCTGTCTTGTGGAGTATCTGGACCGTGGTTTGGCCCATTCTTGCAGCGTACAAGTTCATGGCACGGTTTTTCCGTCTCCCTCACTTACGGGTGAAGATCTGGGTGTTGTGAGGACAAGAACAAACCAGCGGGGCAAAGCCTTCTTATTTCTGTATCTTACAGATTCCCAGGGATGCAGAGGAGAGTTCAGAGTTACGGTAATCAGGAATTAGAAAGGTTCCTTGTAGACCATAGCTCAGCTAAGACCATGGTGCAGAGCTTGATGCAGAGATATTATTTTACCTCGGGGGTGCCCCCAAAATTTCTGGGATGGGTTTGTCATTCCTGTCACAGATTTCATGTGTAGAGCTATTTTCTCCTAAGTCCCTTACTGGGGCCTCTGATCCTTTTTGCTCCACAATCCAGCACAGCTTTCTTCTGCAATGCAGAGATAAGATCCCTCCTTGCCTCCCTGCTTATAGATCCGGGAACTGCATCAGCCTCTTTTGGCTCTGGGTTGGCAGCGTGGCCCAGAAACCTGCACCTGCGTCCCTGTTGGACCGCTTGCTCGACCCAAGTTCTTGCCTTATAGTTATTCAGCCAAGCGGCAAACCCATTTTAGCATGCTGTGGCTGTAGAGGGATCTCCTGCTTTTCCACACGTAAGGACTGTGCCTGTCTCCTTTGCCGAGGCAGACTGCAAGGGGAGGAAGGTGTTTCTGTGACCAGCACAGGGGCAGCTACCAGGGTTTGCACCCTGGAGCTACCTTAGTGATGGGGGGGGAATGCCAAATGGGGGGAATGATGCTCAAGGGACCAGCTGAGCGAGAGGCAGCGTGTTCCTCTTTGCAGCTCTCAGCTGAGCTGGGCAAGCTGTGCTGGTGGGTCGGTGGTGCGGAGGAGCCCAGGCAGAGGGGCAGGCTGGGCTCCGGCACCGGTCCCCTGCTCCTTGCACCCCTCTCCCAGGCCTCCTCGAGCCCCCGCGCTCTGGGACACAGCCCCAGCCCTGCGAGCCTGGCCAGCTCTGCTCGATTTGAGCAGATCTATTTAAAATTCAGCCCGGCGATGGGCTCCGGCTTGTTACGATGCCGTTGCTGGAAATGGAGTCATCATCGGAGTCTATTCTTTTTTACAACTTTAGGTATATAGATTTCCTCTCAATTCAATTTTTTTTTAATATGGTGTCTTTAATACACTGTCTCTCCAAATGCTTTAGCAGATAGAATTGAAATAATGAGATAACGTTTTGCAGAAGTGTGTGCAGCTGCTCTCAGACGGGCAGCGGGGTAAAGCAATAGATGGAGATGGAGCAGAGAGCACAAGGTGGAAGCAGCATAGTTTGGAAGCAGCAGTAAAATAAGCAAACATTCGCACAGGCTATTACAGTGAGCACAAGGACTGATGGATATGAGGAAAATCTTGTAGTCAGGTGCGCTCAAAAAGGAGGAATTAAGGAGCAATTTGAATTGAGGAAAGATGGCTCTAAAATGGAATGCGTTCAAGGGAGGGATGTTTTCAGGCAAATGGATCAAGGACTGTGAAAGCAAACGTTGATTCTGTCTGTTCATCAGGAATGGAAGTCTTGTTTGCTCCTCGATCACTGCAATATGAAACAGAGCTGGGGACAGCGTAAGTACCGCGGCTCTGCTCCAGAGAAGTGCTTAAATCGCTGTGTTGCCCTATTGACTTCCCTGGAAATGGCCAAGCGTGCAAAGATGCAAATGGACCCAGCTGGAAATTTCTCTCAGAGCCTGTTTTTGCTGGATAATGTTGATATGAGAAGAGCAAAAGGTTTTAGAGGAGAAGAACTGGTCTGAAGGGGAAACTGCCTTTTAGTCTCATTAACACAAGAGTGACGTGGGTTTTTTTAAAATAAACATCAGACCAAAACTATTTGGTGAAAAATATGAGCACAATTGGAAAGGAAACTTAATTTCATCCACCTCAACTCACTTTTACTTGGCAGGGAAGAGCAGCATGAGAAATTTCAGTGCTTTTTGTTTTCATTACTGTTTGGACTGGCAGGAAAAATGAAATCATGGGTTTTCCTGTAAAAGGGACAATCCTGTCACCACTCAGCCACAGTGAGTGATGAGAGAAAAGTTGAAAAGCCTTCTTGGACTGGGATTTCTGGGCCTAACCAGTGATGACTGAACCCGAGGGTAGTTTCACTGGGACTTCTTAAGGGACAAATCTTGAGTGACAGGGAAAGCCGGGGGCAGACAGAGGCTGCTAGCTGGAGATCAGGTGAGAGGATGGAGCAAACTCATGACACCCTGCAGTACCAAACAGTGTTGAACCGCACCTGGAAATGAGCGGGGAGCCTGGGGGTGTGGTGAGCACAGCACGATTTGCACAGAGACAGCACGCCCCTTGCAGATGCACTGATGCACGCACAGTGCATAAGTTCGGGGAATGAAATTATCGATGGGGTAACCCACGAAGACTCCATTGCTGAATTATTTGGGGAGCCCCTACTTTCCAACATGCTTGCGATAGCTCCCTTCCCAACGCCCCCTCCATTTCACAGGGCCAAGCTGTCTTTTCTCAGTACTCGGTGTCTCCTGCCAGCGTCAGGGTGGTCTCTGCGTGGAAGCTGCTGGCCTGGCCCTGCTTCTGCTCTGCCTGGAGGAGGCTGCAGATCCCTAAATCCTGAGCTGTTCAGAGGCATAGGGATTTGGCTGGCCAGGGAGGGTAGTGGTGACGGGGAGAGGGACGGAGAGGGACGGATGACCCAGGGCGCTGCCTGGCTAAGCTCTGCTGTTGCAGCATCGCCATGCGAGTGATGGGTGCTCACGGTTTGCGTGGCAGGGAGCAAACCATTACAGCCCATCGGGGGTCATAACTGTGACCTGTCTTTGAATATCGTGACAGGCCAGTTGAAAAATGTCAGCGGAAAGGTGGTGGGGAGAAGGCAGGGATTTCTCCTCTCCCCAGGGCTTGCGGGAGCAGAGCTCAGGAGAGTCCCTGGTTTGCTGGCTGCTTCTGCTCTTTTGCCACTAAAATCTCAGTGAATATCTCATATTTGCTCTGAATATGCCAATGTTTTAGGCAATGTGAAAGTGAAGTGGATATTTCCTGCACAAGAAATCCCTGTCTGGATCCCCGTTTCTAAGTGATCTTCAAAGCTTGGAATAACTAACTTTATCCTTGTAGAGGATGGGTGGTGGCTCTGAAAGCAGAGCTGAGCCAAGCTGGGAGTGTTTGGGTCTAGGGTCCTGATGTGGGCTTAAAAGAAAAGGTCCAGAAATGTGAATTTTGGTTATGTTTCATTTAATGAGTTTTGAAAAGATTTGGAGCTGAATTAAAACTAACAAAAAGCCAGTGAGATGAATGACCCTTATATTAAATTCAATTGGCTTTTGTGCAATTTGTTGTATAGTGAAGCCTCGTTAATACATTTTGCAGGTGGTTGGGTCATTTGTCATCAGAATCCCTCCTTCTTCAGTTATTTTGCTCTGAAATGAGTTTCCCTGACTTCTGTCTGCTGGCAGGAGTTGAACTGGATTCAGCAGAGCCATGTGGTTTCATGGAAGAGAAGGATCTGGCCTGTTATTTTCTATATATTTACAAGTTATCCTTTTATAACATGGTCTATGGTTAATATCTCAAGTATATGTAGCCATAGTCCTCATCCATTAGAAAGAACCCAGCCCTATATTATAGTTAATAATATTTATTGTTTCCTTTTGTTTTTCTTAAAAGCCAAGGCAGCTCCCCTCTCCAGAGGGAAGAAAGGCTGAAAAAAAAAAAATAGAAAAGCTTATTTCTTTTGCATTTTCTTAATTTGCTTTCCTCTGGCTCAGACGTGTTGCCTATAAGCTATTAAAACTCTTTCTCTAGGGTTATTCTCCCCCTTCCCTCCCCCATCTGATATTCAGAACTTCATTCTGCCTGGATCAATGACTGCAAATTTGCTTTATGACAACTTGAACAAACCCATGATGGATCAGAAAAGACCTCAAAGTAGGCTGAAGCCTACTCAAGTCAAGAGCACCAGACACGTTTGTTAAAGACCTCATTGGCCTCTGATCCTTGGGTTGCTGCAGTATTGATTTTTAGGGTCCGAGCTCAATTGTGCTGGAAGTCGAGTTGTATGGAGTCGCGTGCTCGTGGGGGAGACAGGAGCTTTATAATGGGAACGGATCGATGGGGAATGATTTAGCACAGAAGGACCTGGAGGCTTGGCAGGAAAGTTAAGCAATAATCGAGTTTTGGGCTCAGAGCCGTTTCAGGCTGGCGTGCTGCCTGTCTCGCTCGGTTCACAGAGCGCTGGGGCCATGATGCTGGGTCTGTGCGTGGCGCGTCAGCGCAGGTCCCCGCTGGCTCCCGGCGTGGCGGGCAGCAGCCGTGCCATGTGTGCACGGGGAGTCATGGCACTGATATTGTTAATCTCGAGCGGGTGGGTGTCAATTTGCTTCCCCAGCTCTCCCTAGGTTTAAAATAAAGCACGTTGGTTCCTCAGATGCCGTGAACCGAGACCTAGTGGTGTTAGTTTGCTGCAACTCTGGGCCAACCCCATAAGCAACTTTAAGGAGGCAGAGGCTGAACATGGGGAGCAGAGCACATGCAGAAGTGGCACATTTTGCACAGGCTTGTAAATGTGTTTTTTCTTTTTAAACAGTGACCTTCTTGGAAATGGAAGTTTTCTCTGTTCTCTGACCCCTGCTCCATCAGTATGGCTAGGGAATGAGGGACACTTGGGCAGGGACTGGCTTTCTGCTCTGTGTCAGCAGGCAGCATCCTGGGGCCCCGGTCTATACCTGCATTGCCCCTAACCGATATAACACAAAAATGCAAACAATTCCACTAAAAAGAAAAGGGGGCAGGTTGCAGATGAAGCCCTCAGGCTTTGGGTCCAACTTACAGTTCTTTCTCCACTGCTGCATGCCTCAGTTTACCTCTATGATGTGCAAGTAAACACCTGCTTTGAGATGGAGGTGGTACCTCTATGGTGTTTCCATGCATGACACCCACAGGTTGTTTTCTAAAGCCAACTGGGGTTTTATATCTAGGGTGACTATGAGCAAAGGCTACCTCAAGGCCCCTTTCTTTTATATCTGAGCCCTCAGATCATCAGTGTTGTGGCTCTGCCTGATCTATGGTGGCATATCTGACCTTAGTTGAGTCCTGATACTTTCAAGGAGTGGGGAGTTGTCTGAGATGGAGCTCGAGGGGTAAAATCCAGCTACCATGCCAGCAGCGTTCTCGCTCCTCTGCCTTGTTGGCAGGAAGCCCCTTTTGCTACTGCAGCTCTTGAAGCTGGCTCCGGCAGCATTTCCCCCTGCGTCATGTCCCGTGCGGTGGGCAGGGGGTCTCGCAGTGCCCCAGCTCCAACCGGGAGCCAGGATCTGTCCACACAGTGGTCCTGGCACAGCACAAAGCCCGTGGGTGGAGGGGGAGGTGAAATGTGCAATAAGAGCAGAAAAGAGGCTTTTCCTGCTCAGCTCAAGCACAGGTAATTTCCTTCTCCTGTGAGGAAGCTGGGCCTGGATCTAATTAATAAAGCTATATTCCCTAATAACAGTCCCTTTGCAACCTGTGCTGCTGCCTGGAGGCATGAGATAGAGGACTGGGGGGAGAGATGGGGACTTTTCCAAAGGGATGGCAGATGCACAACCCCTTCCCTGCAGCAGAGTGCGGGCGTCAGGTGAGCTGGACAGACGCAGATGGAGGCTGGTATTTGGGGCTTTCTCCCCTTTCCCTCCTCCTCCACTGCCATCCCTGCTATCCATGCATTAGTATAAAGGCCTGTCCAAAAACCCAGCAAAAGCTGCGTGTCTCTACATTGCCTTCTTCGAGGCCAGCACAGCCTTGCTTTAGGAAGTCCACGTACAACAGTGAAGGGTTCACCAGCTGGCAGCAAAGAGTTTCTGAATAGTCGTGCCCCTTCTCTGGCCACCTTCTCCCACATCCAGTGGTTTGGGCTTCTGAAGGAGAAGGAGCCCTGCAGAGGTACAGGCTGGGACCTCCTGGCTTCTTGGGCATCTTTCTTTGTGTGCAAGCACCACGTTGTGCAGTCAGTTGTCAAAACTGTAGAGGTGCCCAGAGTGGCTGAGGGATCTCCTTCCTTAGAGACACTCAAAGCTCAGCTGGACAAGGCTCTGGGCAACCTGATATAACACTGAAGCTGGATCTAACCTCAAAGGCGTCCCTGTTTGGAGCAGGAGGCTGTACTAGAGGCTGGACAAGTCCCTACCCATCTAAATTATTCTCTTATCCCTTCCATCATCCCATCAAACTCAATCTGAAGCTTAGTTTTGGTTGTTTCAAGCCCCTCTGCTCCAACTGGAAGGCTGTTTCAAACTATTTCTGTTGGTGAAAAGGGTCGTCTTCTTTCCCAGCCTGGGGATGTTCATGGTCACTTCCCTGCTACTCCCAGGGTCCCTGTCCCTACCTCACCTACGCCTCACGTATGTCCGTGGCTGGGTCTAGCAGAAACAGGGTGAATCTCCCTAAACTGACAGGAAAGACTGAGAGCAGAAGTTGAGACAACTTGCCTAGATTTGCTTAGACTCCGTGTTCAGTTTTCAGATGGCTACATCTAAGTGAGACTGAGCCCTCTGTGCCCACATTTCCCACAGCTTATGCTGCAAATAAACGTCTTTCCCTTGTGCATCGTTTCTGACGGTATTTATCTGAGGGCCTCTGCAAAGCTAGCTCTGCCTTTTGCTCTCTGGATAGACAACCTGTTCCATGCTGCTGATGCTAAGTGACTGCTGGTAATAGATGTGGGCTCAGAGCAGGCCTAGGGATCCGGATAAGTGCAATTAGTAAATCTTTGCTTGGCAATTCACAATGTTTTTGGGAAAAAAAATAGTGGTGTCTTAGCACAGTGACAGCTAGGTGCAGCTTGCTCTCTGAAATCTTTGCGGAGAGGTGGGAAGAGGCAGCCAGGTTTCATGCATACGGGCAGATTATAAAGTGTGGGGATTAGCAAAGAGTAATTACAGTGCCTCCACTGTATATTAAGTGTGTGAAACAATATATAGGCACTCAGCGCGCGGCAGGCATTATGGCTGGGTGTCATAGTTGACATTTTTAATATCCATTATTCAAAAATTGATTCCATGCCTGACTATCAAGCAGCATCCGGCTATAATATGGGAGCGGTACCACACAACAGCACTGTCATCTGCTAAGAGCTTTACAAACATTAGCTAATTCTGTCTACAGTCTCCACTGGCGACAGGTAAGGGCTGTTATTTCCGACTGTCTGAACCCCTGGGGAGAGCTGGGATTAGATGAAGTTGCTCTGGGGAAGCTGCTGTAGATGGTGAGACCACAGAAGCCTCGGGCATCCGGGGGGTGAGCAGCACAGAGAGTGGCCATAACTTGGAATGACCTCCAGATTCCCCCAACCCAAAGAAAAACACCTCCAGTGCTCAGAGATGCTGAAAAATAGGGCATTTTAGAAATCCTATGTTTTGTACTCACTTTTTTTTTTTTGGCAAGCATTTTTAGGAAAGCTTTTCACTTTTACCTTTTGCAAGCACCTCTAGGAAAGGTTTTCATTTGGGAATTTTTTTCATTCTTTGTTTTTTCACTTTGGCCCTCAGGAAAGGAAGAAGTAAGGGCAAAAAAAGGTAGGGAAAACAATGAGCGGATGAAGGGAAAAAAGCCCAAACACAAGAATAATTTTTTTTCTTGTTTCAGTGACAAAATGCACTTTGTCAAAAAGATGCCCCCTTTTTTTTTGGTGATTAAAAGTATCTTGTTTAGAACAAAAAGCTTTTTTCCCCCTACTGAAAATGTTCGTGACTCCAGAGATGAACAGATGTGTGGGTCCTAAGTGAGAGCGTGGCTGATTTTTGATGGCTTCACATCTCCTTGCTGGCTGTTGACAAACCGGATTTCATCTTCCCCTTCCATCCCCGCTTGACTCCAAGAATTTCTGTTCCCAAACCTCCACCTCTTTAGGCAAATCCTCTCTGAAGATTACCTACATTACCTGCTTCTCCTCAGAGACAGCTTCCTCTCCTTTGCTATCAATTAACAACAGCTCTCACCAAGGCCTCGGCTTCATTGCACCATCTTTAAAAGCAGCCCTGATGTTGACGTGCCTTTGTCCTATTTTAATTTCTTCCTCTGAATTATTCTGTTGCTTCTGACTGCAAACCCCAGCATGGAGGTCGTGGGGGGTTGATGGGCTCCTGCCCTCCTCTCTTGGCTCCAGGACTTTCCTCCCCGCACCCATGCCAGCATCACACCTGGGGGCATGAGGTCTCCTGGGCTTGTGACTCAAACCCAAGCAGTGCCATGAAACCAAAGAAGGTGATTACATGGAATAGCTGTTTTCCAGGTCATGTAGTCCTTTGGCCTAGGGATATATTTGGAGGTTGTGTTGAAAAGCATACAAGTGTGCGAAGGGTAAGCTCCAAATTATTCCAGCAGTCTGCACTGAGGCTGTAAACGTGAAATGCAGAGCCAGTAAAGGATCAGATGGGATCTTATTCAAAATACCAACAAAGGGAAATGCAGTGCAGACTCTCCATAACCTGCCTGTGTCAAACCCAGGGTCAAATCACCCCTTGTGTCCTCCTGTTCCCCTCCTGGGTTTCTGCTCCCCGGCTCTGGGTGCTGCTCGTGCCACAGGAGGACAGCGAACGAGTCCTGCTCAAACTTGGGTACCTCAGTTTTGCCAGGGTCATCCAAGAAGCATTTGTTCCCTGCAAGGAAGGATGTAATCTCGATTTCAGAGGTGTTTTCCAGTGGGGAAAACCAACTGGTTTTGATGAGATCTCTCGGTATCTGCCTGGCCCAAGAAGAAGCAGGACTGAGTGCCCTGCCGCTGTGGATATCTCAGGCTCGATACCTCTTTGCAGCGTGTGGCTGCTCTGTGCAGAGTGTCACGCTGCGAGGTGGAGATGGGGCTCACCATACCCATCAGCGTACCCTAAACCCTGCTCCAGTGTGTGCACCTCTGGTACAGCAAGGCAAAGAAACACAGACATGCCCTTGGGCCCAGCCTCATTTGGAGGTTAAAAATAATGCAAAGGTGCTTAGAGAAATAAAAAAAAGTAAAAATTAAACCACCCCCACACTTGAAAGAAACCTGCCCCTTTAAGAAAGGATTGAACGTAATCTATTTCCAGCGTACGAGAGATCGGCTAAGGATTGCTGGGACATTTTCACTGACACAAATCTACATAATCGTTTTAAACTTCTCACCATTTCTTCCGATTATTCTCTTTCTGTCACTTTAGGAAGCTCTAAAACTGATTTTCTCTCCGTAATCTTCCAGTATTGCTTAGCACCCAAATCTCTAATATTTTAAGAAGATTATTTCATTTATAATTGATTGAGTGTATTTGCCAGTTTGCTACTTCAAAGATGTTGTGCTTTAAGGGGTTCAGGTGGAGCATTATTAAGTTTCCACCCCTTACCCCCCATCCAAAAAAAGAGGCAGGAAAATTTTGCATCCTGCCTGACACTTGATGCTTTTTTTATTATTATTATTGGTATTATTTACATTGTCAGCATGCTGAATAGCTAAAAAAAAGATCTCCAGGGATGAAAGGTGAATCAAGCTGTCTCCAGCTGCAGGCTCGGGGCCGTGGTTTCCATCGCAGGGTGCAGTTTGATGAGCAGTGATTGCAGGCAGCCGGCTCAGGCAGCACCACATCTCCCTGTGCACCAGCCTTCCCTCCCGGGTGCCATCTGCCCCCCCCCCCCCCCCGCTGTTCCCTCTGAGAAATGGACTGGAGAACTGATAGGAGTTAACACACCTTTTCTTTTTCTTTTTTTTTTGCTTTTCAGCGGATCCGCTCCCTGGGCTTGTTTTCTGCACTGAGACAGAAAGGATTATATGGGTGCTGAGCAGAGGGAGAGGTGGGGGCAAGGGGCAGGGAGAGAAGGGACTGGGTAAAAGGCATTTCTGAATCACATTGCTGTTGAAAGTCATCTTCATCCAGCTCAGGACCGGGCTACGGTAGCTGCTGCCTGTGGGTGAGTGGACTTCATCACTCAGTGGTGGATGTTGTCTTGCAGAGCGGTGAGAAAGGGGTTGAGAGAGGGAATAAGGGTGCAATAGGTAATATTTACTGAGAGCAAAGGTATTAGGACATCTGCAAGCAGAGATGTGGATGGAGGGAACCTGTCTAATGGACTGCCGCTCCCCACTGCGTAACCAAAAAACCTCAGACATAAGGGTGAGATTTCCCCATTCTCAGCTCTGCTCTGCTCTTCATTCTTTATCACCTGTGAACTAGCAAGGAGATGTGCGGCACAGTGCTCAAAGGAAAGCTCTGAGCCCTCTTTTAGGGCTGGCAGAGACTTAGTGATGCTCTGTCACAGTCATTTCAGGGAACGGAGCAGCTATCAACTAATAAGAATGAATTTCAAGGCTGATCACCTGCAAGCCAGGGATAATGGGAGGTCTGCACAATCAAACACGTCTCCTGTTATAGTAAAACAAGCAACACTTGAAAAAGACATGGAAACAGGCTTCTGTAAATCCAATTCAGGGATTTGGAATCCCCACTAAACGCTTAATTAATTTTTGATTAGCTGAGAACCCATTAAACAGACTGATTCTTCTAGCTTTATAAGTAACGGCAGCATGCTGCTTTAATTAAATTAATACTAAGAGATGTTCATTTTCAAATCCTTATGTTGGTTATTTGAGAAAAATCATTTCATTCCCTTCCCTAAGAGGTTTACCATATTCTTTTAGCCCAATGCAGTATCTCTTCCCACTCCGTTTGTGTTGCGCTTGGTTCACCTGGAGGCAGGATCTGTCAGGGCCCTGAAACTGTGCTGCCCAAGGCACAAGGGGGTGTCCCAGGAGCGTCAAGGACCAAGAACCTCATATTCCTGTAGGGGTTCACCATACGGGTATAAGCAGTCTGACTGTTTGGGGTCTCACGGCCCTGGCTTCTTCCACCCGCTCTCCCTGTGGAGCTACCATCAGCTGTTTCCTATGGCAGGGACTAGATAGGAATCCTGATTCCTCCTCCGCAACATAGCGAGCAGCTTTGAATCATCACTTCTTTTTTGGGGGTTAGAGCCTGTTCACAGGCAGTCGCTGCAGAGCAGCTGGTGCAAGGTAACCTGTCCCAGGTCTCCTGCGCGACACCACCATGCGTCAGAGAACATGCCGTGGCTTCGTGGGCTCCTGGTTTTCAAACCCCTAGGGCTTTCTCCATATCCCAGCAGAAATCAGAATTTCTGCCCAACCTTGGCTTCTTCTCCAATGACCGATACCTCCCAGCATGTGCTGGATCCTCTGACAGTGGGAAGCATGGAGTCAGCCCTTGGGCCCTTCCTAAGCGATGGAGACTTGGCGTGGACACAGACATTGCTGGGTGTGATTATGAAAGGAGGCTGGGCTCACTCTTGGAGCAATTATCTCACGAGAGGGTTCAAAACTTCCCCTCTGCCTTTCCTTCCATGCACAGCAAGACCCGCAAATGAATTTTGCAGCCTTCTCCCACTGCTGTAACAGGTGAAACACTCCTCCCTGATCGTTGCAGTGCCAACATGCTAACGTTTGCAACTGGAGACTCGCCTTGCTTCGCTCCTGGGTCCTGCGCAAACCTCCGAGCCACCCCCCAGCCCGCGTCGGTCTGAGCCCTGCACAGGGCAACCTCTGAGCTCCCTGCAGGTGCCTGTGCTGAGTGGGGGTCCACGTGCACCCAGGAGTCCAGGGAGTGAATCCTGGAACAGCCTGCGAATTTCCATAATTATTTATGCAAGCTCACTGTGCCCAGCTCAGAGATCTGCCAGCCGCACAAGTCCCAGATGACAAACATAGCTTTCGTGATGCTGCTGAACAACTTTACATTGATTATCATCCCATAAGTGGGGAACGTTTCCTGTCATCTGAGGGTTGGGATTTTTTTTTACTTGTTTAAGTTTCTTTCATTTGGCAGAAAAAGAATCACTTTTTGCAAAAATAGCTCGCAGGAACCCACTGCTCAGATGAACCACTTGGGAATAACACCAAACCTGTCTTGGTACAGGTGTGATTTCCCCTACGCCATCTCTGCGTGGTTTGGCTTTGGAGTCCATCCCTCGCTCTATTTGCTCTGGGTGCAGCAGGACTAAGCAGAGCACGTGCTTCACTCCTTGCTGCATTTGTCCCATCAGATGGAGCGTGAAATGGGGCTTTCAACCCACCGGCGTCCCCTTCACCATTGCCCTTGCAGAGCTTGGATGTCACCCAGATCCTGACCCTGGGAGCAGCGAGCAGGTCCATGCTGCGGCGATCCCCCAAGGATTTAATCACGGGCGCATCAGCAAACGCTGCCATTACACAGGGTCTGGAGTGGGGAGCTTGGAGAGCAGCCCCAGCCCCTCAGACCTTCACCCTCTTGCAAACCTGCCCTTGCTTCCCCTCTCCCCACTGCCCACTTCTTGTTAGGAGCTGTCGGAGGCAGCTGGCTGCTCGTGCATTAAATTAGCAGATGTTGCGGCTACACAACATTAAGCACAACAATACTGTTAATGTGCCCTCCGGAGCCCTCTGCCTCCCTCCTCACCGGGCCTCGCCAGACACAGCCTCTCCGGAGGCAGATTAATTTCAACTCTCTGGATCATAATAAATTAATTTTTATTAGAAAAGGCGGGGGGGAGGGGGGAGGGCTGATCTCCTGAGCTGCAGAGAATTTAAGCCAGCTGTCGACCGTCTCCTGGCATTTGGGTTAGGAAGTAAATACAGAAGGAGGGGATTTTTACAAAACGCCTGTCAGCCCTCCTCTCTGGGAGGAGCATGAGGGAGGCTTGGAAGTAAGGGAGAAAAATCTGCATTGTGGGGTTAATGCTGTGCCCAGTCCAGCGCTAAACAAACCAGAGGGGGAATATTTTCTTTCTTACTGATGGGGAACGGGCTTCTGTCATGCTACCCTGAAGACAACACTCCCTAGATGTGAGGCTCTGGGGTGTCAAAGCAGACCCCCACACCCACCAAGCCCTCCTTTGCTAAGAAGCCCCTTTTCCACAAGATGCTCACTGGAACAGGATTTACCAGCTTTGCATTGCCACCACATTTGGAGGTACATAGCACAGTCCTGGCAGCCCCTGGAGCAGCCCCACCCCAGCCCCGACTCGTGCTCTGTGCACAGCCCGGCTCCGCAGCCGCAACCAGACAGCAAATCGGCGGTAGCTGACTCTGTAGTACCACAGAATTTTTGAGCAGAGGAGGTTTTGACAGTTCAGCCTCATTCTCTTGGATGCTGAAGGCTCACAGCTCCTTTTGGCTTAAGTAGGGGCTGTCTGTACTCAGCACTTATGAAAATCAGCCCTAGGTCTTCGCTCAGATTAATGATCAGTATGAGCACAGCGGCTGTTGGAAACCCAGATCTTCATTTATCAGTGGGGAGCGCATTGCCAGCTGTGGATTTGGAGGGCGTGGGAGTCGGGCTTTGGCCGTCCGTCCCTAGCTTCACCACTGAGCTGAAAACTTGGACTTGGTAGTTTTAGTACCACTCAGAATAACTGCTGAGAAATCTGGACTTTGGCAGGACTGTGGACACGAATATATCATCTATTAGTGCTGCGTTAAATGACAGTGCCGTTTCCACTGGTCATTTCGAAGGCCAATAAATGTAGCCAATACCTGTGCAAAGGCTGATCCATCTCAGCATCCTGTCTCTAGCCGTGGCCAGCAGTGAATGCTGGTGAAGGAATATCACACCACAACTCGTAGTGATCCTTCGCCAGAATACTCTCCCAAGCCCCAGATGCGTGGCTGAGGGACTTCCCGATGCAACCAAAATGAATTCATTTTCTCCATTGATTTCTCCAGTTGCCTTCGATCATTCACAACATCCGGTGGTGAGGAGCTCTACAGACTAGATAGGCTTTGGGTGAAATTTTTTTTTTCCTTTTCCAGCTGGTCTGAGTTGCCACCTGCAAGTTTCAGCTGCTGCCTCCCTGTTCTTGTACTGGGAGAAAAGGTGAACAACTATTCTCTGTTTACCTTTCTTAGCCCATTTTATCTTTATCACTTCCCTCCTCAATAATTTCTTTTCCAGAGAGGAGGAAACCCAGTCACTGCAGTTGTTCCTCATACAGATGCCGTCTGTGCTTTGTTGGTAGCTGGCTCAAACACCAATGTAAGTCCTGGGTGTCCAGCTAGTCTCCGGCTGCTCATTTGATGAATAGTTCTGAGTTTTTGGTTGTGTATCTGTGAAGTTATCCTGCAGTGTGAGTGCAGTATAAGAACTGTCCTCCTCACTCATTTTTTTCCTCCCCATCTTGACATATCTAGGTTAATAATAACCCGGGGTTATGGGGAAGGGTTAATTTTTAACCTGGACCGATTTGATTATTTGGTACACAGTCTGGTCCCAGGAACAGTTGTGCTAGCAGAGCTGGTGGTGTACTGTAGCAAGGCAGAGTGGGAGAAGCAGGTTTCACTGCAGAAATCATAAAAACACGGCTCTAAAGTCAGAGCTGGAGCTCGGGAACTAGTTAGGCTGGAGTGAGGATCTCCAGCTGAGGTGGTCCTGGCTGGAGGGCATAGCAGTCTGTCCTGCTTTTGGCTGGGATAGAGTTAGTTTTCTTCCTAGCAGCTGGTACAGTGTGTTTTGGATTTAGTGTGAGAATAACGTTAATAACACACTGACGTTTTAGTTGTTGCTAAGTAGTGCTTATCCCAAGTTAAGGATTGTTTGGTCTCCCATGCTCTGCAGGTGTACAAGAAGCTGGGAGGGAGCTAGGCCAGGACAGCTGACCCAAACTGGTCAGAGGGATATTCCATACCATAGGACATCATGCTCAGTATATGAACTGGTGGGAGTTGGCCAGGACAGGCGGATCGCTGCTCGGGCATCGATCAGCGGGTCGTGAGCAATTGCACTCTGCATCCCTTGTCTTTTCTTGTTTTTTTAAAATTATATGAATTTTCATTATTATTATTATTATTATTATTATATTTTATTATTCTTGTTAGTGTTACATTTTATTTTACTTTAGTTATTAAATCGTTCTTATCTCAACCCATGAGTTTTACTTTTTTTCTGATTCTTCTCCCCATCCCACTGGGAGGGGAGAGGAGTGAGCAAGCAGCTCCGTGGCTCTTAGTCGCTGGCTGGGGTTAAACCACGACACCGTCCTTGGGCACGTGGGGCAAAGACCTGCCCAGGCTCCTGCTAAAGCTCTTGAGAGCTGCTGGTGTGCATCAACTGTGGTCTTCAGCCCGTGAGCATCTTGTTCACTCCATTATGAAGGCCATGCCAAAACCTGACACTGTCACCCTACATATTTCACCTGAACTTCCCTTTGATGGGAGATCTTGGGGGAAGGCAAACGAGAGAGCGCATGGGTGCAGGGGCTGGAAAGGAAAGTTGTGCTTGTGATAACACAAGATCAGGTTTCACTGAGTCCTTTTTCAAACACCAATTGAAAACCCCTCCTGCCACTTTACAAGTTTCCAAAATCCTCTTTCTTTCCAGGATCTACCCATGGCCCTTGAGTAGGGAGAAGAGTCTGTGAAATGAAAGCCCTGTTTGCTCTGTGAAAGAGCTTGACAATGTGTTGAGAGAAAGTTTTACTCACTGCCTTCCAAGCATTCAGAAAGGCGTCCATTTATCTCTCCTTTCTTTTTTTCCCCCGCTGCTTCTTCTAAGGAATCTCTGGTTGTAATCCCTCTCTGGGATTTTTCACAGTAGTCTGATAATGTTAATATTTATCCTGGCTCAGAGATGAACTGACAGCACTGTGTTCTCTCCTCTTTCATTTTATCTCTGTACATCTATTAGGTGTTCTGTAAGTCTTTAACTTCATCAACACCCAGCCCGGTGCAGTGACAGGTAAAACCACCCTCCATCACATCCTTTCAGCTCTCTCATCTCCGGTGGTTTATTTTCTTTGCTTGTTTTTATTAAAAGGGTGAAGATTTCAAGTAATGCCAGAAGCAGTTCAGTGGTCAAGGGATTTGGGGTGTCTGAGGATAATTCCTAGGCTATTCCTTGCCCTGTATTAAAAAGTTGATTGTAGACTTTTGGCAGAAGGGTTGTAGCGACTTAGATGTTTGCCAAGAGTTCAGTCTTCAAAGAAAAGGATCCACAAAGTGGTGGAGTTTTCTTCTGCTGAGGGTCAGTGTTCTGGAGTCTGACCATAAAGGTCATTGAAAAGCCCATCAGGGTTTGTGTTACCCTTGGAAGAGATGCCTGCAGAATAACAACAGCCAGACATAATTTGTCATGGAGACAATCAGAATTTCCCACTCTGGGGTGTAGCACAAGCAAGTGGAAAAGGGCAACAGTGGAGTTTCTTTGTATGGAATTAATGCCTGCCAACACTTGTGATTTTGTTGCGAGTTTTGTGAACATCTGTATTTATCTTTAAGCCTCCTGCCTGGGAGTCAGATGAATACAGGGAAATCTTGGTTTGCATTTGTATAAAAATGAGTTTATAGGTCTCATGTGTGCCAAGTTCGGCCAAGAAACAAGAAGGTATCTAAATTGGCTTAAAAACTGTGTAACGGCTAAAGTAATCTCACAATTGTTATTAGGAACCTGACTTAGAAAATGGGAACGTTGGCAGCTGTCTGTACTTCCCCAGTGACCTCCGTGGTATCCAGAATCCACCCTCATACAGGCATGAGGATGATGTGGGAGTGGGGAATGTCCCTGAAGCCACCCACAGGAGGGTAGGTACCCAAAGTAACTGATTTCACCTCAAACTTTTATTGATGCAGTGGAGTATCCTCAGTTCAGAGCACAGATAGGAGTTTGCTGGTGAATAAAATTTTGGAGATATTCTCTCTAATTTATTACTGTAGGGTTAGATTTAGCAACGTGTGCAATTGCATTGAACAGATGGAGCACCAGTTTGTGCAGAGTATGGTTTTACATGCAAACACACCATATTTCTAGAACTGAAGTTTTTTCTTCATCACTTCTACTCCACCCAGAGCTGAGCTCATTTTAATCTTCCAAACCTTCTCTTATATGGGAAGCCTGATTCCGGGTCTCCTCCAAACTTCTATTTCTCCTATAAGGAGCTGCATGTTACATCATTTCAGCTCATTTTGAGTCACCTCTGATCTTCAGTGGCAAAGAAGAAAGCGGCTGAAGAACCTGGAAGTGTTATGAAGACTTTCCCACAGATGACACCAGAGGTAATAAAAACTAATGACAGCTTTATTCCAAAAGCTGAAATAAATACGATCATCAGTAGCTCCTAGGATTTTTCCTTCATTCACACACATTCAGTTTTGATCATCTGTTGACCTCTGATTGAAAAAAAACCCCACTGTGAATCATCAGGTTTCTACAGGAAAGGCAGGAGGTTCAGCGATGTCTGCAGTCATAAAACAAAGGAAACGTGTCAATGATGTCAGATCCAGCAGCAACAATAAAGATGTTATGGTGTGACCACTAAGTGTCTGTCAATGGGAGCATCCACATTCCCAGAGCTGGTGACTCCAAAATCCCCCATTTTGAAGGAGCTGCTATATGGCAGGCTTTTACAACCATGTTTATCACAATGATATATGAGTAATATCTCAACTCAACTAAGAATTTTTGCCGTGCAAGGAGTTACTGTTCTCCACTAAATGCTGGCTTGTCATGAGATGACCATTAATTATTACCAGTAAACTTAACAGTAACTCGACTTGTTGTTACGCTTCTAGCCCAAGTGTGGATGTTATTTCATACCTGATCTGCTGTTTTTGTCATCGTGTACATTTCTGGCCGCAAGCAACCCACAGGCCATGTAGAGTTATCTCACAAGCTGGGCCAAGGTAGCTGCTGGCCAAATTGATCAAGAAATTTTCAGTGTGGCCATTCGTTTCTCTATAGCACAAACGGGCTAAGTGGCTGAGCAAAACATCTAGAGATGTGAAGGCCCAGGGTGGTCAGGAGCAGTCTTTCTCTCTCCTCTGATCCAGGAGCACTGGATCAGGCCCTTTCAAACTGAGACAGAGGGAATCAGGCCAAGAATATTGAAGGGAACAAATCTTTTAATGAAAGGCTGCCACTGAAAATATCAATAGTGCAAAGATCAGAGCTTCTTTTTGAGATCTACACTCCAGGCAGCAACCTCCAGAGAAAATCCAATTCCCTACAGTCTGTAGTATGCTGTAGACACAAAAACATGTATTACTTCACATGTCAGCACACTCACCTGAGTGCTTCTTCCCTCCCCATGAAATTGCTGGATCACGTAGAGGGGTGTCACTATCTACACAAATTCCACCATACTATATCAGAACTGACCTAAGAAATCACTGCTACCAAATTATACCATAGTTACATTCACACTAGGCAGTACCAATCCTACCCTGCTCCAAGAGAAAGAAAAATACATATGGCAATGTTACACCAGAAAATTCATACACTGATTAATTATAATTAATTGAATCTTAGATTGCACCCCAGACAGGGACACGTCACTGCCTTCTACTGCAAAACTCCTCCCGTCATCTGACCTGGCTTCTGTGAGCAAGTATTCTCAGCCAAACCAATAGTTCTTCTGCTAGATCTGCAAAATATATGCAGATTTATACAGTGAGGCACACACTAAATACTCTGGGGGAAGGAGTAAAATAGACATTAATCAGATATTAAAGGACTTACAAGACAGGGAGAAATATACATTTCGGCATAGTTTGGGGTTGGTTTTAAATGTTACGTATACACATATGCAATTATTATGTATATGTATGTATTATTGTTCTGTTTTAAACAACTGGATTGGGCAGGCTAAGAAGAAAAAAGGAAGAGGCAGGAGAAAAATACCTAATAACACTAATGTTAGGGAACTGTGGCTAATTTGCAAATGGATATCAAATGGCAACATGCTTCCTTTAGTCTGCGTTGGTTTAAAAAGAAAAAAAAAAAGGAGGAGGAGGAGGCTGGGGTTAGTAAGCTATCTGACAGTCTGAGGAGCTCATCTGGTTGCAGGGATTGGGTCGGGAGCAGATACTCCCAAGTGCCTTGAGTATCAAGTGCATTGGATATGGCTTTTAATCAGAGGGGCAAGGTGCTGCCTTCGCTTCCCTGGGATGGGTCCCACTGGAGGCAGGTACCTCCTGACGGAGCAAGGACAGAGGGTTTGGTGGCAGTGAGAGGGACAGGGACAGCCCTGCACTGCGTGTTTACACCAGACCCTGGCCTTTCCCCTGGCTGTGTTCCTTGTAATTTCTGGAAATCAGAAATAAGCTGACGTGATTAGAGAAGAACAGATCTGGCTTAGTGCTCTTCAAGCTTAAAAAGGTGTTAAAGACTTGCCAAATTACAAATACAGAACTAACAGAGATCCAAAATAAAGACGGTTACCTAATTCCTTTACATTGAGAGACAAAAATGAAGGGTGGCATTACTGGGAGTGAGGGACAGATAGCAGCCTGGCCAGTGAGAAATGTCTAAGAGCTGGTGGACATCTGAAAACATTTTACATCCAGCCCACCCTTGATCTGGGTGAGGACTAATTTTTGCAGGCTCTTAGCTTTGGTGATGGTTTGCTGCTGGTGACCCAGTGGAAAGAGAGTTTTGTGGTGTTGCTTCTCCTAGGGGAGGGGCCAGGCTTGGTTTTTCTTTAGGTTACACTTTTTTTTTCTTTTTTTCTTTTTCAATGCAATCTCTTGAAGTCATCTGCATTAATTAGCCGTCATCTTAACGACACTGTTGCATGTTAGGCGAAGAGATCTCTGAATTCAAATAAGACTTGACCCTAAGAGGGACCAGCTCCCTGGCTTTTTCTTCTCATCTCCTTAAATCTAAAAATTGCTAAGTGATCTCTGAGGCTCAGGCTTTCCTCGGAGATTAGTGTAAGAAAAGCCCCAACATCTGCAAAAGTGACTGCTTTTGACAACCGTACAGATATCTTAAAGAGCAGGAATTTCCCTAATAAAACCCCTTAAAATAAGTCTTCTTAAGATTTCTTAATGCCACAGTGATCAGTTTGCATGTTTCAGAAATTCAAGAATTTTTTATCTGCTTTGGAAAGTTATGAAAAAAAAATGAAGCAGGTTTATTTAAAGGGGAGAAGTATTTGAGATGCAGGAGAGACAGGGTAGCAAAGCTTAGGAACTGGTGATAAAACCATAAATTGTATAGCTCAGGGAATTTGTGGACTGACTAAAAATGACAAAGCAAAGCAGCCCAAGTTGGTCATCAGAATAATAACAAAGAGGACTTTTACCAAGAAAAAAAAAAAAAAAGCACATGGACCCTCTGGCATTCCGTAGGCAATTTAAATAGCTTAATTCGGCATTGTTGTGATTAGCCATATGCCTGATAGCCTGCGGGCCAGATCCTCTGCTGGTGTAAAGCAGAATCTTTTCCAACTGCCCTATTCAGGAAAGCATCTCTATTAAAGACAGTGTTTAAGCATCTGCTGAAATGTAAGTGTGTGCTTAGACGCTGGGAGTTAAGCATCACAAGGAAGCCGCTCTGGCACAGGGAGAGATTTAAGTAAATACATCCTGGAGCTGGAGCTGGGGCACGAGCCCCTCACCCAAATGTACCACATATTTCTAGCCTCTTGGATGCTGGCACAAAAGACCAGGCTGACTGTGAGATCCCAAAGCACCGAGGGATGCTGCTGGATGTATCTGTAGGCTTTTGCTGCCTGATCCTGCACCCCTTCCCCCTGCCTGGAGGCTGGTGTAAATGCATGGATTTCCAGTGTGTGGCAGAACCAGGCTTACCGTGCTATCAGGGCTGGGTATGGAGAGTGTGATGGGGTGGCTGGGATGCCATGCTGTTGTTTCCAGGGGTAAGATTCACCCCGGTGTCGTCGCCGCTCAGCTCAGCAGAACTACAGCAGGGCGAGCTGGGCTGAACTTGTCAGAGGAACCCTCGAATGAGAGCTGCCAGCAGCCGTGCATGTAGAGGGTGTGCAACCGCAGCATGCGCTTAGAACAGTAACACAGTTGGCATGAACAGGCTTGAGGATGGTTCCTTGAGTTGAGGTTTAGTGAAAAACTCCCACTGAGGGCAGGACTACTAGAGAATTTGGGGGCGTTTGTTTGGTTGTTTTTCTGTTGGGGGCTTTTTTGCCAGTTTGTGGGTCTCCAGTAAGATGAGAAGGACAGAAATTCAGGAATTTCTGACACCTTTTTGTTTGCCTGCTCCTGTACTTCTTTCCCATAAAAACGAGTAGGTCTCAGCACCAGATAGTCTGATTTGAAATTTTGTTTTGTTTCATTTTATTTCATTTTTGGTTTATGTTCTAGAAAGATCAGAAGGAATCCAAGCAAGGCACAGGAACTCACCATGGAGATTCCCGTAGCAGTTAGCGAGAAGGATAAAATGGAATTCTACCAGGGATAAACTATACAGGGATACACTTAGGTATGTAGAATTTGCAGAAAGAGGATGTTGATAAACTATGGCTCCCACTTTACAAGCCCATGATCAAGAGAGTGAAGGAACTACTGGAATTTGCACAGATTTTTGTGCAAGAACTGCCTGTAGGTCCTGGGTATTTGTTGCAGATATATCCCATGCACCTCGGGTGCTGTGGGATGGGGCAACAGAAGGCAGCAGGAACCAACATATTAAGACCCACACAATTGTCTTTCCTCCTTCTTTCCTTTCATGGGGACACTTTCCAGCTCTGTTTCAGAGCAGAGAGACATACCAGGATTACAGAATAGCCCACCGAAACCAAGAAATCTGGTGCATGCCTAGTCCTAGCAAAGGTGGAGCAGGAAACAGATCAGGGATTAGACCCACGAAAGGACATAGGTTCACAATTACCATGTTAAGCCGTTCAGTCCAGCTGTAAAGCCTCCAAACCACCACCCAGCTCCTGCTTGACCCTGGATGCTCCTTAAATCTTTTTGGTGTGTTAGTTTGCAATGCTAAAAATCCCAGGCGCTGGAGAGATGTGTTGCAGGGCCTCCCGGGAGCAACCTCGTCGTGCCTTGGCTGAGCGGCTCAGTGCCCCTTATCAGGTCCCAGAGACATTTCTCAGCCTACCTTACCCATGATGTCCATCTAATAAGGACTCCCAATGCCCTGAACAAAACACGACGGTGATTGTGGTGGTAAGGATCAGAGAGGGTGGTAGAAGACCTCGCAGCTAGTATCTTTTATCCCCTGCATTTGTGCGTGTGTCTTTCCTCTGGCCCAGTGAATTGGTAAACAATTTTAAGAGTCCTATAGGTTAGAATAGAATAGAATAGAATAGAATAGAATAGAATAGAATAGAATAGAATAGAATAGAATAGAACAGAATAAATATTTCAGTTGGAAGGGACCTGCAATGATTATCTAGTCCAACTGCCTGACCACTTCAGGGCTGCCTGAAAGTTAGAGAAAATCTGAGAGTTAAAGTTATCCTAGAGGTGAATACATAGGTGGGAGACATCAGGTCAAATCCCCTCAGACAGGGGTATAAATAAATACTTTGGGGGGGTGTAATATGGCATGTGCTGTTGCGTGATCAGCCTTAGGATTCTGAAATGTTTACTGGAAAGCTCAATTTTTTTACAAAATGTATTTTTGGGGGTTTTGGTGTGTTTGTGGGGTTTTTTTGTGGTTTGTTGTTGTGGTTGTTGTTCTGTTTTGTTTTGTTTAAGAAGAAAAGAGGGACATTTTGTTGACGGGAGCAGCTCAGACTGTGGGCTTCAGAGGAGAAAACCAGATCAGGCAAATTCACCTCTCAACCTCTCCATGTCCCAATTTCCTTACCTGTGAAATGGGCACAAGACTGCTTAGACTGCCTCTTCCAACGTGCCTCTGCACTGTGGGCTCCAACATGATATAAAAGGTGCAAATTAAGACTCTGGTGTCTTGTCCCTATGCAGCAGTACTAGAAATACTGCTCTAAGCGAGAAGAAATGTACCACCATAAGGGAAGTTTTACTTAGGACACTGCAGGTGCGGATTTGCTGTCAGCAGCCTGATACTAACAAGAACTTGGAGCAAAAAAAATCCTTTCTGGTTTTATATCTCAATCAGGAAGAACTGCACTTTTTAATTCAAACGCCGGGGTCTAGAGTTGTTTTCCCTGCAGATGCTGCGTTGTATTGGGAATATCAGGAGCTGCCAATTGCAATAACAGTTTCTAATTCCAAATTAATTCAGTGTAAATGAACTGTCAAGAGAAGATTGATTTGTTTTGGTAATTGCCCTGATGCAGGCTGCTGGGTGACAGCGGGAAAGAGCAAAGAAGGGAGCTTTGGCAGGTCTGGCTGAGCCTAAGGGTGGATTGAGGAGATGGAGGTCTAGCTGCAAATATCATCTGTCAGGACCACTGCTGAGCCCGATGCTTTTTTCCAGCCTTCAACAACGTCTTCAGGAATGAAGCTGATGCTTCAAAATGCTCCTTGAGTTAAAGAGATCGGCGTGTTAAGCAATTAGGAAGGGAAAACAAAAAAAAAGACCCCCTCCATTGAAAGGGCTGCTCTTTGTTCAGCCCTCACCGCTGCTCCACTGCTGTATCAATAGGCCACCAGCCCTCACCTCCTCCGGGGTGGCAAGGTGACAGTCTCGCTCTGTCTCACGGCTGGGAGGGGCTGAAAATGAGGGACCTAGGGCCAGGCAAGGCTGGGTGCAGGAGGTGCAGGGGTACCTGTTGGGACGCGGAGGGGTACGCAAGCATGACATGCCAAATGGGACATTTCGTGCTACCTGCGGCAGATGGAAGAAGTTTGGTTCCCTGAGCAGCTCCACGTGGATGTGTCCGATCTGCTGAGCCCTTCCTAAGGGCTTCATCTGCAGCCGCAGCCTGCAGAGTCCGTCTAGACACAGACCTGCACCGGCACCACCCAAGGCCGCACTAGTGCAGTAGGGTCCACAGCATGAGCATCAGCTATATGTATAACCCAAAAAGGTATTTTAGCAGGAAATTCAACGTGTTACGCTTCCAGCAGTGAGGGAAAAGGCTGAACAAGCCGCAACATCAGGAAGCAACATTGTCTGTAGCCCACAAGCAGACTTCGGAGGGTAGACATGTGGCATTATCTAATTCAGCAATGTGTAGGTGCCTTAAAAGGAGCAAAGACTGAATGATTTTTAATCCTTACAGATAAACATATAAGCTTTGTTCAAACTACTCCACAGATACAGCATTCAGGCTATCGCTACCGTCTAGAAAACAGCAAGGCAAAAAAACTCCCAGAGCAAATGACACAGTAAACTCCCAAATGTTAATGAAGTTGCTCGCTAAAGCACTGCTAAACAAGCTAGCTTTTGCTTGCTGTATTTTTGGGGTTTGTTTTTGTGCGTGTGCTTAAATTCACTGATCAATACAGGTGCTGTGTGACTGAATTGCTAATGGAGTCTGTAGATTAGTTTATCAATAGCATTTAAATACTTTTCACACTTGCAGTAGATTTTGAATTATTTATTTGTTTCTGGTCAATTGCTTATGATCTCATTAGCATTAGTCTGTAAAGTGATACTAGACTTGTTGGAATACTTTAAAGATTTCATGGCTCTGTAAATTTTTCTGGGGGAAGGAGGTGGCAGGGCTTAAACTCACAAAATCCAAGTCCTACGAAGAGTCCTTTTTAAAGCAGGGGATCTGCTAACAGGAGAGGAGCTCTCAGGATCTGCTCGTTGGGGAAAGGAAGGAGGCATGATTGTAAATTATCCTTGGATATTGAGAGAGCTGGTAGGTGATGACGGTCCATCCGTGCTCAGTAATGCGAAGTGCTGGTGGATGTCACAGCCCTGCTTGTGCTCGGTGCTGCACATGTTGGGAGACTGCCGCCCTAGAGAGCTCGGCCTTTACAGTGATTCCCAAAAATGGGAGGAAAGAAAACTGCCGTCCTCATTCTGAATTTGGGGCACAGAATGGGTCATGGATAAATCTGGGATCCCACAGACACCCTATAGCCGAGCTAGAAAATGAACTGAAGCCTTCCGAGTCCCTTTCTGTAGTCTTCACAACAAATCCATTAATCTTCCTAATTAAAAGAGTCACAAATATGCTAAGCAATCTCATTTCGTATGTTGTGTTATTCTGATTCAATGGAGGAGGGGTTGCATTGCCTTGACAGACATTAAATTTGTCTTTTAGTCTTTTGATATGTCACATGTGGACTCCACATAAAGTTCATAACAAGCTGAACACATCTCAAAAGGGGGGGGGGTGTAGGCCTTGAAAACATTGGAGGTATAGAATTTATAAGCATTATCAATGTACTTTAAGAAGGGGTGAACAGATTAAATGTAAAGCCAGGATAGAAACCAATAGGAAGTGACAGTAGAAATGTCGATTGAGGAAGGTTGTGGAAGGAGGAGACTATTTAATCCTTAGCTGTGTCCTGTGATGTCCCAGTATACATTCACTAGCAACAAGAAAGCTGTTATAAAGCTGGTGAACAAGAACAGACCTTCCTGCCTTGGGCTGAAAGAGGAGCATATTGCCCAGGCAGCCTGAAGCAAGACCGGAAAAAAAATAGTTCTCCCTCTGGGAATCACCCATGCCATAGTCGCTCTCAGGTGGGCAGTGGACTCTCACCGCTCATCTCACGAGCCTGTTGAAAAGTGAGAACAGCTAAGGAGGTGTCATACTGTGAAGTGTAATGTACCGTGTTGTTTTACCACCCTCAAGCTTTCCTCTGTAACTACTCACCTGCTCTGTGCAGGGGCAGCTGCACTGCTCTTTTCCCAGATCTCATCTCTTCTGTCTTTGACTTGGAGACAACTGACTGCAGTCAGGTCATGTTATGAAGCGGAGCTCCAAAGACCTCCAGGACCTTCCTCACCCCTTCCAGAGGCATCCGCAAGACTTTTTCTACTGGATTTTCTGTCAGCCCTCCCACTTTGAGGTCTCATCACATACTAATCACACATCCCATCACGTGTTGAGCTATTGTCAGTTTTAGAGACATCGACAGCACCATAGAGAGGTGTCACATGCTGTCCGTTGCCCAATTGTCAACTTCAGAGCATCTTCTGAAGTGACCTGTACGATTCACCTTAACCGACTGCACAGAGCAACGAAACAATACCCAGAGCCGTGTTTTCTGTCAGCAGTCTGAGCACCTCTGAACTCTGCGGGCAGGAAGAAAAGCCCTGCCTCTCTCCATTTTTGGTGTCAGGATACTTCTTTTTAGTTAAAACAAGATGATCTATATATTCCTAAATATAACCATGGTTACGGCTGGGCCAGGACCACAAATTACTGTCAAGTATCATTCCTGCTTCTCTGCAGCCATCATCACATGTAATCTGTTCCCTCTGCCCCTCAATACCTGCTTTTTTTCCCTGGTTAAGGCAAAGTAGGCAGGTAAGCAAGGGCTTCTGTGCTCTTTGGCTGTTCTGGCGGAATAACCAGGACCGTAAGTTAAATCCGCTGGAGACATGGTGGACGTCAGTCCTGGAGAGCGAGAAGAACGAGCCAGGGTTCATTGCCTTCTGCTGAACTTGGCTCCTGTGTAGATTCACTGTCCCTCCTCCTTTGCAGCAGAGCCCGTGGCTGCAAACACTTTAATGGTGGTAAGAGGGAGTCTCTCATGAACAAGGTGAAGTCTAGTGAAAATTACTCAAGATCTCCCTGTAAGATGCCCCCAATTTCCCTGAGGAACCTTATAACAATTTGCAAATGTGAACTGCTCTTCCTGCCACGCGCACTGTACGCCATCGGCAGAGAAACTCAGGTGCAATTTGGTAGCAACCAGCGACACCTCACAAAAACGAGGATGGGGAGTGCTGCTGAACCCCATGGGGAAGGGCTGGCAGAGCAGTCACGAGTAACCTGAATACTGTACGAGAAATGCGGTGGTGTTTTTGGCAGAAATACACACCTCTTCTCCGCCTTGAAAGGCTCTGGAACCATGTAGGACACTGAGTCAGCTGGATCTCAGATGCAACACTTTTTCCTTTTCTCTCCTTTTTTGTCTTCTTTTCTTTCCCCTCTCTTTCTTTTTCAGTTCAGCCTAAATAACGATCTAGGACAGCGCTGTCTCTTTAAAGGTGGCTTTTTAAAGTGCAACCTAATCTTCTTCTATCCACTTGGACCTTGGATTTAAAAAATTTCACCAATCCGGATTTCCAAATCCTTGCAGATTCTGAGGGGGCTTGTTTATGGAAGTATCCTTTAGAAAACGGCTTAGACTTTAAGATGAGGAAACGCAGGGAGCTAATGTGAAGATTTAGGACTTTCTAGGAAGCTTGCAGTGCCTAAGCCCTGCTTGCTTGAGCAGTCTGAAGGTCCTTTTGCAGACTAAGAGGGATTAATACCCCTTTAACCAGCGGGGCTATGCACACATTCATAAATATACCATCTCTCTCTCTCTAATCGCTTCGCTCCCTAATCCACAATGATTTCTTAGGAATTATCATTTTATCTCAGCTAAATAAGCACATTCCTTGTGCTTTCCTGTAGAAAAATAAAATCTTCCAGAAGCTTTTCTTTTCAAAAGTGATGCCATGAAAATCAAGCTTTGATTTAAAACCTTGAGTAAATAAAGGAAACTTTGTTTATTTGCATCCAAAGAGAAGGGCAATTGCTCACATCTGCCGAGCATCTGCCTGCCATTCCACCCACTCCCAGGTCAAATGGCTCACCTGCAGTCAGGATCAGGTCTATTTATTTGCCCTACACCTCACGAAGTGACAACATCTCTCTGAATGCACAAGAGTCAGGTGGAAGACGTTTTTGCAAATCACTGCTAATACCAATGTGATGACCGTTGAAAGAGACTGTTTTTGAGAATCCCATACGGTTTTTCATGGGTTTTGTCGGGCTTTCTTTACCTCTTTTGCTTTTCAGGTTTTGTGGGGGTTTTATATGGTTTTATTTTTTGCATTTCACTTGCCCAAGCTCAGCTATCTTGCACAGGACTATCAGCCTTATTTTTAGGAAATGTCACCCCTTTTTTGCAACGAGCTGCACTCTGGGTTCTCATGCGGCAATAACATGCAGGCTGTAAACACAGCTGGGTTTATGGGGTTGATCTTGGGGCACGGAGGAACTACAGGTAATAAGAAATCTGACTTCTAATAGCATTTTTAAAAGAAAAGAAAATAGTTCTTTTTATTACTAAGAATATTGCACAGAAGTGAGTATTTCTTTGGTAAATCATTTCCCACTTAGGCTTTGGTTTCTAAGATCACTTTCAAATCCAGAAATGAGTTCAGGCAAATTCCAGCTGACCTGAAACACTCAGCTCTGGGAAAGGCTTTGAGTTTAATATAAAAAAAGCCTCTGAATTTCCTCTATTTCTAATTCTTACTCATTTTAGTTAAACTCTTGCCTTCTGTCACAAAAAATACACATAACCTTCAGAGTCAGTACAGCTGTGCTGCATGGGGAGCTCCAGCATTTACAGGTTTTAATGTTCACAGGCCAAAAAAGTTGTAATAAAGTATTTATTCTGGGGGATTTTATTTTTTAAATAGAATTAATAGGGACAACATGAATGACAGTTGTAGGAAAGCAAAACTGTTTTGGAGCAGTTCTGTTTAACATATTTAAAAAACAATTTGGGATGCAAATTAAAATATATGTCTCTCCCCTTAGTAGATATAATAATGACAAATGAAGAATTAGAGCTATCTCCAAGTATTTCTGGAGTTCAGAGGTATTTGAATCTGTGGTTTCTTTTATGTCCCTCTCTACTGAGACCATTCAATTTAATAAGAAATGAAATAGTGTGACAAATCTGCTGCAGCCTTTTATTACTTACAGCCCCTATGGGCTTTATTTTTTCCTCTTCTAGCCCTTCTCCCTTGCCCCCTTCCCATGAACTCAGTGGTCAGAATAGAAATACAGAAGCCATAACATGGAAATACAGATGTCCTACAATGAAATCTTTGTCCCACCGGGTGTGTTTGCAGTGAGCACCCCGGGCTGGTGGCCGTGCTCCCTCCGGTGTGCTGAGGACTGACCCTGACAAAGGTCCTCCTACAGAAGACGTGGAAGAGTCCCATTTCCTCTCCCTGTGCCAGGAGAGCCTTCAGTATTTGCTGCACCTGCAGCTGGGCTCAACGTAGAGCTTCCTTTTGTCTACCCTTACTTGCACACAGGGATCTGGGTTTGTAGCTCACGTGAGCCTAGGGATGGGACTGACTGAAGCACTCTGTGAATGAGTTTGACAGCTGCCAAACGAAATCTGCACTCGTAGCAAACCCATCCTTTGCGGAGAGGTGCCTCCAGTTGTTGGAGGACGTTTTCCCAGTCATAGCTCTGCCACCATGGCATCTGCCACCTTCTCTTGCTGTAGTTGGCAGCTCTTCAAAGCAACCGGACTAACAGAGGGCTGGTATTCCTGGCTCTGGTTTTTAACCTGTGTTTACCTACCGATCATAGTGGGTCCCTTGGGGTCTTGGAGCCCTTCTGCCATGAGGATGTTTCCCGTGTTGTTTCCTAAAGTGTTCTTGCACCAGCAAAAATATCCATAGTGCTCCAAAGGCTCTCAGTTAAACCTGAGACTGATCTGACTTAAGGGAGATTTGTACCTGGGCTGAGGCCCAGACTTCACAACTCTCCATACAATGGTTCTGCCCTAATGCTCGCTGAAAGCCTGAAAGTGGCTGGGAGGATTAGCTAATGGGTAATTTAAATGGGTCATTTCATAAGAGATGTGTATGATAGGCAAGCTTGAAGCCTTGCTTAAACCCTATAGCTTTGTCTTGTCTCTGTGTGTCTCTTTGTGCTCTTGCCATATGTCTCTTGGCTACTTTTTCTGTTCTCATCTTCCACCCCATCAATTGCAGAGCTCCCTTTCTTTGTCTTCTCAGCCAGTCTCAGCTAAAGCCCATTTTTCTCAATGGGAGTCATAGATTAGGCCTTCGAACTCCGTCTGACAATGAATCTTCCACACATGGAAACAGAGAAAAAAGATTAGGTTAGGGAAAAGAGCTTTATATGTGCCTGCACATACACACACAGATTTATTCTTTCTTTTTTATCTTTGTGTTTCTCTTTTAGACTGAAAGATCTAAAGGGTAGGAAATTTGTGATAGTGAGCCCAGAAAAGTATATATAAAGGATGCTAATGCCAAACATAGTTACTGCATACCCTCGGCTTAATAATCCTCATTAGGGCTGGAAAAACAAACATATTATGCCTTAAACTGTAAGAATGTCTTTTAATGGAATTTGAGGAATTAAAACATGGAACCAAGGTTTATCAGCCTGTTGCTAGGAGAGCTGCGGTCTGTGTTTGCTTAGGGAATCATCATCAATAATCCCTTAATCTAATCGCAAAATATAGAAAGCTGCTGCACCAGACTGACCCTATTGGATGCAAGCAGTAAGCAACAGAAGAGAGCGACGGGGTTACCCAATAGCAGCTGTTGAGTTATGACTGTATCCAAGAGAAGGCCATGCACGCAGGCACCTTGGAAGCGTATGAGGAGGCTTTTTGTCAACGAATGGACCAAATGGACCTCAACCACATTGTAGTATTTCCCTGGGAACAAAAAGACCTAAGTCCACAAGAACAGCCATACAGGGCCAGGCCAAATGTCTGCTGGAAACAATAGTGATCCTATTTCTGAAAGTGCCCAAAAGAGATGGTATAGGGAAGAATAGGGAACATTTTCCCAGAATACTCTCTAGCCTCTGGCACTTTGCTGTTCAGTCCTGGAGAGCCAGCAGTGGTATCTTGGAACGGAGTATCTCTTGGTGGTTTTTCTTCCATGAATTTGTTCAGTTGCCTTTTCAAGTGACATAAACTCTTAACATCCAAAATATCACTTACTGAGGAGTTTCATAATGTATTTACAAGCTCTGTTTGTGTTTGGTTTGGATCACCGTTTGTTAGTGTCATTAGGTTATGTCTACTTCTTGAACTGGAAGAGACAGTGAACAAACATCCCTTATTTGCTGTCTCTGAGCTTCTTGCCACTTCGTAGAGATACAAGCGCAATTTCAGATGCCTTCCCAGAAGCGTATGAGCACAATGAATACCAAGAATCCCACTGAATTTTACATAATTTTGCTTCCATCTCTTTGAAATGCTGAAATAGTGAGCTTGTAATCCAGACACCTAAATAAGAAATTATGTAAAAAATGGCGCAATCATTCACCTGAAATAGTGTAAGCCTTGATGCATTTGGTGTGTGGGTAACATGCAGTGGTGTTTGTAAGCATGTGAGAGATGGGGTAGCAGAGTGCAGGAGTAAATTGCCGCTCAACCCATTGAACAGTTGGCAGTCCTTTTTGGGCAACCACAACAGGGTCAAAAAGAACTTCCAAAACTTGCTGCACCAGTCTACAAATGTTTCTGATAACCCCTTTTTGTTGCTAAAGTCTTCTGAAGAACAGTTCTAGCAGTAAAGCTGGAGACTTCAGTTTCTTTTCACATATTGACAATCCAGAAGGATGAAGGTTATATTTCAAGGTGAGCACACCGGCCCTGGGTCAAATCTCTCATAAATCACTGTCTACCTCTTGTATCTCCCATCCAGTGCCTAGGATGAGCATAGTGATTTACTGCTTAATTCAGAACTTGATCCAAAGTCAATTGAAGTCAGGAGGTTGACACCAAGAAGTTCAGCCCCTAAGGCTATTTAAGCAGGACTTATGGAAAGAGGGAGTTATAGACATGAACCTTCTGTCTCCTGCTGTTCACTATTTTTTATTTTGATCAATGTCTCTATGTTCCCACCTCCCATCCCACCTCCTGGAGTCTTGATCTCTACCATGGCTCAAGTCTGCAAAGCAGTCAATGTCAAAGTTTTTTCTTGTCCCATGAGATAGGGGACAGTCTGGCAGGAAATGCCCACAGGAGCAGGGGAAGGAGGCAGTAGGGGCTATTCTCCTTTTGCCGAAGCTGACTTGAGCTGAATCTGGCCTGGGGAATATCTGAGATTTCAACCTGTGTATTGTGCCCTGGACATCTACATTTCCTACCCAAGTGGGGGAACTCATTATAACTGTTGTCTTTAATATTCATCCTTCTCCCCACTGAGCGGTGTCTAAGATAAGGCCCACCCAATCTCAGCCTACTACACCCTTCCCAACTGTTGGGATAATTCAAGGTCCATCCTTCCATCTTGCCCCTGAGACCAGACCCTCCAAGCCTCTGGGATACGAACAAGGCCTCAGCACTTCAGGGCCCTAGACAGCACTAGGAGGCCATCCTGAGTGGGAGAGCCATAGCCAAAAAGACCTGGGGGCCTTTGATGACATCCTTGGGTAAAGCCAAACTGGCTCTTAAAGAACATCCAGGGTAAGTATGCGGAGAGGTGTTGTTACTATGAAGGGTCTGCTGTTCTTCTGAATGCCTTCAGCAAGATCCTCAGCTTTCAGGGGGACGACACATTTTGGTCCTATCAAAGAGTAACCAGGAGCCTTGCTTCTTCCAGGGTAGAAAACTGGATGGGACTTTAGGAATCTGCCTGGACGTAATAGTCCTGGGAACCCCTGTTACACCACGAACTGTGATGCTTGTTTAGAAAGTGAGATGACTGCAATGCCACTCACCTGTGTGGGGTCTGGGATGTCTAAAGAGGTCCCAATCTCTCTCTCCTGCAAGAACTGCCAAGGTCTTTCTGCTCTACCAGGCTACCTGTTTTCCAGAAACTTGCAGGAACTTGCCAGATGTCTAGGAAAAGCACCTCTTGGAGACCAATCTTCAATGCGGTTGACGTTGCCAATGGATTCAGAAGAGATTTTGGGGAAGAAAAGCGGGGAAGGAGCTGAGAAGAAGACAGGTGAGTACACACACAGAGACTGGCTTTATCGACCTCTTTTTCAGGAAACCATGGAAAGCCGTGACTACAGCAACAGAGCGTCCGTGGGCATTCCTCAAACCCCGTCGTAGTGGGCAGCACAGATCCACCTCCTTGAGGGCAGGAGGGAACGATGACAGGAAGGTGGACAATCTGGAGGACCGCCTGGCTTCGCTCCTCCCCTCGGTTAACACCCTACCAACAGCACCGCCTGCGGGAAGGTTAGGCTCCACCCACTCCTGGCCACTGCCTGCTCACTGGTGGAGCAGCAGCCAATCCAGAGCCAGCTGTTCTCCTGCCCAATAGCGACCTCCAGTGAAAACTGCTGGGGGCGGGACCCACACCACATCAGCCCCCTGGCACGCACAGGTGGGCCCATGGCTGCAGTCCCGTGCAGCCCGGCCAGGAGGCGAGGGGAGCCAGGGTAGGGACAAGCCTTGGTGGCTTTGGTTCTGACCATATGGTTCCAGCACTCCCGAATCTTGTCTAACAGTGATTTTCCTTAAATGCAATCCTTTAAGGTGTTAAATCTAGCTTTAACTTATTTGGCTGATCCAACTTAGATCAGATTATGTTTGTATTTATTGGGATTTATGGATGTATGATTGCCTCTGAGCCCATATGGACAGCTAATTTGTCAATTAGAGCAATGCTGATCATTGCGGAGGCATGGCATAGGCTGTTAAGCACCATTATCGGTTTCAACCAGGTCTGACCTTGAGACACACATTTATTTTGCCTGACAACCTTTTATTCTCACTGCCGGATTACAGATATGTAAATTGAGCTAAAACCTTGAATATTCATCTTAGGTACGTCAAAAAAAGTCAGAACTTGTTGGAGATGAAGAATATAACAGGGAGAGCTGTTGAGCTGCACGCAGAGAATGGGGCCTGCTTAGATCTTGCTCTGTATTGTACTCGTGGCAGCAGTAGGGTTTGGGGCCAGGATGTCAGGGTAGTGCCCTGACGGTCTAATTAAAACCAACGGCCATTTTCCGAGCAGAGAGAGGTCAAGTCTGATTGCTAATTAAAGGCCATTATTCCTGCTTTGTAGTAGCTATAGCAAGGGCCGTTTTCCCCTAAATTAGAGGTAAAGGGTGTTAGCTGGTGATTTTGGTGCCTGGCAGAAACAGTCTGTTCCTCCGTGCTGGCACCATCCCAGCGACTGGTAGGAAGGCTGGGACAGCCCTGTCCTTTGGCCAGGCCTGAACGGCTGGAGGTGAGATGGTGGCTGGCCTTGGAGGTGTGTTAGAAGGCTGCGGGAGAGGCAAAGAAGCTCCCGGTGTGAGGTCAGCTCTTCTTCTCCTGGCCCATCAGGCTGTTCATATATACTGTGGTGAGCTAAGCTGCATGTAAATGTGAAAGTCAGATATGTTTGGGCCAGCTGATCTATATAGGTTAATTGGATGCTTGGGGATTAATCTCATCTAACTATTTAGAAATGAGGTGTCTAGGCATCTCCTATGACCAGGGCATAGGGTATCTGGTGATGATGAAGTCTGATGGAGGAGGGATGACTCGTCATATGCAGGTGCTGATCTCCCCAGTGAATTGAGAAGGAACTTTGACTACCAGCTTAAATGAAATGCCTAAATTGTAAACAGCTACCATCAACCAGATGAATGCTGCTGTGGGTATGGGATGCAAATGTGGGCCTGGAGAGGGCAGCTAAGTGCTTCTTAACCAGCTTCCTTGCCTTCTTCTCAGGCTCCCATGACCACGTTAGTCAGCTACTTCATAAATCACGTGTCTAAAAGACTCAATTGTTCCACACACATCTCAGTGATTCTGCTCTCGTCACCTTGACCCTGGTGTTTTACAGAGAACAAAAATTATACCCACACCTATTAAAGGACAAGACTAGGCACTAAGGAAGATGATTGGTTTAGTAATAAGCCTGGGGGCTTATTGGTTGTAAGGGATTTCATAATGTAGATGATTTAGAGGACTAAATTTGTCAATCTGCCATCAATACTGAATTATTTCTATTGCAATCATCAAGTCTAGAATCTAAACCAAGAGAGATTTTGTTTGTTTGTTGCTTGGTTTGGATTTTTTTTCTCTGAGAAAATATGGGTTTAGAGGGACCTGAGTAGTAGGAAATCATATCAGTTTTTTCAGACTGCTTAATATATTGAAAAAAGGGGAAGAGAGGAGCATTTCATTTCAGTTATTCACAACTGGCCATTGTTCCCAATGAAGCTCTTTTGTTTCTCTCTACCAGAGAAAGGGAAATGTCATTGATGCTGATTTGCCTGGAGAGACCCATTGGCCAGAGTCCCACAGCATGAACACCTTGGGGGGAAAAATATCCCACAGTGGCAAAATTTGACTCTTAAAAACAATAAGCATGAAAAATATTAACTCTTCAGAGTGAGTAGTGTGGTTGCTTGTTTACCAAATGGGACATGTAAACCCATTACATAAAAAGTCTTTCATCGCCATATGCTTTCTAACCTAATCAGCTTTGAATCCTGCTAAATCCCAGATTGAGATAACAAATGAACAGCTCGGCTCACTGGAAGAAAGGCAGCCTCTTTCCATTGGGTATTAAAAGTAGGCAAAGGTCAAATATTCCCCTGTGGATCACCCAAAAAAGAGATCATGCCGGTAACACCTATGGTTTTGCGTGCTAAGTAAGTATTACTGAAAGTGAAATTCATGGCAAACACTACTAAAGGGCAAAGCTTCAGATTAAAACTCACGTGATGGCTTTGTACAGGATGGAACATCATATCCTAAAAGAAGATTTTTGCTGTCCCAGTCATATTGTGATGATATTTACAAGTCAGGGATGGAGACACCGTTGGCTAGCGTGCCAAACCTACCTGAATGACAGGCCCTTGGCTCCGACCAGCTTTCTCCTGGGCTGCATTTGGGGTGGCTGTTCTACTGGTCGGCACCAGGTACAAGCCACTGCCCCTTGCCATGAGATGTAGGTCCATAAGGAGGACCATCGTGATCTGGAAAGGAGATGGGGTGGCTCACAGCATGCCTGGTCTGCAGGCAGTGTCAGATGGGCTGTCCTAGGGGACCTTTCTTGGGGCAGCTGCGAGCCAGCAGTGGATTCAGTGGGAGTGGGATTGTTTGGACAGGCATTTTTATAACTTTCACTTTTTGTTGTGTTTCTGTCTTATTTCCACTAAAGTTAAGCCAAACCTGACCTCCAAATATAGTTTTTACAAACAGTATTTGTCCCTCCTGTAGACAGGCATAATGTTTGCTGAACAAGAGCGGGTTTGGGGCTATCTGACAGTGCAAGAAACCCTTCCTGGCATCGTGACATGGGACGCTGATGAAGTGGGTGCAGGAGATAAGATAAACTGGGCTATTCCTCCAAAGAGCAGGCAAAAGAGGTGCCGGGACCTCAGCACTCACCAGCTGAGTTAACACCTGTGGGAAATAACACTATCCCTGAACCAGACCTGTGCAAGAGGGTCCGGGTCAGTCCAATAGAAGGATGTCAGGGGCTATCTCCTTTCCAGCCCACGCTTTGTCCCCCTGACAAACAAATATCTGTCCTGAGTTGCATACATTTGATCTGAAATTTCTGTATTAAATAACTTTTCATGGCACCTATTTCCTCCCAAAAATGGCTCTTTTGGATCCCCCCTCCCTTCTTTTTCTTTCTTTTTCTTTTTCTTTTTCTTTTTCTTTTTCTTTTTCTTTTTCTTTTTCTTTTTCTTTTTCTTTT
>JAVKLA010000090.1:10611840-10634471 GCA_034782735.1 Sagittarius serpentarius | reverse complement strand
CTGTCTTTCTTTCTTTCTTTCTGTCTTTCTTTCTTTCTTTCTTCCTTTCTTTCTTTCTTTCTTCCTTTCTTCCTTTCTTCCTTTCTTTCTTCCTTTCTTCCTTCCTTTCTTCCTTCCTTTCTTCCTTCCTTTCTTCCTTTCTTCTTAACCCATTATGACTCCTGAGAAAAGCATTTTGCACAGAAAAGAGAATGAAATCAAATAACCGAAAGTCAAAATAGGATGCAAAATTTGTTTGAATGTCATGTGAAAAAAATGCTAGGATGGCTTTCTCACACTGACTATCAAATACATGCCTGACCTTATTAGCCTTTCCTGAAAAAAGAGCACTAATAGAGAATGATCTTAAGGATTCACAGCCATTAGTTTCATATGTCAATAGACTGAGATTGGAGGAAGAAACCCAGAATTAACTGAGAGTACCTAATTAATTGGATTATAATTACATTTGGAAAGCTAAAAGGTAATAGATCTGCTTGAATTATGATCATCACGGGCTCTTCAGGGACAGACTGTGCAGTGTGAATCACTTGTATGTGATCACCAGAGACAGGAAGAATTAGATGACTACAAATATTTTAAATAAGAGCACCTGTTCACTAGTGGGAATACTGGCTGCCAAGCTCAGCTGGCACGTACAGGTTTGCTTTGAGATTGCAGTCACTGACCTGTTGTATTACTATTTTTTTTAAAGGATACCTGAGCCAAAAATATTACCTTTGGTGTGGTCCATCACTGGAAGAAGGATTGAGCCCCAAAGGAAAATGAGGGCCTGGCAATTAAGATTACATGTGGCTGGTGCTTTCCTATATTGTAACTCAGAGGAGCCATGCACCATCATCGGACACGTATTTCTGTCTGTCTTTCCTGACTCTTTTATCTCTCTTTACTCTCCCTGTGACCACGCAGTGCTGACTGCCCCAGCCTTGAATATACTTTTTCTGCACAAATCCTTCGCATTTCAGAGATACAGAGCGTTAACAAAAGCCTGTAGATTTCCAACACAGAGTAACAGGGCGGTGGAAGTATTCGATCAGAGCCATAAATCTAATGAGATGGTAATGATATGCAAATTAACAGCACCATGAGCCAAACGGGTAAAGTTTCTTTATGGAGCATATTAAGAGGCATTTTGCCTAAGTGGAGTGGTTGGGTGAACAATAAATACTGAGTCACAATCTGCAAGTATTGGTTGACAACAGCAATAAGATAAATAAAACAGATGAAGACAAGTATTATTCCTCCATTTAAAAGGACAGATGCTGCAAATGAAACTGTACTTCTGTCCTACAGAGGGAAACTGCAGCTATGCAGCCTTCATGAAATATCAGGGATTTGCGATTGCTCTTGTTCAAATTAATACTCGCAGGAAACTTCTTGAAAACACAGTTTTGAACCAGCCTTTATATATTCAGGGATGGACAAGAAAATGTGAAACCTCAGGCTAAATTGTTTCCTAGTGTAAATTAGGTAGCCCCCATTAGCTCTACCAGTTTATGCTAGCTTTGGGTCTGGATCCCAAACTGTACCTGCCAGCATCTGACTGTTGATAAATATTGAGTGGTCTCACTATGACATTTTAATTATAGCATTATGGATTTCAGGAGGAGGGGGAGCAAAAGAAGAGGAAGCATTTATTTTTGTTTTTAAACTTAAAGGAAGGAAGAGAAACCAAAGGAAGAAAATAACAGCCCCCCAGTTCCCACAGGGATTTAGTGGAGTTTAGCTAAATCTCAGTTCTTACCATTTTCGAGGGCTCCATCCAGCCTTATTTTAACTTCCTTGCCACAGGCACCTACTCTGCAATTTTCACATGGGATAGCTTGAGATCTCGTAGCCTTGTAACATGGCATGTCTTTCATCCCAGGGTCTGGAATCCTTTTTGTGCTTGGAGGCTGGACAGACTTGTGTTTGCATCTTGCTCTGAAGACCAGACCGGTCCTCCGTCAGCATGGCAAACCCTAAGGTCTGCAGCAAACAGCTGCTTCATCTGGAGCTGCAGAGCAATCTGGAGGGAGGAGAGCTGAGCTGGGACCCAGATGTGTCCTTTTGGCCTAAAGGAACTGGGCACTGGCTGAGGTGAAAGTACTGCAGTACTAAAGCCTGTATTGCTTTAGTCTCATCTCTCTAAGAAGTTTGCATTTAACCTTGGCATAATCACAAACAAAACCAGAAATTAGCCTGCTGCCTGGAGGTGAATATCCATCCACCTGACAAGGATGAAAACTGACTCAGTAAGCAGTGCAACCCTCCAGCAGGCAGACGGGCTGGGCTGGAGGGGGACGTGGAGCTGGTGCCACTGCCAGCCACTGCATCGTCTCAGAGGCTCTTTACTTGAGCCAGCTCCCTGCCTCTGGTTGGGGCTGGTTTGGTCACTCTCAAAGCTATGACCCTGCTTCAAGGCTGTGAAAGTGGAAAGCTTCCTTGTGAGACTTCCCTGTTAGCCCTGGCTACTACTTCATGCTCTTCCTCCCCACCCTTGGCTCTACCTGTTCCCAGTGGAAAGCACACAATTCAGGAAGCACCCAAAACACAGTCTGCTGCCAGCTCCAGAGCTGGCAAGACTGCAGTGAGACAAGAAGGGCTGAGAGATGACTCACTGGATTGGGCCCACAGGGTGGGGAGAAGAGGCATGAATGCTTGAATTTGCTCCATCCATCCATCCATCCATCCATCCATCCATCCATCCATCCATCCATCCATTGCCCTCTGTCCACTTTTACCTAAGGGGGGACATTTCATCTTTCCTGATGGTGGGTACCTCTGAGAAGGCCTTCTCCGTGAAGTGGAAGAATAAACCTAAACTCAGGTTTACCCATATCAACTCCATCTATATCAGTAGCTCTTTATTTTGGCCATAGTTCAGTGAGGTGTGTAATGCCAATGTGCTGCTGAGGAACACCCAAAGGAGGTGGAAGGTCCCAGTCTGCTCCACTACACTGGTCTCAGGACGCATCTAGGAGGGGCTCTTGGGTGTCTGCTGGCCAGCTGGAAACCTGCACACTCTCAATCTTTTGGGCACTTCAACAAGGATACTCACAGTGTCACTGGGATCTCAGACCTCACCTAACTCATTGTAGACCTATTAGCTGTTTTTCTCTCAGTGGGAATGACTGTGTCTGCTGAACTCCTACTGCTGGCTAACACAAGCCAAATTCTATATGCTCCCGAGTATAACAAATGCTGCCTAACACACAGTTTTTCCAAACTTTCCCTCCATCCGCCCATCTAAATGGTTCACCAAAGCCTCCAAGACCTGGAGTGAACGCATCTCTCAATGCAAAATCTTGGCGTTTTACCTGTGATTTGGACTGTCCTGTGCAGCCAAGAAAGACAGCAAGGCTGAAGTGTTTGAGAGATGTGGTTCAACAGATTGCACGTTGATCTAGGAGTTAAGCAACCTGGTTTCTGCTCCTCAATGTGATTTCTTTGTAAAGCCCTTTCAGATCTATGGACAAAAATAAGATTCATAGAAGCTTATTATTATAACATAGAAGTGTTATAGCAGCATAAATGTGGGTGCATGGCATTTCCCCTTCAGAGCTTACTAAGAAAATAGCCACCTCTGTCTGCGGTCAAGTTTAATATCTGACAAAATCCATTCTGTTCACCTCTATTTCACAATCGGACTGCTCTGTCAATTATTAGCATTGAGCTCAATGGAGCTGCCACGCAGCTCATTTTTGTGGTTACTAGCTTAGTAAATAAATGTGTCACACTAAACATCACGACTTCTAAGGGAATTTGAAAATAAGCAGACAAGCTAATAGGTGCAAAAGTACATCAAAGGTACCAAACTCCTCTCTTACAGACTGCAAAACTGGTTGTTCTGTGAGTGACAGAAGGGATGGAGCCTCCTTCTCTGCCTCTTCCCATCCAAATGTCGGGGTCCTCCCCTACCCCTACAGTCCCTGTGTCTCTGATGGTAGCCCCAAATCCCCTGTGTGCTGGCCCAGCACATGGCTGCATGTTGCTAATGGGTTATTTAGGAGATGTGCATGGCTTCGCCTGCAGGATGCTGCATCCCAGCTGCTGAAGCGGATGCTGAGCAGAGCGGCTGAGAGCTGAACTTGCTCTGACTTTCTCTCAGCAGCACTGCTGCCTTTTGCGATCTCTGCACAGCGGTGCGATGGTTGCGCCGTCAAAATGGCCGGAGGCATCAGAAGTGGGGAAGTGACAGACGGACCAATACCCTGCTCCTCCAGTGGAGGCTGGTGCAGGGTTAGGAGTCAAGTGGAAAGAAAGTCACTGCTCCGTGTCTTCTAAAATATTTCAAATTCAAGGTAGGGCCAGTGGTGAAGATGGGGCTGATGGGTTTGGGTTTTGCTGTCCATTTTGATATTTTTTGTCAGATGAATGAACCAATCTCATAGCAGGGATATCCAGGCTGCCCATGCAGTGCATGGCCAACACGGTCTAGTTCAGTATCTGCAATTGCTGTATTTATTTGCACAATATCTGCCAAGCACATTGTGCTGCATGCAATAGAGTCACTGACGAATAAAAGAGTCAAAGCAGGAGCTCAGTATGCTCAATGCTTTTCTGAAGTGGATTTTGTTAATGAACATCTCCTATATGGCCATTTCCAAAGAGAAGATTGAACCAGTTGCACCAGAAGACAAGCATGGGTTATTACACGGACCAAATATCCTTTTTGCTGCCTGAAGGGAGAGGCATCTTGCCTGTGCTTGGTCCCTGGTGCTCGGGGCCAAGCTGAGGTCCGGCCCCATTCTCCTGCTCCCTTTTTGGGCTGCTGGGAATGAGGTGAGTCCCAGGGTCGTGCCCGACATGGAGAAATCTTACTCCTGAAGATTAGCTCCAGAAATACCCACAACGACTTTGGTTTGGGTCAGTGTCCTTCAGGCAGGTGCAGAGAAGCAAATCCGGTGCACCTTTGTCCTGCCTGTTCATTCCCTCTTCCAGCCTTGTCTTGAGGCTGTTTAATCCCATGCAGAAAATTCAAACAAATCACGGAAATGTCAGATGAGACTGGCTTGCAGAATGAGGGCAGCCCATTTCTGAGCTCAGCTGAGATTGCTGGAGAAAGTGACACCTTCACAGGCAGATGAAGTTACGGTTTGTATAACGAAAGATGTTACCTCTACCTGCAAGCCTCACCTTCTCTCACTGCCTTCTCCACCAACACTGCACATAACACTCGCACTCAGAACCAGGAATGCAGCAAGGGCAGCTTCATCTCTTAAAAGCCAAGAGTCTTCTCCACAGTGAAATCCTCCCGTACCGTGAGCCCCTTTACGGCACCTGAGGCTGAGATCCCCTGTACAGATTTATCTCTCCACGCTGAGCCAGCATGAAGCCAATTCAGTGCTAAGTGCAATGTTTCCCCCATACATTCTTGCAGATAGAGCAATATTATCCTGTATTAGGGAAGTGGCTGACTATGTCACTTGCAACATGCCAAAAGCCATAAGACTATATTGGTTTTCAGACTCCTGCTGTGTTGGCTTGGGCATTTTCTGTTCTCTTCTGTGAGAGCACTCTGTTTTCGGTGGAAATGTCAGACGCCAATGAGCCAATGAAAGGAATCTCCCTGGCATTTAGCCTTTAGTATTTCCTAGGCTCTTAATCTTGGGATGGGAAATCTATTGCTGGAGAAGGGAAGTTAAAGGATGGCTGATTTTCTTTATTCATTTCCTAAAGAATATGTATCTGGTGTTTCTGTGAACAGTGGCACTGGGATTTAAGTCTTGCACAATCAGTTAAAATGTCAGTGTGATGGGATCTCAGCGTGGGTATTTCTTGTGCTTACTTTCAGCAATGTGCAAAATGAGGGATGAATCGAAGAAAAATAAAAGCTGAATAGGACTTGCTCCAGAAGGTCTTCGGTAAACACGTTTTGCTCTTCTGTAAGTTTGCTGAGCTGGTGGGGAGCAGAAAATAGAGACAGAGCCAAAGAAGAATTCACAGCCAAGCCACTACCTTGGCACTAGCAGGAAAATCAGACTTCCTCAGCAAGTCACTCATCCACAGGGAATATTCTGAATAAGCTAGATCTGGCCCTTGTTTGTGCTGGAATAACTCCAGGGTAATGTCCTGACATCAGTGGAGTGACTCCAACTTCAAAGTCATGTAAAAAGCATCTCAGTCAAGCTCAGGAGCCAGTTGCCTCAGGGTGAAATTAGACAACTGTCACATCAAGACTTGTTGCATGGAGGTCTGGAGCATCACCTGAGCTGGATGCTGCAACCCCTAAGACATGCCACACAGGTGACGTGGGCTGTCCAAGGCTTTAATAATCCTCCAGACATGAACCCCCAAAGTCCCGAAGGGGTCATGGAGATGATACTCTGGAGAGAGCAATCCTCCTTTTTCCAGCAAGAGAGACAGAGGCCACCAGCATAAGGTCCTGCCCAGGAGCTAGGCATTCACAGCAGAGACCCAGCTACGGCGTTCACAGCAGGCTCTCCAGCTCTCTGGTTCCTACCGCTCATGTCCAGCTCATTAGTCCCACAAGTAATATTTTCTTCAAGCCCAGCCTATTTTACAGGTCTAGGTTTGTTCCCCTCAAGTTACAACAGGCAACTCTTCCTTCAAGAGCTGATTTTAACAGCCCAGTTCACAGGAGCTGCCTAAGGACCTGCAGACACCAAACACATGCAGCAGCTGCCGCTTGCTACCCTGCAGGACCCTCACCACCCACTTTTACAGAAGTTCTAGGGTCAGCTGGTTCCCCCCAACATTTCAGCCACCAGCTTCCAGTGCTTGTGTGGCTTCTGCTCTGGCCCGTAATTGTCGCTATGAGACCATGGCCCGAAGTAAACAAAAGAAGGAGCCTTATCTATCAGACCTTTTCTCCTTTTGCAACCATGGTATTGCTCTTTTTTTTTTTTCTTTCTTTTTCCATTTCTATTGACCTATACTTAAACTACTGTGGCTGGATCAAAAAACAATGTGAAACACATTCTGCTCCGGTGGGTGGACTGGTTCCCAGAAACTATGTATCTTTTGTATAATGCACTTGCCCCCTTCTTCCTAAATTTTCCCAACACACTGGACTTTCTCATTTCCATAGTGTAATTTTTTTTTCCCATTCTCATTGTTCTCACTGGGTTTTGGGGCTAGGTATGAATGCTTAGGTGATGTCCTGATGTAAATGCTGCCTCCCACCTGAGATGGGACTCCAAAAAATATTTAACACACTCTAACAGCAACCCTGAGAAACACAGCTGGCCTTGGTTCTATTTATTTATCCCAAATTCCACCTTTTTTTGGTCATTCACAAACAAAAATGTACTCCCCAAATCCACTTCTTCAGCCTGCCAGCTCCTGAGCACTGGAAACCTTGGGTGAGATGTTGGGAAAGTGAAATGACTTGTGTCCTTTATGTGCCCTTGAGGGAGGGGATGGGAGCAGGGGGGGACTATCCCAAAGGGTGAGATGCAAATGAAGGTGTTAAAAGAAAAAAGAAGGGGGGGGAAATATAAAGAAGAAGAAAATAAGTCTTCTTGGTGGAACACAAATGGAGTTCTAGCTAGGTATCATTTGCCGAGGAAATTGCATTTCTATTTGGGAATAAATGAGTGTAAAACTTGTTTGAGGCCCAGGTAATAATAGAACAGGGGAGGAGGAAATTGAAATTTATGACTTTGCAAATGACTCTTGTAGAAAAGAGACACACACATCAGAGGTGTCTTTTTATCCCCCTTGGCCCCCCCCGCCCCCCCCGCCCCGCTCTCCTTCCCTCCCTCCTCGTTTTCTCTTCTTCCCACAGATGAGGAAGACAGGTCTGCAATAAAACAGGTCTAAGCTTTGCCAGCCTGGAGATGCTGCGGGGGGAGGCGGAGGGGGGGAGCGGGGGGCGAGGGGACATTAGCACTTGCTGTAACATTGTCAGTGCCGATGTAAATGGACGTGCTACATAGTCAACAAGACACACTTGGCTGCCTGCAAGTGGGAAGTACTTAAATCTTGGCACTGATAAATGAAATATTTTTAAGGGAGCTAATCAGTGAAAATGGGGTTTCATCAGGCACTGACATGTCTCTCTTGCTTCAGCGAGTCCAAGGGAGAAAAATGATTGCGTGTTGCGGGCCGGAGCCAGACGGAGATGGGGAGCGAGAGAAAGGGAGGCGGGAGGCGGCAGCCGAGGATGCTCGCGGGGCTTAAGCTGGGGGGGACTGGGGCCAGCGGCACCCCCACCTCCACGCACCCATGGCCCCCGCCAGCCCCCCCGGGGCGCCCGCCCCGTGCTCCCCGCCGGCCCCACTCCGCCCGGGTGTGATGGATGGCCTGGCGCAGAACGGTCTCGGTGCAAATCCCCAATCTGCAGCCTGCTGGGCTCAGTTGGATCAGCAGCAGGCTAGCTGGTATTTCTGGATAAACACTAATAAATCTTCCTTTTCTTCCCGGCAAGCGGTGCTTCCCCTGCCTCCCCCAGCCCCCCGTCTTTCCTCCTCTCTCACTGGAGCGAGGGGAGAGGGAGGAGAGGTGAATTCGGGGTGCAGGGAGCTTGAGGGGGATGGAAGCCAAGCCCTGAGATGGGCAGAGGTCTGGCTGGGGAAAGCTCCTAAACTATGGGCTTGCAAAACCTTCCACGAGCCCTGCTACCTCCAGTTCTGCTGCTGGCTGGTGGATGAGTGGGGACAAGTCAGTCCCATTCTCGTGCCTCAGTTTCCCCTCTCTGGACTCATGATGGTTATCCCTTTCCCCACAGCCCCCAAAGCCTGGGCGAGCTGTGGGTGCAAAGGGGCTCCCAGGAGCTGGGTTTGGCCCTTAGCCTCCGGGGAGGGAGATGGGACAGGGTGCAGGGGGTTGTGCTCCGCATTTTCAGCTCAGAGCTTCACAGTGGCTCTTGTCTTTGGCTCCCTAGGCGTGCTGGGGGCTAGCTGAGAGCCACGTGGGCCAGTGTATATCGCCATTGGTGTACCCTGCAATACATCCCCTGCACCCAGCTGATCAGCCCAGCCATCGGCTCACCCCGTTAGCGTGGGACCTGGGGCAACAGAGCACTGAAATAGTCTGAGAAAAGGGGCTCTGACCTGGCTCTGCCTCCTGAGCCGGAGCTCGATGTCCACAACCCCAGGGGGTCCCCACGGGACTCAGCAAGTGGGTGACCACAGAGGTCCCATCAAGATAAGGCAGAGCTTTTACCTACTTCAGCCAAAATTCAGCAGCTGAAGCTGTCCCTGTTACCAGCCTACCTATAAGTGACCTCAAAGTCCCCTGTAAACCAAAATACAAGCGTTAAGAGCTGCAGCTCCTACAGTGTCCTTGCTCTGCATCAGTGAGGAACACACCAGGATTTGTTCTCATCCAGAAGGAAAGGTCCATGCGTGTGAAAATTATGACTGAATGAAATTGTTCCAACAGATGAGCAGAGGGAAGAAATACATAAATTAAAAGATGGGAAAAAAAAAAAAATAAAGCCTGGTGCTTACATCCTTAAGTCATAAAGGTTCAAAGCAGGATTCCCTCAGTAATCAGGAAATGAAAATGTCCTTCAATTACGGAGCATTTTAAGACATGATTATTTCATGTGCATGCTATTAAGAAAATGACAGTGGAAAATTCATCATAAAATGAATTAATACTTAAACATTTTTAAAAGGCTCCCTGGTGTATTCTTACCCTCCTCCCCTTCTGACACAATAATGTGTTGTTTCTAAAGAAAATTTTATTGGACTAAAGATGATAAAATACACAATGAAAAATACATTTGGAAAGCAAATTTGTAACTACTTTTTTTAAAGGAGGCAGCTTAGCTGAAAATACATAAAAACCACAAGGACAATTTATTATTTTCTGCTAGCGGAAAAGAGTCTTTTTTTTCCTTCATAAAGTCAAGCATGCTGGTGTTTGAATAATGGCCTCCCAAATTCACACAAACCCAACAATTTAGGCTATATTTGCTTTTTTTCATTCTACATCTCTCCACCCTGCCAATGCAGCATACTGCTACACGTCACATTACAGCATGAATATATCACTACTATGGCAAAAGCTGATATTCACTGAAAAATGCAGATAGCTACAAGAAGTGTTTGATTTGATCTGATTCCAAGTGAATTTGGTGCTGGGGAGAGATACAACAATGTGGCACCGGAGACCTGAGCTATCCAAATGGGTCTGTTCCAGAGTCTGCTGAAGCCAATATATTTTTTCCATGGATCTCAACAGAGTTTGGCTTAGGAGGTGCCTTGCAGGAGCCACACGGTATTGCACATACTTCCCTCTCGGCTGAGCCTTCCTGGGATGGTGGAAGATTGCCATACCCAAATGTCTACCCCAGCCCAGCAGCAGAATGACATCTGTACCCATACACCGGACCGCCAACCAGCTCAGAGCCCCGTGCCTGGTGCAAACCAGCAGGCTATGATAAAAACAAGGCTGAGTTGAGGTTCAGGAGCTTTAAGTCAAGGTGGGAACCTCATGAAGGCTCTGTAGATCAGCCATGAGGAGACTGAACTCACAACCTGAAACCAGAGAATGGGTTTTCTGTAGGAGGCTTGACCGTGCAACCTGTCCTTGTTGGTCTTAACAGGAATGGGACACTGTGGGCTTGTGGGTGCAGTCAGCAGGGCAAGCTGAGACTTGCTCCTGTAATGGGAACTTCACTGTTGGGAGATCCTGTCAAAGCTAAAGGCAGGGCCAGGCAAACCTTGCAGCTCCTTGGGACACAGGGAAATCATCTGAGGTCTCCCAGGAAAAATGACCTTCAACCCCCTGGCACCCCAGCAGGGTGCAGAGAGTCCTACACAGCCAGGACATGTTTTTTTGTAGGACAGCATGCAAGATCCTACCTTGGATGTTATCTTAGCTGGTGGCCAGCTGAAAATAAAAACCGATGCAAACTCAGCGGTGAAATGAGTACCGCTGCCCAGATCTGCTCCTGCTTAGGGCACGCAGGTGGAGGGATCACCTTGCTTTGAACAGAAGAGCGCATCTGTTGGACTCGGCGGGAGCTGGACTCGATGATCCTTATGGGGCCCTTCCAACTTGAGATATTCTATGATTCTATGATTCCAAGCCTGTTCCGCCACTGCGCTTTTGTATTTGACCCATATTATATGGTTGTGGAGTGTCTATTTTTCTGTTCCATGGCTCATGTTTTGAGGGAGGACCATAATTCATGAGGGGTGCCTGCCTAGATAACTCACAAGTGGGATATACATGGCTGTCTCTTACTGAAGTACATTTTGCTGCTAACATGTATTATATTTGCACCATGCCAGAGGGGGTGTCTGCAGGTCTAAAAATGTTGGTTATAACAGCTACGCATGCTATTAGTATAGTTGTAGATATTATATGATTTATTGATGTGTTTTTATTTCCCGCTGGTATGGTATAAATATATTTATTTCACAAAAGTGGCCAATAAATTTCTCTTATGAATCCTGTTATCTGCACCATTAACCATTGATCATTTTTATGAGGTCACAACTTAAGGTGTACATGAATTTACACCTTAATTTGTGACCCTTTCCAAAATAATACATAGCCACTTCTGAACTATTCACCTCACAAGAGGCACTGCTCATTTTTGCTGCTTCCTACTGCACTCAACATTTGTTTCTCATCAGATAATGTCCTAGCATCATGTGCCATTCAACTGTTTCATCTTCTCAACACACACACACACACAAAAAGTGGATAAAACATTAATGAGATGAAACTTTCCTGGACCCAGTTCATTCTTTATGGCACTCTGGAATTCAACAAGACAGAATAATGTGATGAAACAACACTAAATAACCCAAAGACACGCTTTAGCCTTCCTGCTAAAAAGACCAAGAACTCCTAATAGCAGCCAAAGAAGAATAGGAATGCCAGAAATTCAGATATTCCCAAGTATCCCTCTCTGTTTTCTTACTTTTCATTGTCTTATAAATGATCTTTAAGGTGTTGGGCAGCATGGGAACAATTCTCCTCCTGCGTCCTTCATCAGTTTACTCTTTGATTTATTCAGAACTTTGAAGCCAGGAGTACTGCATCTTTGATAGCTATCAGATTCCCATGTGCTCATGTTTTAGGGTGAGAAGTGTGGTTGAAAGCCCTGGGTTAGATGCAATATTTCCCTGTTCTGCTGGTGACCTTCACCACTGGCCTTCTTTTCCTCCACTTCTTCACAGGTTGACGTAGTGCTTCATATACACTTAGTGGCTATCTCCAAGTGATTGATTTTCAGGTCACCATTTCAACTTTGATCTGCCATTTGTGGGTCTTGGCTGTTCACTCCTCTCTCTGGGAGTGCCTAGTCACAGCGTTTGGGGTGTTGTCCATCTGCCATGTACCCAGTATGGCCAAAGCAGCGCTTCCTGTCTCGCCTCAAGAGCCAAAGTTTCAGCAAGCTCCTTTCTCAGTTAGGGACAATGACTTATTCTTCATACGTCAAGCAAATCTCTTCCTCCTTCCTTCATTTCATTTAACCCCTCTTCATCATGACAGCTGTGCTTGCTGGTCCATGCCCAGCCGCCTTCTTGCTTTGACAAACATCCTGGGTCTACCCCACGCATGTCCATTTTGTCTCTAGTTGAGCACTCTTCATCTCCTGCATGTAAGCTGATCAAGCTCTCATTCATAGGTTTGGCAAGTCCATCCCTTCTACCAGAGAGAATATCTAAATTGTTTGCTTGGCAAGGCTGTAGGCACTGTACTAACAAGCAATCCCAAATAAGCACTAGAGTTCTGGCATGTTCCTGGGGTTGTACACTGATGATCCTGTACACAGTTTGTGTGATAGACAGCTGTGCAAAGCACATGTTTATAGATAGGCCAGACACAGTGTCCTCCATCAGTGGAAAGGCAGCCCTTAGTGGCCTGGGTTGAAGAGAGCTGACAGCTTCAGAGCCTACCTCCACGCTCTGTTGCCCTCTATTCAGCCAACTTGTTTGTCCGCTTCACACTTGGTGCCCAACTTGGCCACTGACGTCTCATCAAACACTGCAGCAAAGAGCATGACTTCCTTTAACCACCAATGGACATGGCACGCGCCATCTTGCCCCGTGCGACGTATTGTTGTCCAGAAAGGAAATACAGGAAAGCTTTCACATCCTGTAGATCCCAGCTGTGACGTCAAGTGATCAGGAGTCCCACAAGCCTTTGAAATCAGAGGTGGGGGAAGAACCTGAAAACCTTTGATGCTAAACGTGTCCTGCAGCAGAGAGATTAGTCTTAGGTTTTAAACGCGACGCACAGCATGAGCCAGAGCACTCCTTCCCCACGCCCCCTCCACAGCTCTCTTCACCCAGAGTTTGGCTGCACAGACTTTTTATTTGCACACAGTTGTCCTTAAAAGTAGTAAGTGACTATTTGCCTGTTCAGAGCTAGAAACAAGTTGACCAATTGCTGCTGTGTTTTACTTCAGGGTATCCAACTAGAAGCAGAGAGAGAGAGAATCATTCTATAATGGTTTGCCTGGCTCGAAAACTCCATTTTGGGCCGCAGAGAGTCATATTTCAGAGAGTATTGATCACAGTGCAGTTTGTGTTTCCTCACGTCCATGATCCTGTTTGCAGCCCTGTAAAATAATAACAGTACTCATGTCAGTAAGGTAATTACCATTGATCTAACACACTGTGACAAATTTTTCAGTCATGCCACTTGATTCATACTTAAAGTTATGGCACTGCTGACTGCTCCTTAAATAATTGAAGGATGCCCTTTGTAAATCAGCACACTCTTGCCAAAAAGTGGCAGTTTCTTCTTTGTTCCAGGCCTTGTTTCTTAGCTTCATCAGGGATTTCAAAATTAAACAGACAGCTTTCCACAGCCTACATAGTTCACACTTGGAGCAAATATCATCTGAGCTGGCAAATCACTTATGACACCTTCGTTCAAGAAAAAATGGAAAAAAAAAAGAAGAAAAAGGTTAAACTACAGGGAAGATCAGGATCTCCGTGGTGGTGGGGTTTGCTAGCAGGTGGTAACAACAAGAGAGACAAAGCCAAATTTGGTTAATTCAAAACATCCATGGAAGCACTTGTCATCACCTTGTGGCTGGGGTTACTGAAGGCCGAAGAGGAGCAGGGAGCAGGCCCGTGCCGGCCGGCAGGACAGCCCTGGTCCCCTGCTCCTGCACCCACGGCCTGCCTACACGGGAGACCTGTGCAGCCTTTCTTCCGAGGAAACTGCTTAGGGATCTGCCCCTCCGCTGCATCACCCTCCAGCGCGCCGGGGGAGGCACCGCAGCTTCCTGGCCTGGGCTCTCCAGGGAGGGGCCCCCAGGAAATAAATGTTTGAGTCCCTGACCTGCTTTGTAATATGAACATTAAACGCTACTGCTGGCTCTTGCGAAACAGTAGCACTACTCGGTGAGTAATCAAAGGGAGTACGGTTCCGGGTGGTGGGACCCATTGGCAGCTAACTATAAGCCAACGTTGCCCTAGTGAAACGTGGACGCTCTTCAAGGTGCGCTTGGATCGGCTCCCCGCAGTCTCTCATCAAACTAGCCTCCTTGGTTGTGAAGGAAGCCTAGACATTAGTTTAAACTGGACATCAGGCACGATGAAGGAAGCATGTCTCATTGACATTGATGGGTAGATGTTTACTTTGGCTCTGAAGTACCTTCTGGAAGAGCCTCTCTCCTTTTCTATAAAATACAGAGACCATATAGAGAGATCACCTGGTTGCTTTTTGAAGATACCCCTTAGCTGAGCAATCCATAATAGACAAATGTGCTGGTGGAGCAGTCGATAAAACCTCCATCTTCCATGTTCCAGTAGACCGTCCCTAGCTGCTAGACCCTTTCTTCTCAACTCTCCTATTTAGAGACCCCCTTTGCAATGTATAGAGGACATTGCAGTTAACACAGGGGTTTGCAGCTAAGGTTCAAAAAACAAACAAGGAAAGACCGAACCGTATGTCTACAAGCCACCTATCATCTCCATGGCTCAACCACTGTGCCCTTTGCTCAGCAACACTCTGCTGTGAAGCCCCGCTATGGAAAATTTTTGAATTTCCCCCGCTGGGACAGGGAATCGTGGCTATAGACACGTCCATTGCGCTTGATTCGAGGACCCATGTAGCACACAAATGAACTACCATTCCGCATGAGGCTTGGTGGCCCTCACGGGACTCGGGTGCTTGGAGAGTGTGCAGATCTGCAGCAGCTATCATGGTATTACGGCCTTCGGAGAACAAACTGAATGAACTGTCCTTCAAGAGAGCCTCAAGCCTGCCCCTTGGTATTGTTGGGACACACAAAGCAGTGGCTCCGGCTTTGATCCACTCTGCTACCTGTAAAGAGTCCTCTTTTGTGGGCATTCTTGTACCTGCTTGACGTGAGGCCAGAACAAACAGAAAGCACCTTAAAGGAGCTTACTAAGTAAGTCTAGGATTGAGTGAACAGCATATTCGAGGGGTCAAATTTAATTCCTTCCTTCCTTTTGTATTCAGATTAGAGGCCAAGGTAGATTTGTGGAAGCCAGGACTCCTCAGCTAATGCTGCTTTTGCACTTAACCTGCAATTTACCTGTCAGTAACAAATACATTAAAGGCCAGCTAAGCTCTTCAAACTTCCAAACAATTTACCGCACCATCAGATGAGCTCTTTAGCATCCAAGAGCACAGCAGCCTGCTCACGTCTAAGAAAAACATCTGCTGCCTAAAGAAATCCTCCTCAAAAATGCATCTGGTAAAATAAATGTGCGTATTTAAAGGAACGGCATGTTTTAAGTCAATCAAACACCTCAAAAATAATAATAAAAAGCCTTCCAAAGAGACTACTTGCCAGTGATGTATAGGCTTGGTTAAGAAGGGCTGTGTTTTCAGAGCCTCCTAAATTCCTCAACTCAAGTGCTGAGTAGAGGTTTATTAAGTGACCTGTCTGGATGTATATCAGCCTTGTCCCTAGTGGGGGTCCTATGTTAAATTCCATCATTAAAACCTATTACCAAGCTATCAAAACCCGCTGTAATTCCATCTAATGACCTCATTTCCCTAAGCGTAACTCAACGCAAGGTTTGCTGATGCGGTGTTACCTCTTGGTGGGCCACAGCCCCTTAGCAGAGCAGGGGGTAGGGGGGGAAGAGAGGGAGAAATCAATGTCTGCGGAGATGACAAGGCACATGGCCAGTGACTGGGGACCAAGAAACTATCCAATATCCCATTTCCTATCCAGTCTATTAGCAGCTGAAGTCAGCCAGGGCTCTGGGTTTGATTGAAGGCTGAGCTGAGACCAGATAGAGGAGGAGAAGCCCGGGCAACATGGCCACCAGACGAGTCTCCTTTCCAGCTAGCTGAAATCACTCCTAAAAGTCGGTGTATATAAAAATGGATTATTGCATTAAAAGTTCAAAATGTTCTTTTAATTTTAATTTTGTTTTTCTCACCTTGCTCTGGTGAAGGGGTGGACACAAGGAAAAAGGGAAAAGAAAAAAAAAAAACCCTCTCCCTTCTCCCCCCCTCAATCCCCCTTCCACACACACCTCTACTTGCCATGAAATCATTTCGTAAATACAAAAAAGGCCCCTCAGGCTATTGGTGCCCAGACACTCATTTTTAGAGTGGATAATTGACTCCTTTCAGTTGATAATTCATAGCTTGCATATGCCAGCTAATACATCAGTGCCCAGAGACTCAGCGAGAGCCCCAAGCACAAACGGGAGAGGGGGAAAGGAAAAGAAAAAAAAAAAAGAAAAAAAAATATTTCAGATGATAGATGAGTGCATTACGGCTTTATGAATGAATTATGTCCTGCAAATACCTTGAGCAGGAGAGACTGTCGGCCTGTATCTATACTAATCTGGGAGGAATTATGATGATTTTCACATTAAAAAGGGAAAAGGGAAAGAATTAATTGAGCAATCGGGCCATTAAAAATGTATGTCGGCATGTTCTGTATGTCCATTTTCCAATTTATCATATGCTAGGAAGCTTCCTCCCAGGGTGACTGCCATTTTTCTTCTCTTTCTTGTTTGATCTTTCTTTTTATTTATTGTAGGTTCCTGTCATACAAAGCCAGATCAGGATCATTTTGACAAGACAAAATCTCGTTTTTTTTGCAGGGAGGTGTTGTCTTTGTGCATGTGCTCCCTGTCAAAAAATAGGGGTGGGAGGACCCAAATGAATTTCTTCTTTGCATCCCATACCTCTTACAGTCACCATTTCTAACTTAATAAAACCAGATTATTTCACTCTGTAGATTTTTGTTCCTTCTCCATCTGAGAAGGTTTGAGACGAAGTTTGGCTGTAAGAGGGCAGATGCGGTGGGGGCTTTCTTTTAAAAAGTTATGGGTTGCTAATACTGGCTCATCCAAAAGCACCAAGGGTAAAAGTGCCAGCACATGCAAACACCTGCTCTGCACACATGTGTGAAATGCCACACACAACTACTCGAAATATTCACCGACACAGACGATGCATCGCCTGACTCTGGCATTTAGCTGTGGATCGTATCCATTGTTGGCCAAAAATATATTCTGAATGGTTATAGTGTTTATATTCTGCATATGTACTCCGTATAATGTGTTAATTATTTTCAGATCCAAGAAATAATTTAGTGGATTAAAAGAGTTTGCCAGTGGGGAAATATTTTTAGAATAACAGCAATGTTAAGAACTGTTTTCAACTCTACAATTAGTAGGGGTTTTTAAATATCTGAAATAACTACAAAATATGTTTCCTACTTTCATATACATAGTATATTCCATTGTATTTGCTTAAAGTTGCTTAAAGTTTTAGTACCCTTAAAAAACAGATGTTAGAGTCCAGAAAAAAAATATCAGTAACTCAATCAATGTAAAAAAAAAATCCTGTTTAATATCTGCCAGCAAATTTCAGGCAGTCTGACCAACACACATTGTTTAAACTGTGTCTTCAATTTTCTAATCCAGGAACTACGCTTCACCTGAACTTCTTCTAATACAATTAGTGTGGTGTGTTTCCTGAAACATAATGCCTTTACAGAATAATGTTTTATGCTGCAAAGCATATCTAATCTCTTCACGCAAGCCACTCTACGGCAAATCATTTTATAATAAGCTGGAATTTTTTGATGTTGTTTATGTTCTTGTGTTTATGAGGTCTTTAATTGATTGTAAGCTGCTCTTTGAGTACTTAAAAATGTTTTTTATATCCTATTAATTTTCCCCGTCTTTTTTTTTTTTCAGACTTGTTAAATATTTGTTAATGCGCTGGCTAAAACACAAGAGTGCTGGAGGAGAATTTCAGCAAACTATTGTATTTGTATTCAGGACCTTTATGTGGGATATGTAGGTTTATTGTCTTACCTGACGTGCAGCAAGCCCCTAAATTCCCCTTGATCACCGTGTACGTGGGACTGGGAATGTTGCTGTGGGTTTGATTTAGTTGTTCTCTGCTCTTGTACACAGCGAGGAGGTAAGCACATCTCGGTGCAGATGTCACCCTCCTGGATATCAGTGCTTTTTGAGCAGCTACTGTGCTGTACAGAAGCTTTTGGGAGGTCTTAAACTGAGGCTGATGTATATAAAAGGGATGTGAAACAGATTTCTGCTCCTGCGAATCTTTCTGAGCTTTGAAATGTTCCTGCGTTCCCCAAGGCTCTGCAAATTTTATACAGGGGAAAAAAGCAGGGACACCCACTGAGCAGCACCCAGTGGTCCTGTGCTCAGCCCCCCCGTGACAGGACCATTTCAGCTCTCCTTGCTACCTGACAAAGCGCCCGGTGCTCCCGGACAGCCCCAGCCCCAGTGATCCCACTCCTCCTGCTCAGGTGGGAGCCCTCTTCTCCAGTGAGGGTGGTCCTGGAGAGCTTGTATCCCTATGGACAGTTTTTTGTCTTCAGCAAAATGGCCCTTTTCCTCCAAAACCGCCACAACATTTTGGCAGTGAATCAAGGCTCAGGGAGAAAATAGGAGGGAAGATCAAAAGCTACATGCCTCCCCTCTGACCTTGTCTAGGGCAGCAGGCTCACCACCATGGCCGAGTGTGGGATTCGGGATCCTGCATGGATGCAACCTGGAGGGGACCACCTGAGAGACTGCTGGGAGAGGGAGGACACCCCTTGTCTTTCTGGGTTCCCACCAGGACCCTTCAATCCAGCTTGGAGAGCTGAGCTGCTCTGCAGAGATGAGGCTGAGTCACATTCCCCCGTGTTGCAGGAGGGGGCCAAAGGCGTAAGGTGCTGTACAGATACCCAAAGGGACCTGGTGATTTTGTGCCAGGTCATGTGTGGGTGCTGAATCCTGCACCCCGCTTTGTTAGGCTCAGGACCCTCCTGGAGCAATGGGCTATAGCATGGGGTCAGCAATGAACCAGAATCCCATTGCCCCCCTACACATTGGCTCGCTCTTCTTGTCCTGACCGCTCCTGGCCTGCAACACAGGAAGAATTTCACTGTGGTTTTTGCCCAGTGCCGGGAAAATACCCAATAATATTCACTTCTTACTTCTGGGGATCTTCATTTTCTAAAAACTACATATCAGAAATGAATCACACCGTGGGACATGTCCACGTAGTACCACTGAAGATCTCTGAGCCCCATTGCACCACAGCATCCTTGGCCAGCCACCGTACCTGCCGCACGCCTCCGTCCCCCAGCCAAAGGATACAGGCACACGCTGCCTTCCCCTTGTAACCCCTCTGCGCTGGGGATGGCTCCTCGCTCTGGCTTTGCAGCGTGAATTAGCCCAGCAGGGCCTTCCACACCATGGCAACTGAACGTAGTTCGTCCAAAAACCAGCACATCAGTCTTGCTGATTACACATGCCTTCTTCTGGTAACACACATCTCCGTAAGGATTAATGACAGCCAGAATCCCATTAAGAGAGAAACACAAGTTCCCCAGCTTACTTAATATCAGGTTTCTCGCACCTGGGTCACTGAAGTAGGACGTAACCTGCAGAATATAAAATGTCCTGTTATTGCCTTTGCCACTGACATGCACAGAGAGGTGGTGTGAAGAACAGACATTTATAATCCAGCCTCCCTTAGACATGCTAAGGCATGCACAGACCTGAAGGTTGTACATAACCTTTGCAGCAAGGTTGCTGGTATGTTCTCCTTATAACTTAGCAGCTCCAGTTTGGGATGGATATGCAGAAATGCGGATTTTTTTTTTCTTGCCCTATCCCACAAAAAGACAGGAATGAACATTCCCCTGGACAGCTCCTCGGTGAAAACCTTGTGCATGAAGGTCCCAGCTGGCTGAAACACTGAAGATACTAACACTTTAAAAGGTGTGAGCGTGCACATGCATGCGCGTGGCAGGACCGTGCACTGTTTTCATGCCCAATCCTGAGCTATGTGAAACCAAAGGAAAGTCTCCAGAGTGGTCTCTGATCAATGGTTGTGACAAACGGAGTTCAAGTCGCGTCGAAAGCCATTTGTCAACAAAAGTTTAGCCATTTTGCCAATACCTGTATATTATATACAAAGAAAGTCACGACCAGTTCTACCTACAGCTAACCCCCCAGGTGCCATAAAATCCTGTGGTTTCCAGCATCTTTCCTCTTCTGCTGGAGCCCAGGGAGAGCTATGTAAAGCAGGATATTGTTTATCCACAAAGAAACTGTTCCCATGCCTTTTCTCCCATGGCCTTGCAGTGGGATTTGAGAGCCTCGAACCTCAAAGCTGTCTCAGACCAGATCAGACATTTCTGAAAATGTTCCCCAAAATGCAGCCTGAGTGAGGAACAAGGGAGCAGCCTTGAGAGTCAAAGGGACTTTTTGCTGTCCTGCCTCCTGCGGGACTTTACCTGGGACAAATTAACTTTCAGAGGACTTCAGTTTAGTAACAGATGATTTTATGCCTTTTGCCTGGTGTATTTACAATTTTATGGTTACACCAAGGAAGAGAAAGGCTAAGTAATACGGAGAAATAAGCCAATATGCTATCAGGATGGTAGTCATCCTGGATAGTTTTCTCCTGAGATCAAAGAGTTTAATAACAGACTAAAAAAGTAGAAGTTACATGTTGCTTCTTGTTTTATTTAAAAACAGATAAATTGCTAAAAAAACCCCAAACCCTCAAGTGTCACTTTTCAATGGGTAAGTAGTTTTAACTCTTGTCTGCCAGAAATGCAGGATAGACTATTTTTACCTATTGTAGGAAACACATGGAGATCACTGCACTTCATGGGGGAAAAAAATGGCAACTAAGTAAAAGGCAGGATTTCTGGAGAGGCACTTGAAATGGGAACAGGTTCTTGCTGGAGTCAACAGCTGCACCTTGACTGCGGTGAATCTGGGTCTTGCTGTTTCTCTACCTGAGATGACGCCATACACCCATATGATCCATCCAGCTGCTCAGCAAGGTTTAAGAATCAGTTAGACGCAATTTGCTTATTTTTTTGTCAAACTTCTATCACTAGCAGAGCCTCCTGTTGCTTTTCCATGACAGCGCCACTGGGACAGAGCAGCAGCCTCAGTGGCCGTATGATGCTGAGATGTTCAGAAGACTCCTGCATGCAGATATAAAGAAAATGGGTCAGGGATGTGGCACCTCCCTGAAGCCAAGCCGAAGCTGAAAACCACCAGAAAAGCACCTGGAACCAGTGCCATTTCTCCACCGAGCTTTATACTGGGTCCTTTCCAGGGTGAGAAGTTTTCCGAGAGAAGAATTTGTTATTATTAACAATAATAAAATCGGCCATGCCCTTTTCCCACCTGCCTTCCCCCAAATCTCTCTGTTTGGTTACCTGCTACTTCAGGGATCCCACACTCAAACTGTGCTGATAACTCGGGGATGGGACCTTTCTTATTGAACAAGGTGGGAAAAGCAGCTTCAAGAGTCAGGAGTTTCTTCCAGACGTTCAGCATCTGTATTTAAATTAAGAGGCTTAAAGCTCTCCTGAACTTTTCCGGGTTTTTAATTTTAGTTTAACTTCAGGAATAGAGTTTTAGGCCCAGAATATCATATCTGGAGTGCCATCTACCGCCTCTTCCAGGGACTGCTCTGAAAGAATGTTGAGCTTGGAGGAGCTGAGCTGTCAGGAGTTCTTCACCTGAAAGTCTGGATGTGGGTGTTAGTGCACTGGTAGGGATGGGGGAAAAACTGAAATGTCTGCACAGGAACACTGAAAATAGTGTGACTGGAGATTGGTTTTGCCAAAGTAGGAGAGGTAATGTTGTAGTTTAACCCCAGTGGGCAGCTCAGACCCATGCAGCCTCTCACTCACTCCCCCCACCAGTGGGATGGGGGAGAGAATCGGAAGGGTAAAAGTGAGAAAACTCATGGGCTGAGGTAAAGACAGTTTAATAGCAAGCAAAGCAAAACAAGGAATTAATTTGCTCCTTCCCATCGGCAGGCAGGTGTTCAGCCATCCCCAGGAAAGCAGAGCTCCATCATGCATAACACTGACTTGGGAAGACAAACGCCATAACTCGGAACATCCCCCCCTTTCCTCCTTCTTCCTCCAGTTGTTATTGCTGAGCACAACATCATATGGTCTGGGTTACCCCTCTGGTCAGTGGGGGGCAGCTGTCCCAGCTGTGATCCCTCCCAGCTTCTTGTGCACCCCCAGCCCACTCGCCAGTGGGGTGGGGTGAGAAGCAGAAAAGCCTTGACACTCTGTAAGAACTGCTCAGCAAAAGCTACAACATAGAATCACAGAATGGTTTGGGTTGGAAGGGATCTTAAAGATCATCTAGTTCCAGACCCCCTGGCATGGGCAGGGGCATCTTCCACTAGACCAGGTTGCTCAAAGCCCCATCCAACCTGGCCTTGAACACTTCCAGGGAGGGGGCATCCAT
>JAVKLA010000090.1:10509503-10611740 GCA_034782735.1 Sagittarius serpentarius | reverse complement strand
GCCGACCCCCTGGCATGGGGAGGGGCATCTTCCACTAGACCAGGTTGCTCAAAGCCCCATCCCACCTGGCCTTGAACACTTCCAGGGAGGGGGCATCCATCCCTGTATCACTACTGTTTTGGTCATAAATCCAAAACATAGCACCATACAAACTACTATGAAGAAAATTAATTCTATCCCAGGCAAAACCAGCACAGTTAAAAAGAAAAATAGAAAAAAGGAGGGGGAGGGGGAGCTGGTTCCTTGTACTTCCTGCATCTTATGTTAATGTCAATGCGTGCAAAAAAAAAAAGTTCTCTTAAAAAAGCCTTTCAAAGTACTGAAAGAAAAAATAACATATTAACTGGCCCTTCAACCCCAAGCCATTTCATGGTGACCTGACACACAGAAAAATTTTTAGATTATTCCTGTCCTTCGCAAATATCTCCGAGGAGACCAGGCCCCTTCAAAATGCCAGTGCCCAGTTGCCCTTTCTCGCTAGAGAAGTGAGATCACAGCCAAGGGAGGAGGCCAGGGCTCCTCCAGCACCGCACCTCTGGCCCTGCCACATCTGCAGCTCATGGCCACATCTGTGCCTCTCCTTGAGGGGTGGCCACAGCACCAGCACCAGCAGGAGTGAGGGTAAGTCTGTCACGGTGACATCCTTATTGCCCGACATAGGGTCCAGCCGTGGGACACCTGAGTAGGGCCCTTTGGAGCTCAGCTTTGAACCGGCAGAGCTCAAGCTTGTCATTTGGGCTGGGTATTTTGGTAGCCGATTCTTCTTGAGGTCTGGCCCTGGAGGATGCTCCCTGACGCAGGGACGCTCTCCAGCTTGTTGTGTTTGTAGGCAGCACAACCACATCACAAGAAACAGCCACAAAACATGGAGCCGGTGGGGTTCTACCCAAATGGAGAAGATGCAGCAGACGTTGCACACCTGCCCCACGCGTGGGTAAGCTGGCAGCCCTCCGCCCCGCAAGCTCGTCCCGCTGCGGAGCCCCCACACCCGCAGGACGGGCAGACCTCAGCTCCGGGTGAGACGTTGTTCGTACCAGAGGAGCGAGCTCCCTCTGCTGCCCAAACCTCTGCTAGCTGCCAGGCGAGAGCCGGCAGCCTTTTTTTGCCTGCATCGCCTTGGAAAATAAAAAAAAATAAAAATAAAAATAATTTTTAAAATCACGCTGGCTGCCTCTGAGGGGAAATGCGACCGTGGCGTCTCATAGCCCTCCTACAGACAGGGTCGTGTGGCTTGATCCAAGACAGTTCCTGGGCCAGACCATAATAACTGGGAGCCACCCACCACCAGCACCCCCCTCCCAGCCCCTGCTGCCCCCCAGGCATCAGCCCCGGGGAGCCGGGGCGGGTGGGGGGGGGCAATGGCTCAGCCTGGCCCAGGCAAAGCGCTCGCCGGGTTTGGAGCTGGCACGGGGTCACGTCTGTCACGCACGTCTGTCCACCTGCAGCCAAGTGAAATGTTTACCCTGGCTTGTTGTTGTAGCCAGCTGTAATTAATTACAGCAAAAGGGCAAATTGCCTGTCTTTTGAATTATTTATTGCAGTCTAATGCAGGCGGATCGCATGGGTCTCTGTAGCTATGCGGCTTTCCAGCATCGGCTAAAGGATTGGTGTAATCCCTGTAAATTCATTAGCATTTATCAGCTCCCTGTTTGTGGCTATACCGCTCCACTCCCCCCCGCCTCTTTCTTGCCCTTCTCCCTCCATGGAGCAAAGATTTATCACTGAATTAAAGCTGGAGAGCTCCTGCCCGATGAGCTGGAGAGGGAGGATAATTCTATTACTTGTCAGAGCAGTTGAGGGGGAAATGGTGTGCAATAACCACAGCTCAGAGCGCAGGCTCCAGAAGTCCAAGCTTGGGAGATGGTATGGGGGGGGGGGGGGCAGAATAGACCCGGTAGATGAGGTAGTGCCCAGGGCTGGGGTTTTCCTCACTGGATGTCCATAGCAAGGAGTCTCAGGAGCAAAGTCACCCATTGCCCCATCTCTAGGATTGCTCTGCACAGCTGTGTGCTGTGTTATCCCATCGGTTTGTAGCAGGGTGCTGAGGAAGAGGAGGCTCCTGCCTGGAGTGAAGCCTGCACTAAGGTGGGAAGGTCTCCCATGGCTGGTGCCATGTTCCTGTCTCTCTCTCTCTGTCACTGGCAGTAGCAATTGTGGTACAGAGCAGGGAACTGATCCAGCAGGAAACTAACTTTTTTGGAGGAAAAAAGGAGATCAGATCAGATTTTTCAGCCAGATTAGGTTTCTAGTATTGATAGAAAGAAGGGGGGCAGCTAGGACAATGGAGGCAGGACCGTCCTTTTGGCAGTGGGGTGGACTAAGGCCAGCTAGAAGTGAGTGCCAGGCCATGGGCCAACTCATCTAAGCTCAGGCTGAGCTGGATTAGGAGTGTGTCTCTCCCACCTATTCTTTCAGCAGCCACTGGGAATTTGCTGACAAGTTTGCGGGATAACTATCACATCTGCTTACCCTGGCAATGCAGGGCTCGCATTGGTGCTCAGAGCCCACTGCCACCTTTTCCCTTTCCTCCGTCCTTTCCTTTATCTGGGCTGCCAGTGTCCGGCAAATCCCTTTTGTGGAGAGTAACTTCAGTAGGGAACAGAAGATGAGACAGCACTCTGGCCATGTCTAAACCATGAGCCTAAACCGGCTTCTGCACTGTCTAGATTTACCCCCAATATTGGGCTGTGCTAAACATGCACACCCCAACCCAGCAGTGAAGGCCTAATACAGAAATCTGAACTGAATATGCAAGTCCTTCTTTTTTCAATTGCATTTCCTGCCAGTGACACCTACCAGCTTCATCTGGTAGTGCAGAAAACAAATACAGCCTTGCTCTCCACGGAGGATTTGTGTTTCCTACAGCCCTCCGTGCCCGGGTTGCCCCATCAGCTCTTAGCCAAAGGTGTATTTATCTCTGAGGGTCCCTGCTGAGCCCCAGGGGCTTTTCCACGAGTGTGGCCTTCCCATCTCACGGCCACGGCAAAGCTCCCCAGCTGCTCTGCTTTTTTATGGCGCTGTCTTGGGGGTTTCAGCGGAGGGTGCTGCTTTTCGTCAAGGGTGAGGACAGATTTGAGAGCTGAGGGAGGGTTACGGGGAATAAACAAGCTCCACAGCTGGTCTGTGAGTCTAGAAAGTCCCAGATGTCCCCCAGATCTGCATTGCTGTTGGCTAAATTGCCTCCAGAAAATTTCCTCCGGCAGCGTTTGGCTCACACCCTGGTGCATGGGGATTTTGAGGCGTTATGCCTGGTGCCTGGGCATTACCCGCCACTCACCAGAGGCTCTTTGCTGAGGGTCAGACTCACCCGGGTGGTGGCAGCTCCCTGCTGTGCTCTGGCCAGCTATCGGGGCCACCCTCCAGGGTCACAGCCTCCCACTGCTGGGACCCAGGATATTTCTGAGCACAACCTGGCCCATTCAAAATTTAAGAATGAAAATGCCAGTTGGGGATCTCTTCTGGGGTCTGCAAATTGTCAAGTCACCGGCTTTGGTCTGGGGGCTCTCTGCCGTGCTCGGGGACGTAATCTGGTCATCCACCTTCAGCAACTGCTGCTGAAAGGCTGAGGGTATTTATTTCCCAAGGTCTTCTCTTGCAGCCTTGGGTATAAATTTCCTCCCACTTACTTGTCAAAGGCTCCGCTCCTGTGCTGTGTTTGGGCTGTCAGCAGTTGCCTTGGACATTTAGGTCAATCACAGATATTATTTCTGTCTCTGGAGCTGGCAGCTCTCATCCTGGGCCTTCAGCTTTGTGTCTTGCCTATAAATAAAACACCATTCATTCTCAGCGCAGTGGGAAGAGGCAGCGATGAGCTCAAAGTGCTGCTTCCGCAGGGAGGGGTGCTCATTTCAAATAGCTCGACCCCTCAAAGAATTATTAAGCCCCATATTAAGCATCCCTATTGCTTTAATAGGAAGGCTGGTGAGAATTCGGGGCATAAAAATAGGCATTAGAGCTGCAGTGTGAGGCAACTTGTATTTGCAGCTCATCATCCACGTGCTAGACAAAACTCTGCGTGGTGGAAGACGTGCAGCCGGGCTGGGAGAACCTGGTGAATGAAGGGAGGCAAAGGCAGAGCTTAAGGGGTGCAGAAGCACTTGTATTTGCTGTAGTCCTTGTAGGTGCTGGTTTAACACATGGCTGATGTTCCTGGGGGGACTGAGCCCCCAGAATCAGTAGTCTCACTGATCCAAAGACTTCAGGACTTTGGGTCAGGTCAGTCAATGTTCCTATTGCTGACAAATACCACTTCCCAGATCCAGTCTGACAACAGGCTACCAAGTCTTTTTCTCTGCAGATCAGTATTTTAACTTTAATATTAAAAAAACCCGAATACCTTTTAAACATGAGGACTAAACAGGAGTGTTTACTGGTGGATGCAAGTTTGCCTAGCTCAGAATTTTTTGGAAGAAGCCTTGTTGGCTGTAGAGGCAATAAATAGTTGCTAATTTGGAGGACCATCATTCTGCAGCCATTTGTTCTCTAATGGCCTATGGATGCAGATTTATGCACTGGTAAGTAGAAGAGGGGTGGGTTTTTTCCTAATTATTCTGGGTACAAACAAATTTGAAGTATTGGCTAGGAGAGAGAATTGGGAAAAGCCTGCAAAATCTGCTAAAATACACATCAGGCAGGCATCTATTACTGTAAATTATTCCTACCCCAGAGCAGCAATGATTACAAGCTCTACGTCTTTGTTTAATCTCTTACTGCCTTAAGAGTGCATGCATATTGTTTTGTCATTTATTGGAGTCATTTTGCAAAGTGGATCTGGGGTGTTTTCACAGAGGCTTTACATGGCACATGACTGACTGAGCTGATTCCCTTCCAGACACTCACGTATCCCCCCACTGCATAAATTGGAGCTGAGCACTTTTTATTTCCTTGCAAGGGAAATGAGCTCTGATGAATGGGAATGAGATGAATATCACATTATTTGGGGGCTGAGACAAGGAAGGGGGCCAAAGAGAAGACATTTCTCCGGGGCTGCGTGGTACTCTCTCTTCTCGCTTTCCCCCCCTGCCCCCATGCTGGAACCTTTCTTTTCTACACTAAAATAATCTCCCAGACACCTGGTGATTATTGTATTAAGACATGATGAACTGCAATGCTCAAAAAAACTGACAACCCTCTGCCTTTTAGATTCCCAGCCACAACGGTGAAGTATGGGCCAAATTTTGGCAGAGAGAACCTGGGAAGCCGCTGGGGAGGGTCAAGCATCTGCTGTGCCTGAAGCCAGGTCGGGCGGTCCTGCGGCCAGCCTGCATCTCAGCATCCCTCCTGCACCCGGAGGTTCGCCCTTGGCCCCAGCCAAGCCCACTGCAGGGTCTGGTCTGCCACACCACTCAGCACTGATCGACTCTCCCTGTTCTCCTCAGAAAGGCATAGATTTTCCTCTTAGCTGCAGTTCCTACTCATTGACAATAGATCCATCACTGCAAGCCCCAGCTCTCTGTAACCAGTTTGTCGTGTTCCTCCCCCCCCGCCAGTTAGTCTATATTTAATCTTTACTGAGGATAAAAGGCAGGGACACATTGCAGTCATCCTCGCAAATCATCTTTTGTCCAGATGGCCCACAAAGTACATGGTAAACCTCATTAACAGATTGCACCAATTAATTATCTGGTATGGGAAACACTTCGCTAACCACCGAAGGCAGCTGCCTCCAGGAGGGAGTGCAGCCAGGGAAGGGATCAGGGTTAGCAATGCTGGACATTGCTGCTGTCTTTTCAAATTTTGACTAAGTGTGTGGGGGGGTTATTTGAAGATCTGCTTTTTGAGGGAAATGCTGGTTATTTTGCTGAAAGATTTACCCACATCTGCCCCAAACCGGGAACCACGTGGATTGAAATGGATCAGCCTTTCAAACCACACCAGCAATGGGGAGCAGTTTTCTCATGGCCTTAGATGTACATTCAGCTGCGTGAAGTTGCATTTCTTTTTTTTTTTACCCCAAAGTAAGCAGATTAAAAAAAATTTTTTTCTCAGTCTAAAACTCAGTACCTATTGATAAATCTGTAATGAAGTTGTACTTTAGGCTATTAATTGCCTTGCAGATGTTTAACCATAGGATTCCAGTGCAGAAGGAGGTCGATAGATGTTGAGATTAAATTATCCAACTGTTTCAAAACCCAAATAATCACTGCTTGAGCTTGTTTAGTTTGGGCCCAGGACAAAAGTCCATTCCTTCCCTGTGGACATTTCTACAAAGTACAGTTGACATAAGAAATGATGAGACTCTGGAAAACTAGATTGAGCCATAAATATTCAGCTCCACAGTGGATCCGAGAATAATAATTTAACTTTCTCTAATGCCCAGCTCTCAGAGTGCTTAACAAACTCTCTATTCTTGGCAATCCTCAGCTGTTTAACAATTCAGAGCCCCTAATCCATAACTTGGGAGGGAAAAATGAAGATTTGGTTCAAATAAAACCCTAGCTGGTGGAGTTAGAAGAGCTTCACTGTGGCATTTGCAATGAGCTAAAAAGAACAGAAAAGGATGGAGAAGAGTGTCCCTGCCTGTAGGTATCTATAGCTACTCCAGATAAGCTCTCCTATTTTTTTCCTGCTTTTAAGTTACTGTTTCCTAGGACAAGCATCCTCTGCAAGCATTTGCATGCTTTTGCTGGCAGTTCCCACCTCCTCTCCCTCACCTCAGCTCTTTTCAGCCCAAGAAATCACAGCAGCCCCTCTCTCGCTGCTTAAACGGGCTGCGCTCAAGGGCAGAGGAAACCTTTCCCGGCCAGCTGCAGCCGGAGGGGGACGTGGCATCCCTTTACCCTCCGAAAGTGCCTGGTTTGCTCCAACGCCTAATCGGAGCCCTTGTCACCTACATCTCCTTCCTGGCCAGGATGGGAATTTTGCCCCACGAATGAGTCCTGGGAGCAGCCCAGTAACTGGGGACAAGCGATGCTAAACCCAGTACCTTGCCGTGCAGAAGAAACGCATGGTTTTTAACCTGAGCAGGGCAAACGTTCGCCCAGGAGGTCTGCCCTGCGTGCACAGTGGGGAGGGTCCTATGGCACATCCTGAGCGGAGTCAGGACTCGAATGCCTCCTTCCCCCAGAGATGCTCCTTCTTCGTGTTTCTCTGCCCTTTCCCAGGTGGTGCCGCATCCTACCCCTCGCACGGATAATGCGACGGTGGGGAGGCGGCGGGGGGGGGGTGTGTCTCTCTGCTGAGGTCTCTCTTGGTCTTCCCAGTACCTTTTTCCTCTGTTTCTTGCTGGCAAAGAGCTCAGTTGTTGTTATAGCAACCTCAGTGCGGTGAAGTCTCTAGAGGCAAGGTTTACAGGGAGAGGCAATATCTTTTATTAGACTGGCTGATACACTGAAAGAGAAAAATAACAGGGCCGGGGGGGGAAGAGGGAGAGAGCAGGTCTCTGGCTCCCAAGCTCGTCACAGGTCCCTAGGGCGGAGGAGAATGAAGCAGGTACAAGGGAACAAGGGGTGACACATGGAGACGTGGTGTGGGCACCTGGGAAGGGGCAGACCCTGCTGGCGCAGGCTCAGCCAGCCTGGCAGGACGGCAGCGCAGAAGCCCAGGCATTCCAGGGATGCTAATCTGTTTTTATCTGACGGAAAGCAGCAGTTCGGTGGGAAATGAGACCCAAGTTCAATGCCGGCGCTTCCTGCCAAACACCAGCACGGTGCTGGTCTGCCTTCACTGCCCCAGTACCATCCAGGCATTTTCCAGGCACTGTGGTCCAGCTGCTGCTGCAGGCACCACTGCATCCAGTGCCAAAATAACCCCGGTCCCTCTGAGCTGCTGTGCATCTGCTTTTAACCTCTGATCGAACTACGCAGAGCGAACCTTGGGAGCACCCACGCTAAGTGGTCCTCTCAGGGTACGTGGCCCACCTGATGTATCGAAGGCAACAGAAAACACTCCAAGGAGCTAATCAGCAACACAGCTCCTGGGTCACCTTCTGGTCTCGTCCCCACCTCCAATTCCAGCCCCTCAGCTGTGCCCGCTGGTTCTTGGCTCTTCTTCCAGCGCATCTCCAGCAGCATCGAGTGTCTCCTTGCTTGGGTCTCACCTGACCCACACTGCTTACTCGGGATCTGATCTCTGGCATCCATCAAACACGAGCCACCACTTTCAGGCACCTCATCACTCAAGCAGACAGCGCTCCTGATGTTGGCACATCCTCATCAATCAGCCTGCTGTTCTGGATAAAACCCACCTCTTAATGCACAGCCGGTACTCACCTGACTGGTATCTATTTCATATGCTGACTGCTGGGAAGTCTGTCATTCAGACTGTCAGTTTTCAGATAAATTTATGGCTTGACGATAATTTCATATAAACACCAATCTCAGGGCAAAAAGCTTTGCAGGTACTGATGTAAAAGCTCTTTTCTTTTTGTCTGGTGTTTTTACTCTTCAGTGTTGCTCAAGTGGAAAGTCACCTTCCATTTTGCGTATTCTTTTCTGTTTAACTAGGCCCTTGTAACCTCCTGAACAGAAAAGCGATCGGGCAATAATTCATAGCCTGTCTGCTGAAGAAAACACAAGCGCAGAAAAGAAATATAAACAAATTCAGCATTAAACAGGTGGCTCTGGGGAAGGACGGCCTGTCTGCAGTGGGGACGGGCTTGTATGTGACCCAACCGAATGATGTAGGATGGAGTCAGCTCCTCCAAGCCAAAACTGGAAAGAGAAGCAAGGTCTGTGGTGGCTGATTTCTTCTTTGCAAGAGGAGGGGAAGTTGCACAATGTTAGCGACGGTAGTGCAAGACTTCCTTTCTTTTAACTGCTGCAGCAAATTTTGTTTCGACAGGTTTGATGACCACGGATGCTCAGGGATGACACCATCGCTGGAGGTGATGCTGGGTGCCGCGCAGCAGCAGCTTTGCCACTGCACACTCCACCCAACAAAATGCTGCTTTAAGCACAACCTCTTGTGTTATTTGCTCCCTGTAAGGCTGGTGGATGATATCTCCCCTTGATTATAGAGTGCGAAACTCAGCTGCTGACTGAGGCATGTTTGTGAAGAGCCAATAAAGCTCATGAAGAGGCCAGTTATGAGCAGAGGGCAAATCTACCTTCTGGGCTTGGGCAAATCTGACTTGGTTGACAACTGCATGGGTAGGTTGGCTCACGAGGCTTGGGCTTGCCTTCAGCACAGCTGCCACAGGCCTGGTAACCACCAGGAGGAAGGCAGGATAGCTGTGCTTTATTTAAACCCCACTGGGATTTTTGCTTCTGCCCAGAGCAGAGCCTTGCACCAAGACCAGTGGAGCTCTTCAAGCCCCCGCCACTCCAGTCATGGCACCACCTCCTTCCCACCCAAAAGGGTGCCCTTTTGGGGAGCACGAGCCCCGGACCATGCAGGACACATGCATGGCCCTGCATGGGGACACATCTGCTGACTCAGCAGGGCAAGTCCTGGCCTTCGTTGGTCCTTAAAGCAAGAGCTGCCAGGAGATCCAAGGAGGGATGCTTCAGCAAAGCTTGACTCCAGCCCTGCCTTTCTCGCAGAGGAAGGAAGTTGGCTCATAAATAGTCCCGTGTGGCCCTGGCTTCTTAGCAATGAGGGAAAACAGAGCTGGATTTCACCAGAGCATCTAAAGTCATCCCCAGCAGAAGCACATCCCATCTGTTCTCTGTATCTCCCATCTGTCCAGCCTGGACCAACACTGTCTCACTGGCCACCCAGCAGCAGCCACACTATCCACCAGCAAGGAGCACTGGCAGGTGAATTTGGCTTCACCCACGCTTCACGTGCATCTTGGGGCACCTCCCATCATGCGTGTTGGCCAAGCCGCTTTCCCTACCATTGGCCTAGCAGCCCCCAGAGACCCCAAGAAAAATCCAGGCAGTCTTCCAGCTCAGAGCAGAGCTTCTGTAATTAAAGTGAAATTACTGCTGTGAGCAGATGAACTCCCTCCTGGTCATGTCAGGAGGGACTGCAGAGCTGGGCCCGTGCAGAGCAAGCTTGCTGTTAGCCGCTCTGGAAACACGCCACGTAACAGGGACACACTGAAGTTATACTATGGCCCAGACAAAAGTCTTACCAGGTGCATTGACCATTTTCATAAATTGCTGTTAATATTAAACCACGGTTGAAAAACCCAAAACTCCCTGAAGCATCATTTTTGTGCCCAGTCTTTACCCGAGTCTGTGAACAGCTTGCCCAAAAGCAACTGATTTAGCCCTTTTTTCTCATTAAAATGGCTATTCATTTAATCCAGGACATTAAACGGTCTCATCACTGGGGAAGGAAACAGTTTTGGGCTGGAGAAAGGGAACAACCCCCAACAGTGCCATAATACAGATGGTTTAGGGCAAGTTTAGCATGAAATCACTGCTTTCCATTGCAGATTCAGTTCTTTAGCCCCTGTTGAAATCACCAAGGAGTTTACTCTGGGCTTCTCCTGGCATAAGGGGATGCCATTTGGCCCTGTAAGTTTGGCCTGAGATGGCAGGGACTTGGCTTTGGGAAAGCTGCAAGATCCAGCCTGAGACTAGCAAAGAGCTCCTGAGCAACAAAATTAAAGAGCATGGGATTAAATCTAGATGATCATCGGTTCACAGACCATTACACATCCATTCCTCCACTCCTCATCCATTTCTGTGCAGACAAGAGCACACAGAAAACAGGGGAAATAGCTGTTTGACTGGTCCCTTCATGAGCACAACTAGCAGAGCATCACAAAACCGCAACAGGAAGCATCCACGTGCCAACAAGACCTTTCCAACGTCTCTCATGTGCCCAGTGCAGTCTCGGCTGACAAGGAGAAAGTCCTCCCCAGCTCCCAAGCTGCCCCCCAGGTAAGTCCTCAAGAGTCCGAAAGGGGCAGGGATCATGCTCTGGGGCAGGAGAGCACCAGACGGCCCTCCGGAGCAGAAAGGACAGGCACACTACAGTGTCTTGGCACCATAAACCCCATTGTAGGTTGGAAGAGACGTCAGGCTTGCCTACATGACATGCAACAGAGTTATAGGCTCAGCCTTTGGTAGACACTGAAGTGCTTTTTGAGACATCGAGGACTTTCACCTTAATCACAGAGAAGGGAGGACGACATTGTATCCTAGATGGGAAGGTCACAGATTTTCAGCATTGCATCTCCTCGTCCTGAGCGCTGCTGCATGGAGGCTGTATGGTACTATCCTGTACTGCTTACTGCCTAACTGGATCAAACTGACTCTGATTACATTTAGGGATCTGATAAATAGCATATCTGAAAGCCACTCGCCCGTTACAGCCAAAGTGGCTCTTGCTGTAGGGAGTTAATTAAAGCCAAGACTATAAAGCTTTTTTTGTTGCTGTGGAACTTGGCTTTTGGGGGCAGCTGGAGGCGTCAGTCTGAATGGAAACAATCTGAGGAGCCTGCACAGAGTTATTTCCATTTAGAAGCATAGTTATCGCTGCAGTCCCAATAAACTGTGAAACTGAAATGTGAAGCCTTGCTCAGAGCTTGTCTAGAACTTGTCACCAAAGCAGGTCCAATTAGAGTATGTTGAGTCCTTGACACTAACATGTTTGGCAAAAGTCCTTGGTTTCCACTACATATTTTCTGCAAGAGTTTCATTGATCTAGGCTATCAGACACAGAGGGGAAAGTCAAGGGCAGGAAAGACAGAGAAGGAACTACAAGAACCCAGCAGAAAGAATATATGGGGAGCTGGGAGCAAAAGCCTTTGAAATTAGCAGACCGAAGATACAAGCCTGTGTCATTTTCCTGCTCAGGGATATGCTGAACACTGTTATTCTGAAGTGGGCCTCTGAAATTCTTTTCTTATTTTTTTGAAGACCTAAATGTCTTACTGGTTTTTTCCCAGTAGGCGATGACCAGGTGGCCTAGCCTTAAAGCAGTTTGGGAGACAGACAGGGCAGCATTCCCATACTGGTCTCACTTCTCAAACACATGTCCTCCTTGAAATTAGAAGGTTTGTAACCAAAAAGGGTCTAGTCATTTGTGATAGTGCCTATGCTGTAGGGGATGTTATGCCACTACCACCAAAAGCTCATCAACATAGGCTGGAAAACAGGTAGCTGAAGCCGATCCCGTCTCTACTGGATTTTATGTCAGTGGAAGAGTTCCAGAATTTGCAAGCACAATTTTGCTTCCCCTAGGGAAACAGCCAGGTATGGTCGGTTTTGTCCATAGTTAGGTGTGATCCTCAATTGTTCCTGGATGCCAACCCCTCAGAGCTGCGATTAAGCCATCAAAGATTGCATCTCACCTTGGAAAGGTGACGTGAGCACACCCCTGTCATCAACCTGCTGGCTGTTAGGACTCTGCCTAGGCATAAAGTCATCAGGTCTTCAGAAAACTGAGCTCTGGCAGACCACTGCATATCATAGCATCAAAACCTGGGGAACTTAAGCCATTGGACCTGATCCCCACTCAGTGTCTCATGCCAGATCTACCTCATCCTGGGCAGACTCCAGTCCAGAAGCTAAGAGGTAGCTCACGTGCACCTTGCTGAAGATCAGCTTACGTGTGGCTTCTGGGCCACCATCAGCAGGGCTGGAGCGAGGACCAAGGGAAGCAGTGGACCATCCGCACGGTGCCACAGGTAGGGAAGCCTCAGGGCATTAAGAAATCAGTCTGAGGCCAGGTGTGGCAAGGACAGAATCAGGTTCAGGTTAGCCTATCCCTACGAATAAAGAGAGAAGCTGAAGCTCAGAGCTGAACAGACAGTAAATTATAGCTGCAATGCCCAAAGAGACAGAGCTCTACAGGCATTAATTAACGGTCGTTTACCCACCCCGCTTCGTAAGGCACCCAAAGCAGGCAGTACACTCTCAAGACTGCTCTTACTTCTGCCTCCCGATTTCCACCTTCCAGACCAGAAAAAGGTCTTTGTGGAAATAGATTTTAGCCTATAAGCTTTAAACAAGGCTCTGGAGCCAGGGGAATTAACTGGAAAATGATTGAAGGCTATTAAAGGGTTTTGCATGGCTTTGTTTAATGGTGGAAGATTGCACACAAATGAGAGCTGCCGGCTGGAGCTCAGCAGCCGGGAGCACACGGTGACCCCAGGCCGCCGGCAAGCCTGGCAGAGCCGGATCCTGCCCAGCAGATGTGCAGCATGGGCCCTTCGCTTTTTCCTGGTCAAGCAGTGGAAACCGTCCCCCCCCAGTGTTCTTTCCTGACCTTGCAAGCCAGCCTCAGGCACCACAGGGTTAAACAGCGTCATTTTCTAACCCAGCATAGGGCCCTTGGGGCATTTTCTCAGTACTAGGTGCAAAATCTGTTACCTCTCCACCGCTGGCCAGGGTAGCCAGGAGATGGGGAAAGCAGAAGGAAGGCTACTTGCCTCAAACCTCATGAAAATGAGCTAGGATAAACAATGCATATCCTGGTATGCTTACATCACGAGGCCCAGATCCCAGTTCTTGCACACTGGTACACCGGTTTCCCCAAAACCATCACAGTTTTACGGCCAGCCACAAATGAACATGAGAGGCAAACGAGCTTGAGGTATTTTTGTGGTTCACTCATGCGAAACAAAAGCCAGCTCAGCCCTTCAGTCCTTCCTTCTGGTGAGCTCCCTTCGCCCAAGGCTCCCTCGCCCCACCACAGCACCGGGGACGGCATCAGAGATCTGTGAAGGTGAGCTGGAATCACCACGCACCCGCCTCTGTGGTGATGTCTGTGCGGAAGATACCTCAAATGAAAAATCAAAGGCTGTTTCTTTCCTCTCCTCATCATACTGTGAGTATGCAAGTGCAGCCCAGGTTAGACGGCGTTGTTGGGTGCTCTTCCTCTCAGCAACGACTATAGCTCTTTTTTCCCCTGAATACTCTTTGCACCTTTTTATTTTCTTCTGAAACCTTTCTCACCGATCAGCATTGATTTATTTGGGGAGAAAAATGCTCTTTTATCTTTTATATTCTTCCCATTGCTGCCCATTTCTTCCCACCCCTCTGCTCCTCCAACCCTCTGCTCCTGCCCACCTCCTCCCTTGCTCTCCTTAGGGTATTTGACAGATCCCTTTCTGAGTCAATTAAACTGACTAATCCTGGGGGAAACAACTCGGTCTTTCATGGAGCATGAGCTTAATGTGTGTTTGATGAGCTGAGCTGCTGCACTGCAGGGGCAGACAGACGTCAGTCCTGGGTTGGTCCTCCCTGGGATGCGCAAGAGCCCCGTGGTGGGATGCACAGCCTCACCAAGGCCCTGGGGAAGGCTGTCCAGCCCTAGCCTTGTGCTGTCTGCCACAGCTCTCCTCCCATGGGACACACGCCTCTGGTCGTAGGGATGGAGTCCGTCCATCAGGCAGTTGCTTGTGGCTTGATACGGATGAGCTTCTATCCCGTCACCATCACCTTCCTTCAGTTTTGCTTCACAGATCATAAAAGAAGAGAGATCACTGCTTTTTTCACTCTAGGTAGTCCGTCACTCCTCAGACTGGCTCTTCACTTTCATTAACGCAGATCCACGCTCATAAAATACAAACCAGTTACCTTGGATCCTCTCGCCTGCCCAGACCCATGCCGCATCTGCAGGGTCTGTAATTGCTATTCCAGGTGGCTGCTGCCCATCTTAGCGGGTATCATCTTCCTACCTTCAGAAATGTGTTTTATCACTCCTGATCTCCGATTAAAACAAAACCCTTTCCACATAACTAAGACAAAAACTGAAATACGAAAGCCCTGCACAAACCCACCCTGGCAGACTGTTGATGTGAGCTTTTGCTCTGCCATTTGCTTGATGGACATTTATCAGCTCAGCAGAGATACCCAGCGGGAGCTAAGCAATAATCTTACAGAGTAAATACAGCCTTGTAGCAGAGTGACCTGTCCTGCTTGAGAACATTGTCAGCAACGACAGCACTGATACAGTTGGTACCTGCTCCTTGCTGGGACTTGCTTTCTTGCCTTTGATAGGAACTTTCACGAGCTGCCAGTTCAGTGTTACTCCACCAACTCTAGCCCTGGGTTGAGCCTCCTGCGGGTACCGAGCCTTGGGCAGAGGAAGGACAGATGCCTGGGAAGGGGTTGATGTACCCTTGTCACCACAGCTAAAAATCTGGCTGGAAGGGTGACTGCGTGCCTCCAGCAGAAAGCACGCCTAGGTAAAAGGGAGGTCTGGTGGGTAAGTCACCACAACAAGGTGCAGTGAATCTAAGCAGTGTTTTCTCCTTTGCCACCAAATCCTTACGTGACCTTAGTCACATCACTTCATCTCCCAGTCCATCCAGTTCCCCATCTCCAAAATGGGAATGTTCACTCCTTTCTCCCACCCTTTTGCCTGTTTATTTCTACTCAGGCTCCCAGGTCTTGGTGGCAGCCACAGCTTCTTGCCATTCCTCATACATACAGCTCCTGAATCCATACAGCTCCTGACACCTCTGCGTCCCTACATCAGTCTGGGCACTGATGTGGTAAAACCCAGAGTGCCTGTGTTTTAAGTGCTCTTAAAAATGTGGGGAGCAAGATGTATGCCCTTACTGCTATTCACTCCCTCCACCTGCCGCTACGTATTGCCCTGTGAAGATAATAAGGCAAAATATTTCACACCGAATGGGCTTTCTCCTTTTCTCTCCTTGGCAAACGCACTTTGCACCTGCTCATTAACGAACATACACCATCCACATCGACCAGGGCTGGCGCTGAATTGAACTTCGAATGCCTTTTCAGTGCCATAACCTAGTTAATAATTACTTTTATGACTCACTCCACTCCATGCTGCTGGAGCGCCATTAAGCGAATTGACAGCACAAATAACAGAAGCATTAAGCCTAATGATGTTGCAAGTGTTAGCCTTGCTAAAGTGCTCCCGGTGTCATGGAAGAAGAGCCTTTCCCGTTAGCGGTTGTCCCTCTCAGGGGAGTGTTTTCTTCCAATCCCTGGCATTGCAGAGGAAAGTCAGCTTGCTGCTCCTTTAAGTTTTGACAGTAGGAGTGTGGGGTGCACACATACACATGCACATCCGTGTGCCACACAGGCACACGCAGCAATCATCCCCGTTTCAGAATACCTTCGTTCCCAATCGGCAGACTCTCGGCATCCTCAGTTTCGGCCTGGTCCTGCAGCTCCCCACCTCCCCTGCACCCTGGAGTGCCCCTCCGCCAGCCGTGCCCTGTGAGGAGCCCGCGGGCTCCCTCTCAGCATGCCGAAATCATCAGGGAAAATGCCCTCGTTTGAGCTGATTTCCTGGATTTCCCTCCCAGTTGCACAGGAGCAGGGGGACGCCCAGTGCCTTGCTGGTGGGTGGATGGTAACTGCCATCTCTGGATGCTTCTGTCTCTAACAAGATCATTTTCAAACATGGAGAAATCCCTCTGAATTGATTTTTCCCAGTGGCTCCACTCATCTTCTAGACAGCAAGTTTTCCCCCATGCCGTTGGGACCCCCCAGCTATTCCCCACGAGGACACGTAACCCTCTGGAAAGCTCTGGCCAGAAAAGAGAAGGAGGAGACGGTTGTACCTCCGCTGCAGTACTGCTGCGTGCATTTGACCTCAGTTCCTGCCAATTTGCTCTCATTTTGCCACTAACTTGTAACTCACAGGACTGGATTTAGTACTTCCCAAATAAGCTTTCAGTAGCATATCTAAGGATCATGAAGCTTTTTGAATGCGACAACGAACCTGATAAGTTTAGTAAGAGACGTTGGTTCAAGAAGGGTGTTTTCCCTGCTGTTACTTCCCAAAAGCAAAACTGTTCCTGTGAAATAGCCATTTCCTTTTCTTTTAACAGAAAAATTCAATTTATCTTCCCATTTTCTTAGCCAGTTCCTCCTATTTGCCTTCATTGCCACAAATTCCCTAATCTTGTTATTCTTGGATGTTGGAAAAGCATAATCATCTGAGCCATGAAATCGAAGACAACAGCAACACTTCCAGGGAGGTGACTTAAGTCGAAAGAATTAATTCTCCCAGCAGACAGCCCTTATTTAGAACAAATGTGATTTTCAGAACTGAAGCTATGTTTTTAATGAAGCTCTGTGAAAATATATGTAGCCCAGAGCTGCTGGGAAATTCAGCGTTATGCCAGAGAAATGCATCATGTCAGGAAAGCAACAGCCAACAGGATCATTCAGTAAGTTCATCGCTCAGTTCCCTGCAGAGAAAACCCATCTCTGCATTTCTCACCTTGGGAGATCGCTGCCCTGAACAAGGGAATCTACAACTATTTATTGAGTGTCTGAATCTGGCCCACCCAAAAGGTGCGTTTTGAAGTTTAATCAAGAAAAGACATGGGTTTTCCTCCCTCTCTCTCACATGAAGCCAGCATGCATGAGCAGGTGGGTCTCCACACAACACAGGGTTAAGGCGTGGAAGTCCTTGCCCCAGGAAGTTACAGATGCTGAGAGCTGGGTTTTGTTTTTTTTTCTTTCCCGGGGAAAAGCAAAATTAACGCTGATTAATGCTTTTATCTGAGCTGAGACCCCCTTTTCAGCTCTGTGCCTCAGTTTCCTTTCTCACCTGCTGTCTTTCTCTTTACCCAGAGCAGGGACTGCCTTACTTGCGCCTACGTAGCGAAGCACCTGAGGCATGGATGGGACCTCTGGTCATCACCGTGGTGCAAGATCGCATTCAGGGGGATTTCCAGGGATTTACAGCCACAAATAAGGGTTTATCCAGCAAGGATGCAGCAAAAATTTGCCTCGGCTTTGGGGCTGGTCAGTGTTTCCAGATGAAGGATAAGAAAGAGAAACCATTTAGAGACCATCACGCAGCATGAAGCTGGGAGGGCAGCCCACGCTCAGCTACCTGAGTTTACCTCCCCGGAGCAAACAGCTCTGCCGCTCCCAGGTGCAGGTGTATTTGCCAACCAAAGGTTATTTTTTCTCCAGTGAACTCAGTGGCCCTGTGAAAGGTTCCCCGCCCAGGAACAAAAGCTGGCTGCTTATTTGCACAACAGCCACGGGGTGCGGGCAGCAGCGATGTGCCCACCCCTCAGGAGGCTGCAGAAGCCAGACTCCTTGGGTCTGCCAGCAACACGGCCCTCCCACATGCAAAATCTGCCCCCCCGGACAGAGAGTGCGGTGCCCCAGAGACAAGGACTGGGATAAAGCACCAGCTGCTTGCAATGGGAGAGGGAAGATCAGCTCCTAATGACAGCATCATGTTTGCCTGGCTCAGCTGGAGGTAAAAAGATGAACCATAGATCATACTGATCTCTCATACCGAGATAGCTATAGAGGACGATTTGTCTCCAAAAGAAGCATCTTTTCTGCCTATGTGCCAGCAAAAGAAATCATTTTTCTGTCTGATTTTATAGCAAACTTCATCAAATATCCATCTGGCACCAGGCCAGAGAGCTACATGTGAAGCTGTGTTCACTGCCAGAGCAGATTAATGCCAGAAACTCCAGCAAAGATTTCAGCAGGAGAGACCTCCTGCGATGGTTTTGGGAGGGTACGCAGATCTCTGGAGGCACAGCTTATTAAAAGCACCGTGGCAGAGAGATCTGGCTTTTTGGACTCGATTGAAAGCAGGGGGTCTGGTAAGGGACTGTGGCCCCAAAGCTGCCTTTGAAGTCTGGTCCTCATGTGGAGACAGAGCCCAGCAAGATCTCATTTTAGGGGTGCCTGGAGGATTGAATTATAGAGCAATTCTCAAGTGTTTGGATAGGAAATTTCATCTGGAACCTGGGAAGTTTTTTCCTGGCAAGGACAGGCCAATTTCAAGAAAACAGAATTTCCCAATGAATACGTGCTCCCTGGAAAAACTCCTGTCGACTCTTTCTATGCAAGCATGCCTTGAAAAACATAATCTGTCCTCCCAGGCCAGACACCCTCTGTGCTCCGAGAATTCAAAGCTGTGTCAGCGTGTGCAGGTCCCACAGAGAGAGACAGAGTGATTACAAGTAGCAGGAGATCTGCTGATGGAAACGGCAAAAACTCCTTTCCCCAGGCTTTGTAAATTAGACCGAACGAAGCCACGGACAGGAGCCGGTATGGAGCAATCCTCGCTGACCAACCCGGACGGTCCAGCTCTCTTCTGCAGCCTGGCGGTTCGCTGTGAGCCTGGGCGAGCAGTGGTTCCCTCCTCGCTGGAGCTCCCTGGGCCAGCGGTGGGGGCAGCTGGGCCAGCAGAAGCCCCCAGACTGGCCACTACCGCATGGAGCCAGTCTCCAAGAGTTTTACATTGATACTAAAATGAAAAAAAGTCAAGCTCCCAGCTTCCCTAGAAGTGTGAGAGAGCAAACAGTGTAGGATAACACCAGGGGAGATGCTCCGTATCCTTGGTCCATCTAGAGGGGGGGTGCTGCTGCAGAGGATGAGCATCTGCTGTGGCTCCACATCACCCTGGGGACACAGGCAGGGTGTTGCTCTGAGGCCACCCCAAATGAGGAGCTCTTTGGGGGGTCATCAGTTTGACAGCCAGGAGTTTTAGAAAACGAATATATAAGCCTCTCCTAGAGCATGTTGTAGTGGGGCAGCCAGCAGTGTCTGAGGGTCTCTCCCGTAGATGCTGAAAGCTCAGCTGAGCTGACAGCATCTGACAGTTGAAGAGAACCAGCCTTTCAGCCTCTAAGTTGAGCACATTTGTTATGGACTCACTGGAGACTAATGACATAAAAGCTCAGATTTTTTTTTCAACAGAGGGACTTTGCAAAGGGAAATTTCACATTTTCATGGATATTTCTGCTCTTTCATGGATTTTTTTTTTTCCTCTTCCAGGACTTATCCAGGGAAAAATGCCCCATTTCTTGCACAAGGGAGAAGTAGAAGGTTTGTACCTTTGCTGTGGACTTGTGAGTCCTGCAAAAGAATGGCAGTTCATGAGATTCATAGAGCCAAAATCAGAGTGATAGGCCAGAGAGGGAGGTGAGGGCTCCTGGGGAAGGGTGAACATTTCACAGGAGGGAAGGATGGAAGGCATCAGCCAGCTCAGCCTAACGAAAGGGAAGCTCTAGGAAATCTGCAACAACTCTAAAATGTTTCAAGGATACAAATTTCCAGCAGGCAAAAAGGTGTATCTCAGTTAAAAGCCATTGTTGGTAGTAGGATAAAAGGAAATAAATCAGCCACGAATAAATTTGGGCTGGGAATCAGAAAAAAGCTAGTTATATTTGATGTAATGTTTCTGTTTTATTCTTCCAGAAGGAGAGAGAAGCTCACGGTCCAGGTTAGTGCTGGGCAGCTGCCATGGCAAGAATGCTGCAGGCTGCAAGTCCAGGAGGGCAGCAGTGGATGCTCAGCAAACTCTCCTCTGTTCTTTTCTCTCTGGTCCCACTTTTAAAAAAGAAAAACCCTTCCAGGGAGTTCTTCCTAATGGCCAAAAAAAAATCCTTTCTGAAGGGAGCAGGTTTTCATTTTTACACCCATTGCTGGTGGAGCCTTCTTAGCCAGCTCATTTCCCAGGTCTTTAACCAGCCAGCCTGCCTGGAACGGAAAGATTTCCTCTTGTCTCAAATCACTTGGCTGCACATGGGAGAGAAGCCCTTTGACGAGGTGAATTTGCAAGGCTCTCAAATCCTCTTTATTCTCGCTGTGCTATCCCTCCTTGACTCATCTCCAAGAGACCATGTTGGGCTAAGCCCAGAAGGAGCACGGAAAGGAGATGGCACCAATCCTAGACACACACACACAAACACACACAAATACAGCTTCCACCCCTTCCCCACACCATGCATTAAACATCATCTATACCCAGGAGTGGGGAGGATCAGCTAAAATAATCCAGTCCAGTCCTCTATCAACAGAGAGGTTGAATTCAGAACAGCCCACAGTCCTCACCCACTCCAGCCCACAAACCTGCTCCTCCCGTGTCCCTAATAAACTGGAGGCCCACAATTCACATCTGGCCTGTTCAGATACACATCTGGGGGTTAATACACACATGCAGAAAAAAGGCTAAACTGGGCTCTTCTTGTATTAGCCAAAGCAATGACAGTGGGAGTCCATGGTGGGAGTAGTGTCTGGGCAACCAGGGCTTCCAGGAGCAATGGCATTCGAGAGGCAACATGAACTCTTAGGGATGCTTTTTCCTTGCAGCTAGTTGCGCTGGCTAGAAAATCAAGTGGAAGAGTGAGGAGCACAAGGTAAAATGAATACAGACAGCCTTGGGGCACACACAGTCCCAGGGTAAGGGAGAAGGTGGTAGGTAGAGTGAAAGAGCAGGCGGGCCAAATGCTTACTGAGTGCAATTATTTTAATGGGTCTCTCTTCTCCAAATTCCACATTGCACGCACATAGATAGTAATTTAAAAAAAGACTCACACCGGAAACGCTGACTTGGAGAACAGGAAAATTTCCCTGTCTCCTGCTACGCAAGGAGGCACAAGATTCACAACAACATTAGCAATGGCTGATCACGGAGGCAGACAGACAGGCAGACATGGAAATCCCGAAAGACAGAAAAAGGCAAAAGCAGGGCATTCATTCTTTGAAAGCAGCAGATGTTCCCATGCCCACCTTGCTGTGCAGGCAGGTGGCTGGGGTCACAGCTTGGCATACAGACCCTCCGCGCCAGGGGATCAGCATCGCACTGGTCCTACACCTCTGCTTGCCCAGGTGCCATCTCTGCTGATTGTCGTCTCTTGCGTCCCGAGGGCATCAACTCCCAGAGCAGCACCGGCTTTACGGCGACCTGCACATGCAGCGCAGGGTGCGCTAGGTCCCGGGGCTGTGTCGGGGTTCCCTGTACGGTACTGGCTGTGATGCCACAACGCAAGCGTAAACCACGCTAAACTCCTAGTTGGCCCTCAAAGTCCTGCTTCTGCCCCTGTTCCTGCCCAAGGGGCCTCGGCCTTCGACTTGTATGGGATCTGCCATTGTGTTACCCATCACTGGTAACATCTCACAGTGGCAGCTACAATAAGGAGTGATTCCAGTACGCACACTCCAGACTTGGTTTTCAAGCCTTCAGTGAGCAGAGAAAGGAGTTGTATGGTTACTACTTGATTTTACTATTTATTGGCTCCAAGTACTCAAAGAAAAGTGCAGCAGTAACCATATGCACATGGGCAATGCGTCCAAAGGACTTCCAGCCTCTAGCGTGCTATTCCAAAAGGCTGGCGAGCCAGCAAGCTGGGAATGAAACCTGTATCAGTAAGCTATTCTGTTTAATTGCTACAGCAATCACCAGCAGGCAAAAATCGTGGGAGCCTTTTGTTCGGTGCAGCAGCTCCTGCGTGCCGAAGGGCAGCCGGTGCTGGAGGCAGAGCTTACCCATGAAAATGAGCTCTAACGGAGGTGATGCAGACATCAGACCATACAGACTCATCCACCTTCAAGCAATCTCCAGACTCAGGTGTGCAAATACCAGCCCTGCTGCTTGGCAATGTGCTCATCTTTAAAGCAGCTTTAAGGGGAGCTGGGAGCAGGTATTTTCCCTCTTGCACAGGTAGGGAGCTGAGCAGTAGCACAATTAAACGACTTGCCCAGGACCTGGAAGCTGTACCAAAAACCTGAACCCACATCTTCCCAGGCCCACACAAACGTCCTTCTCCCAAGCCTGCTTCTGCCTCTCCTAGCCAGTAGACCAGCCCTGCTAAAATCACAGACGGAGTTCCTTGATGTAGAAGGAGCTGTTCAAAGCAGCAAACTGTTAGAGCGCTCAAGGAGGACCCACACTAAGACAGAGTGTTTGGTTACTTCTCATCATGGAATGAAATTGAACCTCATCTTACCCAAACTCATGAAGGGGACACCACCAGCTGCCTAGAGCAACCAGGACACCTCATGCATGGACTGTACAGCACCGCGGCTCTTCTCTCCAGCTCCCTCGCGACCCCACGTGCCATCACTTAACGCTGCGCACCAGCCATACGGCTCTCACAGCCTGGCCATGCAGAGGTCTGCTGGTGGCCCAGGGGAGCCTTGGCCAGGTCACAACCTCTCCCTCTCCTCCAGCGTTTCCCTGTCGGCCCTCCCGCCTCTCCACACACCCACTTCTGCTGGCTAACGCCCCAGGGCTGTGATGTCCTCAGCCTAGCGAACCGCTGATGCTGGGCTGAATGGGAAGCATCACCTCCCTCTGGCTACAAGAGGTGGGAAGTACCGTAAGGAGGAGATGACTGAAGGAAGCGTGACAAAGGCCCCAGAAAACCTGAGTGGGGTGGGGGGCACGGACTGTTTGCTGGCCCTTCTGCTCTGGGAAACCTGGAGCATCAAAGGGAATGAGTAGGGTGCAGGATGAAAACAAACCAAGGATAGAGAACTTTACGGCCTCTCATTAAACTGTGCAACTCCCTGCTGCAGGATCACAAATGATGAAAGTTGACAGACATTCAAACGGAGTATTTCATGAAGAAGATATCCATTCAGGGCTACTAAATACAGGCACCACTTCCAGCTCAGGAAGCTCCTAAGCAATAGCGCATTGGAGGCTGGGAGAGCACTGTGGGCAAGCAACACCCTGGTTTTGCCCTGTCTTTATGTTCTTCTCCAGACCTTGCTCTTGGCCTTGTCAGAAATGGGATGCTGGGCTAGCTGGGCCTTCGGAATGCTCTGGTATGGTCACTCTTGTGTCCATATGACTTCCTAGTCGCTCAAAGTCCCAAGAGCCCCGTTTCAAATACAGGAGTTCCACAAACAGAGAACCTATGCAGCTATTCCTACCCAAAACCACTCCCTTACTGCTGCCTCCCCACACACAGGTCCTGTCTAGCACAGCTGTCCTTCCCCACACTGGTCCAGTATCTCAAAAAACATGTGAACAGCCGCTACAGGAGTCAGAGCAAAGGCCCATTGGGACAGCACCGTCTTCCCAGCCGGCGTCGCCCAGGGAAGAACACGAAGCCTTTGCAGCAGTAATCCATCAGATCAGGGTCTTCCTGAGGCAGAGGTGGTGTCTTTGCATTGAACAGCTCTTGAGAAATTCTCTTCTGCGAACTCATCCCATTGCTTTGCAAGCCCATGAGCGCATTGAGCAGCCGGTTTCCTGCAGCAAGGAGATCCACTCCTGACTGCCCACTCTGTGTAGTGGATCTCACAGCCACTTCAGGGAAGGAGACACAGTCACCACCTTCCAGCACAGCTATACTGAAGCCCATACAGTTATTTGCCCCTTGTCCCAAGCTGATGTATGTCCCAGGCCAGCCTTCCACAAAAAGATGGAAAGGAACCTGCCTAGCATTCAGTACATAATCATTGCCCAAAGATTTCATTTGCAGGCTCCTGCCAATCTCTGGTTACTCCAAGAGCTTGTCCCCAAGGATTCAGCCTGGCTGACCTTCCAAGATACGTACTGCACTGAGCAGCACAGCTGCAGCCCAACCTAATTAAAACAAGAGGAAAATACCAGCGCTAATTGCGATCCTTGTGATTCATTGTCTCTTGTAATGGGTGGTAAAGTCACCCCAATGAAGGCAAGACAGGGCAAGGATCTTCAAGGGAGGGGAGGTTGTTTCACACTGCTTTTTCAATAGCAAACACATAGCTTTGTCCCTGCCGCCAAAAAGCCTGGCACTAAAAATGCTGAAAACTTCTTGTGACTGAGTGGCAGCAAGCTGTAATTTACTGCATTCCTGCTTCTTTTACATTCAAGAATTGCTTCACTTCTGGGAAGAAAGAGCTGTCACTTGTCAGCCCCGTGTAGCCCCTCTTTCCAGCCATCACATTTCCACGTTATGCTAGACAAATTAATTCATTCCTCTCTTCCTATCTGCTCCCCAAAAAAGCCAGTGTATTCCCAGGAACGGAGAGTCATCCTCTCACAGCAACATCATTATCAATTCTCTTTTTAAAGCCATGTAATGGGCATGTTCCTTTCAGCAAAAATCCGGAATTTTTCTGCTGTTGCTTCCACCTTCCTTAAAGAGGTGACAGAGACCTGTCTGTCTGCTGGCTTTTCGCAAGCACCTTCCCCACACCTCTGACTGATGGTACATCACGGATTTCCAGCCCACCCATTGCAGCGTCTGGCTGGCTGCTAACAAAAGCTCTGCCTGGCTTTAGGATGCAGCCAGGTCCCTGGGCAAGTTGAGCTGTATCGCCTCTCCTCCTGTGGTGTACTTCGCCACCGGCCCATTGCCTTCCATGGTGAAGAGCTTGCAAGTCTTCGCGTTCTCGTGAACCGGCGTGGACTTTTTCGAGGAGACGGGTGAATTGGTGGGGCTCAGCTGAACAGCGGTGGTATCCTGCACCGTGTGCTCACTAGTTTCAATTTCAAAGGCTGTGTTGCCAGGTTTGATGAGCCCAATGTTGGAACCTGGTTTGGATTTCCTGGCCCCATGGGCTGGGGGCCTCCGGCTGCAGATGCAGCAGGCACCGAAGAATGTGAAGGCCACCACCAGCAAGATGGGTCCAATGATGATGGGAGGGTTGTTCACGGGGAGGAAGGTCCCAAAGGCAAATGCTCCCACTAAAGTGATGTTGATCCCTGCTAGCATGATGCAAAGTCCACAAGCGCAGCAGAGAGCAGGGGAGGGGAGGCCCTGAGGTCGTGTCTTTTTCTGGACGGGTTTCTGGGACAAAGAAGCACTGCTCTTTTCACTGAACATGTTGAGATGAGTTTCAGAGGTCACTTCAGTCCTCACGGGGTGTACACGGTGTTGAGAAGGCTAGCTCTGGTCTCCTGCTGCCCTGAAATCCCTGAAGAGGAACAGAAAAACATGCAGCTGTTAGAGCGATGAACCAAAGGCACCTTTCCACCACCATTCATGGTGACCAGCACCTTCTCCAGGTTTGCTACGTAAAAATCCAAGCCTGCTCTTAAGTCTGGGCTCTCCCTGTCCATGGCGGTCACGTGCAGCCAGCCTCAGGCCCAGCATGCTCGGTGACCTTTGCCATCCAGATGGATGACGCCCAAGTGAATCCGAGCATGCGATGGCCCAACGCCTATGCTTGGCTCTGCCTAGAGTCTGAGCCACAGCACAGCATTAAAAGTGTGGCTGGACAGACAGACCCATGTCATGAGCTCAGATGCTTCTCACATGGGTTTGAGACCCGCTGTATACATCTCTTGATGCTCCCTCTACTCCATCCACCCTTCCCTTAAAATACAGGTTCTTCAGGACAGGCAATAGGTCCTGCTGCCCATTTGGGCAGTAGTTGGTCTCACAGTGTTTGTCATCACCCACACAACACCTGCCCAAAATAACAACAGACCCCAGTGCTGCTCTGAACAACCCTGACTGCAATGTGAGTGCAATATATTCTTGGACGGGAAGAGGTCCCAAATTGTAACAGAAAGCGGGACTCTGCGCCACGTCTCAGTTGTCCAGCAATTGAAACGAGTCATCCAGGTTGCCTTTCCAGCCAGTGGCGAATAAAAGGTCCCAGAAGATGACCCCAAAAAGACGTCCACAATGCAGGGGCTGAGCTGACTGCAGAGGGAACCTTGGAGATGACTTGAGCAGTTAACAGTCAAATGCTCAGTGCGACAAACTCCATCCACAGATACTGAATGACTTGCTATCACTCATAGAAGTCTATGATAAAATGGAGCACGTGTGGGTTTTTTGCCTACCGGACCATACTTTCTACCATGCATCACTCCACGGTTGGTGTGATCACAGGAGATCCCACAGAAGGGGGCAGGGAAGCTTGTTTTCCTCAGCAGCTCTAAACCCAAACTTGGACAAGGTCTGTGCACAGGCAACATAGGCTCCTGAGTGGAGGCTCATGGAAACTGAGAGAGTGAAGCTGGAAAAGAGCCTGTGTGGGGATCTGCCTAGGACCCAAGGCAGGAACACACAGCCCTGACTGACAATGGCAGCTTCTCCACGGAGGAGATTAGTGGATGTGGTAAGAGTTGGCTTTGTGTTCAGTGTACTTTGCTGGGAAGCCAAACTGCCAGCAGCCAAATTGCCAGCAGTTTGCTGGTGATGCCTTTGATTTTACAGGCAGGAGAGCATTTCTCTTCCCAGCTTGATTGCAAACAGTAGCGGTCTGCTCTCTCCTACTCTCCTGCCTGGCTCCCTAGCTTCTTCCCTCCTCTGCTGTCAAATCACTTTCAAAAGGGTTGCCGGGGTAAAATTGATACCGCACAGGTTTCTACTGCAAGAGCCAAGAATCACTGTTGTGCTATTAACACTCTGCAGCCACTAAATTAAAAAAAAACAAACCATCACCCATCACCCTGAAACATGCCAGTGGGATCAGCCGGGCATTTTCAACATGTTTCCTAGGTTATAAAATTTTCCTGCACCTCCAGCTGAGGCAAAGCTCTCTGCTGCTCTATCCAGCGTCATATCTCAGATCTTTGGCTTGGGCTTTTGTTTAGACGTGAATGAAGTGCAGCAGTGAACTCTGAGTGAAGTTCCTATTCAGTGAGAGATCAGCTGGAGCTGTGTCGCAGGTGAGTGATTTAGGATCCTTAAAGACAGGCACATGGAAGGATTAAATCCTGCCGCATCTGGGGATGCCTGACTGGGGAAGAGTCTCTCTGCAGGCAAAACTTTCTCGGGAGAACTGGGAGTGTGCGAGAGAGAAAGGGCATTTTCTCCATTAGCCAGGCGAACACGTACGCATGTTTCTCCAGCAGTGTCCTTTTGTTCTGTCTGGGAGCCCTGGCACACTGATGTGAGCTGGAGCCCTGATTCTGCCTCCTTCACCAGCCCTGGACCAGCAGGAAGATAGCTTCTGCTTAAAGACACACACCCACACAGAGACCGTTCTCAGCCCAGCTCTTACGGATGCCAGTCTGAATCTTTGGCACTCAGAGGCCGCAGACACCCCAGCGTGGCTCTTCCCCTTGGTTTGCCCCACATCCTCCCACTGCAAAGTACTCAGCAGCGAGCTGCGTGGCTTCTTGTGGTTAAATCATATCACAGATTCACTCCACCAGGTTTCTCCCTCCCGACTCCTCAGCACTCACCTGCTTCCACCCTCCAAGAATTCTCCCTCCTGGGAGAGCCAGGCAGTTATCCCAGCTGCTGGGCTCTAGCAGGATGCACAAACAAGCCGGCTGCCTCTGCTCCCAGGCAAGGCAGAAACCAGAGGTCATGCTCCCACTGAGATTTTCAAGAGGAGATTCAGCCTGTGGCCCATCACACCTGTCAGCGGTCACCTGCAGTCACTCCAAAGAGACCATGCTGGTTTATGGCTGCTTTCAAGGCTGCAGCGATGTCAGCCGGCGTGGTCCCTGGTAGCTCATTTTCTCTGCCTGGTAATTTTTGTTCGTCGTTACAGCTTCACGAGCATAGGGGGTTAAGCTTGGGCAAAATCCTCACTGGACCTCCCCCAGCTGTAACAGGGGACGAGGGAGACAAGAGGGCTTGTTCAGGCACCACTGGCAATGATAAATCAGGGCAGCCCATCCAAGGACAGCTCACCCCAGCAGGTGAAAGAGAACCGCAGATCCACCCTGGAAGAATAAATGACATGAGCGAACGATCCAGCTGGGCTCAGGGTGGCTACAGTCACATTAGCTTCCCAGGCATTCATGGCCGCCTCCCAGAAGGAGAGGGGACCAGATCTACAGTACAGAAATAGGGATGTGGCACACAGGGACAGAGACCTCTCACCCTGCAAGCTCAACGGGAGGAGGCACCGGCTGCTCCTTGGGCCACCCCAGGACAGGCAGACAGCTCCCAGGTTGTGCCAAGGGACTGGTCAGGCAGCAGCAGCTACCTGCCTCCGGGCAAGTGAAGAGGGAAGAAAGGAAGTTTGCAAATAAACCGCTGTGGCTAAAGCAGTGATGAGTAGCTTGCCAGCAGTCCCATCCCGTTGGGTTGGGTGTCTGGGAACGCATTAATATCAGCCTGCACAAAAAGTCAGAGGCTAGAGCAGGCAGCATGACAAAACCCAGGGTCCTGGACCTCCTCAGATACATCTGCAGCTGTAAAATATGCATCTGTCAGTCAAAGGGACAGGTCTAACACAAGGGCCATGACACTGCCAGAAGAGTGAAGCTGTAACAACATGAATCCGAGGGTTTGTGTTGCACACCCTTAGGTGGGGAATAAAAGCACCTGGGTGTGACTGAGGGAGCAAGCCACCAAACCTGCTGAGATGGCATCAAAGAAAAGCGTAGGGAGCCAAATCTGGCTCATTCACATTACGTATACGCCCAAATACCCAGAACCATAGGACAGAGCTAGCTGGAGTGGCCAAAAATGGAGCCTGGGTTAAGATCTCATTTCAACTGTGTGAGCAATTCTGGGGCTTGTCACACCCTTTCTATAGCTGCACCACAAGGGTTCTGGCCACGCTATGTCCAAGGCAAAACTTCTTTCCCATCCTCTTTGCTTGGAGCACCTACACGGGATAATGGACCTTTCCCAGCAGAAAGCAATGGAGCCACTGGAGAATCTAAGGGGAGCCCTGCCTGGAGCGGGGACCTCTCCCATCAGCTTAGGGACAGAAGATCTTGGAAGACAGCACCATCACAGGGCAAGGACATGACCTGCACACACACCACAGGGTAACCAACAGTACATAGAAGACAGCGTGTTTGGACTGGGAACATTTAGAAAGTGGGTCACTGTTTACTCTTGTCTTGATCTCCATACAAAACATCAGGGATTATACACAGGGGATTCCTGTTGGAAAACCTGGTGAAATGGGGATGAAAAGCCAGCAGAGCAGTGGAGGATAAAGCAAAAAACAAACGAAAGACACAGAATGCCTTACACCATCCTCTACCTGATAAGACCCTGCAAGAACACAAAGTCCATCTTTATTCTGATTGCCATATATAACGGGAGCATCTTCATTCTCGTGTCATCTCCTAGAGGACAGGCTGGTGCTGTGGGGAGAAGGGTCTCTCTCCATCCCCTTTGCAGTCACAAGAACTCACTGACGTGGGTCAGCTCCCACTGCTGACCTGCCTGTGAATATCTGGCAGCTTTTACCTTCCACTTCAGCCAAGTTAATGGGTTCAAAAATGACCAGCTTTCCAGCCAAATTATCCTGTACAAAATGACCAACTTGCATTCCTTCAGGAGTGGAGAAAGTTCTCTTTGGGCTCTCTGTGTGAAACAGGTTCTTTTCTTATCGGTTAGAGTCTAGGTTTCTTCTCCAAACAACATTTCAGCTTGAAAGGCACTACTGCTGAGCACTGCTACACAAAGCCAGCTGCATATCCAAGCTAAACCGATGGAAATCCAGAGGCTATAGTGATTCCTTCTAGGGGAATATCCATCCCTCCCTATATTCTCAGGGGGACAAAGAAGGACTTTCATTCATAATGCTGAGAGTTCCTAGAGCTCGAAGGGCATACTGACATATTCAGCCAGCATTTTAGGAGCATCATTTAAAGCCGTACCAGCAGCACCAGCAACATGCACAGCTAAGCATGCTTCCCCCTCAGTCGTGGCATCGAGGGTCAAGCTGTCACCCTTCCACACCATCTCACCGCAGCAGTACAGCCAAAATAACTGGCAGACCCCAGATGAGTCTCCTTTCTAGAGGTGTGATGGCACAGCGAAATGACAGCGATCAGCAAACAGAAATTGCAGGCAGACAGCTCTAACCACCCCCCCCACCCCCACCCCCCCCGCACACAGACAGCCTCACAAACACACACGCACGCAGCCTTTAGCTATCAGGAGGAGGAGAAGACTTTTTCCCCCCCCGGGCAAAGTGCTGGGAAACTCTCGGGCAAGGCAGGGCGATACCTCGCTGTCTGGAAGGGGAGGACTCTTACCTGGGCTGGAGCGTGGAGCCGGGGAAGGCGGCGGAGAGAGCGGGTGCCCCGGGTCTCCCCTTCACCCATCGGCCGGGGGTGACAAAGCCGTGGCTAGCGCCAGCAGGGCCGGGCTGGAAGCCCAGCTGCGCCCTAGGAGGAGAAGGATCTCACACGCCTCCTCCCCTCCCTTCACCGAGCTCGGGAAACTTTGCTCGGGTGCCCGGCGAGCCCCGGGCAGTCGCCGGGCGAGCTCAGCAGGCTCCGGGCGAGCTCGGCCGCCTTCTCCCCACTCCCCCCCTTCCCCTCGGAGGGTGACGTCCTTCTCCTTAGGCAGAAGGGGGCTCAGAGGCAGCATCGCTGCCCCGCCGCACCCCCTCCCGCCTCCGCCTCCTCCGGCCGCCGGTCCCCAGCACGGCTCGGCCCGGCCGCCGCCCCCGCTGTCCGGCAGCCTCTCACCCTCTCCCCGCGCTTTCTTTTTCTTCTTCCTTTTCTACTTCAAGGCTGCAGCTCCCGCCCCCTTCGGCTGACAGAGGTGGCCGGAGCAGAACGGCCCCTTCCCCTCCCCGCCCCTCCCGGGGAGAGGGAAAAGAACGCGGAGCGCGTCCCCGCCGAGGGGCAGCCCCACCCCCCATCCGGCCGCCCCCCCCCCGCCCGCCGTACGGGGAGAGGAGGGGAAAACCGCCGCCAAATGCCAAGCAGTAAGATGCAAGCTCCCCGCTTGCTGCAGAGAGGCAGGGATCTCTCAAAGGCAAGAGGTTTGAGATGCACGTTACGAATAAAAAAATACAACATAAAAAAAAAAGAAAAATACAACAGGTGCCCGGGTGCCTCTGGATGCTGGAGGGATGCAGGAGTGAGTCCTCGCTGGGCGGTGGGCAGTGAGGGGTGCTGAGACAGGACCTCCCGCAGGTGGAAACGTTCGGGGTGTGGGAGGTGGCGAATCCAGAAAAACCGTCCTCAGATGCAAAACTAATGTTTTAACGTGGCAATCGGATCTCGGGTACGCTTGCTCTAAAACCATGCCTGACGCTAGACCGTGTTGCAAGCCTAGCCAAGACCTTAGCTCCTATATCAAGACGCCAATCACTGTCTGCTTGCCGAGTTGGTGACCGCAGGAAACAAGGCACACTGGAAGTTACGCACTGGATGGAGTACAGGTAATCCTCCTGCAGCTTGAGCGGTGCTGACACTCGCATGCCCTCATCTGCTCTCCATGCCCACACTGCTGTAACTAGCCTGGATGCTGCCAGTGACAACTGAACGGAGGCCCTCCTCCAGCTTATTGCAGAACAATCCTATACGAATCGGGCTGGAGCTGCTTGAACATGAATCATGCTCCCCTCTTTTTTAAATGATTGCTTTCATGATCTAGAGAGAGAGAGAGAGAAGGAGAAAGGTAATGTAGAGATGGTGAAAAACAAAGGTCAAAGAGAGAAATTGCTGAAGAGGAATGAACACTTCTCTCTCTTCTCCAGGCACTACTCCAGCCTCAGTATTCTTAATGCAGCAGCATCTACTGCATCATATTGCATTTCACCTTACAGGTCATCCTAGAAACTCAGGCAAAAACAAGCTTTGCAGAAAGGGGCTCAGCCCCTGCTGAGGAAGACATCTCTGTTTTCTCCTTAGCTTGGGTAATGCTAACAGCACACTGCATGACTTGAGCAAGAGGGCAGGAGGGTGTCAGAAAAGCAGTGCTGATCAGATATGTTGACTGCCTGGGCTTCTAGAACGAAATAACTGGAAAATCTCATTTCAGACCTTTCCAGAGATGCAGCATCTCCTCTAGGGATTCCCTGGCCCTGTAACTGGAGGTTCAAAATGGCTCAGTGTACCCATCCCTACCAGAAAAGTGATGGGAGAGTGCACGACGGAAGATTTTCTGGAGAAAATCTCCACGTGGCAGATCCGAGGGAGACAGTTCCACATGTGGCAGAACTGGTGCTTAGTGACTGCTGGCTGTTGCTGGGCAGAAACTGGAGTGGCTGAACTCATTCTTGGTGTGGCTCCATAGATCTCAACGGAAACAGCCCTAAAAGCCATGTTTATTTAGGAACAGTGGCTGTCAGAGGGAAAGAGACCACCAGGGTCATTGATTCGAGTCCCCTGCTATCATGTTGTATAATAGCATTCATAAAGTGCTCAAGCTCCAAAGGGGGCCAATTAATACCAAATGAGCTGTGAGCTGTTCCCTAACTGCACAAGGCAGTGATGAAGAAGGCTGCGCCTGCTTCACGTTGGCTGTTGCATGACTCTCCATCACACTTTCTGCTTAATGGTCCCTAAACCCAATGAAAAGGCTTTACTGAAACATTGCATATTTAGGGCTCCACTGAAGCAATAATTCTGAGTTTCGCATATGTGGCCCTGACAGCCTGGCAGACTGCATTCACGTGATTAAAAACGGCTAATTCAAGAACTAAAATTAAAGGCTGGATTTCCCACTGGTATAAATCAGAGCAGATTCACTGCCTTGCAGAGCTTTGATAGCTCATGAGCATTCATGATTTGCCAAGGGGGTTCTGCCAGACTGATGGCTCCTAATTTCAAACTTGCCAGGAACTGGGAAGCCCTGCCTTCTTTAGAGGCAAGATCCCAACCCTCAGCTGACTAGAAATGATATTCCTCTGGGAGAAGCTGTTTGTTCCCAGCTTCTGCTGGGACTTCGCTTAAGTCAGAAATTTCTGAATGAGGCAAAATTGCCTGCCTGCCTTTTCCCATGGTCAGTTCCTGACTCTGGTTTACATTAGTACGAAATCTAGCTCAAGCACTCTTGCAGCCACAAAGGCTGGGCTTCAGCGTCACCACCTCCTGGTCCGAAGCGGGTCAGGATGGTGACTACCACATATGAAGCCCTTAGATATCACGCTGGTTTTGTGGGCTTTCTCTCTGCAAGAACAACTGAAAAAAGGTTGGAAGGGTAAGGATGATCTGTCCTTTCACAGAGGTTGCAACGGATTTTGGCTGGGACTAACACAGGATTGAAAGTGCATGAGCAGCCCGCACGCTTACGAGAACAGCAGCATGCCAACAGCCCAATTCCTCAGCACGACAGGACCAAAGAGCAGCAGCCTGTGCTGCTGCCCGCTAAACCATACCCATCACGCAAGGAGCGTGTGGGAGACAGAGAATGCCTGGAAGTTTATGGTCCAATAAGATCATTAGACAAAGGTCACTGCAGAAACGTCCCCCTGCAGATTTCCACGAGGTCTCCAGAACTGGCACTTCTCTGCGCGTTTACGTTTTAATTGCCTCTTAAGGGAAGGAAACGCCAGACTGAATCTGCTGTTGCTCCAAACCAATTCTAACTGCCACCCCGTCTGTCTGAAAGTTTGCACTGCAGCAGGATCCAGCTCTGTGCTCTGTGCTGTCTCTGACAATTCAGAAGAGGGCAAGGCCGATTTCTGCAGCAATGTTTACCTGCCTATAACATCAAGTACAGAAAGAAGGAGGTAAAAAAGAAATTAATATTTGTCATTCCTAGAGGCAGCTGTGAAATTACTGTGCAGGAGATTTAAACCCACGAAGGAGACACCTCATTAAGGTCTCATTCCTGTAGCCTCTAGGTCAAAGAAATATGTATGCATAATTAAAATCACAGGACTCCGCCGTGGAGCACAACAGTATTAATGTGCTCAGACCCAGAACACAGACGCAACTGGACCTGTCAAACACAACAGACCAGCTGCAGCTTCTGGCTTACAATGTCCCTGTGTTTCTGATCACTGGGAATGGCCTGAGGGGGAAAGACTGCTCCAGGTCTGCCACTGTCCTCATTATCTAAACCTCTGCTATGGACAGCTGTTGAGGCAGAGTAATAGGTAAGGTAGATTTTTTTTTTTACCTGGTCCCATATGACCGTTCTCATGTCAGGGATGAAGATTTTCTCGTTTCTGAATGTAGACCAAAAGTGGCTTTTCTGATCAGAGAGACCTGGCAGCCACTCTTCATGCCTAGTCTCCCTCAGGACAACCGCAATATCCAAAGTATTCACCGTATCTCTGCAGGGATAGTTCCTACTTTCACCCTGCTCTTCCCGGGAGCTTTCTCATCGTGCGCAGCACTGCCTTCATGACCTAAAGGACCTGGGCCAGCTGTTCCCAAATTCGTTAGCAGATGCTCCCGTCCCCACGCCTGCTCATGCCGTACACCGAACCCCTTCATAGCAGGGGTCAATTAACCCCCAATTAACAATTTTAGCTGAAGACTGTAGACAGAATACCTGTATTTCCTCATCAGCTTGCATCTCCTCAGGGTGCTGGCAGCTTCTCGCCACGTGCCTGTAGAGCACTGAGCCCAGCTGAACCCGCTGAGCCCCTCTGTTGAAAGAGCTGTGACCTGACACGGACCCAACCTCTCCTGCATGCTCCACTCATGCCAAGGCTCCCGCCCATAGTCTTGAGGAAGCTGAAATCGGAACAAGACACTGCTGGGAGATAGACTGAGAAAGATACAAAGAGTTGTCTTCATGCCACAGTGCTTGGGCTTTGGGCCCTGGACAGAAGGGGGATCTTAGCTAGGCAGTCAGCAGGTACCACCAGCCTGACTTCCAGCATCAGTAAAGCTTTGCCTCTACCCTCTGGTCAGATGATCTACTTCCATAGTACCTTTGTGGTTTGGCTGGTTTTTTTAAAACGATCTAGAGATCATTTTCCCCCTTCACACAAACAAACAGAAAAAAAGGCTTCCAGATGTTCAAACAAGTTTCTCCTTCCTTTGACAACCCCTGAAAATATTGAGCTGAAGAAAGTTAGCAGACAGGAAACATCTGTGCAAGTGGCTGCCCTGTTACACAAACAGTACAGTAATTTTTTATGAAGCTTTCTCAAACCGAAGGAAATTAGCGGGTCAGTTATCAGCAAGGAGCAAATATTTTTAATTACCTTGCAGGGAGGATTATGTCTCCTGTGTTTAATTCTCAAAGGTTCCCACTGGCAAACTAATTAGCAAGCAGCTTCACTGGAAGAGCAGGCCTGAAGTTATGTGGCTTTTTTCACCCAGGAGGCAAACACCCAGTTCATTCTCCTCTGTCACATCGTGGTCCTCTCTGCTAGCCAGATCAGACCAAAGGATAGTTGATCTGGAAGAGACAAAAACCACATAATGTGCCCATCAGCAACTCTACCTCAAGATTTCGGATGCAGTTCATCACAGACCTCAGTGTTACACCGTCTTCTTTAAAAGAAGTGCTGGTGGAGATTTTAGTTAAAGGGCTGTCGGCTCCTCATAAACTGAAATCAGAGTGTGCATTATATATTACACTTTATACACTATGTTATATATTACATATTATAACTTTTTTTCTTAACTTCCCCTCCTTCTCCAGGAAGCATACACAAATACATCTGATCTGCATTTGAGCTGGCAAGGTAAGTAGCAGCCTTGCTGGGACACGAGTCATGATAGTGAGGTCCTGATCCAGCAGAGCACTTAAATACATGCTTTTTCTAGGTACTGGCCTATTGACTTCAATGGGACTACTCACGAGCCTTAAGGAAAGTATGTACTTTCTATGGTCAGTACCTTCACCAGACAAAGCAGAGTTCACGGGAACAGAGTCGGGCCCCATACATGAAACATCACATGAACAAGGAACTGCCCTTCCAAAAGCATTTATGCTCTTCTGTTGGGAGTATGTCTTAGGTGAATTTAAGGATGTTTCTGAGGATGGGGTTTAGGTGGCGTCACAAACCAGCAGTGGTAAACTGGGCTTTTGATCGTGGAAATGATGGAATCTGAAAGGAAAAAATAACCAAATGTCATGTCCTCTCTGAACCCAATTCTGGTGGCTGAGCCTAAAGCACAAGAAAGAGGACAGCCATCTGTGCCACCTTCTGACACCGGGTAACCTACCACATCAGTTCAGTCTTGGGAACCAAATCCACCAAGCGGTCTGTTGGTCTGCCTGCAGTGTCCTCCCGTCCATCCAGCCACTGAAGTATCCCCTTGAGCAAGGTACTGCTGCCCAGTTGAGCCACGGGCAATATCAGAGGCTGACGGCAAGCATGCTCTCAAGTGCCTCAGGTGCAAATATGTTCATTTCACTCATCCTCATGGGGAAAAGCACCCACCTGGTGATTTAGACCGTCAAAATCTATTTCCCAGTGGAGGTAGGCTAAGCTAGTTACTACGGGTAAAATGATGGATTATACCTTCCCACATCTTGATAATTTCACCATTTTCAATGGTGTCCCCATTCAACCTGTCCCTGGACATGGAGACCAAAACCCCTTTGGAACAGACCTGATGTTGCTTTGTGAGCCAGCAAGAAGACACTTAATTTGTGCCTGTTATATCCACCTGATGGTCAACTTGTAGCGTGCCAGATCACCAGAGGTACTAATTACCATCAGCATAAATCACATTACTCTAGCCAGTTTGGATTCCTGGAAGATCTAGCTTTGAGGAATGGCAGACTCAACATTATCAACAGATGGTGTTTCTGTCTGAAGAGGAGACATGTCCTTGATCAGTTCGTCACTGCTTTGGGCACTGATGCTTTTGTTTCTCACTCAACAGTCTTCACGCAAGGGCTGAGGCTTTACATGGCAACGCACAGTCTACAAGGATGATTAAGACCTGGAAATACAGGCAGTGCTGAAAAGCAATGTCAGGGTGATGTAGTTCACGTCCCTTCAAAATATCTAACACCTTGGACACAGGTGTGATCTCTTGAAAGTTTCTGTGGCTTCCAAAAACTCTTGGCCCTCTCATGGCTCAGTCTGAAGCACAACAGCAGAACACTTCACAAGGTGAGTCCTCTTAACTCTTCAGAGCAGCAAAACAAGCAAGACAAGTGAAAATTACAGATCAGAGTCAGGAGTCCTTATTTGTCCTTATGCGAAGGTCTGGAAACCTTTTCAGTGGGTATCCTGTCTCCTCAGCTGCAGCGTGCATAAAAACCAGACAGTTTGGATCCTTCTGTGGTTTAGCCAGATCCCACGTAACTTCACGAAAGTTGTTGCAGTGACTTCAGTGAGCTGTGAACAAGGTCTGTAGGATGCTGCCTTGTGAATATTTACCCTCTGTTAGAGAGCAGATGTCTGTGGCCTCCATATGGGATATCAAGTTATAACATGGCAAAGCACAGATCATTAATCACATCCTTAAATGAAGTGATTATAAGGTCATCACGTCAAACATTGCCTAGCATCATTGTGCCTGCACAAGTTTTATTTTACACAGAGCCTGGGGAAGCATCTGTTTAAAACACTTGACTCCAACTCATTAGCTCTGCTGCAAAGCCTCTCTCCTAATACACTTAATCTTGCTGCCTCTCACCACCTTCCCAGCCCCGTCACCAAACACAGTGAACAGGTTCTGCGCTCTCTCAAAGTACCTGCTGTCAGGACGAATTCAGCTCTCAGACACCATAGACCAGAAGTGCTGCCTTTATAGCAGACGTAGGCATGCACACACCCCACACCAGACCCCGTAACTACCCCCTGGTCCATAGGGAGCAGCTGCTTCTCACAGGTTTGAGATTAGCTGCATGTGGTAGACATCTTTTTGCCTTCAAGAGCAGGATCCAGAGGAGGAAAAAAAAAATCCCATGATAATTATGTGCCATGGCAGCTCGTACATGATTAATTCAGCAGGCTTTGGAATAAGATCCTCAGCAGAAAGCAGTAGTGTGGTCATATAACCTTTGCAGAGTTTTATTTACAGTAGTTGAAGAGAGAGGAGAACCACCCCAAATCAAACAAGTTTCACCTCCTGCCAAGAGCAGTCACCAGTGTTTGCCCTCAAGACAACCAAACCTTTTCTTTTAAGCAACTGGCAGGCAACAGCGGCTCCTTCTTCACCATGCCATTCACAGAATGATGCGATCCATAAACCAGTGAATTCGGAAACATACCTCTCTTCTGCAGCACACACCGTTTCAGAGACATGCCAGCAGGTGTTGGTGTAGGTGAGTTCAGAGCAGCAGGATCTAGATGAGCACCACCAGCCTGTAACTCTGCCGGCGGACACAAGAAAGCCTTACTCGTCTGCTGGAGCTGGGTAGACAACTGACGGGGCAGGACAGGAGCTAGAGAGAGGCGCCTTTCTGTAGACAGGTTTTAGTGCTATTTAATTTTAGAAGGCACTGAAATTGCACTTTTTCCCTTTCCCCATCCCACATGCAGACAGTGCAGGTACAGGGAAAACCTGCCTTGACCATCAGTGAGACCCTGCTAACTCCTCCACCCAGCAGACTGATTAAGACGAGGTAAGAATTAAGCACGCAGCTCTCAGCTATCATCACTATCAGGATAACGTGAAATCCTGATTAAATCTCACATCCTATTTAGCAAAACTTGTAGAGCTGAGAAATCATGACGTGTCATTAGAAGCAGTTGTTGGTTTACAGGAGCACTCTTCCAGTACCACAGATGTGGTCAAAGCTGGACACCCCTTCCCTCATCACCTTTCAATATGCTTTTTGTAAGACTCACTTACTTTTCACCCCTTCCACAGAGATCAGGGACCAAAGGTGCTGGGTGCTACATAAACACGTGGATGTAGAGATTTCTGTCTCTAAGAGGACAGGGGAATGGTAATACACACATTTGGCAGAGTGAGAAACTGAGGCACGGAGACTATGTCAAGGTGGGGCCCATCCCAAGACCATGGTCCAGACCTGCCTCCCCCAGTTTGGGAGGCGATGGGGAGAGGCTTTCCAGGGTTTGTGCGTCACCCAGAGACACAGCACGACTGCAAAGAGGCTGTGAGCATCCCACCTCACTGCCCAGGGGACCGGCAGCCATCAGCTGAGCCCTCAGCCTCTCTAAGGTCTGCAGAAGATAAGGGTTTCACTCTTTTTCTCACTAAATCATTTGTAAAAAGAGAGTAAGGACACTTAACCCGCCTGTGTGAGGAGTCACTGTTTGCCTATTCCTTAGGCAACAGAAGCGGTGCCAAGAATTATTCACCGCTATTTTAAGCAAACAGGAAAAAAAATAGTCTGTGTATCCAACGTCCTAAAGATCAAACCATGCAATAAACAAAGCAGCAGCTCAGGCTGAGGGTAAGAAACAGAAGCCGGGAGAGAAAGCCTGGCCAGCGCGGATTTGACTGGGGGTGGGGGGTGGTTAGTGCTACAGCAAACTGCTGGGGAAAGATCTGCAGGACGTAATGAGGGCAGGGCGGATTTGCAACCATTTTCTCATGTCCAGCAAGTGAGAGACTGCCCCAAAAATATTGCAATGTGTTTGGATATAGGATGAATTCACCAGCTGTTTTCTGAAAAGCCTGGGATGCTGCAAACATGATTAAGGAAGAGAAAGAAAAATAAATAAATCCAACAACTGGAAAGGTCTTGCATAAGTGCTTCTGTGACTGTTTAAAAGGAATAAAATGGTCTCCTCTGAACACAAGGTTCTCCCTCAGCTTTCACATGTGCTCTTTAATTGATCATTCCTTTCTCTGAAAAAGGACAGGCAGTTACCAGGGTGTATGGCGGCATTCTCCCAGCTTTCTGGTTAGACTAAGACTGAACTTTCCCTGCCTCCTCAAAGAAAGAGATGGGGATCAGAGCTTCTGCTTAGCATTCGTTTGCAATTCTGACCTGCTGCTAATTACAATCCCCGGCCACGCCGTCCCTGCCCAGCCAGCACAGAGTCTAACGCCACAGAAGAAACCTACTTCTTAACGACTGTCGCTGCATTCTCTGCAGATTTGGTTTTCTCAGCTCTTCTCAGGATCCGGGAAAGATGATGCCCACAAGTGATGAGCCCATGGCATAACCTCTCACCAGCCATCAGCTCAGCTGCAGCCGCTGACTACGCACACTCCCATCCCCTTCCAGTTAGGAACTGAACTCTGTTAGCAGCACCACACAGCAATTCCACCGTGCGATCAGAGCAGGCTTGGAGCATACACAGAGCCAGCTCTAGAGATTCAGCTAACAGGGGCACCTCATTAAGTACCTCGGGGAGAGCTTTCAGCTAATGTGTTTTCCTTTGCCCTCAAGATGGGCCTGGAGCATTCACACCAACTGCTGAAAGGAGCCCGCTCACAATCGCTAACTCATTAAGAGCAGTAACTCAATGACTTGCCATATCTGATGGTCCCTAAATAATTAAGCGTGTCCCTTATCACTCCTTCCTGCTCCCTTAGCAAGTTTTCTAGCCACCACCTTGCTGTCATCTTTCCCTCAAAGAAATTCTTGAGGGTACTTCTTGTAAGTGCCCCCAGCCTTCCCCCTCTGTTACCCCAGCTCTCAGGCTGCCTACAAAAGAAGCCGACACCGCTTTGGAGGGGAAGCAGCTCATCAGCCGGTCTCCAGCACCTTCTCCAGGGCCTCCATCCTCCTTACAAGCTCCACTTTATCGGGGACACCACATCTTCTCTACCTCCAGGCTTTTACCGTCAGCTCACCCATGAGGAAGCTGATCCCTTACCTATGCCACAGCACTGAAATGCCCTCGAAGAGGGACTGCATCGCTGCACCACGGCGCTGCCACTGAAACTGGCGGCAGTGCCAGCATCACCCCTCTGCTCACGGCATCCCTGGGCACAGGAGGTTCACAGGCTCAGCTGGGTGTTTGTCACATTTAACCCCATTTTGTAAAGACTGGAGGCTAATGTTCCCCCCCATCCCTATCTCACCCGGGAGAAATCTTCTGTCGGCTCCTCTGCGTGTCTGAATGGGTGCAATTTGAGGCTGGGCGAACTGAAAGTGCACTTGTACTTCCCTGTGAGATTTTCTGCTCACTGCTGGGGCCTGTACGACACCTACTCATCTCAGTGGGAAATGGTATATGCTTCACAGAAAGAGCAAGAAGCCAAAGTACTGAGTATGTGCATTTCTCATACAGTTCTGTGTGCAACTGCAGCTTATTCCTGATTCAATAACATGGTGATCCCAGCTTCTGGAGAGACAGATTAAATCAATGATTAATTTAAAGTAATTTATACCTTTTAACCATTCAAGCATATTTCCCAGGCCTGAGACCTGCAAGCCGTGCTGGATCAATGCCTGGAAATCTATGAGTATTATTTCAGGTGTAACTATTTATGCCCCGTAGCACAGTGACATCCTCGCCGCTAAGGAAACAGCTCACCCCTTGGCTCAGCCCGAGTGCTGTTTTCTGGCATTTGGGGTCCACTTTACTTGTTTGCTCCCTCCAGGGAGCACCCAGCAGGTCTGGGGATGCACAAGGGCAGTATACAGAGAGATGTTTTTCTCATCTAACTGACCCCTGTGGTTCCTCCATAGCTGCTCCTGTACAGCCTTAGCCCACCCTCCGCAGGGAGCCAAGGACCAGTGCCTCCGTGGTCTACAGCTCCCCGCAGGCAAACACTTGAGAGGCTCCTGGAGCAGCCCAGAGGACAAGAGCCAGTTTGCAAACTCGAGCCCTGCCTGTATTTATCATGAAAGACTGGTTGGTTTTCTCCTGACCAGGAGATTTTGCTCAGCTCCTGGCGATTACCACACCACCCATGAGACAGGACAGGGATTCCTGCCCCAGACAGGCACTGAGAAAAGGTTGTTGTGATTTAGGAAATGAGGAGATGTGCCCTTTTCTTCCTGCCTCTGCCCTGACTCCCACGCGGTACCTTCGGTATGACACAGTCTCTCTGCACCTTGCTCACCCCTTCTGCAAAACATGGTTAATTATATTTTGAGCATCTCAGTCTCCCTGGCTCATCTGTTCAGCCATAAACTCTCCTGCTCCGCACCTTGCTCCAAGCCTCCAGCCATCTGAATGACCAGAGAAATAGAAATAGTGGCAGAGGGACTGAGTTGACAATGACCCAGTTTTATAGACTACATAAAGTTGACTCTAATACTCTTGAGTGGCAGAAGCGTCCATGTGGGGAGGGAGTAGCAGAAGACTTGACTGCAGGAGAAATAAAAATAAAAAATGTAATGCAATAAAATTTCCCCAGATAGCACTTGACTGGCTAGTTATTTCACAAGTGGCATATTTGTTAGAAAGCATTAATAAAACCTGCAGTATAATCCAGGAGGATTCATAGGAAACATTACACAGGAATTTATGGGTTTGCTGCAAAGTTTTATGCTCTCAGTACTGAGGCTCAGGTCCAGAAGACAGACTCTGGGGTGGGCCAGAAGCTCTCCCTGCTCTCCAAAACAGGCAGGAGGAGAAAACCGGGGGGAGAGAAGCATCTTTTGGGGTGGCAGAAATCTCTGTGGGACTTCACATGATGCCAGTAAGGTATCAGAGCATCCAAACTGGCTGCTGGTCCCTCCAAGGCAGAGGGAATTGCCCCACACATTGCTGCAGAGAATCCATGGCCAATAATTCAGGCTTTGATCTGGCCTTTTCATTTGCCAGAGCAGAAGCCAAACGGACATTTGATTTTAGCCCTCCCAACTGTACCCCCAGTCCTTGCAAGAGCAGCAGGCAGGACAGAGGAAGGGCAAGAGCAGGACACATCTCAGCCCAGAGCGGAGACGAACAGGTAGAGAAACAAGAGCAGAGCGGGGAGACGCACAAAGACACACACAGGAACAGCACCACGTAAGCCTCACTTCTGAAGGAAACCTGCCCAAAAAATACTTAAGACCTATTCAGGTCCTACCCAGCTGGACCCAGCAATAGGCACGCGCATCTGCCCAGGCATTTCAGAGCCCTGCTTCTGCGGTACCACGACTACGGGTCTGTAGCGATGAACAGCCAGGGTCAGGTTTACTATGCTGGGGATGAGGAGTGGGAGAGGTGATGCTCCAAGCCTCCCCTTCACTGTGCAGTGAGCAGCGGCCGCGCAGGCGCCGGCCCACGCCGCGGCTGCATCCAGCCCGGCGAGGCAGCCGGCTGCGATCGCTCTGCAGCAGGCTGGAGGGAAGGGAAGGAAGTCAATGTAAAGGACGGAGAGAAAGAGCAGCCCTCCTACGGAGTCAGCCAAGAATGAAATACCCCGAACTCTCAGAGAAAATGCCAGCAACCACCTCTTCCACTTGTTATCATTCCTTTTCCGTTTGCTTTTAATTTGCTCAACCTATAATTTGTTAAACAGGCTGCCCAGAAGGTATCATCTCAGAGCTGACTATTATGCAGGTGCCGCTTTTAGCCTGGAGCGGAAGGAAACATATCAAGACTGGGGATACAGCCAGGAAAGCTGCTGATTTCACTGAGAAAATACTAAACATAAACTGGGTCCTGCTTCCATCTTGTAACACTTTGAGCTCCTTACAACAGCAGCATTAAAAACCACAGTGTAATCAGGACATTACACAGACCAAAGATGAAACACCCCAGGAACAACGCAGGGACACAGATCACACGGGGGACCCACTCAGGAACCCAGAAGGACCAACCCGCATCAGAGAGTCCCCATTTTTCAAGGCAGGGAGCTGCGCCTCTGCTCTGCGTTTGCAGTGCAGCACCAGATACCACGGCTCCTTGAGTGGAGGTGTGAGCAGCAGAACTAGGCAGAGCAGCTCAGAAGTCTTTCAAACCCTTGTTTCACCAAGAAAACCGCACAAGGTTTCACTCAAAACATCTCGGGTTCCATGAATCTAAGCTGATTTGCTTGCAAAGACTGGATGTCTGCTTTCCTCCTAGACTGACCCGGTCCCACAGCCTGCTGACATACGGACTAAGCAGGGCTGAGCTCCCAGCTTTGCAGCAGAGACCTTGGAGCCTTGGGATGGCTACAGAGCCCAGGGCCCACGGCAGTGTGCCGGGCCACCGATGCCCAAAGCCTCCTGCAGCTACTAAAGGAAACCAGAGTGGGGACAAATCCCACTGACAACCCCGAGCAGCTACCAGGCCTGAGAGCATCTAGCTCACACGAAAACATGACTCTAAACCAAAGTCTTCCATCCTGCAGAAAAATGGATTTTCCAGCCTGCTTTAGACACTCAAGGACAGCTACAATCCCCAAACATAAATAACAAAAGCTATTTGGCTGCTTAGATGTTTTGTGATGGGTGGAAAGTGGCATGACTTAGACCAGAAAAGCCTTCAGTTCATTTGGAAAAGGAACCCGCAATAAGGTATTGGCTTCTGACACCTGCTGAAGCCTTATTTGCCCTGCCGAGAGCCCACGGACACCCAGCAAATGTTACGGGTTAGACACGCGGTGCCTGAGGGCAATTCCTTCAGGAGTGAAGCACACAGACTGACTTCAAGCCAGTTTGCAATGTGACCCCAATATCCCCCTTTCCCCTGTCGTCTTTTGCTTCCTGTAAAATTCCCTTGGGTAGGCAGCACCACTGCCAGGCGACCTATATTTTAGACCCTTCTCAAAATATTCTCTCTAGCTATTTCTGATGCTTTTTGGAGTGGATTCCGGCGGCTCCAGCACTGCAGGCTCCATCCCCCCACGGGGTTGATGTCCCTGATCCCGCTGCATGTGGCACTCACACAGGTCTTCTAGGTCCAGCGAGGACAAATACTGATTCTAGTATGTCAGAAACAATTTCTGTCAAACAACACACTGTTCAGCTCACCCACAGGTGAACCCACAGAAAACAAAGGAGTAAAAGCAACACGTGGTCCGTCTGCAAGCCCTTTACCCAAACCAAGCTCCTGTAATGTTCCTATAGCCCAGGTACTGCCGGGTGCAATCCCCAGAGCCTGGCACCCTGCAGATGTGTGAGAAACACTGTTTGTTTACACTTCTCCCTGATTTTCAGTGACCCAAGACAATTTTGTGGCCAGCAGTTTCCATCAGCTCCAGCCAGAGCAAGCTGCAGGTGCAGGGACAGGGGAAGACAGTTCTAGCGTTAAGCAAGACCATTCACCCCAGAACAGCATCCCACCCTGTCCTGCCAGACCTGAGCGCTCTCGGAGGCTCATCGCCCTTTTGTCCTAGCATGATTTCCTCCTTTCTTCTCCACCTACAGCCTCCTTTAACCCAGCACAGGTCATCTTCTTCTGCTTCACACATAGTCACCACCGTCCTGGGCCTCCAGGGCTGCAAGAGGAGAGCATGGCTGCCTGGGGAAACATGCCATCAGGGTGAGGAAGACTTTGTGACTGTTCTTGGTGAAGATCTGGCACTAGAAAGCAGAAGATGGAAACAGATATTCTTCACCTGCTGTGCTGGACCGTTTGGTCACTGATTCAGAAGGCAGGAACTCTTCCCAAGATTGCAGCTGACACATCCCACCTGGAAAGCTCTGACTTTGCAAGCGATTATTTCAGGATGAAGATGAGCTGCTGTTTCTCTCTGTAAGTCTTGTGAGAGCTGTGTGACCCTGTGCTTTTCACCCACTCTCCTCCTGTTTTCATCTGTCAGAGGAAGAAAACATCAGCTCTCCGAGGCCAGACAACTTTCACTCAGGTTTCACCACCAACTAATTATTACAAAGGGGTAGGAAATAGAAACCAGCCTGGGATCATACCAGACGTGGGCTAGGAAAATTCTCAAGTTCATCTTCTGTGGTTAAGCTGCCTATTACAAGCTGAACAAGTAAGATGATTAAAGATGGTTGTTATTGCAGTTTAGAGCCAACAGAAACAGCTTGTACTGGGAAGCACAACACATTGTGCCTGAGAAAGCCCGCTGTAAGCATTAGATTACATTTACTCAGAAAAGTATCAGGCCGAATGGTGGAAAGACTCAAATCTTTGGGCTGCCGAACAGCAGCAAAACAAAGAGAAAGCTGAACGTCACTCAAAATGGGGAAGATTAAGCAGACAGATAGGGAATGCAGCCGCACAAAGATAGTCTCCTAGACACTGCTAAACCAGTGCTGCTGTAGGAGGTGAAGCAAGGGGCTGCAGCAGTGAGGGATGACATGTAGGATAACAAAAATATCTTGCTACCTGCTCCCTTGCTTCTGATGAGCCAGGCCAGGATCTGCATCCCACATTCAGGTCTTGCAAGCCCACTCAGGTGGGCGTGACCGCTGTGGTCAGTGCAACTGCATCTGCAATTCGGGACAGGATCGAGCCCATACAAAAGATGCTGACAGGCAACTCGGATATGCCACAAAGGAAATCCTTCTGGCCCTTTTTTACATGTTGAGATGAAGCGGCTTGCGTTAGATCACACCACAAGGCTTTAGTAGGGCTGAGGACTAAAATTGCTCTTTTTCCAACCATTCTCCCTCACCCATATCATGCTGATAAAGTCTTTGTCCTCATTTTCTCTCTCTGTAGTAAACCTTATACCAGCTGAGCCTGGATCTATCTGAATCTGCAACTTGTAAAGACACATAGCAGTTATTGCATCCAATAATGTATAAATATACAAGTACTGATCTTATTTATGTACCAAGCTCACCTTGGGGCAGCAGGAAAGCCTTCTCCAGTCCCCAAATCTATGATTTCCACCCTTCTTCCTTAAGGCACAAGCTGGGGTGCAGCTGGACAGGTTTTCTTACTCTAGTGAGACAAAATGCAACACCAATACCAAGGTCAGGCACTGAAGACAGCAGGCAACCACGAGCATTGGTGACCTGCACACAGCACACACCTTCCTTCCTGCATCAGCTTTTGCTACTTTTAAAAATAACATTTTATTAAAGGGAGATTTTATTTTGGGTTTTACTAGAAATGGCCCCTCCATTTCTTCCATCTTTTGCATTAAGTATCGTGATGCTCAGAGCAGAAGAGCATGTGGATCTGTAACAGCTTATAAGCCTCCCAGCCCGTTTGGGAGGGAGGTTGTGTTCATACAAGTTTTTAAGAAAGTAGGCGGCTAAGCAGAGAGGGAGAAAGGTTGTTGCTGAAGGAAGGGCAACAGTTGGCTACTGTCAAGTGAATCTAGGCAGAAAACAAGAAGGTCTAGGCCAGGGCAGACCGAAGCTACTCTGCAAATGCTCAGCGCTAAGATAGCAAAGGTAATTGCATCAGTACAAGACACAAGCTGGCACAGGTACCCCCGCATTTCCTACAGTCTCCGTCCCACGATAGTTTGCTTCGGTAATAAGCCGCGAGCAGAAGAGACAATGCTTTCTGCAGCCCCCATAAGGAGACATCCAGAACTCTGCATTATTGTGGGAGTCCTTAACAGCCCATAAATAGAGCACTTGTGTTAAGAGACAGCCCATTCCTCCCACTTATGCCGCCAGCAGCTGCCCTCTCCTAACCACGGCAAGAGCACTGCGGAACAAAAGACCTTGCCCCTTCAGAGCTGGTGCCTTATTTTAGCTATTAGCAGTGAGGTCTTGGTGACTGGAAAGGAGGAAAAGAGAACAAAACAGCAGCGAGAGCTTTGTGAAGGTGCCAGAAAGCAAAGCGCCAGGAAATCTACGGCAATGCTCCCCGGGAAATGCACTTCGGGTTTTTGCCGAGCAGCAGGGGCTGGAAGGAGGAGAACCAGCAAGCTCAATAAACAGTCCAGCTCATCCCTGAAGCTAGAGGGGTTCTCTACAGTCCAAGACTCCTCCCAGACCATACTGAGGAGCACATCTTTAGTACTGATATTGCTTTGTTACAAGCAGAATGAAAAAGCGACAGTCCCGTAGTGTTAGGCTATGTGAAGACACAGGCTAAGGTCCTGAAGACTGGATGTCCCACATAAAACAAGGAGACAGAGGAAAAGTAATTATCCCATTTCCTTTCTTGAAACTGGAGGTAAACTGAGGCACAAAGCAGTTCCCAGGATAGCTGTCTGTGTGCATGGCTCAAGTCAGGAATGCTAGAGAAAGCAAACGTGTTTCATGCATCAAAATCTCCAGGGAATCAATCTGGAGAAGAGGAATATTGCTTTCAGTGACTGCGTTTTTAAAATACATTGGGTATTTTATTATATTTCAGGAATCACAGCACGTATGTTCTTGTATTGTACTGACTTGGCCCCTGTCAGGCCTCCCGCTTCTGTCCGGAAATAAAACAATCGGGAAAATCTGTATTCCTCTCTGGAAACGTTCACACAAACAGCAGCACAACCTTAATTAATATAATTAGCACTCGTAATATATTTCTGTCCTTACAGCTGTGACAACACAGATATTTTGAACTATACTGCTGCCTCTCCAGTGTGAGCTGGGACATTTTGTCCTCTTTCAGTGTGTTAAGCTGTCGCCACAAAGAAAGTCCTTCCTAATGGGTTTTCCATGGGAAACTCAGGACGATAGATGATTTGATGTTTAATAAGATCCTATGGTTCCCCATCCCAACTTTAGAAACAGTCTAGTTAGATCCAGTCCTGCCCATGCTGCTGAGAAGCCCCAAGCTGTTTCCAGCTCCCTGAAGCGGACAGGCAGGTACCATAGTCTGCATCCCTGGAAAAGGCAGCAAGAAACTCTGAGCTGGGCTTCCAGCTGGGAAAACTGAGGTGTGCTATCGGACAGGTTCATGAATTGCTAGACATACCAGCAGGAAGAGATGTCCATCACGCATGGAGGAGAGAGATTGATTTTTACGAGCAAGCTAGATGCAGAGGGACAAGGTGCTATTAAACTTATTTTCCACTTCCCTTTTGCAAAATGCCTTGTTTGCTCAGTTTGTGGCTGAAGTAGATACCTAACACACCTGAGGTAAGTACGTTTTTCTGGAGATGGGGGCTTTAAATACATTTTTTTGGGAGATGGAGACAAAAAGTGGCAGGGAACAATGGATAAGAAATGATGTGGGAAGACTGGAGGGAGAGGCATCTCTCAGACCTTCCCTTTTCACCCCTTCCTTACCAGCAGGCTCACAACTGTGCCCTTTGCGCTGTAAGATGTAACTCTGGGACTGGTGATAGCTCTGGAATAAATTCTGAGAAGAGACCAAGGATGCAGATTGAAAGACAACATGGATATGCGCCCGATGGGCAAGAATCAAAAAGACCTATTATCCCCGCAAAGTACACAGACACACAGCAGCAATCATTAACTGCAGTCAAGTGTATTATCTCTTCATGTGCTCTTCTCCTGCGGACCCGATAATTTGTCTCATGCTACACCTTAAAAGATCCAATAGCTGGAAGATGCAACAAGTGAGATCTCACACCACAAGACATCATTAGTCTGACTACATCTACTCAAGGCTGTTTATTTTTCTCCTATACAAAGCAGAAACATTTAAAACCTTGATGTACAGTCATGAGAACAAATGAACCGAGAGCCTAGCAAATCTGACAGTTACCCTCTTTTGCATGCTTCTTTGCTAATTCGTAACCGCTGATGTTATGTGACAATCCTCCCCCTCATTAGCAATTACTTATTAGCCATATAACTCCAGTCCACGCACAGCCTCTGCACTGATGCCCTGTGAGGCCCTGGCCATTCCCTTTCCCAAGGGGGCTAATACACCTCTCAGCCTCACTATCCCCCAGACCAGACTTTTTTCATCATCCTCCTGCTCTTTTATTTTGTTTTAAGAAAGAAACTGAAATGAAGATGAAGTTGTTTCTACCAAGAGATGGTGGCAGCAGCTCTGAAGCTCTTATGAATTACAAGAAGTCAAAGAGGATAAGCCTGCTGAGTGGAAACAGGGAGATAGCACTTGCTGTCATCAGAGGACCTCCTGGGAAGAGCTGAACCCTGAGCGTCCCAAAAATTAAGAGTGTAAATTGATATGTGCTCCTTCGCTTCACAGAATCTGTGCGTCATATGAGGCAGGGGTAGCTGCTACCACGGCAACTAATCTAATCTTTATTTTAATTTTTGCTGTAGTCAGATCACAACAGATAGGAAATAGCCATGCTCAGAATTAGAGCAATTGTATGTGCAAACACATGCACAGAAAACATATGTAATTGCATACGTGGCTGTAACTAAACATAAAAAAAATATTTTTATATGGGGAATACACTTTTTAAGGAAATAGAACCAAATTGGCCTTGATCTCAGAGATACACAGAACAGAGATAGCACTATGCACAGCCATCGTGTTGAGTGTAACTGAGCCTATCACCATCCTAGGGGAAAGGACAGTGTACAACTTCTATACCTTGCATTTGGAGAAGTACCTTATCCCATCCCAAACTGCCTGTCAGTTCATTCTCCCTCCCGTGAAGTCTTCTTCTGGAGAGGAAACACAGGGACGTCTTGGCCATGTCCTAATACAAAAGCTCTGACATCATCCCAAAAACCATAGTCCAGGCAACAATATGCCCTCAACACAGTAAAATCACCATCCCGAAGTCATACATGCCAGCAAGAGAAATGCGCGAGATCTTCCTTTCTTGACTCACCACATGGCTGGCAACCATTGCTGCCCATCCGCAGGGCAGGAAGCCAAACAGAAAGTGCAAACATGCCAAAATCAGGAAGCCCAAGTTTGAAAACCCTCAAATTCCAGGTGTCAAAATGCTTGAAGCTCTAAGCAGGGAAGTGTGCAGTGCCCGAGGCACAACATCCCTCACAGATAGAGCTGGTGCGCCAGACATTCCTTAATGCCAGATGGCAGACATGGACAGAAGAAAAACCTTAATTACGTTCCCAGGGATTCAGGTACCTGGGTGGTGACCAGTCAGGTACGGTACCACCTTAGGCCACTGTCATCACCACAGGCTTCCAACTATGACAAGCCAGATCCTCTCCTGCTCTAACTGGGATAGTTCTCATGACATCATCAACAGAACTAAACAGTTTTATATCAGCTTTGTTTCATCAAAGGGTCCTTTCACAGGGACTATTTTTGAGTCTTCTTTTTGTTGTTGGCGGTGTTTCCTTTCACCTGTGGAGCAGGATTTTCCACGAAGAGGTCACAGCCAGAACACCAAACTCTGACACTGCTACTATCAATACAAAACCAGAAAAGAGCTTGCAAGTTTAGAGCTTACAAAGACGGCACACAGCAAAACTCATCACATACAGGACCCACCCTGAAACATCCTGAATCAAGAACAACTTCAGCTAAAATTCAGCCTGTCTTCTTGAGTCATGAGGCTGTAGGAATGCTGCGTCATGGGTGAATCGGACAGGAAGGAAACACGGAATAGCAAGTCTTCTTTAAGCTTCATAAAGACAACAAACACCTCTGCCTTTTGCTGACTGCACAGCATACCTCCAGTTCATGAAGTCCTTAAACTGCTGATTGCCAAAGGCTGGGGGTTACGAGCAGGGAAAGTATACGAATTATATGTCTTCCTTCAGCATCTCCTTCTGGCCACTGACAGAAACAGGGTGCAGAATTAGACAGGATTTAGCTTGACCCAAAACAGCCCTTCTAATTCTCAGGAAGAAGCCAAGATGTTCCAACCTCCAATTTAGAGGATGATGGGATTATCAACCCCTCCCTTCAGCTGTTACCAAACTAGACCCCTGCCTCGAGTGCTGGATCTCTCTTCAGCGCAGGAGACAAGCCAGGATTACAGAATAACAGGTTGCCTAAAGGTGAAGTTCTGCTTTGAAGCAGTGACTTCATTTGGGCAGATGAGATAGGTGTTTAGAGAGAGATGGATGTTTGTGCCTGGAACAAGAAAAAGTAGAGGAAGCAGCTCAGTAAATGATATGGGTTTAGGTATTTTTGGTAATGTAATGCAACAGCAAGAGAAAAACAAAGAAGGAAGAGGAAGAAACAATGAAAATCAGTTCAGCTTCAACCAAATAGAGTGGGATCACACCAGTGCATCAAAGCGGGCTCCTAGCCAGCACCTTTACAGGCAGGCTAGGATAAATCCATTCCTATGATCCCACTGTCTGACAGAAGGCCTAAGCCCAGAGTGGGGCTGAGCACACCCCATCCCAGTGGATTTTAATCACACACCACCAAGACATATCCCTCTTCATCCATTTGCTCCTGGCTGCTGCTGGGAACCCTCCCATCACCTCCAACTGCAAAAACAGCAGCTGCAATTAATAACATGCAGACACTCTCAATTGCTCATCTTGGCAGCCATCTGGCTTCATATCACATATATCCCTGCTATGCAAAGCAAAAGGGTATTTTATCTCCTGCCACCAATAGCTGAAGGATGGACTAAGAAACAAGCAAGACTGATAGGAAAGAGAAGATAGATGATAAACAAGCAAGCGGCAGAGAGGAGAGTGCTCAGCGATACATCCACGCAAACAAAAGGGGCGCTGCCTTCTGGAAGCAACAATTGTGAATTTCCATTCCCTGAGGACCCATTTTGAGCAATGCTCCATGAGCTCTCAGTCATTCATTTTGTCTGTTTTCCTTTGGTTTTTTACTGTCATCATTTTTGTTCATCTCAATTTCTCTTCTCCAGGCTTTGAGAGCAAACAAAAATAACAAGTCAGATCTTTAACTGCTCTAATTTGGTGCAGTTCCCTGGATGTCCATTTAGCAAGGTTGATTTAATTCAGCCTTGTGTCTTCCAGGGCTCTTTTAATAGCAACTACAGGCCAGATGAGTGGGATTTTAATTCCCAATTAAGGCATCTTAGCTCAATTCAGAAGTGCCAAATTTTGCCCGGCTCTGCCATTCAGCTCAGTGTTCTGCATTTTGTGTAAATGCTGGCAACACAACAGGAAAGAAATTAGAAAACATACTTCCTGGGATCAGGACAATCTCTTGGAGCCATGTTTGTACAGTACGTAGCATAATAGGGACCTGTGCCATATGTGAGGTTTTTAGATATACATTTTTTAAGTCAATATTTGAGGTAAGAGTCTCTATCACATTAAGCATCCCATCCCACATCCACTGCTGAGAAATCAGCCCCAAGACCTGAGTATCTTCCCCTCACTGCAGAAAACATCACAGTTAACAATGTTGAATTCAGATGCAGCACTTGGTGTAATTTTAGTTCAGCTGCAGAATTTCACAGGGCAGGTATTCAACATGAGAGCTCTGGTCACGGGCAAGCTGCTGGCTTGCGGGTGGACTTGTCTGAGCCGCATCAGCTTGCATTTCTGCCTGATTCCCAAGTTATGGCAGTATTGTCCTGCAAAGGAGATGAGAGACCTTGCCTGGAGGCCAAGTGGGACTCTTCAGACACCCAGAGCTGCTGAACCCTGCTCCGGTAAGCAGAGGGATCCAGGAAAGAACAAATGCAGGGAGGGCCAAGGAATAAATGTTCATCTGAAACATGTCACTGTGAATCTTGATCTGAACAAACTCAAACCAATATGATCTTAGTGCTATTTTAAAGGGTATTAAGCAATGTGCAAAAAGGCATCACATTTTTTTAAATCCCATCTGTGTCACATGGACCGTAAAACATTGAGCTTTAAAAAAAAAATGAAAGTTGGCAAAGAAAAAAATGCTCTCTATGCAAACCTTTATTCACGTAAACATGGAAAGAAGCAGAGCTGCCAACAGATACACCTACACCTATCCTCCGAATTACTGCAACTACGTCTCTTTGGCGAGTTAACATCCTTTCTCCCATACAGCTTTCCTGTTTGCAGATATTGAGACGAAATAAGGTTGCAAAGAGGTTTCTATTGTCATCCTTTCCTTCCATGCACACTTCACTTTCGTACTTTGTTTTCCTGTGCAGGGCTTAGGTTTCTTTCATTCTGTTTATTTTTTCTTCTGTGCCCACTTAAGTCAAGACAACAACATTTTGTTCTGTATTTCCGTGGCTGTTCCATGGTGATTTGTTAACAATGTTGGGTTTGCAGTCAAACGACCGGAAAGATAAAAAGTTGGCAAGCTGCTTACCTCATTAGGGAACACAGCTCTCAAGCACCAGCATATTAGCTGAATTATTCAACAGGAGAAAAAACACATGACAAATAATAAAAAAGCAAGCTACGATAAGAGTGAGGAGGGAAGGGAAGCTTATTGACTTTGGTGCTGTTGGAAAACTTTGGCAGTATTCCTCGAAACTCAGTCTGGGACTGAGCCCATCTCAGGAACTCAGGCAAGGCTGAAAGGCTGCACAGCAGCAGACAGAAGCTAGCATTCATAATTCAGATACTGGACTGTATTGTTGCTGTCTTGAACTGATAATGAAGAAGCCCAAGGGGGGAATATTTCCAAAACCATAATGTAAGGGATCTGTTTATGTGCAGTATGTGAGTAACTGGTGGTGTTGGAGATATTCCATACCCAGCCACAGGCTTTAAGCACTGAAACAACTCACCATGAGGATCCACAGTAATAGTTTGTGTGTGTGTGTTATTGTGCAATAAATACCATGTAAGTCAGAAAAGCTTAACCACCCATGAGAGAGGAGTGCGTTGCCTCACATGTGCCAATGGCAAGAGGATTTGACATGTAGCAGCTTGTGCCCTTAGCAAAGCCACAAACTGGACCAAAAACTCTGCTGGGAAAGTCAGGATTGTCTGGCTTCTGTTCTCATGTAACCTGAAAAGAGAAAGGGCTTGATTCAGGCACAAAATTAAGCAGGGTGGTCAAGACCTTGAGGATCCTCATATTGCTGGGGAGCTGCATGCGAGTGGGCAAAACCGGGATCTCAGCCTTAATTCCTGAGGGAAGTGACTAAGGACACAGCCTCTGGTGAGAGATTTCATCCACCTGAGAGGTAAAGGAGTTGGTATCTTGGAGACGCCTCAAGATTATGGAACAGAGTCCTCCACTGGAGAAGTCAGTATGCAGACTGGACTGCAGAGGAGGGCATGGACAACTGTCCATGCTCCAGAAGCAGCACGGACAGGGGAGGAGAAAGGTGTTGTTTGAAGGGTTCAGAAACAGGGACTGTATAATTTAGATATCAACTGGTAATCAAAAGTATAAGAAATTTGGACTTGTCAAGGAATTTTTGGCTACACCAAAAATACTTAGAAATGGGGAAGAAAACAGAAAAAACCACATATGAAATCTCTACTTTTTCTTACAGCTGTGCTAAAGCAAAAGGCAATGAGTTTTATGAAACTTCATAAGCTACAGGGATCTGCTTATTTTAGTTGGCATGTGACGTTAGGAAGATAATACCTGAATCTGGAGATCTGGGAAGTGTGTCCTTTAGCTACTGCAGGGCCTGAAAGAGCAGAGCCACTTATGCAGCAGGCTACCACCCACTCATTCATTCCCAGGCAGGTTCTTTCTTTCACCCAGAAACACTGTACAAGTAGATTTTTGTATACTTTTGTGAAGAGATTGGTTATACATACATCTCGCGTGTAAAAGTAACTTCAGCGATTTTAGCCCCTGAGAGAAACCTGCACAGAAGCCAGAATTTTTATGCCATGGTTCTGCTGACAGGAGAGGATCTAACAAATGAGGAGAAAGCAACAACAATGGAATTCATCAAGCAATTAAATCATTTTAGTTGATGACCCAGACAGAAAGGGAATTCAGGCAGTGAGATCTGCTGATGACACTGATCCATCACTTAGGAGCAGACCAGAATATCACAGGCGTGATGCTGAGCACCTCGGTAATATAACAGGGCTGAAATTCAATAGCAGACAGCAATGCCAGTAGGGAGCAATTAGAATTTTGGCTGTAAGAGTAGACCCGACCTTTGGTCTATTGTTCCCAGAGGATAGGAAAGGACTGAGTATGCAGAAGCAAGTTAGTGGCTGCAAATACCAAGACACCAGAGAAATCTTAACATAACTGGGTGAGAGATTTCTGGGGAGCAGGGAAGCATCAGTGCTAGTAAGACAGTGACATGCCTTAGTGCACGCAGCTGGAGCCAGAACGGAGGGCTTTGCCCACCCAAAGGGCTCAGTGTATTTAGCTGGACATGCAAAGGCTGAGAAGGAATGTGATTACAAGGAATAACGTTTAGAGAAGTAAAGATATTTACATTGGAAGATGAGGTCATTGCATGGACTAGAGGGTAGAGAGAGTGGCTACAGATGTTTTCAGATGTTCCCTTCAGGCTCTCCTCCAGCCTTCACAACAGCCCGGACCTCTCATGGCATGTGTGTGTGGCTTTGAAGTTGGGAAAAGCAAGTAGCCCTGACTTCCAGCAGACGAATTGAGCTAGAGGGCTTACATCACTTCCAGCCCCACGAAGAGCTCCAGGGAAGCCATGAGACAGGCTGAACAGATAGAGCAACTCTTCTTGGAGCAGCTCCAATGCCAGCTTGGTGACTTCCCCAGAGACCCCCTAGATTGATCATCCTTTGGGATAACGTGTGTGGAGGGAAAGCACAAAACCAAAATACTAACAGGATCACATTCAGATGACAGTGTTTGGTGTACTTTTGCAATGCTACACTGAGCAGACCTGATACACCCATATCAAGAGGACCAGTCCAAGTTGCCACCTGATTTCCTAAAAATCCACCCCCATCACCCCAGTTTTTTAGAATCAAAAGCAAATTGGCCAAAACAGCTTCAAATACTTGGTTGAGATCGTGGCAATTTCTCCACAAAATCAAGAAGGCAGGGGAGAAACTATTTGTCTTGAGGCACGTTTGGCTTTGCCATTGGTTAAAGCAAAGGCCTTGCTGCTCCACAGACCTCAGGCAATGCTTTTGGCATGAGGAAGTGCACTGACACAGTCCGACAAAGGGTAATTAATCAGAAGCCTGTGTAATTGAACACTCCCACTGCTGCTCAATTAATCTGATCACTTCCCTTATAAATTCATAATCGCAGCCTGTGACTGCAGCAGACCTTATTTATATGCCAGAGAGGTTTCCAGTTAGGATCAGACAGACTGTTCTGCGTTTCCAGCCCAAGCCCAAGGGCTGTGTTCAAGCCGTTAGTACAGACATCACTGCTGGCTTTCTGCGATGCAACTGCATGGGGAAATCTGATGCTCCAGTAGGACATTTGGTGTGAACAGCAGGATGAAGGCTTGCAAAGCTGCCTGAGTGGTTTAGACCTAAAATAAAAAGGAGTGGAATGGTCAGACCTTGGAGGGCCCCCACGGTATTTCCCGCAGATGGAGTTTCAGGTAAAACTGGGAAGTAAATTGCTCAGAACAGGGGGGCAGTTCTACAGACAGCCCTTCCTGCATTGCGATGAAGCTGAGAGCAGGTGTAGAGATGAAAGAGAAAGTGCTCTGCTCTGATGAAACACCATGAAAATGGCTTTGCAGGGCATGGTAACACTGTGAGACAGTTCAAGACAGGACATGAGGAAAGCTGCATCCCGCTGCTGCTGGAAGGACACATGGGGGATAAAGGGGATTTTCCCTAGCCAGGGGTGACACAATCCTTTCACAAAACCCAAGCAAAGACATGTTCTGGATGGCATCCCCCACTTAGCTTGAAGAGCATTGGCAGTCTGCTGTAAACAGCCTGGAAGTACCCGAAAGTAGGTTAAGGTTACTCTGTAGAGCACCAAGGATATGACACAGCTCAGTATAGAAGGAAACCAGCCAAGGTAGAACCAATGCTTGCTGAAGTCAGTTGGAAGCTTTGTACAAAAGCTCAGTGCTTAGGATGAGCACAGAAGGCATTTGCTCCACTAAAGTTTTTCACAGCAGGGATATATATTTTTCTCTGAAAACAGCATGCTCCCATGGATAATGTCACACAGAAACAAAACAGAATACTCATTTGCCACTTATCGAGGAATCTATTCCTGGATCATCCCAACAGTGCTGAGTGCAGACGTTTCTGCCCATCCCTCTCCAACATCACTTGTCTCAGCCCAACACAACTTCTCACTTTCATCCAGCTCTCTACTGCTAGAGAAGAAAAGCCAACCTGCTTCATCCACCATCACCAGAAGCAACCGGATTGTTGGTGCCACCAACAAAAGCCCCTGGCAAACTTTAGTAACAAGCAGGACCATCCAACACAGTTCCCCAACAAACAGCTATCTCTGCTCATAACAAAATGACATTGCAGCTCTTCCATCCCCAAACCTAGCAGGTAGTACCCCCAAAAGCAATTCGAATTTCTAATACAAAACAGCAGGCACAGCAACCACAAAAACCCTAGTGTACTGGTTAAGCCAGCTGCAATTAAGCCATGCAAAACGTTAGTACAGAGAAACATAGGTATACCTTTCATTGCCCTTAGTAATTTAAAGCTGGAACAGTTTATATTGGGATTATTCCTATAACCCAGCTCTCTGATTGAAGAGGACAGGACTTTACCCTTCCCTCATTCCCAGTTCACCGAGCTGTGTCACAGTCTGTGTCTCTTCTCCTCCTCCATGTATCTCCACGAGTTGTTTCTCCATTCCGTTCCACAGCAGCCTGTAGAGGCCACGGCAGTCTGCAGGATCACCCCCTGGCTAAGCGAGCAGATCTAGAGCTGCTGCAAGGGGAACATCTGGATGAAGAATAGGGTGAAACTGGGGGTTAAAAAAAGGAGTAGGAAATATATGAGGCAACTCTACTTTCCCCACAAGTAGCCTGGAGGGGGCTGCAGGCATTACAATTCTCAAGGCAGCTGACCATAAAAGGTCTGTGAATTCCAGAGAGTGATGATTTAGGGTAAGGGAACAGTGGGGGAGATAAGATTCACACCCATACATATACATAGTGTACCAGGTTAGGTCATGAGCTTTGTTCTAGTCCAAACAGAAAGCATAAACAGAAAGCATCAGACTCCAAGCTCCTCTGCACCCTCTGCCATGCAGAGTCCTTGCCCTCGCCCTGCTTCTCGCTTAGCCAAACATTTCAGGAGGCCCCATTCCCCCTTCCCTCCCACTCCAGACTGAATCAGCGCAAAGTTGCTGAACTGGGGCTGTTTGTCACCCTGCCAAACTTTGCTAAACAATCTTGGTGTGAAAGCAGTGTGACAGGCAGCGACAGAAAATCTAGTATCAAATTAATCAGCTGGAAGCGACCCAGCAAAACACTGGTACTCTTGTCTCATAACCACTGGATGAGTCAAGTCTCACCATCATCAGTATTACAGATGTTGGACTGGGTGCAGGGTCTGATTCCCTGAACCAGCCCATGCCAGCCAGTTCCCACAAAATTATCTAAGGATGAAGCATTTCTTTTAGGGGTGTCCCATCGGAAGGGAATTTGTAGCTCAGCAACATCTCCCTCCAGACTCAAAACAGCTTTTTTGCAAACAATGCCAGTGAAATGCCACCATCGCTTTCACAACTTTTTTGTTTTCTTCCCAGAGAAGTGCATTTCTGAGCTTGGAGCATTTTATAGGCACTGACTGAATCTGGCAGGGGTACCCAAACACACACATTGCATGGGAAACAGAACGAAGGAGGGAAGGAAGGGTACAAGCAAATATTTCTTCAGGATTGTCAGGCCTTTCAGTTACCATGGCAGTATGTTTCCATGGAAGCCAAATTTGAAGCCTGTTGCTGCCACTGGAGTGGCCCAAAGAAAATTATTAGTTTTGAAAATTAACCAAGCTGCTCTCTACCTTGAAAGCCAGCCCACCCACAGCCCTCAAAAAAATAACAGCATCTTTCCATCCCTGATAAAGGATTCAATAAACACGTGGGGAAGGAAGAAAGAGCAGAAGAGAATACCACACAATGAAAAACAGGAGCTTCCTTTTATGCAACTAACAATGCAGAAACCACACAAGGCTTTGTGAAATAATGCACAGAAAGGTCAGCAAAATCCTACAGAGCATCCTGTGCCACTGGCTCCTGAGGCGACAGAAGGTGGGTACTTTGAGACTAGTGCTGTTTTGTTGCCATTTGTTTGAAATTAAACCCCCTTAATCACGCTGATGCCAATCCCTTGGTTTGGTCACCCACCTCCCAGGAAAAGCTTGGGGAGGGGAAGAAGAATTTTCCTGGGGGCCGCCTTAGTCAACATTAAAGATCAGCTTAGCTGCTTGCTCTCCTTGCTGGTCAGAAGATATTTTTGAATGCTGGGAAGTCACCTTTTGCCTTACCCACTCAATTTCCCCACAAAAAAGACATTTTCTGTAGCCCCTTTCATTTTTCAGAAGCCAGGGAGCCCACATAAGCTGCCTAGTGTGTTTTATCACCAGTAACTGAAAAAGCGTGACACAGAGATTCAGCCCTTTCCAAAGGGAAGACTGTGGGATTCAGCGATGAAGCGGAGTCATGTTCTACAGGCTGCCCAAACGAGAGACATTCAGGCAACAAGAGCAAACCCAGCACTACTTCAAAAGGACAGATCACAGAGTCTCTGGATTTAGTGACTACCCACCTAGAAACAAGTGCCTCTTTCCCACTGACATGAAAACAGCATCATAAAGGCCTACTAAATTAAGCCTTCTGGGGATAAAACACCTAAATAAAGCTGAACTCTCATTGAAAGATAAAGATCAGAGGGAAAGAGGCAACTGTGATGAGAGACTGCTAGACCATCAGCTGAATATGACTTCTCATTTTGAGGCACAGAAAGATCCAAGACCTGTATCACTGAAACATTGCTCTTGTACCACCGCTACGAGGTCTCCTGTGCTCTCTGCTACCTCTTCTGCCCAGGAGGAGGAGGGAAGGAGAAGCAGATAGTTTTAAAGCACAGTTCAAACAAAAGCATTTCATGTGAATATGGCAGATTTCCTTTGAAAGAAAGGCGAGTACAAATAAAGGCCCTGCCACCTAGTTTGGGATGCCTCCTCTGTTCAGACTTCACTGCAAAAGGAAGTAAAACCCACTCTGTTTGTCATGAATTGAATGATCTGATCATGCCAGGTGCGAGCCTCACAGGGCACTGAGGAGTGCTGCATCCCGCCCCTCCTGAGAGGGGAACAACTGGCCTAAATCAACACCTCTTCCCTGTTTGGAGCGGTTTTCTCAGTTCCCAGCACTACACAGCTCTGGCACCTACTGCTACGTGCCACTTGTCTTCCTCTCTGCCAGAGGTTACTGCCTTGCAGAAGAAGGAAATGCATGTCCCGATTTTAGCTCTCCAGTGAAAAGCCTGACATCATAGCTTGAAGTCCCAAACAGATGAGTTTGCAAGTATGTACCAGTGGGGAGCAAGGATGCTCTAATACAGGTCACATACGGAGGCGGCTGCTGGCAGCATCCACCAGGCAGCTGAGAGCACAAGAGCCAGATGGGGCCCAGAGCCATCAGCTGAAAGGCTTGTCATAACCATCAGGCAAAGTTTAACCATTTAGTGCAAGTCCTGCTTGGCACTTCCAATGTTTCACACACCAGTGTTTAAAATCCTTCGCACTGCATACATCCAACAGCTAAAGCCACCTCCTCAGGCAGGAGGAGGCTTCAAGCCCAGAGGAGTACTCACTCACCTAGACTGCAGTTCCGCTAGCCAAAGGTAATGGCACAGATATCCCCAAACTAAGGTTTTCTTTGGACATTTCACTCTTTCCTCCCAAGCTCTCTTTTGTAAAGGGAAAGCCAATGTAGCTAGCAAGCCAGCTTCTTCCTCACTGTGCAGAAGACACATGCATTGGATTCACTTTCCATGTCGAGTTCTGGAGAGAGAGGGGAAAGGACTGACTGTCCACACCAATAGTTCACACAAGAACACAGGAACAGCAGCTTTGGTCTTTGCTCCACTGACTTGCTCCCTGGGGCTACCTCTATCACCAGCAAAAGGCAGCAGGTGCAGAGCAAAGTCTGCAAAGGACCACTTACCAACACTTGCATAAGTCTACCAGACCCCATCTTCTCTGGGCAAGCAGCGCCGTTAATGTCCCCTTTACACACTTCCATGCTAATGCTGCTGCTTAGACTTCTAGAGTCTGAAAGGTTTCAGGGCTCCGTCCAAGAGAAGTATTTTGCATTGTACCACCGCTCCTGGCCAAGCTTCAGGATTTTTGCTTCATGCACAAATCAAAGGGAAGAACATGAAATGTAACAGTACAGGCAAGTTCCTTAACTCACTGGCCCTCAGTTACCTCATCTCTTATGAAGGTCAAAAGGATCACAGGATCCCTTCCAGCCCTCTGTGCAGTCGTTTCTTCATGTTACCTCAAAAAAGCTGAGATCACAGGAGCCTCCAGAGACTGATAAAGCAATAGAAGAGGGAGGTATGCTTAGTCTTCAGAGACTAACATTGTGTTAAATCCAATGTCACACAGAAGTAAGGAAGGAATTCTCTATTTTTCAATGTCACCAAAAATGAAAAAAACCACACAGAACTGCCAAATGTGTTAAATCCATAACTTAAAGCATTTTAATAAAAACAAAGCAAAAGACATTTCATAATCTGTCCACTGGCACAATGTATAAAATCTTTTAAATAACAACTTTAATATTAGTCACAAAATACAGCATGTTGTATAAAAATAGCTGTATGCACACTGCTAAAAAATAATGTAAAATCACTCTGAATAGGCCATGCAAAGACATTCAGCTTTGACCTTTCAATTTCCAAGCGCTTGTTGGATCTGCTACTTTATTCCTTCTCATTCTGGGTGGGATGGTTTTGTGCTGGCACTTGGGGGCCTCCTCCTCCCCCTCTCCACCCTGCACACAACACCCTGGCAAAGGGTTTCAGAAACGTTTGGCAAGTTTAAGGTGCATCACGTCGGGCATCTTAGTGGCCCAATTTTCACAGCTTACATTTCAGAAAGTGCTCAACACCCCTGTCCTTCTCCCTGGACACCTCACCTTGGTCACTCAAAATCTTCACCTTTTCAGCCAGTACACACTTCCAAATTATTCCTGACCTCTGGTGCACCACAGTACTAAAACTGGAAGCAAAAATCTAGACACCCAGCCTGAGATCACTGCAGGTGGCAGAATGCAACAGCTGCAGCACCATTTCTGTATAAATGTACCTCTGCATTTGATAATCCTAAATTATTCAGACACCAAAATTCACTGAAACCTGTCCATTCACATTAAGAACTCCAGGTAACACACACAAAAGGACTTGCAGAAATTTGAGTTTACAGAAAGGAAGGTATAACTGAGGATAGCATTAATGTAGAAAAAAACCAGATACTAAATATAAACTGTTATATAAACAGTCTGTTATACTTTGGTTATCAGACTTAAGAATGTAACTGCCAGGGAAGGGGACATACTAGACACCAAAAAAAAAAAAACCAAAACCAAATAGAAACCAATAAAGAGAGAGATGATATGAAGCACATTTTAGTTAAGAACAAAAAGATGTCAGATAAAGAAATAACACACACCCAGCATTCATCCCACATGCTGACACACAAACTATCAACAGGATAAAAAAGCAACCCCATCCTCTTCATCTCCACAAGCCTGAGCGATCCTTGCACCTCTACGGTATCACTGTCATACAATCTAAGCCCAATGAAGATAACAGAGACAGATCCACCCAGTCATCACCTTCATTTCCTGAGTCTACAGAGAGAAGGGCACTGTTGGTTGAAGACAGTCCCTGCTGCTGACACTAGCAGCAGCACCTTGCAAGATGTGCCATCAAGGAGGGCAGCCATAGGCAGGGAGAGACGATGCTCTGCTGGGCAAAGCAAGAAAGTGTTTTTTTTTTTCTGGTGTTTTAAAGTTTGCATTTTAGAGCATACTCTTCTAAGAAGAAAATAAGGGAAGCTTAGTGATTTATCACCTCAAATAATACAGCAGCAAACCCATCTTCTCCAGTTTAAGAAGATCAGTTGAATTATCTTAATGCACCAAATCTGACAGGCAAAAAAACATTCCCATAAAAAGCTGTCCCCTTAAAGTTACAAGTCACATCACAAGAGCAAGCTTCTAATCAAAGTGTCAGAAGCAGAGAAGCTTTTATCAGCGCTGAAAATCCAAGAACACCGGCTAATCTTGCCAATCCATAGCTGGAGAGAAGTTTAAAAGGCTTTATGGGGAACTGGCTGAAAGTCGCTGGTTTTGGTGGCGTGCGTCATTGCTCTGCGCTTGGCGAGGCGGGACTTGGATGGAGGAGAAAGCTTCATGGAGCACACAGCATGGGCCACATTCTCCTGCTCTGCGCTGAGTTCATTCTCGTGCTGAGACAACTGGCGGTTAAGGGCTATAGCCTCAGCAGCAAAAAGTGTCAGGTCTTTTCTGCTACTGTTCCTTTCAAGGGAAAAGGAGAAAGCAGTTACAACACACACAGAGTCACTTCACCTGGTTACCCTCATGGCAGAGTATCTATTTCCAGGCAGTTTTATTTCTCCTATCAAAACACTGACACAGCATGCAAAATGACCAGTTAATATCTGCATCTCTTCTCATTGCGAGGACCAGCGATACATAACAAAAACACTCTGGGATTTTGGAGACAGCTGTAGTTCTAGTCCTCGTTCTGCCAAGGACTCCCGACGTAAACCCAAGAAGCCACCTGAGATGCCATGCTTAACTTCTGCACGTTATAAAAGGATGGGCATATGGGGCAATACTGTTGTCTTCTTTCAGAGAACTGCAATCCCACTATAATTGCACACCTGGCTTAAGGAAATGCATTCCTGCTGGGAAGAACCTGGAATTGCCAGTGGCAGACATGGAAATAGAAACGGAGATGTGTGACTCAGGCTCTCTGGCATACAGAATCGGCCATCAAATCACTTCAAATGAGGCCTGCCCTACTCACAGTTAAATTGATACTGTGATTACCACCAACTACAATGGAAGTCAGAGCCATGTGTATATGATGATTATTCACCCATCAGAAAGTAGTCTCTTTGGATAACACACGCCTTTATGCCTTTTTTCCCCTCCTGGGCAGCAAACTGCCAAAACCATCGTTACTTCCTGTCTAAGATTAGCACTGCACTGCAGGAATTCTCTCCCATGCCTTTCCCACAAACAAGAAAGATTAGATCATAAAGAAAAATCAGAGCTTTAATATTTCGGATGTTCTTAACAAAATTAGTGCAGTACATTTATGAAGTTCCACTCTCCACCAGGGATCTTACCCCCTGATTTGTCACCTCCTCCCTCTCCCCATTCTTTCAGTAATGATTCCTGGCCAAGTTTACAGACATTTAAAAAAAAAATTACCTTTGAAGAACTTGAGGGGTAGGTAATCCCCTTTCAGGAGCCTGCTAGAAGAAGCAGTTAAGAAAAGTTAGTTATGTATTAGCAGCTGGGAACCAAACTTTCCCAGGAGAGAATAAGAAACAGTCGACTCCCCCGAATCTTTACAACTAATGGATACTGGATATAAACTAATTCACTGTGGGTTTACAAATCACTGCTGGTTTACAAATCACTTTTCATAATCTGTCTCCCCTCACAAGAAGATGCCACAGTTTGCAGGTATAAGACTAAAGCTTTGAAAGCTCTCCAGAAGGTCTATCCCTTCCTTCCTGAACTGGGAACTAAAGCAAAAGAGGACACTGCTGTTCTTTTAAAACTGTATCTAGCAGCATTCTGCCTTACTGTATTAACGAGTAACATAATTCATGTACTGCAGTGCTTGGTATTCACAAGAAAGCCATTTACAATGCATAAAGCAATAATTAAAAAAAAACAACCAAAAAAACCCCCCAAAACACTTAAAGCTTGACAGATTCATCCAAATATTTACCCCACAGAGCTCCAGAAAGAATAAAGCCACTGTGTATCGTTTAATTAATCAACATGAGTACTAAAACACGCAGTGACTCTATTAAAAGTTCAGAGACAGGGAACAGCTTGTTTGTCACTTTGGAAGAATAACCCTTAAAAAAAAAAAAATAAAGGGGGATACATACTCCTTGAACCCATGAATGTTGCAAAACTTGAGCAGCACTAAGTCGTTCTTTGGCGTCACAAACGAGCAACTTTGAGATGAGATCTTTGGCCTCACAGGATATATGTGACCACTCCTTGTCAGGAAATTCATACTTGCCTTCCTGAATGCTCTCAAAAAGCTTGTTCTAGTGAAGGAAAATGTCTTTAATTTAAATAGCAACTACAGTGCAATGAAAAGACTTCTCAGGTGGGATTCTTCTCACTCATTTTTATCCACCTAGTGTGGCGGGTGACAACTGAAATCACCCAGTCTCCTTACAGAGTCAATGGAGAGTGACAGGCAGCTCCACAGAGTGATTCAGCGCATCCTAAGATGGACATGGTATGTTGTCTGCTGAAAACAGCTTCCCTTCCCCCCCATCCCCCATAACAGTGCAGCCAATGTACTCAGTTTTTAGAAAGAATAAATTCAGGCCCTGCACAGAGACCCTCCTGGGACTCAACTTTTATCAGAGGAATTGTGGTGACTACCATAAACCAGATCAAGAATTCCAGAATACAGGAGGATTGCTGGGTGGGGGAGAGGATGAGGAGAAGCTCTGAGATCTCACATCAGGAAGAGAAAGAGGCAGTTGCCAGACCTTACTTTAGAAAGAGATCTCAACTTTTATATTACCACCTTCACTTCTCAGTGACAGCTTATCCTCCCAGAGAACTGGCTGGGTTAGACACAGCTCCTCACTGCTGGCATTACGGCAAGTCTTACACGCTAAGTTCATGGGGCAAAAACTACACTATCCCACATATGCCCATTCTCCCACACATGTGCATTCACCTGGCAAACTCTGCAGACTTCTCCTCTGTCCCAGCCACAGTCTGTGCCACAGTTGCCCACAAAAGGGGGGTAACCACTGAGCATGATGTACAGAATCACTCCCAGGCTCCAAAGATCACACCGCTTATCATAGAACGTGGCCTCCTCCATGAAGACTTCAACCACTTCAGGTGCCATGTATTCTGCAGACCCACACTAGGAAAACAAATTCAAGCAAGTTTTCAAAGGGAGGGTCAAATCAAAACAAGACTCAGATTTATCATTCTCCTCTCTTTATAGTAGGTAGCCTGGTCTAAAAGCAGAATCAGGCACCAGGAACTACTGAAGTTCACTGCTCGTTTTTCACTGCAGGTCTCATTTTGTTAAGCCAAATCACAACTGCTGCATCCCTCAGAGGTTAAATGGAATTGCCAAGAGCTTTGAAACATTTTGTGAGCGTACTGCACAGGAAAAAATTAACACATTTCAGGTTTAAGGACTACAGACACCTAATAGAAAGCAAGAGTTCCTACTGTTCTTTAGCAGAATCATAAACTGTTCCATATGAATCTATGGTACTTTATAGAGGGTCAAAATATTAATCTACGTATTTTCGGTTTTTAAATCTTATCCATTAGTTGTTTATTTTCTGAAAAGCCTGATAAGTATATCATGGGAGGTGACTTCGACAACAGACTCCTGCAAGACTGTCAGATTTTTCTTCACAGTAATGCCAAAAGCACAGCACTGTAGTTTTTCAAACTAATGTGTATTATAAAGCCACACACTGATTACAGAACTTGCATTCCCCTTAGCTTATGGGTCTTAGCTACAGAACCCAAACATAAGGAAATGAACAACAAAAACTAACGTTCAAACTGAAGTCCATAAACAAAAAAAAACACCAGGAAAAGCTTCCTCATTTGATGGAGTAAGAGACGAAGAGGGTCAATGTGTTAATTCTCCTGTTGGCCAGAAAGTAACACAGTGAGCTCCTGTGCTTTTGTATATTTGTTCTATGACTGGGAAACCAAGACAGTATCACACATACACCCGCTTTAAATGAACTATCCACCACGGGGCATAGTTGCAGTAAGCCCTTTGGAAGCTCTCCTCTGGAGGTAAGAAAAATTGGTTTATGGTAGAAGAGAAAAAGCAGGAAGCCACAGCAGGTCTCTTACCGGCGTTGTTAGTTCAGGAGTAGTTATTGGAGTACATGCACTGTTCAGCTTCACCCCACTACCAAGATCAAAGTCACATATTTTCACAGGTGATACCTAAAACCAAGGACAAAACAGCAAGAGGTCCGGAAGACTGGAATTAATGCAATATATATGAGTACAGCACCACATGGAAAACCCCAGGACAGAACAAGTTGTTCTAGCAGCAGGACTAGTGAAACCCAGTCCCTGACAGCTATATTCCACTCCTTGCATTTGCCTCCTCTACCCCATTTGCTCCCACATCTGACCCTATTACATTATTTTTTTATTTGGCTAGGCAAGTGCCCAGTACACATCGGGGCAGTTTGGCAACTATATGTAATGTGACCAGCTGGCCTGTAAATGTGATTATCCATCTGGGCACTGCCTCAGAACAGATGAGGTGCTAAGTTGTAATTGCCACACCCTCTCTAAGAACAGTTGGCTTTTTATCTCTTAGCCAGATGCTCACATTTTTATAGCTCCAAGAATTTAGTCTCTTTCAGGCTTCGGTGCTGTTAAATTTAGTTGAAGTTCACTAACGGGTTCAAAAGTTTTCAAGAAGAGAAGAGACAGACCATGAGGACTGGTTTTGGAAACAGAGTTAAAAAGATACACTTCAGAAGGTTAAGAGACCAGAGTAGCACCTTTTCTGGAGATTCACACAGGATGTTTTCAGGCTTCAGGTCCCTGTGAGCAATACCTAAACAAGAGTACAAACGTTCATTAGAGAAGATACTCTCCTGTTTTATTTCTCATTACTTCTCTTTATTAGAAGGTGGCCTGGGAAATACCGTAGGCCTAAGTTTGCCACACCACACCCCCCACCCCAAAATGATACTGCAAATAATTTAATTGCAAAGTGTATTTGTTAAAAGTCACTGTTGCATTCTTCTATACCTTTATCATCCTTAAATGTACATGACAGTCAGTCAAGCAAATAAGAACCTGCTAATACTGGAACTTTTTGGCTTAGCCCAAATTAATTATGTTAATTAAAACCAGCTTATTAAAATGACTGACCTGTAGGAAAGTTTACTTTTGTACACAGTTTAGTCAAAAGATTTTTGTGCCTTCTACAGTAAGGTTCTTCTTTCCAGATGGATCAACCGGTGGTTTGCTGAACTCCTACTAGCACAGACAATACCTGAGCCACTCTCCCCGCAAAAAAACCCCTGAGTTCCCAGATGAAAATATCATCCTTCTAATGGTGAGGTACGTACTCATTGCTGAAGCAAAAGAAAAATTAAAGGGTTTGGTTGGAGATGCCGAAGAAAAGCTAAAACATAACAACCAAAGGGGTACTTCATTCATTCAACTGCTATCGGAATAGGCAAATACAACAGGGAAGCACAAAGTTATCTATCTGTGCAATTCACGTGCAAAGGTGGTTCTGCGTTGTCAAAGCAGTTCTTCAAATGCCTAAACACACAATTTCTGGAAGTTGTCCATTTAATATGATCAAACTTAATGGGAGGGCAGAAAATGACAGGAAAAAAAAAAAAAATCAAATGGGCAACTTGGCTGTAATTTAACTGCACTCTAGCCTTGCTTAAACAAAATTACACTCCAAACACACTTGATACTACTTCAGAGAAAGAAAATATCCCACCAATTTCTAGGTAAGGGAGTTTCTAATGTCTTTTCTTCAGCACACTCCACAAGACATGACTTGAAATACAACATTAACAGCATAGCAGAGCACCGAGCCCAAGGAATCGGGAGCTTTCATAACGGTGCAGGTCACATGGCTTATGCATAGAAGATGGCATAATGAATCCATCAAGATGGCCCATGCTGACATTTACAAGAAGGCTGACAAAACTCCCAACAGTTGGCTTGGCTTGCAATGTGAAACCCAACAGTACTTTTTTGTATTATCGTTTGATAATGTCTGATTATATAACATTTTATTTTGCAGTTGCACACAGTGCTGAGAAAACAACTGCCTTTAAACACTCCTCCAGTGGATTATTACCAATAAAGCACACATATCCCAAGTGGGTGTAAGGCAGTATTGTCATCCAGCTGAGTTTTAAACTACTCCTGGCAAAAGAACTGGTTGTCCTGATTCAATTTTTTTTTTTTTTAAGCATCTAGCTATAGTACTTCACCATTAAGCTGTGCAATAAAAATGCTTTAATTTCCTGTTTAGTGTTCTGTATGCTACTTACTAATTATTTTAATGTCACACAGAAGAACCATAAACAGAACAATAAAATGAAAGGGGATATTGTTGTAGCCAATTCTGCAAGCCATGTCCCCACACTCTAAAGCCATTTTAATGAATCACTCTTCTCTTTTTGGGGAAAGGGGAATTAAAACTAAATATATTAGCTGAGTCAATGCTAAACTTCCTTGAACAGTGTTCCTAGACTTTCAGCTGTTAAGCAACCTACTATAGCCCGAACACATCAAGTAAGTATTTCTCCACACATTCACCCTGTTTCCTGTTCCTTATTTGCCCCATATCTTAAAGTCAAAATCTTCTAACCACAAGTATTCAAAATCTTCTACCCACAAGAATGTACAAGAGTACATTCTCTGCAGGTTTAAAGTTGAGTTGCATAGACAGGCTGTGAAGATTACCAAAAACTGTAATGCAAAGTAAGTTTGTTTCCACATTCAAATTAACTTCTCATAACATAGTCACAACATGTGACAAGACCCATATTCCGCAGGTTTACTACTTACTTTATTCCCTATGCATTGCTACACTTTTTAACGGGTTCAACCTGTCGAGGTACCAATGCTGTGATTCCAACTCAAGCGTATAAGCAGTCCTGTGACTTACAAGTAAAGCCTACAATTAAACATTTATTGAACTGGGGCCAGTGCTAAACAACTTAGACAGCAAACACAGATCTGCCAAGATCTACCTGGCTAATCAGAACGGCAAAATAAACAGAAAGAGAAATTTATCAAAATAAATAATCAATAAACCTAGCCTCCAATTACATGCCATTCTATTCAAAGGTAATCACTGTAACATTAACTGAAGCTGCTTAATCTATGCATGACCAGATAATCGTGACATCAGAAAGATTTTAAAGGTATCACATTCAACACGAACATATACACTGGGATGACCATAATGCACACAGATATTTTGAAATGAACAGAAGTACTCCCAAGAAGCAGCAGCTGCAGGAAAACATTTTAATATAAAAAAACTCTCTACAAACATAACTGCTTTTAAATCTGAGCAAATTTCAAATGAAATGAGAACACCTTCAAAACAAGGACTATGGTTCACTTGTAGGTCTCTCAGCCCAACAGCGGGGGTCAAATGTGGAGACCAAAAGCTACTACAAACAAAGAGGTCTTGTAACCAGCAGAAATTCTGGATAAATACAGAAAAGCATCTCTGTAGACCTAAAAGATGAGGAAATTAAAAGCCCGTTTGAGTAACCTTTACACGGTGGCTTAGGTAACAAGAACAAGCAAACAGATTCAACCCTAATGTTAATTCCCCCTGGAAGCTGATTTAACTTTCCTTCTTCAAAAGGTTATACCATCTTAACACAGCTAATTACTTCAACTACCACATTACGAAAATAATATTATAGAGGAAAACGGCATACGTCATTTGCTATTGCTGTAAATAGAAATGCCAAAGGTTGACTACTTACAAATAAAATGTGCTCCATAACCTAAGTGTGCAGTATCAACAAGTAAAGATGGAGACAGCCTTCTCTTACCTTTTGTGTGAAGAAAATCCAGAGCAGAGGCAATATCTCTAACCACTTTGCTAGCTTCTCGTTCATTGAAGTGCTTCCGCTTTTGTATATGGGCCAGGATTGAACCTGTCAGAGTAATAGGTGAAAGGGAAGACCTTGGTATGAATGCTGCCTGAGCTGAGAAAAAGCTTTGTCAATACAAGAATAAAAATGCAACAGCCACTACTAGTCTGCCATAAAGGGCGAACTGATCTCTTTGTGAACAGGGCCAAAGGTAATTTAGAAGGTATTTGAACTAACACTCTGTCCTAGTATGTTTACATGGCAGAAACTGAAGTGTCACAATCTCATGTTTTTATAAGAAAAGAGCCTCAGAAAATAATGATGAGCTAGTACCAAGTATCATGAATCCATAACCTCATTTCTCATATTTTTTAACAGCCTTTCACAGGAGGCAGCTTCCATGGACCAAACAGGAGAATGACTAAGAAGAAAAAGGTACAACTGAGCAGCTTCAATACTTAAGCATGCTAGAACACTTTTTACTGCCCCAGCACTGACTGGTCTGCTTTCCACACACTGAACAGCAGAGACTTACTAATAGTACTAGCATAACTCAAACATCAGCTAAGGATGTACATAGCACTTAAGCAAAACCCACCCTCCCCCAGGTCACAGATGGCCATGCTCAACCTAACTCTCCTCATTTTGTGTAATGTGGCAATTGAAACGCTGCACTCAAAGTCAAGTATACACATTTCTTTGTCTCAACACCATCAAAATAAAAAGACATTCTATCTTTAAATACACATTAAAATTCCCACTGACATCAAGGTAAGGCTCATACACTGACTTAAGGCAAAATTTGCCGAGGGACATGAAATCTGGCAAAAGACCTCTCAAATACGAATATACTGAAGGACTGGTAGCTTGCAGGCAGAGCTCCACTGGTATCCCTTGAACAAAGGATAAAGGGAGGTTTGATTCCATACCTTCTTTAAGTGAATTCCATCAGTCTTCTCAAAAGATCAAAAATGTCTTTAAAAAAACAACAATTAATGTAGTCCACAGAGATGCAAGACTACTAAATAGCCTTACTACTATCTTCCATTTTCTTACACAGAGAGGTATATTTATAAAAGCAATCAGGCAGAGAAATTCAAGAAGTAACTGCCATTTGTTATTAGCCCCCAATACAGTAAACATTTTATATCTCAGGTGACTTCATTTTTATTCTTCAGTTCTAGATGTGGAAGGAAACCTCCCATTCTCTATTGCAGTCATTCCTATTCTTATACCATCAATGCTGCTGCCACTCCTCCACAGCAAGGATTCAGAGAGGAATCCAGAAAGACAGTCAAAAAGAAGATGGACAAAAGACTCTTCAGATATGCACAGACATGCTGTATCAGATGGGTGGAGGAGGGCCACTTTGGACCAGGTTATCAGGTTTTTGGCTGAGGAATTGGCTGGATGGTCGCGTCCAGAGTGTAGTGGTCAACAGCTGAATGTCCAGATGGAAACCAGTGACAAGTGGTGTCCCTCAGGGGTCCGTACTGGGACCAGTACTCTTTAATATATTCATCAGTGATATAGATGGTGGAATTGAGTGCACCCTCAGCAAGTTCGCTGATGACACCAAGCTGAGTGGTATGGTTGACACACGTGAGGGATGGGATGACATCCAGAGGGACCTAGACAAGCTCGAGAAGTTGGCCTGTATGAACCTGATGAGGTTCAACAAGGCCAAGTGCAAGGTCCTGCACCTGGGTCAGGGCAACCCCCGTCATCAATACAGGCCGGGGGATGAAGGGAGTGAGAGCAGCCCTGCCAAGAAGGACTTGGGGGTACTGGTGGACAAAAAGCTGGATGTGAGCCGGAAATGTGCGCTTGCAGCCCAAGAAGGCCAACCAGATCCTGGGCTGCATCAAGAGAAGTGTGGCCAGCAGGTTGAGGGAAGTGATTCTCCCCCTCTACTTCGCTCTGGTGAGACCCCACCTGGAGTACTGTGTCCAGCTCTGGAATCCTCAGTTCAAGAAAGACATGGACCTGCTGGAACGGGTCCAAAGGAGGGCTGGAGCACCTCTCCGGGGAAGAAAGGCTGAAAGAGTTGGGGTTGTTCAGCCTGGAGAAGAGAAGGCTCTGGGGAGACCTTATTGCGGCCTTCCGATACTTAAAGGGGGCCTATAAGAAAGACGGGGACAGACTTTTCAGCAGGGCCTGCAGCAACAGGACTAGGAGAAACAGCCTTAAAGAGGCTAGATTTAAATTGGATATAAGGAAGACATTTTTTACAGTGAGGGTGGTGAAACACTGGCACAGGTTGCCCAGAAAGGTGGTAGAAGCCCCATCCCTGGACACATTCAAGGCCAGGCTGGATGGGCCTTTGAGCAACATGATCTAGGTGAAGGTGTCACTGCTCACCACAGGGGGGGTTGGACTTGATGACCTTTGATGGTCCCTTCCAACCCAAGCCATTCTATGATTCTGTGAAATATAGAAGGTTTCCCTTGCCAAAAACACATTCTAGGTTGCTACAGATTTCTTAAGGGCACAGAGTTCAAAGGGTTTTCCTGGTAAAGTTATTCTTTACGCCCTTAGAAAGCAGTATCAGTTCTTGAATGTTTCCATCCCTGTGGAAAAGATCTCAGATTTTGCAGGAAACAATACTGAGCCACTGGAAGTGCTCATTACACTCAGCAGGTTTACTTCAGATGACCCTTCTCAATAGAGCTGATGTTCCAAACTCTCTCAAATAAGAATTATATCAATATCAATGAAAATACACTCTACAGACTTTATATTCAGTCCATACAGAAGAATCCCACAAACAAAAAGAAGAGCGGGGCGCTCCTGCTACTGTTGTTACCACCTCTTCAGTATTCAGAGATAAAGCATAGAATCATAGAATGGCTAGGGTTGGAAGGGACCTTAAAGATCACCTAGTCCAATCCTCATGCCATGGGCCACCCCACTAGATCAGGCTGCCCAGGGCCTCATCCAACCTGGCCTTGAACACCTCCAGGGATGGGGCATCCACAACCTCTCTGGGCAACCTGTTCCAGTGCCTCACCACCCTCTGAGTAAAGAATTTCCTCCTAATATCTAACCTAAATCTCCCTTCTTTTAGTTTAAAACCATTCCCCCTCATCCTATCACTATCTGCCCATGTAAAAAGTCGCTCCCCCTCCTGTTCATAGGCTCCCTTTAAGTACTGGAAGGCTGCAATAAGGTCTCCCCAGAGCCTTCTCTTCTCCAAACCAAACCCAGTTGCCTCAACCTTTCTTGGTAGGAGAGGTGCTCCAGCCCTCTGATCATCTTCATGGCCCTCCTCTGGACCCGCTCCAGCAGCTCCACATCCTTCTTGTGCTGGGGACCCCTGGCCTGCACGCAGTATTCCAGATGGGGCCTCACGATGGCAGAGTAGAGGAGGACAATCACCTCCGTTGCCCTGCTGGCCACCCCTCTCTTGATCCAGCACAGGAGACAGTTGGCCTTTCGGGCTGCAAGTGCACACTGCTGGCTCATGTCAAGCCTCTTGTCCATCAGGACCCCCAAGTCCTTCTCCGCAGGGCTGCTCTCAATGAATTCTCCCAGTCAGTACACGTCTCGGGTTGCCCCATCCCAAATGCACCTCCCAAAATGCATTTCAGGGAAAAAAAAAAGTGGAAAGAACTCTTAAATCATGCAAGCTCAGTATAATAAGCTGGATTTTAACACTTTGAATTATAAAATGCTGTCATGCAAAGATATTAAATGCCTTCTGCATATCAGGGTGAACTGAACACAGCTAAAATGGGAGCACAGCTCCTTCAGTTACCACAGCTACAGGAAGGCAAAACTGAAAATGGAAAGCCCAAGTTATGCCTCAACATTGTAAGTAACATCGGTCTCCGAGACCAGAGTTACTAAAGTAAAGCTTGCATTGAAGATTAATGTTCTCACTCTTGCCAGCCATGCTTCTTACATCAGAACCTGTAGTGCATCAGAACCTGGTCTGACACTTACTCCCATTATTTCTTTCTTCAAACCCACATACCTAACACTTCAAATGCTGAAATTTTTCAAAGAGAAAACTAGTCTCAGACCTAGCTGACCACTGTAAAAACAGTTAACTAAGAGAGGGAAGAAGGTGTAGCATTATTACCCTCTCAGCAGCTGTGCAGGTACACTGACAACCATAGTCCCACAGTCAGAGGGTTAACTAATGGAAGAATGTGGAGATGGGAGAACAGACAAATGCAGATTCATCCCAGTTGAGCCCTGTTACAGCTAATTTGTCAGAGAAGTCTGTGCATTAAGAGGAACAGCGTTAGAGGAAACCACAATGAAATGATGCAGTAATTTTAAAGGAAGGTAAACAAAAGCTGTTACTCAAGAAAAAAAAACATGTCCTTCTCTTTTTAAAAAGTTCTGCACCTATACTGAAAGAATTTGCATTTCTTGCACATATGGTTTGCTACAGAAAACCTTCTTGACCAGTGACAACAGACGATGTTCTATGGACAGAAGTATATTCCTTCAGAAACTCAGTTTTTCTTTGAAGGGTGGGCCACACTTAACTCATGGTTTTGCACAGCCATGCAATTAATGGATACTGTAATTATGCTTAACACAGACAATGTGAGAAAGTGCACAAAGTGCTTGATGGAGCCTTCTCGTTCCCCAGGTGAGTGTTAAATGCTGGAGACCAGTGAGCACACATGCTCACTTGATTGGCCCTCAAACAGCCAAAAGCAGACTGCTTCACAATTACAGCAACCCCAGGCAGAAGGAAGATGGTTTTTTGCAATGGTGCCCCGTGAGTTTCAGGAAATGAAGTCAATCCTACATCAAGGGAAAATGCTACCAGAGTATACAGATGCTGTACTAAGGTCATGAATAACATCTGACATACTGTGTGTCTCCCCTTGCCTGAAGGTACTGTGACCTACTAACCATATTCCAAAGCTCCCACTTTAATAGAGCTGACATTTCCATCGCTTAACTACGAAAAGGGATTGCAAATGTATGACCAGACCCATCAATATTCAAGAATAACCATACTTCAACCTTTGTACATTACTTCCTCTACTTCTTCTTTGTCTTAAAATTCTCAAGCATTTAAAATAAGCTCTTCATTTTCTACTTTAAAACAGACACAAACAAGACCAAGACGATTCAATGAACAAAGGCACAGTTACTGCACGGTACCTCCTCGCAGCTTCTCAAAGACAAGGTAGTATCTTGTGTCATCTTCAAAAAACTCTATCAACTCCAAAATGTTCCTTCAAAAAAAAAAAAAACCAACCCACAGGAAATAGAAGAAACAGGCAGAGAGTAGAAACAGAGCAATGAAGAGTTTCAACATGGATAATTAGGAAGTGCCAGAAGTAAACAAAAATAAAATTTCTAATTAAACAAGTTGCTTTGATTGCCTATGGCATTAAAACCACAGTTCCAACTCACACTGAAATTTAAGCAGAAGAAACAGGCCAAACACCAAAATTGGACAGGATTGTGAGAGAGTTCTGCTACTGCTCAATTGACAGGCAGATAACTGGTAATAGGTTGTATTTAATAATTTATAACATTGCATTTGTGCTGAAGGCAAGAACAAAAAAGAAAATTAAATTGGCATTCTTTCTCTCTGGAAATCACAAGGCAGAACACACTGTGCTTGAAGGAGACAGGCATCTGTCAACATGACATTAAATCCAGTGCCTTAGTTACCATTTTTAGACTAACTCCTATTTAGCTAGTGTACAGTCTTTGCAGCATAACACAAACACCCCATGTTGCCTTGAGAATGTCAAATGTGTAAGTCAGATTTTTCTATACTTAGAGTACACACAAAATCCAAATTCTGCATGTGGTCATGACAGCTTGAGTTTTTCATCAGTTATTTACTGGATGACCAAATGCTCTTAACCATTCACAGAACAAAGATATAATCTGCTTCTCTACAGCACAACTTAAGCCCACGAGTTTGGTAAACAAGTTTGTTTTTAAATTATCTTTAAGTGTTGTACTAAAAATTTGTAAAAAAAGGCTCGATATAAGCTGCAGAACTGTAGTATAGATAACAGCCATTGTATACATTCTAGATTAACAGACACATCTATAGGAGTAGTTTCAGAATTAGCTTAAACTCATCACAGAGCATGCTGCCACTGGCTGTGTAGCCTTTCCCTCCTTTTCAGACACAAGTAGCAGCTTTAAAGTTGCTTCATCCTGTGGCTATATGAAGTCAGCACACATCCAAATGAGAACTAAATTAGCTTTTGGCTGATCTAAGAGTTCCAGTGCAAAAGCAGGAAGGCTGGCACAAAGATGATGACAAACCATACATTAAGGAAAGGAATGGCAAGACTGTTCCTTTCAACAGCAGCTGGTATCAGGCAAGCTTTTGCTGATGGTGAAATCACAAGGGAGAGTGTCAAAAAGTTAACTCCTCATTTGGACAAAAGCCACGCATCACTGAAGGACATTCAGGCTACAGTGACCTTGTTGCTAATTGAGTTATGTGACTTTTCATTTGTAAGTATTTCCCTAAACTTCACAGGCAAGAGAAATGGAAATTCTCTTTTTTAATAGGTCAAGTCTAAATTTCAACTGGTTTTAAGGAGACTACTGCAAAGCTCCTAACCTAGTCACACATAAGAGGCTTAAAAATTTGAAGAAATATTCAAGATACTTCAAATAAAACAAACACAAGACTGTCTACTTACTTGTTACCCTGGCACTGGTACAGCGTTTCTATTTCACGAAAAACCCGACTCCGACTATGCCCAGCATTTTTTTCAATGATCTGTGGAAAGAGTTCATATTTGAAAAATTACTGCAGGAACTGTGCATGTGGCTCTGGAATTAGGTAACTGATCTAAAGCCTGAATCTCAGGCATGCCCACCAGACAGAAACACTCCACCTTTGGCTGTTTGTTTAATTTCTCATCTGTCATTTATTTACAGTGTCAACAGAGCTCTAGAAGGCATTCAAAGAATAAGAGAAATGAGCACAGGAAGATAAGAAAGGAAGTAAATTCACATGTTAGACAGTCACTGACCAGTTACCACAAGCTGCTTCTTACATCATTTTAATTCTGCTATGTGCAGAAAAGGATATCCTTTTGCATTCTAAAAAAAATAGATTTGAGTCACATCAGACATTGAACAGTCAAAAAGAAGAGATTTGTCATTATAGGCTTTTGAGTAAAAAGTACTAAATTCACCACAAAAATGAGAGTTTGGTTCATAGTGCAAACTTCACAGAGACCCAATAATAGGACCTAACGTATTAAAGAAAACATACATTCAATCTCAGAGCCCTTCTGTACTGCCATCAGAAGTCACCTTCCTTCACACACTCCACAGGCTGAAAGAGGACAAGGGCTTTCCAGAGAGGCTGAGACTGAGTGATTGCTATGTGAACTGAAAGCTCATGACATTACCGCAAATATTACCACCATCTGTATCCAGTATCAGCTTCTCATTTTCACAGCCAGAGTTCTCCAGTACAGAACAGCCAGCCATTCACCAGTACTACATGGGACTTGGTATTTGATTGTATCTAATTCATAACATAGTGGTTTGTTTATTCCAGACTTTCAGCTTAAACAATTCTACAAAGTACACACAAAATTATAGCATCTATTGGACTAGATTTTTAAAGGGGCTTAAAATTTTGTGCCTATGGTTTCTGCAAAAGAATCAAGCATAAAGCTTTCCTATTACTGTTGTGTTTGTAATTAAATGTGGAACTCGGGATAATCACAAATCTGTAAATGGGCCTAACACTTAATATAATGGTGTTACAGAAGATCCACCTCTATCAAAAAATAAGAGACAGCTTTAGATGAACTAATGGCAGTAACTGATGCTCTCTGAACTTGGAGCAGCATTCTCAAAAGCTTCCATTATTTGGTAGGCCATCCTAGATAATGACTCGGACTCTTTCATAAGAAGAGATAAAAACTGGTAGGACTACAACCAAATCAAGACATAAGAGGAAAGCTTGCCCTGAGAACTAACCATCCCACAGTCATCTACTATTTGTGAATTCTATCTGCAGCTGATATACCAGTTCACTCCAGAGGCATAATACTTAAGACAACAAGTATCTCAACAGTTTTAAAGCAGGCTCATTTCAAACATCAAAATTTTTCTAAAATTTGCTATTACCCAATCTATTACAGGTTTTCACTGAGATATTAGGAGGGAAAAGACACGTTACAGACAGAAGTGATGCTGGTTTTATTCTACACTTACTTTTACTGCATATTCTTTCCCGGTTTGGAGGCTGACAGCACCCTGAACTTTGGCATATGCTCCCTCACCAAGAAGCTCAGCAGTCAGCTTGTACAAGTCTGCCAAAGAAATCCAGCAGAAAGGTCACATTAGCCAAAGCATTTCAGTGAATAACATCAAGACAAGCTATTTATCTGATGAGCATCCCCCATATGACAGCAACTGAAAAAATTCCCTTGGTAATGAAAACAGAAAATAGATTTATGCAGTTTTAAAGTAGATGTGCCAGCCTTAATTATGCCTCATTTTTCACTTCCCCTCTTCAAGTTCCAGGAAAATTTAAAGTAGACTTTGTTCCAGCATCAAAACTACAAGTTTGTTCGTACAAGAAACATTTTACATCTCAGCAACTGCTACAGCCTCATCCACCTTCCCTGTCCCCTGTCTTCATGTAAAACTCAGAACCAATTTTTTTATGTGGAAAACATTTCACTCCTTGATCAGAAAATGCCTACCATACAAAATCTACTTGCAGAGATAGTGGTTTAAGTATGATTGAAATTTGAATGTTTAAACCTAGAAGACTGCTGCCATCTTGATTTGCAATGTACCTGACAATGCTACTTTCCCACTAAGAAGTTTTAGAACTGTGTTTTACCTACAGTGCTTCACAGTATTTGTTCTCACATCTAGTCAATCAAAACATTTTGACATCAACACTTTCCTACTAAAAAACAAAACAAAACAAAACAAAAAAAAAACCCCAAAAAACCACCAAACCAGATTATGAATAGGACTCAAGATTTCAGCACTAAGAGAAAAAAAAGACTGAAGACCAAAACATGGGGGATAAAGAAAAACAGACACATTAACTTCAGATATCTGCCAAAAAGCACTGTTTAGCTAAGAAAACTGAGAACAGCAAAGGGAAAACAGACCATTACAATTAAAAGCTTAGAAGTTGCCACCAACCTTCAAACTTCCCAGGGACATGATCTGTGGCTCTGGTTCTTTTTTTCTTTTTCCTTTTCCCACTGTCTGCTATGGGGAGAGGCTGACTGCTGACCATCTCTGTGTGGCAGAACATAAAGGTGCCTTTAACACATAATCAATTACTTTAGGAGAAAATGAATGTGATCTTGTGTGTTTATGTTCTTAAGCTATCCAAAAGTTCCTCTGCTTGTCTTCATCACTGGCTGCCATCTCTCCATAGGCTGCCATCTCTCCCCCAAATATCAGAGGAAACCTAAAAAGACAATTTGGGTGCTAATTAACAGCTGTGGGGAGGTTTGATAAACAAATGTAAAACCAGCAGAAAATAGCTATGCATTTATACTGAACGCTCTCACAGCACAGTAAGGCTATCCTACTGTTTTACAAGTAGATTTTTTTCAAGTCAGCTTAAGAAGATGAGTTTCCACAACAGGAGGAAGGTGTGAGGAAGTTTCAAACAACGTAGTGAAACAAAGCAACCACAGGAGTTCACAGGTCAAAGGAGCAATCTAGGTCAGTTTATGCTGCCAAAAGGCCAGAAAAAAAAACATGTCACAGAACCATGATGTGCCTTTCTAAACCACAGATCAGTGGGTAACTTATGTTTCAAAACAAGCAGTGTTTATGGCATTTAGGTATTTTTTTCCTGCATTACTAGCTACTGATACTACAAGAGCTTAGTCAGAGACAACAATTCACTGATGGAAGATAACATGGCAGAAAAAGAAAACACACCCACATATTCTTATGGAAAGCCTAAATAAAAACATTGCCATACACTTTGTCTGCCAGAGGCTGCTTCATACAGCTAACCTACCTCCAAAAGGGTTAAATGATTCCACACTATACTCACATGAGCACTTCTCCACAACACCAGCCACATCCTGCCAAGTTGGCCCTAGCATTTAAAAAATCACACCTCAAAGTCTTTAAGGCAGGAGCAAAGCACTGCTAAGACATTTTACAGCCAGGAGGATTTCTAAGTAAATTCAAAATTAAAGATCTTGTACTACAGAAAAAACTAAATCCCTAGAAATAGTATAATTATGAGAACATTGGTAATGAAAGAAAAGCAAACCCTAAAACTGACAATAACTTTTCTAGCAGTTCTCCTTTAACAGAGAGCCTTTGTGAATAGCAGTTTTTCTGCCTTTGCCTGTTTCTAAAGTACTCTTAAAACACAGGAGAAGCTCCAAGGCAGAAAATATTACACAACAATCTACAATACATGAAATACTTTCTTTGTTTCATTGTATTTTTCTTGTCAATATCTGTCAGTAATAGCTATTATGAGTGTCACTTAGAACTCACACGTTGTCTGAAAATTTAAGACAAGTGCTGTTTTGAAAGCCCTTTCTCTTTAACAACTTACTGAAACACTTAAAAAATGTATCACTCAAAGCCTCAAGACAATAGTAAATCCTCATTTGCTGGTCCTAAGCAGAACGTGTTAAATCATCACAATGGATGACATGCAAGTTCTTAAATACAATAAGAAATATAAAAGCATACATTTTACCAACTTCTGAAGCAAGAGCTTCTTTTTAACTCAAACTGACACATATACAGTTTTGAATTTTAACATAAAGAGAAGGCTAGCCTTTGACAGCAAATTCCAGCTCTCCCCAATATCAATTCAGCCTGCATTACAAGTTATTCAGAACTGGTATCGAAATGACACATATGAAGCTGCTCAGAGATAGAGCTGGTCTGCTTGAAGGAGGTGCTTGATTTTCAGAAGGTGTCAAACAAGTCATTTTACTGACCTGACCTTCTGCAAGTCAACAAGTCATACCTAGACATGTGCTATTCCATTTCAAGTTATTACATGGTTTCAGTGCCTGTAACAGACTAAAGATTAACAAAAAGACAGGAGATGAATCCTGTGTCTTAGCACAGCTGACATATTTCTTCACAACTGTCTCCTGAACTCTACCAGTTGGCTATGATATTTACAGTCTGGTGTTTAATAACTCACTACGTTATTTCAATTCCCTTTAGTCTGACTCAATTCCTGAATTACAGAGAACTGCTTCCTTGAAACCAGGAAGTTCACTAGTCATGTATACAGAAACCAAATTACTGAAAAACTGTTGTTTTCAACCTACAGTCCTGACCAAATTTGCTCTCAGACAGGCATAAAGTGTTTGCTATATTAGATTCTTATTACCCTTCTGGTCTGCTATTTCACATCATTGTGTAGTTCACTTCTGTCAACACAGCTTTTCCTTTAAAGGTATCACAGCTTCATTCCCATTATTCACTTTGTTACAATGAACCAGTACTTAAGTAACAGCTGGTATGACAAGAAAATGCCTTTAGCCCAGACAAATGCTTCAGAGGTTTTTCAAGCTTTCAAAGAAACGCTTGTGCTTCTGTGACCATATACCAAAGAGTTTCCGGTGACACCAAAAACCAGTGTGCCTCAACTATCCAAGCAATGCTGAGGTGTGTTGCATACTGCAGGACTACCTCTGGTGACAAGGACCCTGTGGGCTCTGAGGAAGCTCACCCTGCCAGACAGAAAGCTCAGAGACTGGATGAACTGCTCTGGAGGGAAATGGCCCCTGGACACATCAGGTCCAAGGTGAGTATCTAACTGTTGTTATTTTAAGGTCATTTTATAATGTGGCCCAAAGCGCTGAACCCCTGCTTCCACCAAACCAACTTGTCCACCCACTTTATAATCTATTCTGGCTAAGTGCAGGGAGGTTCGAGTAGAACACTACTTGGTGTTCAGAGCAGATTAGCCAAACCTTTGATGAAGAGCACTTCTTACATCCCTCTCGACCACAACAGTCAGACTGTTCTCTAAGAACTACTGTCTGACTAGCAGTCTGACAAGAGATGAAGCAATAGGGAACAGTTCAAATTCTGACCTGTCCTTCTCCTCCAGTCAGGTTAGGATTATTGCTCACAGGATAATGTAACCCAGCAAAATCCATACTGCAAGCAAAAAAAGAGCAAGCTTCTGTCTTAGCTGCAGTTTTATTTTTATGATTTTATCATCATCGTAATTCAGTGTTGAGTCAATATTTAACATATGCATTATTCAGAGCCTGTGTGGGAAGGTATAGTTACAGCCTTTCACTTTTGCTATTGTGGCCTCTACAACTATCCTCAAAAGGACAAACAAAACCACTTACCGTAAAGAAGACTTGCAAACAATGCCAAGTGAAGAAGAAAAGGAACAATTACAACAAGTTTCACCTCATCCAGATCTTAAATCACCTTTCATCTTGCTTCCTAACACTCCATATACAAACACGCCAAAATCCACTAACCAGATGTAACTCCCCTTTCATTCTAGCCTGCTTCCCAAAGGAAGGAAGAGTATATTTAGAAAACAAGCACGCACACATGTACAGGAAGCACTTGGAGAACACAGTACAGATGCTTTTTTCTATTAAAAAGAAGATACCTTGTTTGTGCGTTTGAATTCAATGGAAGAAAGCAGTTTAAGCAGAGAGTCCAGGTACTACTGCCTGCTTCAAAACTGGGTCTTGCTTGAGCCGAGTTGTTCTGCAGCTGAAAAGGAACACAATCACATTTACATTCAGAAATCACTTAAATGTTGTTACATACATTCCAATAGTGCCCAGTCTCAAGAGACTGCAAGAACCTGTTGTGCCAGGCTTCATGTCAGCACACAGCAAGAGCACACCCCTGTATTAAAGACTTTAACTCTTAAGTACAGAATGCAAAACAGTTATTTCCAGCGCTCCAGTCATTTCAACTGAAGAGGAGACCCCCCCCTCATTACAGTCTTGCAAAAACAGTGGAGGGATTTATGGTATTCATTAGTTCTTGTTGTTATACCATTGGAGAACTGTAACAAGTTTAGATACAAAATACAGAATCACTCTTAACAGACAAGAATTACCATACTCCTAACGTAGATCAACACTCCGCCAAGATAGAGCACCACAACTACTGCCATAACAGCACCAAGTTAAAGCATATCTTGAAATTGGTCTTGAAGGCAGCTAGCCTCCAACAGAGCAGGAACATCAGAAAGCATTTTCCACAGCTGAAAGTCTTCTGAGAACAGGTACCGCTAGTACTGAATTCACTCCTAGCAAGCAGCAAACAAGACAGTGATGCTCAGGTAACACCATCTGAAGAAAAGAAGAATCAGGAGCCTCAAATAAAGCCTTCTGTGGATTCACAGAGGATAGCCACAACCTGGAATTCAACAGATGAAACAAACTCCATGTGCTGGCACAGAATGTTTTCAGACTACTGAGGTGGTACCTGAACAGCTGCAATTACAAAAACATTACTGTCCCACAGATACTGCAAAAGCAAAGGCTTTTCATTCAGACCAAATAAAAACACACCGAGATCTCTGATGAGGCTTCTCTAATTGAGATTTAAAAATACTATTTTGACTAACTGAACAACAACAGGCAGACCAGTCTGCACCTTCTGAACAGCATCCAACTGTTGATTTACACTTTTTTTCAAAGCCATTGTTTACTTGTTCAAACAGCTACTGACAGATTCAATAAAATAGTTAGGCACGAGTAAGTCCCTTGATTCCACAAGCATGACATACCTGTGACTCTCAGACTTCAAATATGAAAGTGTGTGCTCAAAACTCAAAAAAAACCTTAAGCCACTTTAAAGTTTCAGACATCCGGAGTCTTGGACAAAGAAACAAAATGGAAACAGACTTCCATCTCATTTTCCTCCCAACTCAGTTGCTCAGATCATTCTTGGACCCACCCTCCTCCAGCAACACTTTGATTCTTGTAGATGTGGCTCATCATGAAACAGGAGTACTCAGCAGGTGCTGATCCTGCGAAAACCTGCTAGTTGCACAAAGCTCAGAATAACCAAAGCTACCTTTATAAAGCAACTACATAGTGATTAATTGTGCTTGTAACGTTACAGATCAAAAGAAACACAATTTGAAGAGGAAGGATGCCCAACTCTTTAGGACAGCCCTGTGTCAAATCCAGAGGCAGATTATTTTAATACTCATTCTGTATTGCATTAAGAATATACATTTCAAATTGTAAGATGTGAGTATTCTTACAGTTCATTCATTTTTACAGTAGTTTGCCATAACTCATTCTTAGCTGTCAGTTACCTTCTCATCCCACCTACAAGAAAACTGTTAGTATAATATCATTCGTTAATCTGAACTATCCTGAAGGAAGAGGAACTTAAAAACATTCCAACATCTTCCCAATAAGATACAGCAGCATTAACATTTTAAAACTAACACTTGAAAGTCCTCCGGAAGCCCAAGCAATCTCATTTCATGAAAGAGCAAGTCTGAGAAAAACTATCAATTTTGCCTTATCACAGGCATTACTGTAACACCTACACAGTTCAACAGCTGACAGCATCCTTCTAAAATCCTTCACTCTGTAGAAAAGTGCAGCAACCTCCTTCTTTACCTCCACATTTCTCTCTGTGGTTCCCTTCTGTCACACTTTCAGAAGACCAGAGTTACCTTATCTTCTGTGTACTCAATTTGCAGAGTCTAACTTTTCCTACTTTCAGCTAGCCACTTCCCCTGCAAACTAAGCATGGGGTTTCTGAGGTTCTCAGTCAAACCCTCCAGCAATGGGTGGATCTCACTTTGCAGGACAGCACATAAAGTCATTTCAAATAGATTCCTCCCACCCCAATTTATTACTTCACCGTGATTACTACTGGGGAAGCAGGGAGAACCTTAATGGAGAGGAGAACACACAGCATTCTTTTCCCTCTCCTGTTGGGAGAAAATAGCATATTTTAGCACACGTTATAGACATTTGTAGATCTTCTGCTGAGGTCTACCTATGTAGACACACATGCATTTCTTTAAAAGCATTAGTTATCATTCAGAAGGATAGCAAAAGAACTGTTATCATCCCCACTGGAAAGACAAAGGCAAACAAGACAAGCATGGTGACCCTGCTATGAGTTAACCAGTAAGGGTAACAAATGAGTTAACCAGTAAGGGTAACAAATAAGACTGAAGGTGGCTTAAAAACACACAGTAATCTTCTTAATTTCTTGTTCTTCGGACAATATGCCTCTGATGCAGCAACATGGATGAGAGGACATAATAGGGTGTACTTCAGTGGGCTAACAAATAAATGCGAATGGTAAGCCTTTGTCGGGAACAACATAGCACACATGCTGGTTATTGCACTGAAGAACATCTTCCCTCCCTCCACATAGAGTAGTACAGCCAAACAAGATATTTAATGCTACTGACCACTAGCAGACAATTCATATTGAGTTTCTATCACAGTGCAGTAGGAACTGAACTGCAAAATTATTTAAATTCCAGATCACACATATTCTAAGTGAGAAAAGTCCTTGCAATAGTACTTTGACTCAACTGCTCAAAGCTTCTCTAACGCCTACAGCACTTTTAAATTAAGGAGATATACAAGACAAGTAAGTTGTGAGGGCCACTTACTAAACATCTACATCTGATGGCATCAACAACTCTCAGGAGACTGTCTCTGCATTGCCAACTAGCTCCTCTAACCCCACTCAGCTCCCTTTTCAAGTCTAAACCAAAGCGAAAAAATTCTTAGAAGACAACTTTTAATTTCATGCAGATGGAAGATAAGCATTTCCTGCTCTGACTCCCCACCCCACAAATGATCAGATAATGACATTTGTCACTGGAAAAAAAGCTACACAACATACTCCCATATTAGCAAGCAGCCTTGTTTGGACAGGTTAATCTAACTAAGTATGTTTTTAAAGTCTGAAGCAAGACTGTTTTTTCTTCCTTCTCCCCTCCTCTCTACTTTCAACGTTAAAAGCAATAGTCATTGAACTCCACTGCATTTTCACATTTGATGTCACATAAAATTTGCACCATTGTTTTAACATTTGTTACCAGGAAGGTACTGGAAGGTGAGAGGAAATTCCACATATCAGCAGTAAATGCCTTTTTTGAAAGCATTAGAGAGTACTGATACAGCATTCATACCATGAAATAATGTCAATATGGACAATATTCAACGTCAAGAAACTTTCAAGTGGCCAAGGCACCCAAATTCACTTTACCTGGAAGGCTGCCAATACCAAAACCAATTACCTTTAGAACTGCAGTGGATGAGGTTCAGCTCCGCAAGTGTATTTTGCCTTGCTTCCATCCAGCACCTGGAAGGCATGAAGAGGAGCTCTGTTTTGAAAAAAATGCCAAACTGTAGTTCTTCAGAGTTATCAGAATATACGCCAATCTTTCCAAGCTAATTGTGGGGCATAAATTTGTATGATAAAGAGGCTTTTATAAGCAGTAAATTCATAAAAGGAAAAAAAAAATCTAACGAGTAGTTTATTTCTAAACAAATCTGACACTTCACAAACAAGTGCCAGTGGTGTCAGGGGAATGGGCTAATTTTTGGCTATCACACATAGTGCTGAAGCCAGCAGCCAAGCGTTCACCAGGGCTGTACTGCTGCCTTGTGTTTGGTTCTCTTCCCTCTGAACTGCCTCAGAAGGTCACCCCGGTCAGGCTAAAAGATACTGCAGAGGTATAGATTAAATCCAGTTAGATTTTTCAGTGTTCCCAGGGGCTCTTAAGTCTCATCGGTTTATGACAGATGAAAAATACAAGAACTAAAAGATTACTTGTGATCAAATCTAGGAACAGTTTCATTTGCCTTTGCCTGCTCTTCTTCCACTCCAGCAACAGTCTTAATAGAAAGCAGCCGTCATAGGAGTTTATAGACTTACCACTCTTTATTAAAAAACGCACTACGTACGAAATACAGCAGTTTAAGCCTTCGGGGAACAACCAGCTTCAAGCAATACAGACTCCCACATCCTTCGGAGAGGACCCCGAGACCTGAAGTTGCCGGCCGGCGGGCTGGAGGCATTTTACCGCCTTCCAGCTGTCCCTAGCCACGGGCACAGCCCCCAGAAACCAGGGCTGCCCCGCTGCCGGCGCTCAAGTCTTTATTCCTCCACACGCCCCGTGCCCCGGAGGAGCCCGGACAAGCCCCGGTGAGAAGACCCGCGCTCGCAGCCGGGGGAGCCCAGCGGCTTCTGCAGGTACGGACCGCTCCCCCTCAGGGCTCCCCTCAGCTGACCGAGGCGGGGAGGCCGGCGAGCCACATCTCGCCCTCGCCGTCGCCGCCGCACAGCCCTGAGGGAGCGCCGCAGCCCCGCGCCCCCCCTCACCTCCATGGCTGCTGTCAGCGTCCCTCGACGAGGGCGGCGCTGCGCCGCCGGGCCGCCCGCCCCCTGCTTCTCTGTGCGTGTGCGTGTGTGTGTGTGGAGATGGAGGAGCGCGCATGCGCCCGGCACAGCCGCGTGTGAACACGCCCGGCAGCGCGCCCACCCACTGTGCGCATGCGCGCCATGCGAAGCCCCGCCCCCGCCCCGTTCTCAGCCCACGGGGCGCGCAGGCGCAGTGCGGGCAGGCGGCCGCGGAGGCTCGAGGGCAGGGGAGCTGTGCGCAGGCGCAGTGCTGCTGTGGGCGGGGGCGTTGTCACGGCACTGCCTTAAGGCGCCAGAGAAGGGGGTGTTATGGCGGTCATCTAGGCTGAGGCACTGCTACCCAAAGTAGGCTGGCAGCTTCCAATCTTCTCTTTCCCAGAAGAGGGATATGCAGCTGACCATGTTCCCACTTGTCGCAGGAGGGTGCAGGGCCCCTCAGGGCAGGTGGGCCGTGCAGGGACCCTCTGTCATAGCCTGAGGCTGAGAGCCAGGTGGCTGCCATCTTGTACTGCTGCCCCCCATCCCTCTGCAGGCTTGCTATGAAGCGTTTTTGGAAAAAACACAGTAATTAACAAACAAAATTCAGGACAGGCTGTTCTGATGTTACCTTTGCAGAAAAGACCCTAGAGAGTTAAAAAGGCCAGTAAGACTTTCACCTCTGCCTGCACCAAGTACTGTCTCTCACAAACTGTTAGGGCACAGGAGGGGTGATAACGATAACTTTCTAGAAGCCTCTTTATTCAGGAAAATTTGTCTCAGTTTTACAAGCTGGTACTGTACTGTCTATGTAATGCGAGAACCATAACAGTATTTTGGATGTTGATTTCCTTGCCTGCTTTGTCTGCTTCCTGTTCTCCCTGCAAGCATTTTGCATGAGCCAGTGATTTTTCACAGGTTTCCTGTTTGGCCTCAGGATCAACTTAATGCTGATGTACCTCAGCAGTTGCTCAGGTGACAAGTGCAAGTGTCCCTCGCCTTTGCCTTCAGAGTGTTGTCCGAAAGTTGAAGAGCAGTGTGGCCACAGCAGAGGGGTTTGGGGACATTCAGTAAGCCAGGTGCACCTTCAGGCAGGCCAGACTAAGAACAGAAAGAAAAAGTAACAACCAAGAGCTAGGGATAAACCTAAGGAGGCACAGCATGAAAACCCTACTGTGGGACAAAATGTCCAAAGGACACTGAGAAGGCAGTGCTGTACACCTGACTTGCTGCTTCTCCTCAGCAGTGACTCTATGCCAGCCTCACTTGCTCCTACCCCCTTCGGGATGAATCACAGTCCTTCTACATTAGGATGCATTTTCTCATTTTTCCCATGCTCTCTTGAATAATTTAGGCAGCAGCCTTATTTCCTGCAGCTGCTTCCTTACCTCCCCAGAACTGCTGCCCCTTTTTATCTGGCAGTGAAAGGTAAGTCTCCTTTGTGACCAATACAGCTACAGAAGAGGGGCAGCAGTGTGAGAGCACTGGGGCAGAGACAAACATGCTACTCAAATATTTTTTAAAAACTTTTTAAAGAATTACTATTGAATGAGGCTTTTAATTTTGCCAGCTTTATCTCTTTTTAGATTGGTTATATTGCCTGCAGATATATTTGACTGGAAAGACAATCAGGTTTTCTTCTCAGCAGAGCCACAAGGCGCCAGCTCTGCACAAGAGCTCCAAGAGAAAAAAGGCACACTAATAGCAGAAATCTTGCTTTGGAGTTTGCAGAGGAGTCTCTTCTTTTAGTTTTGCAAAGATAAGCTCTGATCTACCTCTCAGGTGTTAAAAAGGCTCAGGAAGAGTCAGTTATCAGTGCTATTTCCGACCGTAAGGCTGAGCACGGAGGTGGATTCATTTGCAGAGAAGTATCCCTGGCAAGAAATAGCTCTTCCATATCAACTCAGATTGACATATTATAGGGTTGCTCTCAGTTTGGGTGACATTTCAGTTCTCTGCTCATTGTAGCAGACTAAATGAAAAGATGTAGACTTGGTAAATTTAGAGTTCGTATTTTAAAAAAAAAGGTAGATTGAAATCAAGTCCAACAAGAACTCCTGTGAGATACTACTGTCTACCTCATTTGTGATATAGTATCTTCTCCGTAAGGATTTCAAACGTCAGTGGAGATAATAGCTTTGCTGGGAAGCTGGAGATATTCATGCACAGAGACTGCAAGCTTTGCTGCGCTGTATGGCTACAGATATCAGATAGATAATGGGAAACTTTGAAGCGGAACCTGAACATGCCTGGAAAAATCAAAGCAAATTGCAAGTTATCAAGTTAGCAGGACTTTAACAGTAACCATATAGATGTTCTGACTCATTTTATTTAGCGTTTGCGAAGATCTGGGAATTTGCACACAGTGTTACTGCATTTCAGCTGGGAGATGGTAACTGCCACATGGCAAAGAGCCTGTAGGACTGTGGATGGCAGAGATATCACCCTTCCCACCCCCAGAGCACCAGAAACCATCTCCAAGTTGCCATGGAGGGAGAGCAACCTCTTTTAGTTATACTAGCCCAAAACTTTCAACTCTGCTGCCACATATAGGGTCAATAACTGTTGTTGATAACAGTGTTTTTCACCCAAAGCCATACAGTTCCGCTAGTGTTGGTTATTGTTAAAATGGCTCAAGAGAAACACCAAATTTAGCTTAGTTAGTGAATTACAGCTTTAACCCATGAGCGTCCCAGCACTGCATGTTTTCTGTCTGGACATGCAGCTTGGTACCCATAACTCTCAAAGCCACAAGCTCAGCAAATCTAAGGCAAGTTAAGACATATGCTACCTGCTCTTGCTGCCTTCTCTGCCAAGGGGTCAGGAAGATGCACCACAGTTTGAGCGAGCTGCCAATTCCTCACCTGGGTTCAAAGGAAACAGCCCAGAAGCAGAGCAGTGCCTGAGACAGCTGAAGCCTGCAGGTCCCAGGACAGGATGGGGTTACTGAACATCCACGGCATCTTTGTGGTATCCTCTCCCAGGATGAAAGCATGCTTTGTTCTTTCCACCAAGCTGGCATGGAAGAGCATAGTCTATAAAGCGCTGAAGCCTGGTTTCTTAGGGATGCACTCATGTGTGCATGTTGGTGCAGTGCTCTGGCATCTAACAAGATGCCAACCCAGGTGAAGATTTCTCCACAGTAAAGCCACTGCCGGCAGCTTTTCCCCACCTGCATCTCTGGTGGCCCATCCAGGTTGAGGACGGTCCCGTTTCCCTCTCCCCTCAGGGAGGGCATTAGTAGTCTTCACTCTGCACTGGCTGCCCACCCATTTCCACAACACATCAAAACCTTTTATCCTTGAAGGGTTCAGGACTTATGTCTGAACATCTTTCCATGTATACCTCCACTCGAACAGAACTAAAGGGTAGTCTGCGAGAGCAGCTCAAATCCATGCAAGCACATTAAGATTCTCAACATCTAGGACTGTAGCAGTTCAGGGGAGATCATCTCAAGCTTTTGTAGCATGTTTTCAAATTGAATTCATTATGTTTTTTAATTCCTGTCCATTGCTTCTTATTACATATTTCTCTGCTGGGTTAAAGGGCTCTTACACAACACAGCATCTTCTGCCTGTGAAAGTAGGCGTCTATTCTCCAAGCAAGATGTATATACTTGAATCCTTGTTTTTCTGTCCCTTTTGTTACTTGCAAGATAACCCAGCTGCACAAAACACTTAACTGCAGGGCAAATCTTAAGTTTCAATATAGCCTGTTATAAAGCAGGAGGAAAAAAAAAAAAAAGAAAAAAAGTATTTTGATTTTCATTTTGTTGTTTTTAATACAACAGGCATGGTATTTCTAGGAAATGCTTATGCTAATATTTCAGGGCTAAGTCCCATGAAGAGTGAAGAAAAAAGCACCTCCTCAAACAGTATAATTGGTTTATTAACCACAGTAAAATAAGTAGTTCTTTGACGTGACTTTTCCTTTTATTTTCTAATAGCTTTTCAAGTACGTGTCTGCTTTTTACCCATGCAGCACACAGCAGAGAAGATAAGGAGCCATCTATGCTAGCTGTTAGGCAAATAAGAAGTAATTACCAAAGCTAGTTTTGATTTAGCAGTGTTACAATTGGATCACAGTACTTTGGCCTATGTTTTACTACTAAAGTGATTTCAAGCCTTGACTAGAATTATTCCTCTCTTATCTGCCCACAGCCAAGCACCTAAATCTATATTTAAGCACCTGCAATCTAGCCTAGTCTGATTTCAGGACAGAGAGCATGTACCATTCCCTCTGCTGTTCAAGGAATTTGTGCAAGCTCAGTTTCTCTGAAAATTATACTTCTCATTTAGGCGATTAAGCCCAGAGACAGGCTTATGCAATCACACTTGCCAGGATCAAGCTTCTGTGTTATTCTTTCGTTGTGAATGTCCCTTCTCCACTCCCTCACCACCCCCCACCACCCCAAAAAAAATAAAAGAAAAGTGCTGCTTCTTTCAGGAAACCTTATGACTCATGTGTAACATTACAGGTAGTGTGAGATACCTCTACCTCTAGAGACTATGTTTCAGTGTCCCATCTGGCAAAGCTGTTCACAGCAGGGGACAAGGAAAAGTTCTCAAAATGGACATTAAAAGTGCCCGTATGGATGTGAATGCCAGGCTGAAACCTGCTTTTCCTGTAGCCAGACCCATGAGGAGTACTCACACCTTCACACAGTGCCACCCCACTTCCCACTGGGACAGAGATCCTGAACCGACTCTAATGGAAAGCCCAAGTAACATGGGACCTGGAAAACATGTGGTCTGCTGGAGACCAGCAAACCAAACCTGCTGGAAACAAGCAGAAAAATGCTTGTGCCCACTGTACAAGCTGATCATTAGAGGCTGTTACTGCATACCACTGAACTCCCCCATCTGCCCCAAACAGCTGTTCAGCAGCAGCAAAGTGACTTCTACCAGTCCGGACTGGTTTTCATCCTCAACATCTCATTTTTTTGCTGGACTCAGCAGGACCCATTACAAATCCTTCCAGTCCATTTCCTATGGTGTCCTGCTTAGGAGAGGAAGGGGAAGTGCAGACTGCATGCTATCCCAAATGCTAGGCCCCTGGACAGCCACTGGAGACACAGGGAGCTGTGTCCAAGTAGCCTGGCTTAAGTGTTACAACTTGGCATTGATTTATTTAGGTGGTGCCTGTGGCATCATTGTCCATGCAACATGGACAAGAGAGGTGAGATCTGGTGATGTTACACATGGTGTTTTGATGACATATTCTTATTAAAATGATCAGGGCCAAGCTGTCTTATGCCCTTGGGTCCCTCAGGATATTACCCAGGTGAGTAACAGCCTCTTTGGACAAAGTTCTGGACGCTGCAGTTTCATCCTATGACAGTGTGCACGCTACAGCTGTCTGTGCTGTTTAGACAGTATTTGTACATGGATAAAAAAAAGTCTTGGGGCTAGGGATGAGCAAAACTCTCAGAAAGTCCATTTGAGAAGTGAGGGTTGATATCCTTATCCTACCCAACTGGATTCCTCAGACATGAGAGGTGCTGCTGTACGAGTGATTAGCACCAAAGAGGGAGGCTTTCAGTCTTCTGTTACGTGCTTGTGCAGGAGAAATGGCTTTTTTAATCCTATTGCTATGGACTGGTTACAAGATAGTATAATATAAGAATGTCTGTGAATTTTAATGAATTTGGAAGTCATAGCACAAAAAGGGTGTCTTGGGGAGGAAATTGTTGTAACTGCTAGGAACAGAAGTGTGAAGATTTTCCTTCTGAGTGGTGACATTTTCAAATGCAACATCCCAGTTTCATTTCACTGCATTCCTGTTCTACTTATGTATTTATTTTTGCATCAGAGAGCAGTAATGTCGAGTAGATTGCAAAGTCAAGCAAGAAGGACTTAGACGAGATGCTGGGGCTGCTGCTTCCAGCACAGAGAAGATGTTAGCTGAGTTTCTAACAAGGCCAGTTATGGGTTACAGAAGCAATCCAAGGACCAAAAGAAAAAAAGTCCTCAGAAATGAGAACAGTCACCAAAACAGCAGACCATTCTGCCACAGCATTAGAAATCAAGGCCTTCCATAACATTATCTCCACCTATATGTAGCTACCAAAACCAGCACATCCACCCTGCTAGTTTAGGCTGGGACTGAGACCTTGTGTACATCTCATCTCTTATTCCCCCCCAGTGCACCTAAGTGTGGAGAATCCTGGCACTACTGGAAAACTGCAAGATGAGTAAGACCGAAGGGAGGGAGACCATGAGTACAGTGCTGGTCCTGGCCTCCAGTCCAGGATGACTACAGCAAGTTGCCCCGGGACTGCCAGCTCTTACATATGCTTACCTGATAGCCACATGGATGGATGGCAAAATGCTTACCTCACTCGGTCGTTAGGGCATAGCCCAAAGCAATTGGTAACTGGCCCAGTGGTTATAAAATACTACATGACAAAGGAGAGGTCCATTCCAGTATGGCAACTCCCAGGTGGTACGGCTTCATTAAAGTTAATAATAAAATAGCTGCTGGAGAACTACCCAAACAGCGGTGAGGCTTCTAACACAGGCTTAAGAGTCATACAAGTTGAAGAATCCTGAAAATATGGATCCTCTTTCTCCCCCTCATGATTATTTTACCCCACAGGAGGATGTTAAGTGCATACCACCACTTGCTGAGTATGGAACAACCCCATACCCCAGCAGCCAGCACTTGGACCCAACTGTTCTGCAAGATAAGCCCTACAATCCAGGGTTCCTGCAGAGTCCCAAACATCCTTCAGGTTTTCCATGAAAACACATGATTTGGGAGAACAAGTGCCAGATATTTTTAAGAAGCAATAGTCACAGGTCTGCTGGACTCACTTAGGATCCAATGGGTATCATCTGAACACTGCTATCCCTGTTACCCTTGTTGCTGCTGAGGAGCCTGTGGCTGGCCCCAGCGGTGAGCCAGCTTGGATGGGGGAAAGGGTGGGTGAGCTCAGACATTGGAAGAGACCAGAGACCCTGGGGCAGTCAAAGTATGGCCACCATTGAGTGACTACACAGGTAGTGAGTTCTGACCTACGGATGTCAGTAGCAGATGCCATCACCTGGTATCTCAAAGCATCAAAGTAAGGTGCCTCATTGGACCTGAATGGACTGTGTTCCACTGAGACCTTCAAGAAATTTGCAGGCAGACTGTGCTTTTGTTTCCCCCATACACCTCTACAGAAAGAGACACTCTCGTGCAAGAGAACTCGTTTGTTGTTGCTATGTTCTACATCTATGCAGACATGCAGTAGTCCCCCATGCACTGCTGGCATTTCAGCTCTGACTCAGGGTCTCTTTTCAGCAGGGAGCTGAATGCCACATTCTTGCAGGCACTTGAGGTTTTCTTGACATTTATGAGTCATTTGTCCTTCCCTGACCTGCGTGAGGGAATCTGGCAGACTGAGCTGTGCTAGCAAAGCCCTGAGCCTCCAGAAAATGAAAGCTGCACACTTTCAAGAGAAACACTCTTCCCTCTAGTTGTGAAACTCTCTGCTAGAATCAGCATCTTAGCCCACCTCCAAGAAATGGTGGAATGGATCTAGTGTTATAACCCATCTCATCCCTCTCTGATCCCAAGTGGATTCATGGTCATCTCCCAGCATGGGCAGATTTTTAACCCTTGTAAACAGCAGCTTCTCCTTGGCTCCTTTTTCTCTCTTCCCAATACTTCTCTTACATTTTACAAGCTTTCACCAAGAGAGGAGGAATATCTCAGACCAGATTACGTAATGGTTATTGTGAGCATTCACCCAGGACTGTCCAGCCTTAGCATGGGCTGGCTTAAACCCAGGAGCCACCCACCACCACCCCATGGCCCAGCCCCACTGGGCTGCAGTGGGGCTGCTGCCAGGGGAGGTCAGCCTTGACCCCTGCCTATGCCCAGCCGCAGGCAGTATGCTTCACTGGCCGAGCAAGCCCTTTCCGTGTCCCATCCCCGTGGCACGGGGACAGGAGCCATTATGCTCCACAAAGCCTTTTTCTCCCCCATCCAAGGCTATTCCTAAATTCTCCAATGTCTGCAGACATTGCATAGCACAGCGTCTCTCCAGTGTCAGCCTCTATCTGACCTGGCGACCGGCGCCACAGCCTTTTGTTCGGTTCCAAAGGACATGGTGGCTGCAGAGAAGGAAAATAAAATCCTGGCAGTAGCACATCTCGCCTTCATCAGGAGAACCCAGGGATTTTGCAAAGAGACAAATGAGTCCCAGGCACCTGGCAGCCAGCTAGGCAGCTGAGTCATTTAGGGAGCTGGGGCTAACAAGAGCTACGTGCATATTTAATGCATCTCAGGGTTCCTGCCTGCTTTCAAATTGCTCAGGGATGTTTGTTGAAGCTCTGGGGGTGCTGGAGCCTCATAAGCACACTTCAGCCTCCTGAAGGGAGGAGAAGTTTGACTTAGATACTTATCTCAGCACTTTCTGCTTCATAAACATCTCTGCTGTGCTCAGGCATTAAACTTTCCAGGCTGGGAGGCATTCAGATAGATGAAGACCAGGGGAACAGCTCAGTGCCTTGGAGAGAGACAGAAAGACCTTTCTGGTAGTGAATGATCTCCCTGTCTCCCCTTCCTATAGTGCTTCCAGGGTTACTAATGATGCAGTTGTCACAGCACAATCATGAGCTTTGCTTCCTCGGGTAAAACAGACTAAAAAGAAAAGGAGGAAAAAGAAAAAAAAAAAGAAAGACCTCTGAAATTCTTTTTTAAATTGCTGCTTGAGATGAGCCTGTGGGTTGATCTTTCAGAAACAGTGCTTTCTGTTCCACAGGAATCTATAGGAGCTCCACGGTGTGGAGGAGATAAACAGGAAACACTCCCAAAGCAGGGGGGCTGAAATCCTCAGGCATGGGTTTAAAAAACAAACAAACTACACTCCCCTTTTGTAATGCATAGTGCATAACTACCTGGTGGAACTCATTGCCACAGGATAACGTGGAGGACAAAAATATGAGCAGGCTTCTGTGCAAGGGCATTATTTACACCAAGTCTTGTTAAACTGAGGATGGTTAACGCTTCTTCTCTGGGTATCTATCTGTTCACTGGCCGCAGCACCCTCTTGGATTTGTTTTCTGTTGTCTGATTTGACACTCGCAAACCACAAAGTGTGGCTGTTGGTCACTGTCTCACCATCTTGCACTGTTGAGAAGAGGCTGACTCTGTCAACTTTGTACCTCACCTTGAAGTAGCTGTAGGCTGCTCTCAGTTCATCCTTTAGACCCCACTCTTGAAACAGCTTCTCTGTAAGTCCCAACCTTACCAGTTCCCAGAGGATCCTGTGCATTGAGTCCAACCAGGCCTCGCTCCTCAGGAAGGCAGGAGGTTCCTGATAGAGCTGTTGTCATCTCCTGCCTCTGCACCACACAGCAGTTTGTGCCTGCAGTTCTGATTTATATGAAGAGGCTGGAACATGGATCCCAGGAACCACACACCTTTGCAAAAAGTAGTGAGTAAAACTCACCGCCATGCGTTGCTGGGAAAATACCTTCAGGTGGGATGCTGGTGAAAAGTCTGCAAGGGGAGGATGCAGACCAGCAACATTAGCTTATGTCAAGCCACTTTCTGAGATGCAAGCTGAGGTCTCAACATGTCCATCAGAGCTGCAACTCTCAGGGGAAATCCACTCTTCAGGTTATCCTGGGTGTTTTTTCATGATGCCTGTCTTACTACAGAGGAATCAGGGAAGAATGAAGTACACCAGGCTTATTAACATTTCTTTAACTAGTAATAGAACAAAAATGTTTGGACTTCTACTCATTATTTTACACAGAAAATACTGGAATGATGCATCAGGTGTTTTTGTGTCCACTTTGCTCTGTTTTATTTCCATTTAAAAATATACATCTGGTACACAAGATTAAAAAAAATAGATTTTCACAACAAAATAAGTGCTTTGAGCACTAAAAATTCACTTGTGCACTTTTATGTTGGCCTAAATATTTACATTTTCTAGCCACATCCCCTCCCTATCCCAAAAATGGGCAAAGCCCAGATTATAAATATCAGCTGCATCTGGTATACAAAACTTTCCCAGAAAAAGGGCAGGAAACACAAACATAACAATGCTGTGGCTCAGACAATTTGATTTTAACTCCCAAAAAACAGTTTAAAAAAAAAAAAAAGACTTAAACTCTTCTCAAAAGAAAAATGGCACAGGGAACACAACACTAGTTATCAGGCATAGCAAACAGAAGGGGAAGAGATTTTGAGATGTGGTACCTTTCAGGGAATAATGGCACAGACCAGGTAGCAATAGTATGCTTTCAAAAGGTCAAAAAGGTTTAAGAAGGACTGATCTTGCCTTTTTGGAAGAACATGGTAGATGAGATGTCTCTTAAAGTCCTTCTCCACCTGATTTACTATGCTGTAGGGTAGGATAATGGAAAAACAACAATTTCTACAGCCAGCATCTGCTGACCTTGAGCCAAGACAACATGTCAGGAAATGCTGACATGTTGAAAATGTTGTTTTCTGGCAATAGTTTCTTTCTGCCACTTCCTGAGGTACACTGTGCTGATCACACTGAAAAGTGGCCTAGTTCACCTCCTCTGTCATGGGGCCACCTTGCCATTAGTCCAAGCAGTGCTGGATGAATCTTAGAATATCATTAAGTCCCCTCTGCCAAGCGTGAAATATCCTTTGCAGGGAAAAATGGTCCCTTTGGTAAAGCATGAATTAGAGCAGAAGGAGACATTCATAGCACATGGTTAAAAACGGTACATCAGTAACTAACCACATGAAGGCAGCTGGGATCAAATGTCACCAACTTTGTAGAGCTGATCTCAGATGTTATCACAAACCCACTGCATGTGGGAAAGGTAGCAGGCATTACTGGGTAGCCAAGGTCACAGCTGCTCACAGGGCAGGAATCACTAATAAAACATTTGGAGATCAGTGCAGCTGAGGACAAAACAAGAGGAAAGGTAGCTGAAGGGATGTTATCAGACATGGGATTGAGTCTTAGAAACCAGAGTGTGCAAAAGTCAACCAAACTTGCCTCGATCTCCAGTAAGTCAGTGGCTTTCTAAGACAGGAGCCATACAACAGAGACTGGGATCTATGAAAAAAACCAAATCTGTCCAGAGATGCTTGGCAGTCTTAGGATGCAGCCCTGGCCTGAAGAGGCTCTTCTGCAGTGTTCATCATTCATTGAGCTGAAATGCCCAGAGCGAGTCCTTGGGAAGAGGTCTCCCACCACAGGGTGTCTTGTCCCATTGGACTCTGTATGAGCCAGCTGAGTTCGCCTGCCAAAATGCTTCAGTGGCAAATGCGTTCTGTCATTTCTTTCTGCATTGAAAGGGGAGAGAAAAGAAAGAAAAAGTAAGTGCAAAAGACAGGTTTTAGTAGAGTGACATGTCAGGCAGTTTGATAGGTGTCCAAAAACAACCCAAGGAAGCAACCGTGGGAGTCTTGGGGAGTGTTTCTCTGTTTCCCATGCCAGCCTCCTGGGAACTGCTCTGCCTCTCAGGAGCTCCTTCCTGGCATCCTCCTCCATCTCTGTAGCACAAGGTTATTGTGCCTGTGCCCTAGCTTTGGGAGCAGTCCAAGGAAAGAGCATTGGCTGAGATGTTCAAAGATCCTGACTCAGCAGCCAGACGAGGCGGTGCCGCTCTCAGCGCCTCTGTTTGCAGCTGCCCAGGGAGATGGGACACCAAGCTGCTCCCGGCTCTCGCTCTGGGAGGTGACAACAGCTCAACCAAAGGGCCTGTGGTTTTGGCAGGGGATCCCATGGTCACACTGCAACGCAAATGAGTGCTAATAACAGGGCCACAGGAAACCTCCTGTGAGAGCGAGCTCTGTTTAGGCTAACAGACTGGTGTCTTTAGCCAGGATGGCGTCGTGCTAACTGCATTAGGAAGGTGCGCAGCTTTCAGCTAGTGGAAGGAAGATGGTATTTGTCCTTGCCTTAAGGAGCTCGACTAACAGCTTGCAAATCATGTACGCTGCCGCAGTGAGGAAAGTCTGTGATTCTCTCTGGCTTATCAGGTTCATGGCTTCTGAATCTTCGTGTGCACACAGACCCCCTCACACACCCCAGAGAAAGGTTTGCACATTAAAATGTACTCCCAAAGTAGATCTGAAGTAGGACTGGTCTGCAGAGAAGGAAGGATGCAACTCTGAAAAAAAGGAGAACTAGGAAAGTAGGATGACCCTTCACTAGCCCTATAAAAAGCCCTTTAGTGATATAACCAAGGGGGGCAAAAGCTGCAATCTCAGCTCTTCAGTGCCGAGAGGTTTGTTTTTAAAATCGTCGGGGGAGAGCAGCAAAGAGAGGGCTTGTCGGTAGGAGTAACATGCAAAAATCACTCGAGTGCAGAACCCTGCCAGCAAATGAAAAGCCGATGCTCTGCCACAAAATCATGTTGCAAACAGGAAGTGTTTGCAAACATCTCAGAAGGAGAAAGAAAAGGGGAGCGAGAAGACTCTGAACATCCTCTTGCAACAGCATCCATCCCACCCCACTAGCACAGCACCACGCACAAAAGCAGCCTTGAACGGGATGGATTGGGGTGGCCAGTAGACTACCAAGCTGCCTGCGATCTCCTGAGGCTGGCCCCAAATGTCCAAGGCATTCATCAGACTCTGGAAATCCCCACAGCTCTGCCTTAGTACATAACCAGCTGGACCTCTGCCAGTGCTGCTGCCCAGGACCATGACCTGCCTTTGTCAAGGAAGCAAGTGCACGGCTTCTCTCTGCCCCCGTATTTCTTGATTTGTTAAGAGAGTGAATCACTGCCTTTCACTAGTTCTGCCTGTACAAAAGATCTATCTCATTCTTGGCTCCCAAGATCTGCTGCTAAGAAATCATGTCCCCAAAAAGCTGGACAAAAGGGAAACTGAAGCAGCAAAGGGAGATTCAGCCAGAGGCAAGCTTAGAAACCAAGAATTCCATCCCACAATCCCTGTAATTTTTCTAAGCTATTTGGGCCTAACAGGACATTTTCTGGTTGGGGAGGTGCTGTTTCTTTCTTTCTTCTTACTCCTAAATCTGAAAACTAGGGCTCCTCAGTAGAAAACCCACATCTGGAAAGCTCCAACCATAATACAGCACTCAGCCCTGCTGTCCTGCTCCAGATGTGCTCCCTCCACATGCTTGGTGGCTCTCCATAGTCATCTGCAGGGAACAGGCACCTCTGCAGGCAGGCATCTCTGTCATGGGATTCATGTAGACTAACTGGTCATCTAAATGCAAGGTTAGGACAGTTGTGTGGGCTCGTAAGGCAGTCAGGAGAGACTGGAACTGTCAAGGACAGTTCATCTCATCCCTACTGAGAGATTATTGCCTTTCCACAAACCTTGAGAACTTGCAAAAACTAAACCCTGCAGTTGTAGCCTAACATGAAGGCAGGTGCAATGTGCTGTCTGTCCCTGTGTAATGGGTTTATGTGGCAAGGTTTTGGTAGCGGGGGGGCCACAGGGGCGGCTTCTTTAAAAGTTGCTAGAAGCTTCCCCTGGGTTCGATACAGCCAATGCCAGTCAGCTTTAAGACGAACCCGCCGCTGGCCAAGGCCGAGCCAATCAGCGACAATGGTAGCGCCTCTGTGATAACATATTTGAGAAAAAAAAAAGTACTGGGGCGCAGAAGCCGCAGCCAGAGAGGAGTGAGAACATGTAAGAGAAACATCTCCGGAGACATC
>JAVKLA010000090.1:10492156-10509403 GCA_034782735.1 Sagittarius serpentarius | reverse complement strand
AGCTGTGCCCGGGAAGAAGGGGGGTGGGGGGAAGATGTTTTTAAGATTTGGTTTTTATTTCTCATTACCTATTCTGGCTTAACTGGTAATAAACTAAGTTCATTTTTCCCCAAATTGAGTCTGTTTTGCCCGTGACAGTAATCGGTTAAGTGATCTCTCCCTGTCCTTATCTCGACCCACAAGTCTCTCGTTATATTCTCCCTCTCCTGTTCAATCAAGGAGGGGGAGTGAGAGAGCGGCTCTGGTGGGTACCTGGTGTCCAGCCAGGGTCAACCCGTCACACCTTGTTTAAGAGTCAAACCAGCTGACGAATCCGTCAGGACTTAAAAACACTTGGGAACAGGGCAACAGCTATGGTGCAGCCCAGTGAGAAGGGGAATGAGCAAAGCAAGTCACTGGTGCTCTGCCCTGGGCTGGGGAGAGTAATTAGCCACGGGAAAATGGACTGAGGGCAAGTGTAAAGTGCTGCAGAGGTTGGATGTTACAATTTGTGCATCTTCACAACTGCTGCTGAAGCAAATCCAGAACAGCATGGACACTGGGCTCCCTACACGCTCCACAGCGCAATGAACCGGAGCCACACCAGGCTCCTGGGGGCTGACTGGAAAGCCCCCCGGGATGTGCATCAAGAAACTTCCCATTATTGCCTTCCTTGCCTGCAGCAGAGAGAAATGTTTTTGCAAGCTACTGGATCAATCCTAACCCATGCAGACTTTGGGACTGATGGCAATGTCAAGCTGCAGCCTCCCTGGGGTAACAGCATTGGCCAGAAGGACTACTTTCAGGTTTTTTAAAGCTGTTCATAAGCTGCAGCAACTTGTCCCTCCCTCCTCAACTCAGTATTGCATCCTGGACAGAGCTGTCCTCTGGTTGCAGGACACTCTCATACACACCTACAGCAAGTCACTGCCTGAGGGAAGGAGGTCTCCCATGTGGTTAGGTCTGCTTGGGGCTTGGATGCCAGGCAATGGGCACACCAAGAAATGAGACACAGATAGACGAGAGGTAAATGTGTCTCATTTCCTTGTAGTTTAACCCTGGTTGCAACACACGGGAAAATCTATTCATCTTAGATTCATCCAGACCCATAAATCATCTCATGTTGCTTGTGAGTCACTGGCATTGAAGCCATTGAAAGCCTATTTAGCAATGTCAGCCTCGCTTTGACTATTAGGTGCTAATTATTTACATTAGCAAGCATCAGTCAAAGGAGATGACACCATTACGGGCTGTATATCAATGCTAAAGAAGTTTGTCATGAGGAGCTGTGGTGAGGAAGGCTTAACAGAGGACAGAGTGTCACTGAGCTGCCATTTTCTGGAGCTGAGGGCCATTGTGATAATGTAGGTCACAATCAAAATCTACAGAATAATTAATGTAGATGCTGTTGTCATTCAAGTCTCCCCTGATTAGATCATCATCTCTCCATCACCCCAAATCGTGATCAGAGCAGACAGGCAGCAAATTGACTGAGACAAATGAAAGCAGAGAAGGAGTAAAGCACTTAGCAGTTAGGAGCAGGGACGGTCCCCCCACCCCACTCCCAGATACTCCTAAACAGGCAGCTCAGGCTGGGACTTTTCTCAGCTCTTTCTCTCTCTGGGATTAGATCCTCTTGGTCTTCCCTGGCTTTCTGCTGCTGGATATGACCTTTTCTGCAACCCAGCTGTTACCACAGCATGCTAACTACTGGGTTCCCTCTTAATTCTTCTCCCCATTGCAACATGTCCTCCCTAGGTCAGACCACACTGAACCTTGCCTGTGACACACTTGGTTCTCTTACAAAAGTATGTGCATTTTCTGGTTTATGTGCCCTGGCTGCCTGACCTCTGCTTCCCACCAGTCCTGCTGTTTTCAAGGACTCTCACTCTCTGCCTGGCTAATTGCTTCCCAAGGGACGCTGCAGAGAAACTTGGAGCTCCAGCGAGGCCTCTCCAGCTTGGTCTCTATAGCTGTTGTCTGGAGCTGTATGTCCTATTGGGGCTTGCCTTCCTGCAGTTTCATTGTAATTCACACGAGGATCTCAAGGCCAGACCTTAGTCTGCTAATAGGAAAACTCAAGACTGTGGAGAGGAGACGGGCTCAAATCTGACCCTTGAAAGCCATGTGGACACAACTGGCTGGAAACACTTTGATGTGCAAATTGAACTACAGCTACCAAGACAGTATAGAGGGACACTATGTTACGGTGGTCCTGAGGATACTGCAGCGCAATTCGTAGACATGGCAGCAGAGACAAAGTTTAAGGAGGGTTTTCAAAGGGTAAAGGGTTTCCTCGGTGTTGCTGGGATGGCCTCTCTCAGAGCACTAAGGCTGTTGGTAACAGGACAGAAAACATGGGTGTGCTTCTGAGGCAGGGTGGCTGAAAGAGTCCAGAGAGGGTGACTGCACTGCTGAGAGTCCGGCCTCCACCTGAATCTACCAGTGCTGTGTTCTGCCCATGCCATTTTCACCCCCTCCACCTCCCCATCCTTGGGGCATCCTTACCAAAGGCTCCAGCTCCCGATGGTCAACGAGGCTGAACTCCCTGATGAAGTAGTAAAAGTGCTTGTAGCAAGTGTTGACGTGAGCCTCAGCACCCATGTTGATGATACTGTCAAAGTGGTGGATGTAGACATGGACAAAGACACGGAAGAGGCGGGTGAGGATCTTAGTGCAAACTTGCTGGAACTGCTTGGGGAAAGGAACACCTGCAAAGCAGAAGCAAGTTGGAAGCCATTTGACCATTTCCAGAAAAAACAGCTAGCATTTAAATGTCACTTAACAGGCAGTCATGGATGATGAGGAAGGACTGCTACACCAGGGCAATGTGCCATCTAGCTCTCCCCACATACTTCCTCATTGCCCAACTAGCAATTTCACACAGGCTTGGTCTAAGGATTTGGGCAGTTGTCCTAGGAGAGAAAATGTCTCATCCGGTGGAGGAGGCCACATCTCTCCACATCTGGCTCTATCCAGAGCAATCCGGCAGAGAGGATCCTTCTACGCTCTCTCCCTGCATTTCCTCCACAAGACTGGGCAGGCACAGCATAAGTCAAATTGTATTCACCCAGGTCCATGAACAAAACTAAACCTCCTCCCAGCAGAAAAGATTAACTTCCTTGGTCCTCTGAATCAAAAGCATCATTCATACTGTTTTTATTCCTCCACACACCCTCAAACATCACTTCTGATGCATCAACAGAAACAGGTGGGGTTTCTGCCTTTTTCCTGATCCTTGTTTCAAACAAATGTCTCATTAAAACAGGAAGAAACTGCCCATCTTAGTGATGCTTAGGCTGTAATTTCATTGCACCTCTTTGATGCTCCCTCCTGAGATGTCTTCCCAGGTTGTTCAAGAATGGGACCCACCACACATTGCTCTATACTTTTAGCCTTGTCCCACACAAGGACACGATTTCATACTCTACCTTTCCATCCTTGTCTAAACGCACTGCTATCACAGTGAAAATCTTAGAGGTGTGATACAGTCAGTGTCAGCAAGCTTGGGGTAAATCTCTAAAGGAAACATGGCTTTAAGGCCCCGGACATATTTTTTGGGAGGAGGAAAATGAAACAACTGGAATTTGTTTTCCTGAAGCTTCTTCCTCTCCCCTGAGCAATTCAATGCAAATTTGCAAACAACAAAATAAAAACCTCCCTTCCCACGGTTGTATCAGCCTCCTCTCTCAGCTTCTTATTAATGCAGCACATAACCTCTTAAAAATCTTTCCAAATAATCTCTGCTCAACCGTGGCCAGCTCACACATTTTGCGCTGTGGAAAGCATCAGTAAATCTCTTAGCTAAAAAAAATTAAAAATGGTAATTTTTATCTTTGAATCTTTCTCATCAGCCTCGCTAGGCAATTAAACTACTTTTCCCAAAGGCTCCTGGCGGTTTTGTTTCCCAACAGCAGGGCCATGCCCCTCACCTCCGTGGGTGGCAAACACAACGGATCTGTCCCTCCAACATCATGCATGGAGCCTGTGTTTTCAATGGCCAGGGTTCGGCGGGTGCTGGGTTCAGTATGACCGCACTCCCAACAGAAAATGATCTGTGGTCTAAAACAAAGCCACCCTCAGCCCAGCCCAGTCTCATTTTGCTTCATGCACAGCATGGGTGCGGTGGGCAGGGCAGAAACGCATGGACCCGTGCCACAGGTGGATGTCCCAGGTACCACTTGGAGTAGGACACGTATCTCAGCGCCACACAGACAGAGTGGTGGTTTTGAGACTGATTCATGGCCGCTGCTCTGCGTAGCCATGAGCCCCAGGGCTGCTCCCACAGCGGGGACCTCAGCATGACCTGTTTCACTGCTGGCTCTAACAGATCCTGTTAGGACTTTCTGGGAAAGTTGTTCACATCTGGCAAAGTACAACCAGGCTCTCCCCATGCCAGCAGCTTAAGAGGTGGTACTGGGGATCTGCTTCTGCCCTGCACCCTGGACTACGGAGCTCTCCTTGCCTGCCAGTCTGATAAGGACAGGGATGAGAGAGAGATCTCTAGGTTTCCCTGCAGTCAGGAGGGACACAATGGTTTATCAACGGCTTCATTTGAGCTTTTTAGACTGAGTGAGAATTTGCTGAGCAAATAAAAGCCATAATCACCCAGCTGAAGACTCGGACATGCCATCAGTCCTGCACACCAGCTTTGAAGAACTAGTCAAGAAACATTTTTTTGAATACAGAAAAACTCATCATGGCAAGTAATTTCTGATGATCACACATTGCTGGGCCCCGGCTGGGGAATACACAGTTCTGAACAGCGTGTCTCCCTGGGACCAGAGGCAAGCAGTCGCTGCTGGGAACTCAGCAAGGTGTCAGCAGGCAGACAGCAACGCATTTGTTGCCTCCAGTTTATCACCCATCCCACTTGCCTAGTGTCTCTTCTGGTCAAAGCACGCAGCGAGGAAGAAATCAGACCTGACCAGCCACAGGAGTTTATCGCCAAACTGCAAAGACTGATAGTGAAGGAAACCAGCAAACCTCAACCCAGTCCCGAGCTGAGAAAGAAATACGATCAGTGAACAGCAGATCAAAAAGATCTCAGACTCCCAGGGCTGACAGCATCTATGGTCCAGATACTGCTGTTAGATGGCAGATGGTGACAAGTGGCTTTCCACCGCTTTTGTCCTGAGGTTAGCCGGGAACCGTCTTGTCCTATAAATCAGTTACCAGCAGGTGTTCATGGACATGCTGGCAGCTGAGAGACTTGGAGGGGAGACACCTCCAGCTACATCCTGGGTTCTCCAAAAGCAGCTCTTCCATCAGGGAAGAGAGATTTAGCGTAAGTCATAGAATCATAGAATAGTTTGGGTTGCAAGGGATCTTTACAGGTCATCTAGGCCAAATCTTATGGCTGTCGGCAACTATGGGAGCTGCTGAGCTATCCTATACCTAATGATACCTGGAAAGATACCGTCAAGCTGCCAGGACCTCCAGGTACCCTTCTGGGCTACGCCACTGCTGTGCTTTCACATGAACCCAGCAGCAGCATCAGAGCCTGGGAGGTGAAGCTGGGCTGCTCTTCTTTGTGTCTGTCACGAGGTGTCAGTGTGTGGCCATCCCCTCCAGACATGGCCAGGCTGTAGTGGTGGCTGGCTGTCGCTAAGGGACTTCTACAGGTCACCCCTCACCCTACCACGTCATGACACCACCACCCACTATGGTCCTTTGGGTCCAGGGATCACTGGGGTCTGGCTCTGGCTCTTTCTCCCTGTATCACCCCTCTCACTCGCACACATGCCCCGGGAGGCACGGGCAGCCCCGGCAGCACAACCCTGGGCCATGGGGTCCTGCTTCCTCTCCCTGTGCTGCAGCCACGTCTGCGCCTCCTGTGCCAGGACCCCCGGTACAGGCTACGGATGCTTGACTGGACCCTGCGTCTGGCACGGGGGCCTGCACCAGTTGATCAAAGTGCTTCCCTGCGGGAAGGAAGCAGGGCGGATATCTGATAAGCACGTTGCCTCCACCAGCAGCAGTTGTGCCTCGCTGCTGATCTCCAGCGACTTGGAAAGCGACCCACAGCAGCCCCAGCAGACACTGGCCACACTGGTGAGGAGCTGGAGAAATTCCCCAGTCCCTCGCCCAGAGCTGAGAGGAAAGGGCCCTCCAGTAATGGCTGCATCTGACCAACCCAGGGAGAGCATTAGAAAGATCTGGCATAAATACGGCTTGCCCTGGGTCACGGCTGCTGGCGCGGCGGATGTCCAGCAGACAATGCGTGTGACATCCTCTCCAGCACGCGAGGGGACACAGCGAGAGCAGGCTGTGCCTCCTCGTTGCAGCCACATCCCAGCAAGGGGAAAGCCCTGGGACAGGGATCTCCGCGCTGGCCACACACCTATCCTGCCCTTGCAGATGGTTAGCTTTAAACCGAGCAGCCAGGCCGCTGTACGTTCACATCGGAGCCGTCCTGGCTGCTAGGAGGGGTCACTGTGACAGCGAGTGGGGAGCAATGGGGCCCACTCCCCAAGCAGGGAGGGTGGCAGGCTGCTCCCTTTGTGGTTCCCACCTCCTGCCAGGCTGGGTCAGGCAGATTGGCGTTACAGCCAGCAGCCGAGAGACCCCATTAGTGGCCAATGCGCCAATAAGCAGCACTTGGGAGTGGGGCAGTGGTGGCCCTTCCTTGGGGGACTTCCTCCATGTCAGAGGTGGTGCATTGTGGCACAAACCAGCAGGAGCAGCAGCTTGGTGAGATGAAGGGATGAGGCTGGTGGAACTGACTCTGCATGGCTGAGATGACCTATTAGCAGAAGTATGTCAGGCCAGGGCAAAGTCAGGATGGAGCCCCAAGTTTTGACAAACCACCCAGGCAGGGTGATGCTGCCTGGGTTTGCTTCAACCTCCCCAGCCCTACACACATACAGGGACCCAGCAACGCCATCCCAGTGCATCCCACTGATGATGGTCCCAGCTGCTCCAAGGAACAGCAGAACACCACAAAACCCACCTGGGCTGATTTAAAGGCACTGAAATTACCTTTACATTTCATTCACTAGTGCTTAGCATCCAGCAACCTTGGAGAAAATAGCAGCAAACCCATAATCTGGCAGGCAGTAGCCCCCCTCTGACTCTTCTACCATGATGCGTGATGAGAAGCGGACTACAGGATGCAATATGAGCTTGCTCAGATGCCGGGAAAAAGATTTATACATAACGTCAGCTCTTCTCCAGCCGTGATCACAGGCGTGCGCTACCCAGATGCTGCACACAGACCAGACAGCCGGCGGCTGGGAGCATCGCCTGTCCCAGGACAGAAACGCAGCCCAGTCCCATGAGGAATGAAGCAGAGCAGCCATCCACAGTGGCGGAAAAGGGAGAGCCTTACCCATGCTCCAAGCCAGGGCAAAAGCTGTAAGTACAGCAGGTACAATTTCACTCACTGCAATGCAGCCAGGGCGCTGGCGAGCAGCGTGACTCACAGCCCTGAAATGAATTAGCACCTTCAGTTTATCTTGGATGTTTTGCTTGAAAACCCCAAAATGTGATTTAATGCTCTGAGAAATCTGTTTTCCCCACTCTGTGCTGATTGCTTCAAAACATAAGGAAACCATGTGGGAACACGTGTAAAAGGAAATGAAAATGAGAGGTAACAAAGTGCCTGCGCTTATGGTAAGGGACTGCGAATGGCTCTTGGATCTCTCCTGCCATCTCTCCCGTCCCTAACCCTCATGCTCCAGCCAATTTAATTTTTTCATGATGAATCAGTACTGGGAAGCTATTTTGCTTCTTGGCAATTGTATTTTTTTCCTCTGCAAAAGCAGTAATTCAATGAATTATATGATGAATTATTGTTGTTGTTATTATTTCTCAATTCCATTTTGGCCGCCGTGGTGTTCAGTGATTAATTTTTTCCTAAAAATAAGTCTTTAAAGCCCCATTTAAAACTAATGGCATGATGGCAGCTGCAAGCTGTTGTGGTGTTAATTTTCGAAGAAAATAGGCAGGAAAAAAAAGACAAATCATGTAAAAAATACCCAGCTGAGAGAATGGCAATAATTAGCTGAATCCAGAACATTTTTCTGCTGTTATTATAGGGAGAAAGTGTCGGATAATTTTGCACCAAGTTTTCTCTGTTTTTTGTAATTGTTTTGGGACCATGCTTGAATGGCAGAGTTTGAGTTTTGAAAAGCTTTCCAAGAACTGTTCCAAAATCTCCTGTGACTGATGCTCTCGAGAGCCGCAGGCACATTTGGCAGAGAGCGCGGGGTGTTTCCGGCGCTGGGTCTGGTCCAAACCCTGCCTCCTCATGGATTTCATAAGGGAGAGGTTTCAGCAGCTGCAATGGTGCTGATGTAGGACGCCTGGCCTTGTGCAACCAGCAGCTTGATGCTGGGCTGACTGGTGCAGACGCAGCTGACTGCCACAGGCCCTGCGAACCCCATCCACTCAACCCTCCTCCCCAGCGTGCTACCGCCCAGCAGCAGCTCCCTAAAACCAGGCACCACGGGGCAGAACGATTACCGGCAGGAGCCGATATTTTCCAGATGGTAATTTGTTCATGTGGCCACTCACTGAAGAAGTCTACTGATATAGTTTTACCAGCTGGTAAAAATACACCTGTAGAATCATTTATTCTTCTCCCTGCATGGGAACAATGCTTATTCTCCATTTAAATGTATTTTTCAGGACGGCTACATTGGTTGGAAGCGTGGAAACAGGGCGTTAGCACACGCAAACTGATACGGGTCGTCTGGGAAAGCTGCTGCTGCTGTAGATCTACAGTGATCAGGTTGGCGTAGCATAGCTCACCCCACGCAGGGATTTGTCTCGACCAGCAAACAGGTTTCCGCTTCAGAGGAAGGATTATACAGCAAAGCCTTTAAGTGGGACTGAGCCCTACAGGTGGATTTCCCTGGGGATGGGGAAGACGCAGTATCTCCCCCTGACCCTTGCTGTAGTACACGGAGGGCTTGGCAGCCCCCCTGGCCCCATTAAACCACCATAGGGATTTTCTGCTGGTGCAAGCTTGCCACCCGAGGGCTGCAGTCCCGCTGTGACTCTGGCAGGCCACAAACTGTCTGCTGGCATCGGGCTCCCTTGCTGCTGTTTCAGATGTCAGCTGCCCCTCTGGCCTCGCTGCAGAGCCAGCACAAGCTCTGCATCACACAGCTTGGCTAAACCAAAGGTGTTCGTCACCCGGGTCACTCTGCTTGCCTCCCACCTCTGACACATGCTGAAGGACCAGATGCTTTAGTGGTGCAAATCAGCCCAGCTCTGCTCCGGTCAATGCAGTTGTGCCCATTTACCCCAGCCAAGGTCTCCCCCGTGATGCCAAAGGACCCTGTGAGCACACAAGCCAGTGAAGCATTTCTGCTTATTTCCAGCTGAGCCTCTCATCCCAGGGTGAAGGATTTCCCCCCTCTGACCGATGAGATACCTCTCCCTTAACTTTCAAGACAGCCATGAGCGAGCCCTGCTGAATCATGTGCTGCTTCAGGCTTTGTAGCTTTTGGATGGAGAAGGATGCTGAGGTTAGCCTCAGGCAACATTAGCAAGTCTGGGGAACACTTGCTGTTTCTAAAAAAAGAAACAAAAATAGAAAAGTCTGTTTTGTCTGTGGTCAAGTGGCCTTAGCCAGGGAAATCTTTGTGCTGGGACAGTTTTATTGCACATGGCAAAGAGGGGCCGAGAGGGAAAGCTGAGATGCACACAGCTCATGAAACACCCACTGAGACGGTAGTCAGCCGTGCTGGTGTACCTCTCCGGTACGAGCAGGAGTGGAACAAACCTTCATGGTAAATCCCGACTGCTGCTAATACTGAAGAGCCTCACCGCGACTCCAAAGCATGAAATTTATAATTTCCCCCCATCACCTCATCAGGCTCCTTTCCCTTCCTTAAAACAGCTCACATCTCCCCTGTGTCCTCTTGGTGCCTTATTCCCTGGGTCTTTTCCCAAGGGCCTGGCTCCTTAGGAGGGAGGCTGAGCATCTCCATTTGCTCCCCCTGGCCACTGTCCCCGAGCCCTGCGTCCCTCCCTGCTGCACATCCCCCAGCCTCCCCGGTCATCCGGCGTGGTGACAAGGAGTCAGGAACGGGCGGATGTGACATTTCCTTTTGGCCAAACACCTCCATCTTCTGAAATGCCAGAGCTGCCGAGCAATTCCAGCGCACAAGGCAGGCCAGTGAAAGGCAGTTAACTGGGGACACACTGACGACAAAGTGCCACTAGCTCCCTCCTCCCCCTGCCTCCCCCAAGAGCCTTTCATGCGTTTTAAAGTGCAATCTCAGGCTAAGTTCCCTTTCACATGTGTGAGGCCAGAACCCCCAAGACATGCTGGCAAGGGGACTGAAGTCACTCAAGTCACTCGGGGACACAAGGGTCCCCACAACAAAGAGGCTTGGAAGAGGGGCCCTGGGAAAGGTTTTGGAAGAGAAAAAAATGGGTTTGTCCCATGACCGCCTGCAGCCAGGCCGGCTCTCACCCAGAACTGCCCCACGCCAAAACGAAAGGAGAAGTGGAAACCGGAGGCACCAGCCGTTCCTCCCCACATCGGGATGTGTTACACCTCGGAGGGAGAAGTGCCAGAAATGGAGTGAAAACCAGCAGGACTATGACTGTACTTGGCTTCTGCACCTCACAGGGAGACGTGGGAGAGTGGCGGGTGCTGCGATGTCACCATCCCTCTGTGGCTGCCCGCTTTCTGCAGTGTTAAGACTCCCCGTAGCCCTGAATCCCCAAAGCAGCTTTCAAGCAGTATCACATCCCAAATCCCACCCAAAAGACATGAAATTGGACAAGGACACTGTCCTTTCTGGCCGGAGGGAAAACAGAATAAATCCACGTCTGCACCCCTGCCTTTAATGGCGCACAGAGCTTCTCCTTGGGAACAAGCCGGCTCGGGAAGACGATGACCCAGCCTGTACCCTGCGGCTGCCGTTTCGCCCCTTGGCAGCAGCGAGCCTGTGCCCAGCTGCAGCCAGAATCAACGGGGACTTTGTTGTCCCCAGCTGAGGGCTGGGGCTGCCAGCATGGAGCATCCTGCGGCGACACTGTCAGCCAGCCACATTTCCAGCCTCCTCTATCCGCCGGGATGTGTGGAGCCCGCTGAGCCCACGAGGGAGGGATGACTCCATGGCACAGCGAATGCCCCTGGTGAATCCCGGGGGCTGACTCCCCCGTGCGCCCTGAAGGCAGCCTGTCTGCCTGTCCTCCAGCACAAGGATCCGGCACTGCGCTAACCCGGCCTGCCCCAGACCACCGGCGAGGGAAAGATAGCAGCAGTTGCCTGCGGGTCTTGGCCAACACATCAGCTGCAACCCTTGAACTCATCTCCCCAAATGACAAGAAAGCAGCTAAGCAGCAGGGCTAATATCAGCCCTTGAAGATGCCACGCACTGCAGGTCAGCAGCACAGGGGTTAGTTTGCAAGCTGTGTTGATTTTGGCAGCTGCTGCAAGCTCCTAAGGCCAAACTTTTTGAAGGGGTGCATCGTACACCCTGGGGGTTGTCAGCTGGAAAGGCCAGATCCTGGCGACAAGCATCTCTGCTCAGGTGATGCTTCAGCTAAACAGCAATATGTGATGTATAATCAGGGCTGAGATGAATTAGCAGAGATAAAAAGGAGCTGAGAAGTGAAGCAGTAAGTGGGACGAGGGTTAGACCCTGGGACCATGAACCTACCTGGAAAACCAGAAAGAAATTGAGCTGGTTAGTCAAGAGAAGAGCATGCTGCAGGGATGTGATGACCACCTCTAACCAGCCCTGGGGCTCAGCTCCTTGAGGACGGGCAAGGAAGCTGATGACCTACCAGCCCTCATTTATCACAAGCACAGAATACTTGCAAAAAGTTCAAGCACACAAAAGAACATTGTTTTCCACATCCCCTAGGAGCAGGACAAGGAATCCCAAGCTCAATTTGCAGCAAAAGGGTGTGAGACAGACACCAAGGAACACCTGGAACAGGAAAGGCCACAATCCTTGGGACTGCAAAATTTGGCAATACCAGCCCTGAGGTGCACCAGCAGCTTGTGAACCTGCACTGGTTACAACCCCAGCCTTCTCACAACTTCACCAGCACACTCACCTATCCTGGTGGGGAAGATGTCCTCATTGTTAATGAGCATCTCGATCCAGTCCATCAGCATACACATGTACTGCGGAGCCGACAGCTTGGTTGGCTTCTTGTACTTGCTATCGTCCTGCCATCTGTACTCATACTTGAGTCCACCAGACATGATGGGGCAGCTCTTTTCTGTGCAGTACTCCGACATGGTGCCATAGATGAGGTTGATGCGGTTGAAGAAGTCCACCACGTGCACAGCAATCCAGTCGTTGATGCTCTCGCCAGGAGGCAGCTGCACCACCGCTTTCAGGTCCAGCCCAGACTTGAGGGAGGCCTGGGCTTTCTTGTACAGCTCGAAGCGCTGGGTGCCCGGCTCAAACTTCTTTCGGGGACGAAACGTTTTGTCTTTGTTGAAGACTTGCTTGAGACACAACGCCATCGCGGGCAGGGCCGGCGAGGGTGAGGGCAGCGGCTCGGTGCAACGTGAAACCCAAGGCTTGGGGTCTTCAGGGGTGGAGGTTCCTGGGAAGAGAAAGAGACAAATTTCGGTCACGTATGAAGCCAGCTGCATGCGGGGGCACGCTTGCAGGGACAAGTTCGCACCGTGATGCTGGCTGGCCCTGCTGCTGTGGCAGCACATGGAGATGAAGATTTGGGGTGAGCTGGCCCCTCCACACCCACCAGGGTGACTTGGAGCAGCTGCTGCCACCTCACACAGCAGCTCCCGGCACCGGAGAGGGCAAGCACCACCACACGTGCCCCGTGCAAGGCTCAATGGCAGACAGAGCCCGTCCTCCCTCCTGAGCATGCCAGGAGCTCAGCGGGCTTCCGCCAGCCTCTTACCTCCAGGGCTTTTATCAATAACTGCTGCAATAAAGTGAGAGCTGTGATATCAGCAGAATTCACCAGCCTGGGCAGTCCCAGCCTGGTGGCCCTTTCCTTTTCCGGCAAAGGGGAAGCATCTCTTTCCCAGGGATTTCTCAGTACAAATAACCCCCGACGCTGCTGCGGCGGCTGGCGAGCGATGCCCCGGGGACCGTGCTGCGACTGCAGCTGGCTGCTGGTTCACACAGCCCCAGCGCCAAGATCAATGGGAAAAGGGGGGATTATTTTTGTTGTTCTGCCTCGTGTGTTTGTCCAAAAGAACAAAACCTGCATCCGAAGAAGGGAAACGGCAGCCCAGCACAGCAACGCGACGTGCCAGGATGCGGCCGGCCCTCCAGGCGTGCACACAATGCACACAGGAGCCATTGGGGTGGCTGGCCAGTGCTCCAGGTGACTCGGTCTGGAAGTCACAGCTCAGCAAAGCACTGAGCTCACCCCTTCCTGCCCAAGGTTAGCAGCACAGATGAGGGCTGCGGTATTTCCCTTTTTTTTCATTTTCCTCCCTGAAGCACCAGCAGAAATCCCATCTGACCCAGGCTGTCCCAGACAGGCTGAAATTGTGCATTTCGTTACCTGCACTCATCGCCAGTGGTGGTAACGAAATCAAGGCCCCCCCACCTTGTGCTAAATGTTTTGCTGAGGCTTAGGGAAGAGAATGTCCTCCAACAGCCTCCCCCTGACGGGAGATGGCGAAAGAGTTAAAAAGGAAGAAGATTCACGGAAAGGGGAAGTGACTTACCCAAAGTCACGAGCAGGAGGGAATGGTGCCTGAGCAAAACTTGGATGCACATTCATCATTAGAAGACAGCTTTTAGCCAAAAGCTTGCTAAATAAACTCTGTTTTCTAAACTTAGTCCCGAGCCACAGGCAGATCCTATTTTGCCCAGCAGAGACCAGCTAAACATTTTGCAAGAGAAATCCTGTGCTCCCCTCAAAGCCCACCTATGGGGGCATCACTGGGAGGCAGCAGGACCTAGTGATTGTCCCAAACGCTGGTAGGATCTGCCCAGTGGGGATTTCTACACCACAGCCAGCACGTGGCTGCGAGGGGAAAACCCTGGTGTGGGTGGAAACCCCAGCACGAGTGCCATTAGTGCACTAACGACGGCCTTTCCCGCAGGCTGGAGCATTGCTTTGCCACTGTTACATAGCTCACAGCATGGTGGTACCACACCACACCATGCTCTGCTGTACCCAGGTACAACCAGACCTAAAAACTGGTTTTTAGGTGCTTTCTGCCCTACGGAGGGGCTCACAGCCATCATGCAGCGTTATGCAGTTTGACTTTAATACTGGGGTATCTGCAAACCTTCCCCAGCTCATGTGGCTGGGTGGGATTTTAATGGCTCCAGCCCTGTTGTCCTCATTTATTGCCGAAGGGCAATGACTGCGGGATGTTTCTTGGATGCTTTTTCCTCCCCTGCCCCAAGCAGCTGGCTCCAGCCATGTCAAAGAGCTTGTTCCCCACTTCAAAAAAATGCCAACTGATGGGGGGAGCCGGCATCACATCACGACTCCTACCTGTCCCGAGGGGAAGGGTCTCTGGTACGGCAGCCCCGAGGGAGCCCAACGGAGGCCAGGAGACTCTGGGCACAGCGAGGCTGTAAAGAAAAGCTCCCCCCTCAAAGTGCTTGTCACTAACTAGCTCTGCCACAAAGCCAGGACAAGGGGCTGTCCTTGCCTTGCTGCTGTCTGTACCCTCATACACGGATGACTTTTTCCTCTTTTTGTCCTGTCACCAGCCAGCAGCAGAGGGCTCTGGCTGAAACATAAAGGCCATTAAAATAGGCAAAAATGAACAACCGTGCCCCTAACAAATAGTCGGGACACTAGGCAGCTTCCCAGGATGCGGACAATGCAGCACCTACTAATCTGTCCTGCAGCTCCCTCATCCCCATCCCAGCCAATCCACGACCCCCGACAAAGCTGAGCAGCCCCTTTGCCCAGCACCCAAATGAGGCCCAGTGACTGCCACCCCACAGGGCTGGAAGGGCATCGCACAGCACCACACCAAGCCTGCGTCCTCGGTCTCTTTGCCGGGTAGATGAAGGGTGAACAACTCGATTATCCCCATGTTAGGCTGGACCGATCCCACCAGGTCACAGAGTCCCTCTGGGTGAACACCAGTACAGACGGGGACTGGGATCTAACCTAGGAGGTTTCCCTGGGATTTCAGCAAGGCGAGTCATGCCAACAGACATTTCTCCATGTCGCCACTTCTGCTGGCCTTGGCTCCATTCACTCTGCTCCGGGCGCTATTGCCGTTTGCAGGCTCTTCCATGCAGAGACTGGGTTGTTCCAGGGTGATGAGACGCCGCGCTGGCAGATGATATCCCATCAAATGTGCCACTTGCAGGGGCCGTCAGCAGTGAAATCAGTTCTCCATGAACACCGGGGTGTTCCCTTGTTCCTGTGCCTCACACTGCAAGTCCTCTGCAAATATTGAGCCACTCAATGGGAAATAAACTCTGCATCTCATCTCCTGAAGCCAGACCTGTAACTCATCCTACAACTGCATTTCTGCATCATCCACAACTGGATCTCTGTGTTACCCTGCAAGCTGCTCTCACTGATCAGGCAGGTAGGAACGCGCTTCGTGCTTCAGTACCGTCCGAATAAAACACCAGTTTTTAAAAAAAAAAAAAAAAAAAGGAACAACAAACCTGCTAAATATCTGCCAGGTGTTTTCCTACCATGCATCTGTTAGAGATTCCTGGGAGTGGGGGAGCAAAACCCGTCGCTGCCCAGGTCCTCGGAGCAGACCTGTCCCCCGAGCCCACGGGATGCCAGCATGGCACTGCAGCCTCTCTGCTCCCCAGCCAGCAGCTCACGCTGGAGTAAGGCGAGCGGTTTTGCTTTCAGGATCCTTGCCAGCATTGCTACCAAATTACCAAGTCATTAAAAGGCCTTGTCAATCTTTACTGGAGAAAAATGTTCTCCAGAAGCTAAATTTAACACAAAGCCAAAAACACATCCTGGGATTTACGACCCAAAGAAGCAGAGAGAGGCACTGGGCCAAAGAACTGATTTGTTCTCTACCTCTCTCCAAAGCTTTCACTGCCCAGAGATCAATGTGCAGGGAAGGATGTGAGCAGCGTAGGGAGGGAGCTGCACAGAGGCCAGGACCAAGGCTTGAAATACCAGCTATGGCCCTTGCAGCTGGGGCACTGAGGTGGGACATACCAGCTTGGAGCAAACAGGCTCTGCAAAGTCAGCAATGCCTCAGTTTCCCCCCGGGCAGGGACCCAGCACCCGCCCCCTGCTTTCTGGGAAGAAAGGCAAAGCCCTTTGGGAATGGACCCGGACACATCCTGAGTCTAACGTGGAAAAGGGCATCAGCAGCGAACGCAAGACCAGATTTCCCCAGTGTCCACCTTTACGTATCTGACTCGGCCGGTACTCTTCCATCACCGGCCAAGTATTTGGGACAGATCCATGTAAAAAGACGGAAAATGGGAGATCTTCCAAGGTTTAGCTGCGGCGCGGAGTTCAGCTGAGCCTGATATTCAGGGCTGTCGCGTTCCTGGAAATCAGGCCATGGTCCGCTGGGGCTTGGGGTGGGACAGGAGACCCATCCACGTCCAAATCGCCACTCGCACTGCCTGTTTTGGGAAACCCGAAGGGCGAGCTGCCATTCAACAAGATTAGACAGCAGCTTCCTACGACATGACCGTACGCATCCCGCTGGACCGGTGCCGCGGTGGCAGTCTGCAGGTCCCTGCCTTTGGTTCCCATGTGCAAAATCAAAGCATCCCCAAGAGAAGCCTTGGCAAAGGCTGCAACCCCACTTCACCGTGCCGCAGTTCCCATCGCGGGGTGGTGCCGGCACCCCGGGGGCTCACACATACCTTTCTGAAGCATCTGCAAACCCCCAAATCAAACCTCGCCCCACTCCCGGGAGCAGACAGGGAGTGAAGCAGGCGGCTGCGGAGCCGGAGACTTTCCCCGCTGTCACCCCGTGTCCCTGCCAAAGATGGTCGGAGGAGGATGAGTGAAGCTGCCGGGTGGAAAGAGGCCACCGCTTCCCATGGGACGTGCCTTGGCATGCTTGGTGCTCACCCCCATCTACGCTCCCAAAATAGCCTCGGTTTTGCAGAGGGCTGGCTACAAACCCAGCTGAGCGGCCGCAAAACCCTGTCCACGGCTGTGAAGGCTGCTGGCTTCCGTCCTGCCCCTGTTTTTACCATCAGCAGAGGAAGCAAAACTCAAGCAGGTTTAGCAAGAACCAAATGAGCACAGGGTGAAGCTCTGCAAGGGCAAGGCAGAGCCGCTGCCGGGGATGTAGCAGGCAGAGACACGTGAAAAACTGATTTCCTAGATTGCTGGCAGGTCCAGAGATGAAAGGAAATGAACTGGATGGGGGGGGGTGGTGTA
>JAVKLA010000090.1:10472241-10492056 GCA_034782735.1 Sagittarius serpentarius | reverse complement strand
ACTGAACTGGCTGGGGGGGGGGGGTGTAAGTTCAGGGTCAAACTAAGCCACTAATTTCAGATTTGAGGGTTGTTTTGGTTTTTTACTTAAGCTTTTTTTTTTTTCTTTTTTTATCATTTGAAAACCACAGAAGAACACAGCAAGGCAAAGGCTTTGTTGTAAATTAAAAACAAGTCCGAAAGGTCTGTTTAGAAACTGGCAAAACAAAAGGGGAAAGCAGGCAGAGCCGGGGGGGGGGGGGGCTTCCTCCCCCCCAGTCCTGCAGGCGCGAGGCAAGGTCACCAAATAAAACCTTCAGTTTTGACCCTAAATAAGCTTTAGTCAGAAACCCAGCAGGAAGGATCAGTCAGATTCACCACCACCTCCAGGGTGATGGGCACCGGGGACGGTCCTGCGCTCCCTGCCTCAGTTTCCCCAGTTTCAAAACTCCTCTCCCTCCCCAGCCTGCCTTTATATTAAGGGCTGCAAAAGCAAAGGCTTCAGGAGGAAAAGTGCTTTGCAAGCGCCCCTGGGAAGCATTAGTGATCATGGAGGGTAAGGAGAGAGGAAGGCTCTGACACCAGCACCTCCTGCGGCTCCGGTGCCAAGTGCATCCTCTCTGGATCCGGCCCGAGACGGTTACACACTCACACAAGCATCTGCCTGGAAACCACAGGCAGCCGCTTTAGCAGCACACTCCAACCCTCGCCGGTGGTGGTGCAACAGCCGGGAAGCACGAGAGGTCCAACGCCATGGGCCGGCCGCAGGGAGACTCCGGCTGCCACTGCTTTGGGAAGAGGCCGCAGAGGGAGAGCACAGATCCACGTGGCTCCAGGCACCATAGAGCAAAGTGCAGGTTAAATACTACCAGCTCTGCACTTCTCCCTCGGGCTTCCCCGGGGCATCTTGCCTTCGGCCGCTCAGGTGTCTACTTCTGCTTCCCTGCTTTAGGGGATTCCCTTCTCCCCACCACGGGCAGCGTAAAAGTCCCATCCTGCCCCATCCCTGGAAGAGGAACAGGGCAGGCATCAGCTCAGCTACTGTCTGCCAGAGCCCCGGAGCAGCCAGCCAGCCTCCAGATGGACAGTCTGACCAGAAACCAGCTGGCCCTGGGGCTCGGCTGGCTTTTGGCTGCTTCTACGAAGCATTACTGTCTGCCTGCTGACTCGACAGCCCTGTCTCTGAGTTCCCTTCAAGCCCCAGAGAAGCCCTGTTGCAAAGCGTGGTCTTCAACCTGTCCAAGAGCATCTCTGCAACCAGGGCTGCTTCTTGGTGGACCCGCGCCCCAAAGACCAAGGCTGCTTCTCCTGAGCAACCCTTGAACTGCAGCCACCCCAGCCCCAGTCCGGGCAGGGCCTGTGGGCACACAGTGCTCCCAAGGAAGTGAATGTGTCCCCTCTTTTCCAGCCTTTGAGATAGCCATATCTGGTTTTAATTGTCTAAGGAAGGGGGGCTACAGAAGGAGGATGCTGGTGAGCGCGGTCTTGGGGCGCTGGCCCCGCTCCCTCTGTGCTTCCTGCTGGAGCCAAGCCCCAGCTGGGCTGTCCGTGAGAAACGGGGTTATTGGCTGCCGATCCCAAATATAACCCAAACGATGGAAAATTCCAGGAAACGAGCCAAGACAAGATGCCGGGAGGGGGATCAAGGCCCAGCACGCGGGCTGGGGGAGCTGCAGAGAAGCTCTGAGCTCTCCGCGGCACCTCCCTGCTGCCAAACCCTCCTTGCGCAAACCCCCCCAGTCCTGCGGAGACCCACAAGAGGTGCGAGCGTCCTCCGAAGCAGCCCCTGAGCACCCAAGCACCCATCTCCGGAGCAGCAGCAGGACTCGGCCCGCCGTGCCCCCGCTGGGCAGCTGTGCTGGTGCTTCCCCTGGCTCGCCTGGTGCTTGGAAATCCCCAGCTCATGCAAAACGGGCCCAGCATGGCTTCCAGGAATGGGACCGCACGCACCTTGGCTTGCCCCCAGCCTGAGCCCGCTGTCCCCCCTGCTCTGTCCCACTCCTTGCCCTACCTCCCGCCATACCACCAGCAAAGTGGCAGCTCCCTGGGGACCACAGCCTGGCCCAAAGGCACCAAAAAAGTTTTTCCCTGAGTCACCTAAGATGTCTCCAAGCAGAAAAGCAAAGCCCCATCTCTCTGGACTAGAGGCAGCATATCCATTTCACCCTGGGGATGATACTTGGTGGGGGCTTTTTGGGGGTACCTCATTCCTGGGGGCTGGGATCTTGCTGCTGCTACCAGTGACTTGCCGGGAGCCCTGCAAAGAGGTGTCCAATGGCCTCCACGGTGCCCGACTGCTCTGGTTCAGTCCCAAGGGTGATTACTCTGCCATCAGAGTTGTAATCCCAAACACCGGGAGCTCCAGGCCTGCGAGCTCAGGGAAGAAGACAAGAGGAGATAAGCCAGCTGCTGAAAACCCATCTCCACCCAGTTCCCCCCACTCACAACTTTCTGCTCTCCCTCCGACACCGGCAAAGCCGCTGCCGGGACCGTCCCGCCTGGGAAAAGGGTGTCTGCCCACACCGTGTGCTGCCTTCCCCTGCCCACTGCCGGCTGTCTGCACTAAACCCTGCCCCGCCACCAGCGGCTCCCAGACCCTCCTGCACCCCCGAAACAGGCTCCCTTGGTATTTACACACTGACAGCTGAGCGGAGAGACGCCAGAGGAAGGGGAAGAGCCTTCTGCAGGCGTCCATACCTCGGCTGGGTGAAGGATTGCTGCTTCCCAGGCTAACCCCAACCAGGTCTTGCCCAATTCGTGCTTAAAAGCACTCCAGGAGCATCCTCAGGGGTGCAGCACTGGCTTTTTCCACCTCCAGGACTCACCTCATCCCCCAGCACTCCTGGCTTCCAGCCGCAAATCCCTCCGCTGCACCTTCTGCTCTTACTGAGGGGAAAAAAAGAAAAAAAAAAAAAAAAGAAGAAGAAAAAAGTCCAAGCCAGGCTCCCCGTCGGGACTGTCGGCGGTTTGGGGATCGCAGCAGCCGGGAGAGCCGCCGCGCTCCGGCGCTGGCTGGGGTTTCGTTAGAGAAACCCGGGGCCGAGGGTTTTTCTCCGGCCGGTGATGTCACATCCTGACCCCACCAGCAGCTCCAGCTGTCCCTGGAAAACCCGCTGGCAAGCCGGCCTGCTGGCCCCCGCCAGCCGGGCACACACGCTCACGGGTGGGCACCCGCGCCCGCCCCCACGCACCATTCCTGGATGCTGACGTCCTTTTCGGTGCGCGGTCCCACACCGCTGGCTGGCTCCCCGCTTTCACGGGACAGCAGCGCGCTGGGGGAAAGGAGATGAAATCCTGCAGTATTTCCCGCCCCCCCCGCGCCCCCCCCATCTTTTGCACAGTCCTTCTCCCTTCATCCTTCCCCCCTCTGCACGCACACAAAAATCGGCCGGACGTTTCAGTGCCAGGCCAAGCTGGACGCTATCCAAAACAGAAAAGCCAGAGAGAGGGGAAAGAAAACTAGAGAAAAACTTTCGCTGCACAGAGCAGACTTACTTTCTGTCGGTCTCGGAGGTGGAGTGAGTTGTGAAGCGCTTTGTGGTATTTAAATACTGCTCGGCGAAAGCAAGCCTGTGCCAGCACGCTCAGCGCCGAGAGGAGCAGCCAGCCAGCCAGCGTGGGACGGCTCGGCGCGGGCCAGGGCTCTGCTTGGGGGTCAGGCTCCTGGGTGGGGATGTAAAACTGGCGGTGCACCCCACGTGTCGCGCTTATGGGTGTTGCAGCGGGACAGGAGGCAGCGGCACGGCCCCGGCGTTCACCGTCCCCTTCCTGGCAAAGCGGCGTGTCTTTCCCAGGAGAGCAGCCTGGCTCTGCCGCGGCGAGATGAGATGCTAGCATTGCTGGAAACGTCTGCAAATCGTTTGGCACCGGGACAGTTCTAGCGAGGGAAATGTTTCTAGGCTTTGCTTAAATGTGTGTTAAACTCGGGTTCAGCCAAGTATTTGCAGGTGATGGGGAGAGCTGGGGACCGGGGCGCAGTGCGAGGCGGGGGTAAGGAGCAGCAGGAGTGTGAGAAAGGAAACCGCAAACCCAGCAGCCTGAGACAGCAGGAGGATCTGGCCGCTGGGTACGTTTGCAGGAAGCAGGAGGGTTTAGGATGAGGGTTTGCCTCCCTACACCCCCTGCCTGGCTTCCCCTGCTGCTACGGCTGTAGATTTACCTTCCAACCCCGTGCAGGCTGTGCATCCAGTAGGACACATCTCTGCAGGACCCAGACTCCTTCGGCGGTAACGGGGCTTCCCAGCTACAAGTGATGCCAGGGTCTGCCCACCGGGAAGCTCCGCCAGGGCCCTGCAAGGCATCTGCTCTCCTTTCCTCCCTCTCTCGGCGCGGGTGCAAGGCCCAGCACAGCGCTGCTTTTGTGCAGGTGCAACAGAAACTATTTGTCACCTGCAGCAGCATCCTATTAGGAGCAAAGAAGACACTGAAGGGCCCATAGCATCAGGCAGCAGCCACTAACGGATCGCTTTTGGCCAGAGCCAGAGGGAATCGGGGTTTGCACAGCCCAGCAGCCCCTTGCTTTCCTGCCTGTCCCTGTTTGGGACGTGGCTGAAGGGCAGGTAGTGGGCCAGGTGATGGGAGAAGGACACACCGAGGACATGCAGGATTCACCCATGCTTGGCACCCATTGCAACATGAGATGGCCGAGATGTGTCACACCTGCAGCGTGTTTCTGCAGAAAAGGTAAAACCTGGAGGCGAAGCGCCCTGCACGCTCGGCTCCTGGGGCAGGAGGGAAGCACGAGCTGTCAGATTCATCTCTCCAGCTGCTTCCCACCATGATCATCGGCTAATTCAGCACAACAGCTGTGACCCTGAAAGCTCGGCTCTGTGTGTACATCCACGCCGGGACCTGTGGGGCTGGTTTATGGAGGCAGAGCCTTTTCCACATCAGCCTTGCCCCGCTCCCGAGCGAATCTCTCACGGTCATTGCAGATAGCCTCAGGTCGAAGTAACACCCCTAAAATCAGGATCCAGCTCAAGTAGCCCTGCAGACTCTTCCCGGCCCCTTGCAAACCAGCCCCATGCCAGGCTCCAGCAGATTCAGACAGCAACAGCAGCTCCACAAAGTCTTTTTTTGGCACCTGGGGGAGCGTCCCCAATGCTGGATGCTCCCTGCTTGCATATCGCAGCTGGCCCGACTCATGGCGAGGGCTGAGCAATGCTACTGTCTTCCACCCTGGGGACCCGGTGAGGACCACTGCCCACGCTCCTCCCCAAGGGATGCAGGAAGCCACAAAATGTCCTCAGGCCGTGTGAGCAGGAGGCGGAGGTCTGCGGAGCAGATGTAACTCCTCACAGCTAATGCTGAAAACCCAGCAAAAAAACAGCCACAAATCCAAAACTGAGGGGGCTTGGCCGTATAGCAAAGATCCCAAAAGGAGCTCGTGACCAGGATTTACATCCAGGCGAGACGGAGCCAAAATACTTAGAGGCAAGATGGGGTCCTCCCGCCCTCAGCAGTCCAGAGCCAAAAGAGAGGGGCCAGGAAAACAGCACGAGAGCTGAAGTTGCACCAGCTGCTGTCCCTCAAGTCCACAAGGGTGAGCAACAGCTCCTGGTCACGAAGTTTTGGAAAGCTCGTAGAGCAGAGAGCCCGCAGTCCTGGAGGCGCCCGGGATCCCAGCTGCAGGGATGGAGGGCAGGAGTCACTTGGGAAGAGAGGAAAAGGTCCAAGGGGCAGGTTTGGGGCAGGAGGGATGTGTTATTGTGAAGAGGGCATTTGTCTGCCCTGGAGGAAGGAAGCGGGGGGGGGGGGTTGGCCCCGCTCCCAAAGGCAGGTGTATGGCTGAATTTATCAGGGGGAAGGAAGCAGGGAAGGAAGCAAGCCCGGAGCACTGGGTGGCTCCATCAGACCTCACGGGCGGTCATGGAAAGAGGCCCAACGTGGCGATGCAGGTTCGCACGGCTTGGCAGGACACAGCTGCACTGGCGGGGGGGCACACAGTGAGCCCCCTGCAAACCCCCCCCTGCCAGCTGTGGCACCGGGCCGGGCTCTCCCTGGCCACACAATGCCCTGCACAGCGTGCACCCCATCAGCACAGCACCCCGCCAGCACAGCACCCCATCGGCCAGGGGGATGCTTGTTCCCAGGCAGGATGTGAAGGCTCGAAGTGCCTGCGCAGACCACAAGACACAGCAAAGGGAGCAGTGGGTTTGCTCCGGTTATTCCCAAAGAGGCACAGGATGTGCCCAGAAAAGTTTGCCTGGGCTATGCAGCGTTAGGAACAGCCAGCTCCCCCTCTCCGCTCCACCGAGTCCTGCGCAAGCTCAGAGATAGGGAGTGAGGGCTTCCTCAGCCGCAGATCAGAGGGCGCTGGAGTCTTGCCATTTTCTAAGGCACAGGGAAAACCAGGCACAGATGAAAAAGCACCGGAGTCAGCATTTTAAGTGAGGATAAGAACATCATCCTTCAATCTGCCCTTCCTTGATTGCTGCGACAGCTGCCTTTCACAAGCCAGGGTGTCTCCACGGGGAGCAGGATGGGCTCTGGGTTTCCTGCTGACGTGGGGGTACATCTGTCTGGGGCGACAGGGGTGGGTGGGCAAGCCAGGCATTTGAGAGGCTGATAATGAAGAGCCTCCGTCTGCAAAACTTGCTCCACCGCTCCTAGCAGGAACAGCTGCCACATCCCTGGCCCTGGGCTCTCCTCCAGCCGGAGGCAGACCACAGACAGGGAGGGAAAGAGGTGGCTCCTACAGCACCTGGTTCAGCCATGACGTCCTTGCTGCACGATGCTGCAGGGGCTGAAGCCTATACAGGGCCACAGGGGGACTTGGGCTTCTCCTCCATCAACATGCCCACTTGAGGGCTAGTAAAGACAGACACATCCAGCTCAGGAAGACCCTGGCCCACAAATGGCTGGAAATCAGCAAAGTGACCTGGAAAACAATTTCAGGATGTTTGCCCTCTCCAAGGCAGCTCATCTAGGCTCTAGGACACCGGCCCCCGGGCTAGGGGAACCGTTGGTCTCAGTGCTGGCCGCTACGTTATCGACTGCGTAGGAGCAGCCTGGGCATCTACATGATTTTTTTAGCACAAAACTCACCCCAAGCTCACAAAGCTGGGCAGACAGGCTCATGCAAGCTCCGCGTCTGTCAGGAGCTCCGAATAAGGAGACAAACCTTCCCTCTAGCGGCTGCACGGACATAAATCTCACAGTTACCTTCTCTCCCCACACCAAGACTTAACAGTGTGATTTCCACCAGCCCTTAGACTCAACGCAGATCCTAAGCGCATCCAATCTTACAAACTCTATGTGAGTTTTTAGTGGCTTAAAACTGGTGCAGCTGCCCATTTGCACAAAGCCGCAGATAGACCCAGGGGTCCGTGTCCACGCCGAGGCTTGCAGGTGCCCATCCCCGTGGCCAGCCCATGCCGAGGCTACTCCAGGCGGCCGGCAGAGCGGTTCATGCACAACTGCATCCCGGGCACTGGAGAAGCCACACAGCCATGAAATACTGCTGGCCTATTTCTGCAGCAAGGATGGTTTGTGGGGCCAATTCTTCAGCTGAGTTACTCCCCCCTAGAGCAAGCATTCAGTGGGACGGAGGATCAGGCCTAGAGTTTCTCTTGCACCTTTTTATTATGAGTCTCTGTCCCAGTTTCAGCCTCATCACCACCGCAGCAGCAGTCAGCACAGATCTGAGCATGCTGTTCAAGTCCTAACTGTAGCACGAGCACACACACTAGCACATATATTTCCAAAAGTACTAAAAGTTTCCGCTTTTCCATTTACAAATTAGGGAGCTTATTCACACTGTGTCAAACTTGCACCCTACAACTGGGCCACTGAATAGTGGAACAACTCTGTTTTCCATGACCAAGATGCACTGGTTTGATGACGCAGCATCTCAGGCTACCGGGCTAGCTGCTCTTATAATCTGTATTCCTACATGATGTTATAATCCGTAGGAATACAGATTATAATCTGTATACAGACCATACGGGAATAAAGTAGGAAAAACCTGTCTGAAGCTTCCGCACTCAGGACAGCGTTTCAGAGGTGCAGTCCATCGGACTGGCTCCTGGAGAAAACACAGCGGCAACATTTGCTGGGGCTGCAGCAGCAGCAGACCCGTCCCCCAGCAGCAGACCTGCGAATACCTCCCGGGAGGGTGTGCAGCTTTCCGGTTTGCAAACCCCCCCGCTAGCTCCCTGCCATTGCACACGCGCGCACACACACAAGTCCAGCCAGCTCTTTGCTCCTCGGGGAGATGCAGTACAGCACCAGATCACTGACACCGAGTCAGTCATTTCTGCGCCAAGTGGCATCACCCTGACACAAGGAGGAAACATGTTATGGGGTGCACTTCAAGGCGCATGAATACGCCTGCAGAAAAAATCCCTTGCTCCCTCTATCGGTCCATTCCACCTCTGCCAGGGCCAGAAAATGCAGTCCCTTGCAAAATGGCTGCAGGCGGTATGATCAACTTCGCCTTTTCAGTATGGGTCTTACTTAAAAATGGTTCCAATGCATCCAATGCAAGGAACGTTTCCTTTTCTTGACTTTGCCATTTCTGGCTGTCTTAAACCCTTGGAGAAGTTCTTATCTTGGGATTAATCACATGATGGGTTAAAAAAAAACAAACTCAAAATTACAGGTAGTGACTGCTACAGCCTTTACTAGAGACTTTGGTCTTCTAAGCTCAGAAAGAGGCTCAGGTGTAGATTTGGAAGCCTTGCATTTCGCTCCTGTTGCCTATTACTCATCCAGGGCTGTTATATTATAGCTATATTAAAAATTAATACAGGAACTTTGACTTCTTCAAAGCAGGAAGTGAATAATGAATCAAAACTGCCCTTATTTCAGCTAAGGGAAAGTGATAAATGAAGCACAAATGCTATAAAAGGTAGAAAGGGTCTTTAATAAAGGTGATTTGCTGTTCAGATAATAACAGCTCTATCCACACCTCCTCTGATTATTCCCCTGCTATGCACACACTCACAGACCCAACACAATCGGAAGCAGAAGGATGACATTACCAGGGAGCAAGATCATCTCCTTGCAGCAAAGCCCCAGGACAAGATGTGCCTCTTCTAGAAAGATCTTATAATTCCCTGAATAGACAAGAGTTCACACCCAACGTATACGAGTCGCTGCTAAAACAGACTCCAACAATACAACCTTACTATCTACCTTTAGTGCTTAGCTGAATAACGTGCACGTCCAAAGAACGGGCTGAGAAAGTATGGCGTGACAGTACTACAGCAACAGGGTCCTACAATTACACTAGCAAATTGTGTCCCTTTGTAACTAATCAAACCTCCATATCAGGTCATGGATAAGGGCAGCACAGAAAATCTGATACTAGCCCTGCCCCAAAAAATTGGTCTTCCTCTAACAGAGAGACAAACTGCGTACCCCTTCTTGCCTCCATTTCTCTGGCAAAGGAGGGAATGCTTGCCAGCTTCAGCAGGCTGATGGGAAGACGCAACATGGCCTGGACATAACAGGTAATTAGTGCTAAGGGCAAGCTACGGCCAGGGATTTGATGGGGATATGGGAAATATTTCAGCATTGCTGCTGGGAAGCTCCTGGCTGTCCTCTCTTTACTTGCCTACCTGTGCAGCAATAGTATGCTGGTAATCCAGGCGCAGGCTGCACATCGCACTGCTGCGGTACGCCCTTGTCCGCAGGTGCAGGGGCTGCCTCTGCTGGAAGTGAAAACAAAGAAAAGCTCGAAGCACAAATGCTCTGCGATTCTTTTGTTGAAGGCAGGTTTAAAAAACCAAACCTGCTGCAGTCTGTAAAGCCAGAATCTTTCCAACACTGCCGTGTTAAAGCAGCTAAGCATATTCATACCAATACATTCTTTTCCATGAGATGTCACTTAAGAATTGAGAAGCTGGTTGGTGGCTCGCTCTCTGTTACTATGCCAGTCCATCTTGCTTTTATTATGGATAGTGCCTTTCCTGAAATGGGAACAAGAGCTATTTTCTGTCCCTTCAAATACCATTTGTAGAGTTGGCTGACTAGATGCCAGTCTTGAGAAAAATCCATTCAATAAAGTAGGCAATAATTCCTCTACACTATTAAAAAATATACAAAAATAAAACCATGCTCATAATATCCTACTCCTCATGAAAAACATCTCTTAAGACAGAAACACAGCAACAGGATAAAATTAATGTATCAGTTAAGAAGCACAAAATTCCCAGAACAAATCTAGTCACTCTATTTTTTAATCCTGAGAAAAACACAGGCCACAGTATACCTCTATGTAGGGAACCTCACACACAAAGTAACAAAGAGGAGTCTGTTTTAGACCATCAGTCCTATTCTTTTTTCTTGATGGACAAGCCTGTATAAATTCCACACAGATTAAAAAGCACTGGACCATGCAATTATAATGGCAGAGGGCATTTAAAATGCATTTACTGAGAAGAAACACTAGTTGTTACCTCTCTCGATGTCAATATAGTCCATTACATAGCTCCCATTCTGTTACTTTATTTCAGATTTCAAAATACAGCATGCAGCAGTTAAGTTACAGGACGGGAAAACGGCTTGTTCTGATGAAGTTACGCTGAAGTACAGGGCTCCATTTTGGCAGTTAGTTATTGTCATTCAAACGGCCCAAGTTCTCATCTTGCATCAGTGCCAGACAGGCTTGACTATCACACTGCCAGGATGTCTCCAGATCCTTTCTGTAGAAACCAAATTCGTAAAAGAAAAGACAGGACCACCCCATCTAGGAAAGCCCCTGCCTGCTGCTGGCTCGCTTCACCCGCAGGTCAGGCTCTACGACTTGTCAGAAACCTGACCAGGTCTCAGTTCTCTTCCAAGTCCGCTTTGCTCAAGCTCTGCTATAACTGACATATATTTAAATTCACTAGATCTGTGGTTGAAGGTCTCCACTAATTTGTAGGTCTCGGAACGATCCGTCGCATAGAAAAGCTGCACTTGATTTGCCAAGCACTGTGCCTCATGGACCACCTGCGAGTTAAAACAAAAGAATGTGTCACCATCGGGTTTTGCTGCATTTGAGTATCCTGTTGAAGAAGATTCCTCAGCAGCTGAAAGGCTGCAGTCCTACTTGTCGAATGACTCAATTCCAAGTCACCTCAGTTTAGCAAATCTCTTAACGAACCACCTCCCTCTTGTTCCTGACCTACTTAAGACACTTTAGCACCGTGCCTTTAAAGTATTCTCCTGCTGAGCGTACGCCTCAGAGGTCAAAGATGTCTTTCATGATCCCTCCCCACTCTAAGGCACTGGAGATGCACCAAAGTCTCATCTTTCCCTTCTTACGGTTGACCTATTTGCAAAAATTGATTATCTGCTCTGAGCTACAACAGGGCAAATGCATTCCCAATGGACTCCTCTGTGCATAGTTTCAGCACTGGTGTAAGTAGGTCAGTTAGAGGTGGGATGCATATAGTTATCTTGTTCCACCAGTATAATCCCTACTGCTACTAGTCCTAGCACTGTACTATTACAGATATGCAAACAACAGTACACCCACACACAGAGAAAAGAGCAAAGGCACGCAGAAACCTAACACAAAGCTCTGGAGGTCTCATGATTTAACAAGTAGTATTAAGCCTCAAAACACTGTCTTAACTTGTTGGCAGGTAGCAACAGCTTTCATTTAAATTTGCTTCCATTAGTAAGAAAGAGAGAAGCATTTATTTTTTTTTTTTTTTTTTACAACAGTAAACTATAATGCCCAAAGGAAAAAAAAAATGCTTTCCCTAGTATTAAGTAGATTAGGTTAAAGAAATCTAGTAAGACCATTCTTTGGGACAGGGTCTTTTAAAGACTTCACTTTAATTTGGCTTTAATTCAAAACTGTAGGAGGAGTTGCAGCATAAAATGAAGGAAGCCAATGAGCTGATTTCTCTTACCAAGAACTTGGAGTCCATTTCTGCTGTCATTAGTACTATCCCTTTTTCCTTCTGCAGCTCAGGATAATGGTACAAGACCAACTGGCTAGGAGCAGTTTCACCCTGGGTCTGAAGGAGATAAAGAAACCTGTCAGTATCCCATAAAGAACTTCAGCTCTATTGCAGATTTGGAGGCTTGATTACAAAACTTTGAGTATTAACTGCTATGGAGGCAGTAATTTTTCAGGGCTTAAGGCTCAGTTCTAATTAAAAGTTCATTATTCCTGGCATTTACAGAAAACAAGAGATTTGCAGAGTCAGGTTGCGTTTTTTCTTGACTAAAGACCATTTTGCACTTAAAAGAACCCACAATTTCCAGAAAGACATTTCATCTTATAGCAGCTTTCAGAAACAGTTCTAAAAAGTTAGGCTCTTGCTTCTGTTTTGAGACTATTTGACTTCTACCTCATCCTCCTTTAGATTAGAGAGACTCTTAATACCCACAAATTTACTAATTTACCCATAATTAATGGCAGTTTTTCCCTGATAATTCTTTTCAAGTTAAGCTAGACAATCTGTTTGTTAAACTACTTAGCAAATACTATATATTGTAATATGCTGATATTTTACACTTCTGGATCCTAAGGCGGTTTTGGACTTATTTCAACCACTCACCTGAATGTTTATTAGGGAAGTAAAGTGCAGTTCTGTTCGTGACCACTGCCCCACAAAGAACTCGTAGCCTTCTTTTCTTGGCAAAGCGTACAGAAACTGTGGAGAAATGACAAAAAACCCCTAATTCTCCTTTTCACAGAACAAAATGATGCCCGTGTCATATGGGCCTCCAGCATAAATGCTTTAGCGAGAGAACCACAACTGAAAAAAGGGTTTCTTTAGCCCACCGGGAGTGACAGGACAGCAGGAACCAGACTTCAAAGCAGAAAAGAAACCAGCATTACCTTATCAGTATTATTTCATTAGCGAATATATTGGCACGTATTTTTATCAGTATTATACGAGACAGACAAAGGAAAGTACAGTGGAGAACATTCAGACTCTGACCCTTTTTGTTCACTTCTAGAAAACTGACAGCAGAAAAGGTCAAATATAAGGGGCATTCAGAGTATTTAATCCTGTAATTTCACCAACTGTTCCAGAACAGGCAGCAGGCATTTTCTCTCTACAGATTTACAGTCTATTTGGCTCCAAAGGCTACAGACTTGCTCATTTTCCCACACCAAGAGAAAGGACAACATGGGAGCAGAAAAACACACAGGGTATCTGACTAAATGCCAATGCACTGTACAGAAATGCACTTAAAACTATAAATAACTTTCCAAGCTCCAAGTAGCTTGGGAAGCCAGATACATTCGATCTTGCTCTTGGCAAGTGAAATATACAGGACCGATCCATCAATCCAGTAGTGTCTCCCGCTCAGACCTACAAAAGCACTCTTCTCAACACAGCAAAGTCTAGCTACGTTTTTTTCATAACGGAATGAAGCATTTCATTTCTGTCTCAGCACAGTGAAATTTGCACAAAGTCCATGCTTCAGTGCATAAATTACTGTAAAAACACATTGCTTTCAACAGAAAACAATACTAATCCAGCAGAACATGGTACAAAACTGCAGAAAGATATCCTTTAGCTTGTTAGCTGTTCTGTGCTTTCGTAGTTTAACTTCAAAGCAACAACATGCTCATTCACACAGGAATCTTCTAATTAAAGCTTACAAGACATCCACCAACCCACATGAGAAACAATGAACCCAAATCTTGGGAATGCACTCATTTCTGAAATAATCATATTACACATTCTCAGTATTTTATGCTTTGCCGTGCCAGCATACACCTAAGACACAACCCACAGAGTATTTACTCCGTATCTGTAATAAAGGGTTCGAATACACCCAGTTCCTCTGTCACAGCTGTTAAATGACAATGCTCTGCAACAGAACTTACACTACTAAATTTTGCAGTGCATCCCTTAGAGATGGAGATGCAGTATTGACACAGCATAGTGCCTGCCCAGTACAACTTCCACGCAAATATTAGCTCGTATTAGCTTACCAACGTTTACCTGTCACAGATCACCAGCATGGTGAAGAAAGCATGGCTATGCACATTTATGATGACCAAAAGCAGGCTATTAGATGACAAGGTTCAGCTCTTTCTGTGGACAGTACCCAAACATACCGATGTCTTGCCTTTTTCCCTTTCAGATAACTCCTGCCTATCTTCACTGGCAGTAAAGAAACATAAAAAGAAAGAGGAGCAGCTCACACCAACTGTCAAGAGAACTCACTTTCCCCATGTACATGCAACGTAACGCCAGGGTGACACGTAGCTACCTCCAGGTTAAAGCAAAGATGCTTTAAGCAATAAGGGAAGATATGCAGGAACATCAATGAAGCTGGCCTAAAAGGCTTGGCTCTTCACAACACTGCATGGAAGAGACTTAACTACAAGACATCAATTAATGGAAACTGGAGGCGTGTAGCTAAATCCATTCCCAGGGAGATTCCACGCTCGTTTCTGAACCCCACCTCTCTTATACCTAGATATCAATAGCTAGATCAAGCTGTTTAATACATATGAATAGCCATTGCTTTTACCTGCACACTAAGACAAGTATCTGAAGACCTGGATTTTACTAATCGAGCTGATACATTAAGGCTGAATACAGGAGGGTCAGAAGTTTATGATTTAGGCTTCAGAGAGGAGAAATGCATTACAGCTATACATCCATGCATTGTGATTCTCTGCCATACGTACCGATGGACATTTCTGGGCTCTCTTCCATATTAAATCGAACTTCTCTGCCTTTGGGGGAGGAGAAAGAGAAATTCAATTTTCATAACACACATGTGGATGCACAGTTACTCAGAATCATCTCATTAACCTTTACAGGGTACAGCTTCCATCTACAGAAGGTCTCACTGCGGCAACAGCTAACAATGAGTGCGTGGAAAACTGTATTTAGTTTTTAGTTACCTAAATGTCATCGGTATCCTCTTTTAACAATGCTGTCTCTAAAATGCAGCAGCAAACTCCTTGGATCCAAAGCTTTATTCCTTGGATCCAAAGCTTTATTCCTTGGAGGTGGGGCGCCCACAGTTCAGTGTTACAATAGCTCCACTGCATCATGTGGTGTCAACAGTTGAGCAAGATGACATGTCCCTGGCCCTAAATTGTGGATTTTACATCATAGTCATCTGTTCTTCAGTATTAAAATGCAGCCTAGATATTTACTCAAGTAACTTACTTATTGCTTAGGTTTATATTAAAACCACAAACATATTTGGTCATCCCTGATGAAACCTGGCAATCTCATTCACATGTTCTCTGCGTTCCCCCAAATCTTTTGCCTGCTCTTGTCTTCCCAGCACCGTATCTACTCTAAGGTGTTCAGGAAAGAAAACACATGCTATTCATCAACACGAAATTCATCCACGTGTGCTTTTGAGCACTCAAGAATTATGCGAGGCCTTTCTTCCAGCCAACAAAGAACTTCTGGCAAAAGACGTAGTTCTTTCCCCCCGCCCCCGACACTATGAACTACGTCCTAATGTGCCTAGGATCTGGTTTGCATTAAAGCCTTAAAAGCTTCCCAAGCTCCTCTAAAACAGTGCACCAAAGAACAGCGCCAGCCCCACTAATAAAAAACCTACACCATCTTAACTGGAGTCCCTGGCTTTGGCCCTCTGCTACGGTAAATGTGCAATTCAAACTATTTTCACAACATCCACATGTTGGGAAAACTGAAACACGAGGCTGCTTGACATAAAATCCCATGTTGCCATTTTCAGAGCATACAGCACTTCATACATTCAGAATACAGCCTCCCACCGACTTCAGTTGCCAATCAGACCCCAGATCTAAATGAGGTTTCAAGAACTCAAGGAACACACAGTTTGTGCCCAGCTGTGAAAAGACAGATTTAAGAGATCACAATCACATAGAGACTCTGAAGCAAAGAATAAAAAGAAATCCCCAAAGCGAAAAAAACCCTCCTTCAGCCTAACGCAGATTAACAACAATTAACATCTGGTAAAGTTATCAGCAATAAGAAATACGATCTTATCACAAGAAGCACCATGCAATCTCAATGAAACAGAGTGCTGCCAATAATTTTAAATGTATAAAAGTAAGTCATAAGTGATTAGCCACATGCAAGTTATTTGCCAAGTGCTCTAATACTGCCACATTAAACTTGAGTTAGCTGTCCATGCTGCAGGGAAGAGGGAAAGAAACGAGCAACTCCAAGAAAAAATGATGTGAAAATACAAATGCTACCTTAATAGATACTAAGGCCCTGCAAAGAGAATTGGATATTCATAATAAAAAATGCCTGGAAATTCAAGCCTGGTGTGCAGAAAAAGGTACTAGCTTTATTGAGACTGATGTGAGAAAAAAAGGGATACACATTTTATGAAACAAAAGGCTTTGTTTGGGGCAATAAGATCACTCAATCTGGAAAGAAAGTCTGTTCTTGAAACCTCATTTTCCTTCAATGATTGCTTTAAAAAGCAACAAAACTGCAGTTAGAAAGGACAGCTTTGCACACTGGCATTTCAAGTGTGTAACTACAGGGGAACTACTTACAGGAATAACAGCATAAACCGTATCTTTTGCAGAAAAATACTGATTCCAAATCTGTAAGAAACAAAGGAGATGAGATACAGTTAAAATCAAGCATCTAGCAGCACTATTACAATGCTTTAAAAAGAATTCCATTTGTCAACTAACCTTTGTAAGCACTCCGAGAAGTCATTTTTCAATCAAGCCTGACTGACTTCCCTGCTAATGCAAAACACTTCTCCTAAGGTTCCAGAGTCCTTGTACCAAACGACAGATTTCAACTAGATAACAGAAATAAGCAGTGGGCTCAGAGGTGGCTCAAGATTTACTAGCCATCAGAAATGCTTCTTACATTTTTTCCCAACAATCACACTAATGATTGCTAGAGGGTTTGAGTTTTTGTTGGTTTGTTTTTGGTTTTGTTTTGGTTTTTTTTAATAAAGAACATACAAAACATTTTCAACAGAAGTCAAGACTTTGCATAATGCTCCTCTGTGTTCACAGTCTTTTTCTTCACCACAGCAGGATGGCAATACCTACATAAAAGCTCAACATCCTTAATAAATGGACAAGTACAGGTAAAAGCCCAGAGTTCAGGACTTTTTCAGTTGTTCTTCCCCAGTCCTACGTAACTAGTGAGAATTGTCAGTAAAATCTTTAATCAATGAAACAGAAATACAGGAACTCGAAGGAAACTCATGAGTTATCAAATCCACTCCCTGCTATAACTGGTCACACACCATCCCTAAAGAGCACATAACCATTTCTATAATGTTCTCGAGCTATCAGGAAAACAGCTAGGTTTCTGCTCTCTAAGTCGCACCAGAAGGCTCCTTCATATGTGCTGCTCCCCTTAAATGGTCACACCTACATCGTTTCTTGGCATACAGTCTGATAAGGAGAAAAAAAAAATACCAGATCCACCTCAAGCTACATCAGAAATGCGCAACAGATGTGACTTATAACTAGATAAAAGGGAATACAGTGCAAAGCCAAGCAGATATTAGTAAGAATAACTTGATCGACCATTCTTCAAGCAAACAGACCCACCCACCTCCTCCTTACCCTAACCAACTTTAGCCTGAGTACACAAGGTCCTGAATAGCAGATAATGCAAACAAAGATACAAAGTGGCAAAAGTTTTGCTTTTATTCCTGCAAAACAGATGTAGCATAATCCATATGAGCTGCTGCTAGGATTTCCCTTTACCTGGCTTCAAACCTGACAGGAGCTTGCTAATGCCAATTCAACTGCAACACATTAAACGGCAACAGTAAGAATTACAGTAGAGACAGTTTTTGAGTGATCAAATCCAGATGTATTTTTTATCAAGTGGGTACATCCTAGGTGAATTTACCTACATGAATAAAACTTTATCTTCTACTGTTGATATGCATGTGAATGTGCTTTTTATAAATACACATCCATAGCCATCCTCACATGTAGATTACTATTAAGCACAGATGTGGAGCAAGCTTTAGTCCACTTAAATCCATCACCTGTTTTATCTCCTCCGCTGATTTTTCTTTCACCATCTCAACATTAAGAATCGAATCAAGCGTCTGCAAGAGAAAGCATAAGGAATTTGGCATGATGACAGTTTTCCGAATCAAAGTTAGAATTCAGAATGAATGGGTGGAATTACAGAGAACAACATCAGGCTAGAGGAACTTAATTCAATTTACAGTGTGACTTAGTCCTCTTAATTGCCAAAGAAACAAGTAAATCATAAGCAGTTACACACTGGTAAGTGGATTCACACACTGAGGCAGAATAGAAGAGATTCTGTCAGGACACAGAACACACTTTGCTCCAGTTGTGCAGATCTCTACTGAAGCTGCAACAGGAGCTGCAGCCTTTCACCTTCACCATATCAGACACGTGCTCTGTCGGCAGATTTACACATAAAGTTTGCCAAAATACAAGAATGTGAAAGAGAATAAAACCATTCTCTTGTCCATCTGCTGGCTGATCTTTGGAATGTATTTGCATGCTGGAAAGGCAGCTTAACTTAACCCTTTCCATTTACTACTGCAAGCATTCAGCACAGATCCCCTAACTAGTAGGAACTTCCAGAGTGTCAGAGATGAAGGACAGCATAATAAAAACCCAGAGTGCCGTGAGCGTTAAGATTGAACACGAACCCAATAGTAAATCAAAATCTTATATTCAAGTGCCATGTAAGGAACATCAGTTTTATGTCAAGGAGCTCTTGGCTGAAGCACTAATGGCAGCAATACAAGTTAATCTACATCCTTGATTTGCCAGCACGTCCTCTTGTAACACTTAGGTTCATTTCCCTTACCTTATCCTTTGTGAATCCTCCCTTTGATGTCTTTGTGCCCAAGCCTTCTGCCTAGAAGAAAAAACATTCCTGTTTATTTTTTATAGCTGATGCTCTTAATACCATTTATTTGCCTTCCCTGTCATGCATAACATGCCTGCTGACAGGCTCCTGAGTAGGAGCTCAGGTTTAAGATACTTGAAGGTCACTGCAATGCATTTTTAATAAAATAAATGATTGATTAGAAGTAAATAAGATGAGTGAGAGTTACGAATTTCAAGGCCAGAAAGGATTAATTAAAAGCAAACTGTTATACATTTTGGGTCCAATATTATTGAACAGTTTTCTTGCATTCACCAAAATGTAAGATCATGTCACTCCATCTGGCCAAAATAATCTGGAACTAATTAAACAGTTAAACAAGGCTTCAAGCACATAATTTACAGCCTAAAATATAGCAAAATAATACACTGGAATACAGAACAATACTTTTAGCCACCAGAGAGTGAAATTCTGGGGCTCCTTACTAACAGGAATGCTGTATGTATGTAGCATTATGCTGATTCTCTATAAATGACATTATAGCATTAACAGATGTGAATTACAAAGAAAATGGGCCTTGCCTTTTCCTCCATGCATCTGATAAATTCTCCTTGATTGGAATATCCTACAGGCTGCTTTTTCACTTCATTTCTTTTTTCCATGCGGGATTCAAACACGTCTGGACTGGATCTGAGTCGGAAAAGGCACTATTAACAGTACTGGCTGATTAACATCATTTGGCCTTTTAAAATGTGTACTGTAGTACTGATTCATGTTCTTAACTTAAAATCCTAGTTTCTTTTTAGTAAAACTGTATCTTATCAAACTAATCATGTTGGGAGACGACCCTCTCACCGACTTGGTGCCAACTACGTGTGAACTTGAAAGCAGCATTTGGCCCAAACTAACCAGTTTTCTTGTTAGAGCGCAAAACTAAAAATTGCCTCCCTCCTCCCACAAAACACCAGTTCCCCCAGCACCTCCCCTTCTCAAAAAGCAGCCCTCCCCTCTCCGAGCCCCCCTCCTTCTCTCCTCAGGGCCCGCCCCCCCCCCCGCACCTCCGCAGCTCCTGGATCTTGTGTCGGTACTTCCCGTAGAAGGGG
>JAVKLA010000090.1:10461926-10472042 GCA_034782735.1 Sagittarius serpentarius | reverse complement strand
TTCCGCCCCGCCCCGCCGTTCCGCCCTCGGAATGAAGCGGCCGGAGAGGCGCACTGAAAATGGGAGCTTTTTATTTAGAGAAATTAAAAGTCGCGTTACATGAGAAGCGTGGAGTGCCGTAGCTCACAGCCAGCGGAGCAGAGAAGGGCGATGCACGCCCAGCACGGTGCGGCTTCGCGCCCTGGAAAGGTCAGCAAGTGAACTGAAAGATACACACGGGCCCCTACACGGGAGTCACCCCCCAAAAAACCCCACAAACGCAGCCTGAAAACGAACCCGAGTCACAGCGCAACAGCAAGGCCCAGCAGCGCATCGCTCCGTTCCTGCTACAGCCCAGACCCGTCACCCTGACCGTTTCGTTCCTTTTGACTTCAGACATCACTTTTCCCTCCGGCACTCGCCACCCGAAGAGGCAGGCGGCCTCCTCAGCCTGCAGTTCAACTGCCTCGCTGGAAACCCGCCGTCTGTAGGCACGGGCTACAGCGGAGAGCAGATCCCGACAAGCCCGTGGCTTTTATGCCTTCTACCATTTGCAGCGTGACTAAAACACGGAGGGGGAAGCCTGCCAACACCCGGCACCAGGGCGTTGGAAAGCATGCGGGATGGAGACCAGCGGCGGTAGCAGAAAGCTCGCAGGGGTCCGAGGGGCTGGCTGGGGTCCGCTGCTCCCAGCCTGCAGCACACCCCTGCCGGCTACCCTAGGCCAAACAAAAGTGACCAGCGTACTCGGGGATCACTGGATTTTGTTAAATTTATAGCACAAGTCCATCCGACAATGGCAGTGACTACAGCAATTAGCGACCGACTATGCCCCTGACATGCAAATTAAGCAGCACCACTGGACAGCTGTGCCCCAGTGCCAATTACTGACCAGCTACAGGCAGAGGATGCGGGCAGCTGGAACAGCTGTCTCCAGCCGGCAGTTCCATAACTGCTGTTAAAGAGACTTCTAAAAGCAAAGCAGACTGCAACAAAACAAAACACTAAACAGATTCACATGGCGATACAATAATCCCTTAAATTTTAAGGTAAGTTAAATTCCATACAAATCAAACTTCCAAAAATATTTTGCAAACTCTGGCATATGGCTATGATACAGTATGTACAAATAAAATACCAGAATGGTTACATTTTATTGCTAGGGTTTTTTTTTTATTTGGTTAAGGAGTTCTACAGTAGTGTATAAAAGGGTGTGGGAAGCAGCAAGAAGCAAGTGTTGACTTCTTGTCCTCTCAAAAGCCAAGGTTGGTTGGTTTTGTTTTGTTTTTAGATACTGTGTTTTCAAACATCACATCAAAAGCATTTCCATATTGGGTCACATCTGCATTACCCAAACAGGATAGAGGAGCAACAGTGAAGAAGCCTAGGCAATGGGTAACAGGGTTCCATTTTGTACGTTCCTTCACTGATTTATACTTCCAGAATACAATTATTCATAAAACATCCAATCTAAAGTTATATAAAAGTCAACAATTATGAACCAACTTCCACAGAAACTGATGTTTCAGCAAGGTGGACAACTTCAGTTCACTAATCCTGCAAAAAACTCCCAAGAAGATCAGTGATACTTGCGAGCAAAATCATCCAACTTGGCCCTGATCTAGACTGCAAGAGAATTCCTTCTGCAAAATTAATTTTCTATGTTCCAGAAGGTTATAAACACAGTCTGTTTAGATCCACTGGTATAAACAAACCCTTAAGCTCCTCTCTAGTAAGGAAACCGCACTTACAAAGCATGTGTCCCTAGAAAACGCCAATGTGATTGCACACTCCTATCTTGCTTTTAACATCCTTCTATTGGCAAGGATACAAAAAGTAAAAGGTACCAAGAAGTGATCCCATTCACATTAGTCAGGAAACAGCCCACAGGTCTACTCTGGGCCTTTCCCACCCACTCACACTCCTAGTGACCAGGAGCTTTACTCGGGACGCTTCAGAGTGTCCCAAACAACAGTGGATGGAAGAAACCGGCAGCATCAGCAACCGTGGTCAAACATCTCCAGTCACCGAGACAATCAGCACACTGCTGATTGTACCCAAGGCATGAACTATGCAGCCTGCTGAGCGGCACCTGAATTGTAGACTTTTACCTCTTAAGCATCTGTTAAAGTTATTCAATACTTTCTTTTTTTGAAAAACAGAAAGGCTTATCTCACAAAATGTAATCTGGACACAATACAGCAAAGCTAAAAGAATGCTTAAGTGAAAACCCAAGCACTTGGTAGGTAATTGCTCCTGTAGGCTAACGATATATAAACACTTCCAACTCTTCCCTCTAAAAATACATCCTGCTATAGATGGGCATGATTTACCACTCCTGCTTTCCTCCGAGTCCAAACTCATTCATGGATATACTTAGTCAAAATTAGAAATTTAGCTGAAGCTCTTAACCACCCCTTTTAGGCTCAGTCTCTCATTATGAACAGCTTACTACCCACACAGCCCCCGACACACACTTCCCCTTAAATATGCATAATTTACTCTATCTCAAATATTTACAAGCAGAAGCGGCCCATCTTTACAAGACAGACTTCCTTCTGCTCTACATAAAGTGCAGCTCTCTAATTTAAGGCAAATTTCAGTGAAATATAAAACCATAGTTTTATTTTAGTATGTACACATTTTAAATTAAAACCAAGAACTCCCTTGAAAGGGAAACAATGAGGAAAATGTTTCCAAATTTGGGAATTTTCTGGATTTTAACACAGTCCCAATATTATGTCCTATTGACATATAAATTTGTAAATTTCTTTTCAATCAATGCGAATGAAAAAAGAGGTGGCGATGTGTACAGTAATTTAGCTCCAAAGATCAGTAAAACACTGGGAAAGTGCAGACGTAGTTTTTCATGTCCCGTAGTTTCCTTTAGCTACAGTAGCATCCATCGATATCACATTTCTAAATATATACCCTATATGCCTAATGCTAATCTCAGTTCTTGTAATGAGTATTTCTCATCTCCATCTGTGTCAAATTTCTTAAAGCTCTGTGACTCTTGGGCTGTAGAGCCAAACAGCTTTTGAAGATCTTCATATGACAGTTTGCCATCAGCACCTTCAGTTGCTTTTTCAAACAAATTCTGAAGATCTGCAAAGAGAACAACGATTGAAAAGTAGCTCCTTTAAGTACAGAGGAATAGCCTAATAAGCTGCCCCTCCAGTTTTACTGTACTATGTCTTACTACCTGGTAATTAAATAAAGCTTCCCCAAGTACATAGTTCACCTTCTGCATTGTCGTAAACTGTCAGTAACAGTTTAGGAGGAAAAAAAAAGCACAAACACTTCTAAATTAAATTACATTAAATCTGAAAAAAGTAATCCTTATTTCTGACCACGACTAATAAACCACTCTACAACCACTAACTGCATACAGACGCAGTTATCCTCCACAAAAGCAAGCTCTGAATAACTGTTGCTATACCAACAGCACAGATGATATAAAGGGAAAAGTGTCTATTCATTTCCTGATGCAAAGCATTGCCCTTTCAGTAGCTGAAAAGACTGAACAGCAAGATCCAGAAAGCATTCATTTGACCAGGCAGTATTGCCTTAAAAAAAAAAAAAGGCAAAAACCACAAAACATACACTCACACCACCTACTTCATTTTCCATCAGCACCCTAATTATGCCCTTGACTTCTCTCCCAATCTCTGGGGCACCTGGTATAATACTTTGGCACTCAGAACAGTTATAATTCACTTACAATGCACACTCCTGTTTAAATCCCAGTTCTTCTTTTACATGCTATTCTTTCCTTTTAGTTTTTTTTTTTTTAATTACTTTTTTAAAAAGTCCGTAGTTCTCAAGCTTTTAAAATTGACCTCACTTCTCCCAGAATGCCCAGGCACACTACCATAATTCCAGTTATACTTAATAGTCTCCTAAACATTTGCATGAACTATCCAGAAAAAGAAAAGGTCAGCCTAGAAAGGACATACCTTTGATGCTGGAAATTCCTGGTAAGGACAGATGTCTCAGCTGTCCATTACTCTCTGTGTTGTCATCAGCTGACCTTGAAGCCAGCCTTGAAAGGTCTGTGGGCTTTGCTGTAGTACTCAGACTACTTTCAACTGTTATAAAACAAGTTCTATTAGTCTTACTAATTCCACGGAATTACAGTTAGGAGAAAAACAAAAAAAAAATCCAATAAAACAAATTAATTTTTTTCTTTTTTGCATCACAGATGCTGTATGGGATAAGAATGAATGCTGCAAAATCATTTCAGAATACAGTGGTGTTGTCCCCTTTTATCAATAACTGGAAGAACAGAAGGAAGGAAACTTTTTTTTTTGGACAGTTATACAGCTTTAATCTTTCATGCTGTACTAGATGTGTATTTGTAAACCCTGTACAAAGAATCTGCCCAACAGCAAGGTCTAAACATCTCAGTCGCTGCTTAGCAAATTAACAGCAAGCACAGTTCTATTCTAATGAAGTATTTCAAGTCTTATCTTCAGCACTACCTGAATATATACAGCAAAAGTGCAGAACTGAGACAAGTCAGCAGAGACTCAGACCCTTCTTCTATGTTACACTTAGATTTTTGAAAAAGCAAAACCAGACATTACTGGGTATACATTTCTGCAGGTTAATCACTGTATGCCTTCAAATACAAGCTACTGATGCGCGTGAATCCTGCTATACACATGGAAAGTCACCTTCAAACTTTTGTAGTCATATATGGTTCTGGTTTAGAGCCATCAGTTTCCTACCACTTTAACTGAAATAACCTTCACCAAAAATCTTAAGGAACAGTCTAAATTATCCACCTTCATTAGTTATTCTTTGAATTACACCGAGAACCTTCAGGTTTATGGATTACTATTATACGACATTCTTACCATTCTTTGAGGTCTCAATGGGTCTGTCATTTTCTGGCTTGCCTGTGAGAGCACTGATCAGCTGAAGCTTCTCTCTTAGTTTTGATACCTGAGAATCTCTAGTTCCTGGTTCCTGCACATGTAGAAAAAAAAAAAAAATCTTAAAAAGCACCCCTTCAGTAGATGGAGAAGATCAACAGAAGAAGTAATTTAAAATATGTAAGTACTCTTGAGTGACTTGGAGGTCTCCAGGATGATCAAGTTTAAAATTATAAACAAGATTTAAAAAGTAAAAAAAAAAAACCCAAAACAAAACACCTATTGAAAGATGTAAGGAATAAATTCACATAGCCTGTAAGAAAACAACAGAATCAGTACCTCAACCTGAAAACCAGGCAACTATTCGACCATTTTGCAGACACCAATTTCAAAAAAATGTGACATATAATTTCCCTATTTCTTATATAAATGAGCAAGACTCTGAAAAATCATAATATAAACCAGTCAAACATACTTAGAACAAACATTTCTATATTAATTGAATTGCACAACTGTTTGAAATGTTTGTGTGCAGTACTGACTACCTTAGTGCAGGAGTCACTATATCTCTGTCAAAGTAAAACCACCACATTTTTTAATCTGGAGCTCCTTTGCTCTTTTTATGAGTAGGTTCCAGATGATAGGTTGAGTTCACATCAATCCAAGCCTAGAACTGACAGTGTAGCCAGTTCTCTCCCCTGCCTTCTTCCCAGAAGATGGAAACTAACCTCAGCAGCACCACCTCTTATCCCCAGCCCACAATTTGGCCATTCAGTTAGTCTGTTAAACTCAGTCAGTCAGTCATCAGCTCATTACCAAGAGGCGGCCTTCATCAGTTCCTAGACTCCACTAGTGCAAAGTTTCTCTAAGTCAACCCAAGACAGTTTTTAAACCTGGATAAATGCCGTAACCCCATTTGCAGTGTAAACCCACAATAGTTGGGCTAGCTTTGCTGAGAGCACGGCAACAGGTACTCAAATGAGCTGGCTGCCAGAGCCCCCTTTCCACTGGACCACGGTCTGAACCTCTGAAGATTTTTTTCAGCTGCACAGAAGGATATTACAGCAGCTCTACTGTCTTATCCCATATGTAGTCAGAATGGTAAGACTTTAAACACTACAACTTTTCTTCCATCCTAATTGACTTCCTGTCCCCAAAACAGGGTGGACGAGCTGTCCTTCTACTCTGGAGTTTTGAAAGAAACTTGATCAGATTAGCCTGCTTGTAGATCTTTCCTCAATTAAGTCTTATTTAAAACATGATTATAAAGACAATGACATGCTCTACTAATCCAGTGTAATTTGTGTTTCTTTACTTTACCTTCAGTTCTTTATTTGAATGAGTTTCATTATCTAGTTGATCTTCATTTTCCACTTTTAGAGAGGTAGTTGCATCATTCCCCTACAGGAAAAACGGAGGAGGGCCGAGTTTATTCATATGCTTATTATTTTCTACAATAGAGTTTCTTTCCTTCAAATTTGGCAGGCATGAAGCAGGAAAAAAACAGAGCAAATACTTGTTAGAGTAAACATGAAGACAGTGGGTTATGTAATCTACCACAGCAACATCAGCATGTTCCTTATTGCTAAACATACAGAACACGTTCTTGAAGACTGGACCCAGTATGGCATACAGAAAGCGCTGGAAGGATTTACGAACATATTTAGTATTAATTTATTTCTTTTTTTTAAGCATTTAAGCACCGCTGAACAATTCAGAGGCTCACCTAGCTCCTCAGTGGTCTTAAGAGACCTATGTCAGAGTGCCTTTGAAAAACTGTATCTGTAGTATATATAAAGTATGGAAACTACTAGCCTGAGTAGACACCCTTAGTCACCAAATACTTACCACATTGGTAGACAAGTTCTCTCTTTTGTCCAGATCATTCACAGCAAGGGGAGAGTTTTCTAACAGCATAACCCTCCGGCTAAGGTTACCAAGGGCTGAATCCACATTTAGAAGCTTGATGTCATTCAACTTCTGGTACGCCACTACGGTATTATTTAGCTCTTCCAAAGCTGCATGCAGTGACTGGCTTTCCTGAAATGTAAAACCAGCACGTCAGTTTACGCAGCCTCTGCAGCACTCTTGCTATTAACAACACAGTGACCTAATTTAACTGGCAGACTTCAGACTGGCTCTCCACCGACACCGCTGAAAACATCCAACTGGAAGCTTCCAGAAAGTTATTCCAGCTTTCAAAGTTTGAAACTGAGATTCTTCCTCAGGGCTAACCTCTTTGTTGCTAATGTAATCACTGCAGCTGTGCCAGCAAACACAGAAAGCCTATTCATCTAATTTTCCAGGGCAAGCTTAGTAACCACACCATCTATTTTTCCCAAGAAAGCATGTACTAGGCATATTTATACACAGGATTCATTTTTGAGGAAGATAACGACTGTATTAAATGTAAATAAATGCAGTCATTCCATTCCAACCCATTCAGCTAAACACCCACACATTATCTTTTTTTTTTTTTCCGGTTGCTGAATCCCTGCTTTCCACACCTCACTACACTGAGGGTGACTCAATACATACCACTCCCAAATTTGCTCAGATTGGCAAGTACCTGCCATGAAATCCATTCCATGAAAAGCCTTTAACTCATTTTCACTTACATGAGCAAAGTACACCTGTAATTTGTTGGATATTTATTTCAGCCTTTTTACTCCTCACCCAGTTAGAGCACAAAAAAATAAATACTCTCAGACTAGAGTATTTCCCCGTTTGCACATACACAGGAACAAACCACAGCAAAGTTATATTTTGTTCTGAAGGATGCCATCTGCATTGTCTTGATAAAACCCATACTTTCTTGTACACTACAGTACTGCAAAATACACAAAAAAGTTACACAGTGATACTTGTACCCACATTCCTTGTGCAAGGGAGAAAAATACCTTTTTGTAATTTTCTGTCTGATTTCTCTCAGTCTGTAGCACAATAGTGGAAGGAAGTGAAGGTATCTGTTTTAATTCCTTCTAAGGAAAGAAGTAGAAAATTGTTACCAAATGCCTGTAAAATAACACTAAGCTTTTAATAACTGGCATGCTGTAGCTAAGGATGTTTTGCAACAACTATAGTCACTCATGTCTGTTGGGCATGCAGTATTTTAACTAGGCTAATACAGAGTTTTCTCCTTCAAATACATAGGGTCCAAATTTATTTTAATTAAACCCTTGTAATTAGCTCTTCTCCCTTTAATGTTACACTGCTGCCATACACACCACCATATCTGCAATGTTTTTGTAGCACCCACTGACTGAATCAAGTTTTGTAACGTATCTAATTCAAACTTCATCTGCAAGTACTCGTATTAAAGTAAAGCTGTATTGCAGTTTAGCTGAAAAATTTTAATTATTGGCTCAGTTTGTTAACCCCAAGTGAGAGGTCAGTGTAAATACAGTGAGTAGTTTTCTGGTTAAGATGGTCAGTAATTTCACCCTTATACGCATCCTTAATTCAACCAACAAACTCTACCTCAACGCTTCCACCATTGCCAATCTCATACAGTGCAGACAGTAACCATAAGCAGTACCCTGCATCACACAGAAGCAGAGATTCTCAAGGCTCCATGTCTGTGTAGTAGGAAGCAAAAATCTGCATTGTAGTAGGCACCAGCAATTCTGGCTCCAGAGAAATACGTACTTGGTACCATATAGGAGATGCCACACAGGGATTAATGAGCTAATCTTCTAGTGTACCAACCAGCACCTACTGAAACTTCAAGAGTATTTCGAAGGCACAAGGCAGAACTCCACACAGTTCTTAAACTTGCTTCATATTAGGCATGTAACTGTTAAAATGCAGTGTTAAATCAGTACATTTTCTTACCACATCATTCTGGAGTATTTCTATGGATTTCTTGTATTCTTCAATAGTTGTCTGTATATTTTCAACATCATGAGATACACTGGTAAGCGTGCTACCTATGTTTGCTACGGTCTGCAATAAAGAAGATGACAAAAATCTCAGCCTTCCTCAAACTGCACTGTCCCAAAGTTTCAATCTGCTAAACACAGTTTGTTAGTGAAACTGCAGGCAGAATGCCACAAAAATATGCATGTCAATTTGAAGTATTCAGAACTTTCTTTGCAGACAAAACTGCAAATTACACCCATTGCATGTGAAGGCCAATAAACAAAGACATGCTCCACGCCATGAGAACTTAAGCTAGATAACCAAAATCACAGGTTTGCTGTTCCCACTCCCAAAACAAGTGTTCTGGCATTAATTAAAAAAAAAAAAATCCTGACATGAAGACATCTTACCTCCTCTCTATACATGGAATATTTGTATTGAATACAAGGACGCTGACATCACTGATTTATCCTGCCTTAATTGTCTTTCAAGGGCTACCCTTCAGACACATCATACACAGCCAAACTAGTCTGCCACAGGTTGCAGGCTAGATTTTCAAGCCAGCTGACAGCATAGCACCTATCGGAGTCAGATTGTCAGCTAGGACATACACACACACTAGGGGAAGTTACAGTAATGGGACAGAGCATGCCCCTATGCTTCTCATTCCATTTTTAATACTTTCTTCGATCATTAAAACAAACAGAACCCATCTAAAAACTCCTCTCCTATGACCCTGTTATGCTCATAAGCTCTTAAGGCACTGAAGAGACCCTCTAGCTACCCAGACTATATTCAAACGATAGCCACACAAGTCTTCCTCCAGCTCTTCCATCTTGCAAGTGTGAACATAGGTTCAGTAAGCAATCTCTCTGCCCTGGAGGACTCAGGACACCTTTAGCACCTTTCATCAGTCTGAACAAAAGCCACTGTCCAAGAGGAACTCCCTCAGTAATCCTTCAGGACTAACAGCAGCAGGCAGCTCCCCATTTTCAGGAACAGTACCCTACAGGGAAAAAGCCTTAAGAAAACCAAAATCCTATTCTAAGAATAGCAGCCTTTTCATAGAATCATAGAATCACTAAGAATACCAGCCTTTTCATAGAATCATAGAATCACTTAGGTTGGAAAGGACCTTTAAGACAGAGTCCAACTGCTAACCTAGCACTGCCAAGTCCACCACTAAACCATGTCCTTAAGAGCCACATCCACACACTTTTTAAATACCTCCAGGGATAGCGACTCAACCACTTCCATGGGCTTGACAACCCTTTTGGTGAAGAAATTTTTCCTAATATCCAATCTAAACCTCCCCTGGCGCAACTTGAGGCTGTTTCCTCTTGTCCTATCGCTTGTTACTTGGGAGAAGAGACCGACCCCCACCTCTCTACAACCT
>JAVKLA010000090.1:10399137-10452330 GCA_034782735.1 Sagittarius serpentarius | reverse complement strand
CCCCCGCCGCGTCCCGCCCCCCCCCCCCCGCCAGCAAGCCGCGCTACTATTGGGCGGCGCGGGACCGCCCCGCTAGGGGCTTTAAAGGCCCAGGCGCTCCCTCCACCGGGGTCGGGAAACGCGCGGAGGGTCGGCGGGTTCGAGTCCCGCCCCGGCGGGTGGGACGAGCGGTGAAGGAGGATGCTGGAAGCGACCGAGCGGAGGGGCTACGGCCCAGCTGGTGCCTCCCTCTGCGGTTACCCTCCGTCCCCTCGCCCACCGGGCTCGGCGACGGCCCTTGGTCCCAGAGATAACGGTGGCAGGGAAGCGGTGTTGCCTGGCAGCTGCCTGCCCTCTGTCCTCCGCAAAGCTGTGCCAAAGCTGCCACGTTACCCAGCCCCCCCCCCCCGCAGAACCCGCCCGGTGCGGGATTCACCGCGCCCTCTGGGGAGGAGGTGTTGTCCCGGCCGTTTTTAAGATGCGGCTCGAAGTGACAGCTCGCTCGGGGTCCGGCAGCGGGAGCTGTCAGCGGGGATGCCGGGGTGGGAATGGATGGAGATGAGGGTGAAACCTTGGGAGGCAGGAATATGTGATGAAGACCTCGGCGGGAGGAAGCCCAGGGTATGCCTATTTTCTCGCTCAGGCTTTTGTGCACTAAAAGCCTAGAGAACTGCACGTAAAGGAGCGATGTTCCCAAATGCCGGCTTCCCACGCCCGGTGGGATGGTTGTTACACACCCTCACTCAGCCAGGTTTGGTTTTTGGTTTCTTCCCTAAAAGCCCCGATCGCGCTCGGCCTTTGCAGTTTTCCCCGGTGGCAGCGCACAGGCCAGCAGCCGGGGTTGGGGCGGGCGGGATGCGAACGCAGCCCGAGCTGAGCCGGGGCGGGGCAGCTCGGCGCAGCCCACCGGTGGGTGGCCGGGGAAGGCGGTGCCGGGCACGCTGCTCTCCCTCCGCGGGCTGCAGCTCCTTCCTTCCCTCCCTCCCCCGTCCACACCCCCGCTGGCGCCGGCCGCCGGCGGCGAGGCAGAAGCCGGTGCCGGCAGCGGGGAAGAAGGGCGGGCAGCAGCTTTGAGCCGGTTCCGCGGGCAAGCGGTGCCCTTCCCCAGGCCCCGCGGGACGCTTCCCTCCCAACAAGCGCTGTCGTGATTTGGCAGCCGCGCCGACTCCCGACCTGTCTCTCCGCCCCGCGTTGGCCGGATGCGGCCGGTGCCGGCCGGGGCGCCTGGGCGGTGACACCGGCCTCCGCCTGAGCCAAGCCGGAGGCGAGCGGCCGGTGGCCGCCTTCGCCAGCGGGGATGAAGCTCTCCTGGCTGGGCGTGGACGTCTCCCGGGTGCTGCACTTGGCTGCCGTCTTCTGCCTGACCTGCCTGCTGCTGAAGGCCATCCAGCTGTACCACCGGCGGCGGGAGCTGCTCCGGGCGCTGGCCGACTTCCCCGGCCACCCGACCCACTGGCTCTTCGGCCACGTCCACGAGGTAGGGCGAGAGCCGGGTCGGCGCTGCCGGGGGCGGGGGGGGGGGGGGTGGGGGGGTGGTCCAGGAGCAGTGCTTCTGCCGGTCCCAGCGGGCAGGGAGAGCCGGGCATCCCTTTTTCTCAGCCGCGCAGACTGCTGTCTCTGCTCGTGGTGCCTAGAGAGCAGGGCACGCAGGCTGCTGCAGAATGCGCGGTGGAAAGCGGCGGCAGCTGGCTCGCAAGTGAAGAAAGCGGGCATGTAACATGGCGCGGGCAAGGTCGCCCCGGGGGGTAACCCGGCGTCGGTGCTGGAGGCAGCAGAGCCGCCCTGCCCTGTCCCGGGCCGGGCCCCGCTCTCACCTCTCTGCTCCCGTGAAAGCGGGGCCACGGCCGCTGCAGCTGTCCCTGCGACGCTGGGCGGAGGCACCTTCGCTCCCTCGCCAGCTTGCGTCGGCTTCACGGCCAGGTCAGCCAGACAGGGCACTGATCATTCAGAGTCACCTTTAAGCCACAAAACACATCCCAGGTATAGCACCTTTAAGCCACAAAACGCGTCCCAGGTATAGCACCTTTAAGCCACAAAACGCGTCCCAGGTATAGCACCTTTAAGCCACAAAACACGTCCCAGGTATAGCACCTTTAAGCCACAAAACGCGTCCCAGGTATAGCACCTTTAAGCCACAAAACGCGTCCCAGGTATAGCACCTTTAAGCCACAAAACGCATCCCACGTCTAGCATCTGGCACAGGGGCCGCGGATGTTTTTAGGGTTGCATTAAAGCCATGACTGACTAAACTCGCATACGCAAGCAAGCCTTGTTCTGGGTGCGCCTGGTGGGGATGACTGTTCCCCGAGGTACGCGCTTGCCCGCACAGGTCGGCATGGCTGCCTTGGCAAACAGATTTGCACCACTCATCATCGGCAGCTTCGTGAGGAGTAACTGGGCTGCCTGACGTGAAAGGCTTTTCCGTACGTGCTAAAGGCTGCTTCAGATCGCCCTGACTTCTCCTGGGCTCTGCTGATGCCCTGCCCTGGCCAAATCTGTGGCACATTAAATAACCGGCACCCTGAAAAGTAGCTGGGAAGTCAGCAGGGGACCTCTTGGGGCTTGTCTCTGTGCCGTGGCGGCCCCAGTTTTGTTGTGCTGGACAGGACAGGCAGTCTTTTGGCAATGTAAGCATGACGATGGGCCAGTTCAGGGCTTTGTTGCACTGCCAGTTAGACTTTAAACGGCAACAAAGTAAAGTACGTTTGCCTGTTTGTCAGTTGTGACTAATTATCCTGGAATGGCATTTAACCATTTGTGCCAGTCACTTGCTCCCATTGTGGCTAGGTTATTCACGGCTCGACTTTTACCTCGGACAGTATTTTTTGAAGAATTCCTGTTTTGCAAATTTAATCGTTTGCTGATTAAATGCTGCTGAATTCCCCGGAGCCCAACAGTTCGTTGAGCCAGTGAGGAAACTGGCACTGCTCTGGGCACACGCTGAATACAAATTTTGCACACACCTCGGAGGAGGGCCTGAGAGCTGTGTTCAGCGAGGGCACTGACATTTCCTATTCTGTTGACTTAAAGTGATTAATTGCCAGTTTTGATTCAGGTCACTTTAGTATCTCAAACACATTTGTCATACTTTGGGTGGGTCTCCGATCACACTGTTTTAAAGCATTCTTAGGTATTAGTCTCTCCTTATCCAAATCACTGAGTAGAAATTACATTAAAATGTCAGGAGAGGTTGTGTAGAGCTGTTCAGTCTCACTGGAGCAGCACAACTTAGTTAAAACCCAGAGTGCCAAGCCCGAGCTGGCCAAACCAGCTTCCCATGGCCACAGTTGGTGGGAAGCGGAGGAGAGCAGTGTCGCTGGCCCGTGGGCGCAGGGGGGCTGTCGGTCCCTCGGCAGCCCTTTGCCTGCATCTGCCCTGTGTGGGCGGCTGGCGGAGGGGAACCATTCTGGTTCTGACAGAGCACGACACAGCTTCATTCTCAGATTTCAGCTCCCGTGTTTTCTGTTTCATTTGCTATCAGCGTGTAGTCATTAAAAGTGCCTTTAAGCGCCTCTTCCCAGATGCTTTTAGCGTTGGATCTATTTCAAAACTTGCATTTCAGTGTGAGACCTTCCTTCCTTAGACCCAAGCAGGGGTTATACTTTTCTTTTCAAGCCCCCAAGGGAGGAAGAAGTGGAAGTGGTGGTCTTTCATGCAGCGCCTGGTAGCCGGAGCCCTGGTTAAGAAGCAGGAACTTTCTGTTCCTGTTCCTCTGCTGCCCGCAGGACTTTACACCTTCTGCCCCCGGGAGCGCTCGGCACAGCAGGTAGAGGTTACTCACCTCGTGTGTAACCTTTCCTCTCAAATAAACCCATCCCATCCTCTGCCAGCGCAGGGATGGTTCTTGATAGCACAAACCGAGGCTGGCGCTGCAAAAACAAGGTTGAATACAAAGGCTTCTAGCATTAGGACTTCTGCCAGCGAGGCTTGCTCAGCATCTCCCAATTACTTCCATTTATGCTTTCTGTGATTTCGTGATGGGAGGAAGCACAAGCAGACGTATCAAAGGACTTTCACATGTTCAAGTGTCACTCAGCTAAAGGCACCGTGCCAAGCCCCGCTTCTGCTGGCATTGCCACGGGGCTGGGCGCTAGGGAGGGCTGCTTTCTTTTACCCCAAAACTTGATCCCTGCAACCAGAGGAATTGATGGTTCTCTTTACTACATCCAAAATCGTGAACTTGAGTAAAAGAAGTTGAACGACAACTTTCTTTCATAAATGATAGCTGGATGTAGTTCATCATTCTGCCAAATGCGAGAGACACTCGGGACGTGCTGCAGGGACCCCCCTGGCTCACAAGGAAGGGGGCTCAGCCTTGGAGCCCGGAGCCTGGACGTGCCCCCACACAGCCTGTGCAGTCCCCTGGCAGACACCCCATAGGTCCTGAGCGTTCTGTCCGAGACAAGCCTGACGTGGGTGATTATATGAGTACAAGCCGTCTCCTGGGTTGGGAAACACTAGCCAAACTAAAAGCTGAGTTGAGATAACTCAGCACCAAAGCGACTGAGCAAATATTCACTTGACTCAGTCAACGGGGTGACTTTGTGGCTGATTTCTGCGCCAGTATGCAGATGTAATTAAACTTCAAGCTTTAAGTCGAAGCAGCAGCAGCTATGTGAGCCCTAGCTCACCAAAATCCTTCCCCCTGCATTATTGTGGCAGAGTAGTTTCTGTTCAAAGAAAAGAGAATTCTTACATGGTTTTGTCTCTGTGATCTTTGTTTCTCTGCCTGTGACTTTGGATCTTTCCGCCGATCTTTCCACTTGTTCTTTGGCTATTGCCTGTTTAATATACAACAACATTGGCTAAAAAAGCAATAAAACAGCGATCACTTTTGAAGAGTGAACCTGCCAGGGCTGCCAATACGAATCCTGGTGCTCACGTTACTCCGCAGCATGCAGCTTCCAAGGACCGGAGATGAATCTTTCTGGGAAGACCAGCTCTTCATTGCCTATTAAATTCAATTCCTGGAAATCAATGAACTCTTAATCTGATGTTATTAACCAGTGTCCCCTCCTCTGTACAGTCCACTGATGACTGTGGACTCATTCTGTTGAATTTTACCTGGACACTGGCCTTCTCCACCTAAAAGTCTGGAGGAAGCTGTGGCCGAGGTTTCCCGATCAGGAGGCATCATTGCACCGGGGCAGACACAGCAGCAATGCCGTGGGCTGCTGTAAAACTGCTGCTGTATTTTCTCGTGACTGCAGCTGCTAATTGCTCAGCCATGTGCAAGTGAGAACATAGTTGCATGCCACAAAATGCAGAGGCTGTCTGGGGCAAATCTGAGTCTTCTTCGGAGTGGCCATGGAAAGATCAGATAACATACGTGCACTGATAGGCACCACCACTGTCCGTAAGGGTGTTCTCCATGGTTAGGCTCAATTGATAAGAAAGAATGATTTTATATGAGGTTTAAAAGTAACAAGCATCTCTACTTCTGATGCTCTGCAAACCCAGAGGGACAACAACTTGTTTGCCATTACCTGTTTTTGTGATACAGAAAGACCTTGAGCTTTTTAAGACAGTGGTTTGGGAGATTATTTTTTTCTTTCCTCTGAATCTAAGTATTCTTTCTCTTTTTACTTCCCCACAACTACAGTTTCTTAAGGAGGAAGAGGTGCTGGACAAGGTGGAGATCTGGGCACAGAAGTACCTATACGCTCACCCTCTCTGGTTCGGGAGTTTCTCAGCATTCCTGGTTGTCACCGATCCCGACTATGCCAAGGCTCTGTTGACCAGAGGAGGTGAGAAGATGATGCCTTCAGCTGTGGAGCAGCAACCGTAGCCTGCAGATTTCCCATGCCAGCCTAAAAATTCACAGCAAGGCAGGGTTTCGCAGAGAGGTTGTCTGCGGAAATCGTCTAAAAGCATGCAGCGATATCCCTCCTTCATGCCATGCCTTTGGTGCTTCAGGCACGGGGCTGCGGAGGTTACCGGGGCCCCTCCAAGTCTGGCAAATCAAACTTCCTCAGGTGCTGCTAGAAAAGTTATCTTCTCAGTGCCTGACTCCAGCAAGGAGAAGACAGCTGGAAGCTTTTTTCTCAGCTCAGACCCCTGGCTCATACTGCGGAGCCTTATCTTTAGTGTATCCAGAGAGAAGGGCACTAAACAGTGCTGTCTGGGAGGGTTAATAATTTATCATACAGCACAGATTTTGGCCTACCAATATTCTTATTTATTCCAGTCTGGGCATCTGCTTTTATACGTGTTTCTTGCAGCTGGGCCAAACTGTTGTTTTGTTGTGAAATACTGATGAATTCTGCAGGGATGCCACCAATTCTGCTTCATACTCAACCAAAAGTGAAAGCCCAGAGGGTGCTTTCATGTGCAGACTAGTGGGCTGATGCTACTGAAACATTCACCATTTTATTTTCTCTTTCTTGATGATTTTTTTACAGATCCCAAGGATAACATCGGCTATAAACACCTTGTCCCATGGATCGGTATGTATTCCCAGGTCTTTGCCTACCAGGAATGATCCTGAAGTTACTCAAGAACATGCTATAAATAAAGAGCATTGTGCTTGCTCCTTGATGCAGTTATAGCTAAAGGCTTCCTGAAATAATTATGTTTACTGGAAAAGGCGCTAAATAATGCTATTTTTTGTGATTCAAGGAAAGAAGGTTCAGACATAGTCATACGTACAAATGAGAACCGCTTACACGTCCATAGTTAACAAAGGGTGATGATGGGAGAAGCCCAGATTCAGTGGAGGACCAGTGAAAAATGCATCTGCTAATCTGAACTTCTCAGCTCCAGCAGTGTTGCTGTTTCTTTTCGGAGGCAGCGCTGTGTTGTTTCGGTGAGCAGCGCTCTGTTCAGCCATGGGAGCCCTGGAGCTGACGGCAACATTTGGAAACACTCTCTCATAGCAGCTCAGACAGCAGATTTAATCACACTCCTTGTAGGCAGAGGCTGTGTCTGCAGGCAGGTGAAAGCAGCCTGCTTGTGCCAAGGAAAGCATGCCTTGACTATGTTTCTCCAGGGAACGGGTTGCTGGTCTTACACGGGCCAAAATGGCACCAACATCGAAAACTCCTGACTCCGGGGTTTCATTACGACGTCTTGAAACCGTATGTGGCCCTGATGGCAGAGTCTACTAACGTGATGCTGGTAGGACCCCTATCTGATGCTCCTCTCTCTGCCCTGTTTTCTTTTCCCCGATCCTGACTGTTTAGTAGGTAAATGCTGGAGCAGGGTTTTCTTGCAGTGCCCTTACTCACACCCTGGTAATTGTAAGGACAGGCTGTAGCTGTTGAGGTTTCTGAGCCACCACAAATCCCTGCCTGTGGGCTGGAAGGAACGAGCAGGTTGAGCCTCCCTGCGGGGACTATGTCTCTGGTACGGCTTTGGGCTCAGTGGCTAAGATTTGAGGATCAATGTTACTGCCATCCCCAAATCTCAATCCCAACTGCAACTTACAGGGTGTTTTTGTAAATGAAGAGCCGAAGTAAATGAAGGTTCATAATAAGTCCCAGAAATACAAAGGTTGGAGCAGAGCTATACTGTGACCTCAGGTTGAAGGGTGTAATTCGCTGTCAGCATACCCATGACTGGATTGCAGTCCCTGCCCTGCCTAATACACAGTGAAACTGCATTGTTCTTCCATCCGTCGGTGCTGGGCGTGATGGAAACCGGTGTGAATTACAGGTGAGGGGCACCAGGCTTTGTGCACATGGGCCAGCAGGAGTCTGGGTGCCAGATCTGTTCCTTCTCCCTTACCTCCCTCCATCCAGCCTCCCCAGCAGCTCCACATGGATCCTGGCTGTCGTCCCTCCCACCGGCCCAGGGGACAGCCGGGAGCTGGGTCTGGAGTGCCAGGAGAGCTTTTGCAATGCACACCAGTGCCTGGTAGTTTGTAATTCCTCACAGACAATGCCGTGTGTCTATTGTGGGAGCCCATGCCACCAGGTGGCAATCGTTGTATGTGCTAAGGACATAAGTCTGTCCGTATAAGCCCTGTTTCCCAGCCTGGTTCCATGTTGTGGGAGCTCAGACGTGACTGTGCTCCTCCATCTCCCTTTCTCAGCTTTTGAGTCCACTGGTTCCTTACAGCCACAAAGGGACAGAGGATTCAACATCATTTCACGTCTGCCAGGCAAGAGAGACACTATCTATAGCTTCTCTAGGGATCCCCTATGGGAAGTGTTGAGCAAGAGCTCCTATATTATATGCTGGGAAAATACAATGGGAGAGAGATCGTGAGATGGAAGCTTGCATCTTAGACACCAAAGGCACCAAAGTGGTATGTGCTTGGGAGAGAGAGACAGAAAACACAGGCTTGGTGAAGCCCCATGCCAACGTAGACTGCTCTTGTGCAGGAAACACACTGCACCCTAAGAAATACTTTGGTAACATGCCCCATCATCCAGCAATGTGCCATCCTGGGCTTCTGCAGGGTGCCTTGGTGCCTTTGCCCCAGGGTGGGGTGTACCAGAGCTCACCGCTGCCAGGATTCGAGGGTAGCAGCTGCCTGAGGCAAATCCTGTATTAATCATCCTGCTTTTGGCTTCCCTCCTCTGGGATTTTGAGGGCAACTAAGAGATCCTCTTCTTTTTTCCATTTCTCTGGGATGTATCCCTAGCTGAGCGCTCATTAACCAGAAAGTGAATGCAGATCATGCAGAGCTGTCCCTTGCTTTCTCATTTCTGTCTCCTTTGTGCCCTAGGATAAATGGGAGCAGCTGATCACAGACGGGAAACCAGTGGAGCTCTTTGAGCACGTCAGCTTGATGACTCTCGATAGCATCATGAAATGTGCCTTCAGTTGTCACAGCAACTGCCAGACCAACAGGTCTGTGCTGGCTGCCCCAAACCCTGGCAGAAAGTTTGCAGCTGCGAAGGGAAGCGGGCCAGTTGCTTGTCATGATGCTCCCGAAGTTTTACAAAGTTTTACAAACTTCCCCCGTTCCCCTCTCCCCAGGAAAAACACCTACATCCAGGCTGTCTATGACCTGTGCCACATGGTGCACCAACGCCTCCGCATCTTCCCCTACCACAATGACATCGTTTACTGGCTCAGCCCCCATGGATATCGGTTCAGGAAGGTCTGCCAGCTCGCTCATGACCACACAGGTATTCCCTGCCTTCGTCCTCTCCCAAAGCTTTCGAGCAGGCTGGGTGATGGCTGACCAGAGGCAGTTGAGTTACCTCCTTGCCCATGCAGTGATCCGGCCCGGAGGCTCGGAGCCGGGATCCAAGCAGGGCATCAGCGTGCAGCAGTGGTCCAGTCTAGGCGTGAAGCAAAGGGGTCTCACAGCTCCTGGATTATTAAACTGGACTAATGGCGGAATTCCCCTCTGGGAACGCAACTGTTACATGAGCTGAGACTGGTGAGACAAGGGGTGGGCGCTGCAGGCAACACTGATGCAAGGAATGATTTTCCCTTCCAGGCCAGGTGTGATTTTAATGCAGGAGGGGTGGGTAAATAGGCTGAGGTGTCTGTGGCAGACCAAGAAGTTTGCAGAAAAGGATGGCGATGTGCATGGCACTTGTTGCCATGCTGCTGAAAAAGCCAAACTGCCTGGGATGCAGAAGCACACATGTCAAATGCGTCATGGACTGAGCGGTGGTCACCCCCTTGGGTGAGCTTTGCACCTGCAGGGCGATTTTGCAGCTCAGCATCTCCTGTCCCTGCTGAACCTTTACCTCTTTCTTCCCCAGACAAGGTGATCCATGAGCGAAAGGAGTCCCTTAAAGATGAACGAGAATTTGAAAAGATCCAGAAGAAGAGACATCTGGACTTCTTGGACATTTTGCTGTGTGCCAAAGTGAGTGGCGAGGAGTGGATGTGTGGCAGGGCTGCAGGGTGCAAAACCCGGTCAGTCTTTGCAGGGGTGCCACAAACCACCAGAGACCCTCAGGACTGCACAAGCCATTAAAATAAATTAGCCCAGTCCTGCCCAGTTGAGGAGGAGCCAAGGTGATCCAATTTTCCATCAGTGAAATTTTGGTGGCGCCTGTTGGGGAATACAACACGCAGAGGGATTTCATAGTCCTGGTGGTTTAATATGGGGCGGGGGGGATAAAGGGATTTATAAGTGAAGGAAAAGGGCCCCTGAATTCAGTCTAAACAGAGACTGGGTTTGTTTATACATATCCCAGGTGCATCACCCCCACCCTTTGCAATAGCTGAAAGAACATAATGGTCCCTCCTGGGATATTATATTTTTTATATATATATCTGGGCCACTATAATATATATATGTAATCTACATTATCTGTATTATTATCTATATAATATTTTTATATCTATATATCATATTATTTATATATATATGGGCCACTGGAAATATCTCTGGACTGTTAGGACGAGAATGGAGCTGGACTGTCCGACGAGGACCTGCGTGCTGAGGTGGACACGTTCATGTTTGAGGGCCACGATACAACAGCCAGCGGGATCTCCTGGCTCTTGTACTGCCTGGCGTCACACCCTGAGCACCAGGCACGGTGCCGGGAGGAGATCCAGGGGATCCTGGGGCACCGGGAGACACTTCACTGGTAAGGTTGCACGTTTCCTCAGCTGGCCACTTTTTTTCCCATCACTGCCATTTCTAAGTGAGCACATGTCTTCACGGCTCAAAAGCTGGGGTGCTAAATGTTGCTGTGTGCACAGGGACTTGCTAGGATGGAGCAGATACTGCATCCTTCATCCTAAATCGGCCTCCCTGCCCTTCAGGGCTTCAGGGTTTGTATTACCAGGGCAGACACAAGAAAAACCACCCCAGACCAGGAGGGACATGCTGGATGCCGTGCCAAGATCTGGGCCACCAGCTCTTTGCTGTCTCCTGTTTTCTCGCCACAGGACATTGTGGTCGCGGCTTTTCTTTCGCCTTTTGCTGTCATTTTTCACTTGAGCTTGTTCAGAGGTCGTTAAGGTTGTTCAGAGGTGTCTTGGGGTCCCCAGCTTGCAGCAGCCTGTGGTTGGATGTTGTGGGTCCCTCTCTACAGCCCATCTGTTGCAAGGGAGTCTGCCGAGGGGGCTGATGGCCGTGGGACAAAGGGCCTCCCAGCGCAGGGCAGCGGGGGGAGCATGGGGCTCAGCCTGTCTCTGTCCCGGCAGGGAAGACCTGGGCAAGATGACTTACAGCACCATGTGCATCAGGGAGAGCCTTCGCCTTTACCCACCGGTGCCCGGCGTGTCTCGGCAGCTCAGCAAACCCATGACCTTCCCTGATGGACGCACCTTGCCAGAAGGTCTGTAAATCCCATTCTTGCTTCACAAAATTGTGCTCTCGGACATCCTGCTGCCTGCCGCAGAGCAACGGCGACAGCCCTGCCTCTGTGACCTGCTCCTTGCTGGCACAGACTTTCAGAGAGGACCATGCAGATGTCAGCATCCCGTTGACAGACTGAGGTCTGGGCTGGATGGTGGCATCTCCGTGACGTCCTTCCTGCCACCACCGCTATAGGGCAGCCGTGCCAGTGCCAAAAGCCCCTTGTCATCCTGGCCAAGCACAAGCTCATAGTTCACCCGTTTTGGCAAAGTGCAGGCGCAGGGGGATGGGGACCAGTCCCATCCTGACTTGCAGCATGGGAATTGCCCTGTGCTGCTCCATTCCTTCTCTGATTTGGCACAGAAGCAGGCAGCGTCAGGGTGGGGACAATGTGCCTGTGGTGCCGCTGCCTTCCTCATTTCCACCTTTTGCCTGCTTACAACTAAAGCAATAGAAAATGTTTAGTTTCCTCTGAAGCCAATGACAAAACCCTCATTGGTTTCCAGTTGACAGATGAGACCATGATGACTTAGACAGACCTTTTTGTGAGCACGCTTCAACCTTCCCTTTAAGTTTCTTTGTCACTGAGCCCTCTTCTCTTCCTCAATTGCTTTACAGGCAGCGTTGCCGCGGTAAGCATTTATCTCATTCACAGAAACCCTGCAGTATGGAAAGACCCTTTGGTGAGTTTTCTTTTGCCCTTCTAGTAATTTTTCCCTTTATGCTGTGCCTCTTCCAACGTCCCTTTCACCTGTTACCAGGAGGGCAGAGCCCCCACTTGCTCCCAGACCTTTTTGCCCATGGGAATCACGCTGAGAAGCGACGACCTTGTGTGAGTCTCAGCCAGCGGTGGCACAGAGCAGTCAGACAGCAGCGTTAGGGCTGGGTGCTGCCCAAACAGTAAGGCAAAGTGCTCCGAAGAGCTTGTTGTATTAATAGGCAAAAAGATGATTTTTTGCTCAGCCTACAGGTGGAGAATTGAACCCCGGCTCCCCAGTTTTCATCGTACCTATGTCTGGTTTATCTTGGCAACACTATTGCCAGGCTCGGTGGAAAGCAAGGGAGTCTGGTATATGAGTTTCAGTCCATCTCAGAATGAATTCTCTCTCCGATGGGGTTGTTCAGAAATTATGGAGTGTCACATTTCTGAAGATACTGGTCAGCACTGTGTTCCTCAAATAATCGCTTTTTATTGCTGCGTATTCTTCATTTCCAGGTGTTTGACCCTTTGCGGTTTTCCCCGGAGAACATCTCTGGCAGACACTCTTACGCCTTTCTGCCTTTTTCTGCTGGAATGAGGTAAAGTGTATTGAGTACTGAAGGAGCAGTGTGGAGAGAAAACATGCATCCCTGGAAACTGCTCAGCCCGAGAAGTGTGTGCTGCTGTTATAATTACTATCAGGGAAGCACTCACAGAGCGCTTTCAGAGACCACCGCCTGAAATCCCGGCCCTGCAGCGTTAAACGGTTCACGAGCATGTAACAAGCATTTGTGCTGCAGAGGGGTTCTGATACCAGGAGGCAAAACGGGAAGGAAACATCACCTGGCTCCTCCTGGGGACCAGGAACCGGGTCCCAAAGCTGTGGAGCATCCTGCTGGCATCATGCAGGGAGCCTGCAGCATCCTAGGCTTACCAGCTCTCCTGCTCTCCTTGGTGCAGAGACCCCATCTCACCCCCCTGCCCTTTGATTCCCCCTTCTCCCCTGCTCCCAGTCCTTCCCTTCGGCCGGTGCTCACCCTGCCAAGGCAAACACATTGCAGACCCTCCTGCTTGGAGACCCACCGCCTTGGCTCTGCTGGCCTCTCCTTTGGCTTCCCCATCTCCCCTCTTTCTCCGCGCTCATTGAACACACATCCAGGAGCTCCTGATGCTCCCCCAGGTTCCCTCTGCTCCGCCCACGCCCCTGCTTTTGCCACCCAAAACACTGCCTGGCCCCCCCGAGCTGCAGAGGGGAAGGGTCGTGCGCTGGTGAGAGAGGGCTGGGATCCGGCCGTGGGGGTTTTATCTGTGCCCAGCACTGAGATGGAGTGGCTGAGCTGCTCTGTTTTACCCCAGGAACTGCATCGGGCAGCAGTTTGCCATGAATGAGATGAAGGTGGCGCTGGCCCTGACCCTGCTCCGCTTCGAGCTCTCACCCGACCTCGCCAAGCCTCCCTGCAAAATACCTCAGGTCATCCTTCGCTCCAAGAACGGGATTCACCTGTATCTAAAGAAAATCATCCGCTGATGCTGGAAAACATCCTGCCTTCGCCGTAGGGAGGGACCAAGCAGATGACAGGACAATGTTTCTCTGGGGCAAAAGGTCCAGGGCAGGATTTGGGGACGAGGATGCCTGATTTCTGTGCTGCTTCCACTAGCTGAAAGCCCTTTTCGGCCTGGGCCCGGGTAGCCTGGATGACATTGCACAGACCCATTGCCATCTGCTCCACGAGCGCCAATCTCGGAGCAGCCGGGCATGGCCATACCTGTTCGCTGGCTGTCCCTTTGCCCTGCCATAAGGGCTGGGAACATCTGCAGGTCCCAGCAGCTTCCTCCTTACCAAATCCTGCCTTTGCGCTCATGTCCTGGCCAAATCCATGACCATTCCCAGCCCTGCTCTGTCATCAGCACCTTCCTCAGTGCCTAGAGGTCAGCCCTCCCTCTCCCGCAGCAGGGGCAGCCCATGGCAGACCTCTGTCTCTCTTCTCACGCTCAGTGTGTCTCTGTTTTGTTGAAAGCACTGATTCCAGTTTGGGCTCTGAAATTCTGCCTAAACTGCAAAACATTCTGTAATTTTTGTGGTAATAGACTAATAATTATTCCTGTAATAGCAGCTGTGTCCGTTTTTATTGCTGATGCTTGCCTGCTTCATCACAAACACAGTGTAAAACCCCTTTAGAAATGGGAGATGGAGAGGAAACCCATGAGGAGCAAGAGACAGCCCTAGGAGTGTCTGGCTGGGCCCCTGACTGCAGGTGTCCAGCCGCAGCCACGCAGCATCTCCTTCCATGGGCAACCCCTTAAGAGGGGTCCAATGTGCAATCTTCATTTAAAGCTGCAAGGGAGGACTTCTGGCAGTGAGAAAGGGGTTTTTTTTTCTTTTTCTTTTTTTGTTTAATTTTCCTAAGCTAATGAAGTTACGGGAGTTGTACGCTTGAGGTACGCTGGAGGACACTAGAGAGCTGTCCTCTGCCTCTGCAGGAATCCTTATCGGGGCAGAAAGTGTCAAATTGGTAAAACCCAAATGCTGCTGTTGCAGTTAGCATCGTGGTGACGTTGACAGTGGTTCTGGCATCATGAGCAGGCTGCTGTGCGCTAAGACAGCGGCTGACTACATACAGCTCTCATCTGCAGAGATAAGGCAGATAGAAAGCAGTGGGGGAAACAGGAGGACCTTTTTGTGAGATACCCTGTGCTACACTGTCAACACCACGAGCCCAATCACTGTTGAGCCCCATTAACATTATATCAAACGTAAAGTTTTGTCCAACTTTAATTTTAAATACACAAAGGGTGCCCATAGTAAGTAATAGAGATAATATAAATCATAGAGATAATACAAATAACCCGTGTCATCTCTCACTCTGAGCATGTTATCAACCCACTGCAAATGTCATGCCAAAGGTGTCCTCAGAACAGCTGGAACAGAAGCTGCAAAAACCAGGCCAGTATATTATGCAAACAGGGTTGCCCATGCGCCTCCTCTGCCACATCGCATGTATCTGCTCTACCCACAGCTGTATCCACAGCTACCGCCAAGCCCCCACGAACCCCTCCTGTGTCCTCCCCACTTACCTCTGTGCCAGCCCATCCAGCCGCCTTTGGTAACACCTGCCTGCCGTCGGGTGCTCGCTTAGCCAAGCAGCCTCGAGAAGACACATCCGTCAGCCAGCTTCGCCTCCGATCGCCATACCTCACGGTGCTCCAAGCACCCAAGCCACAAACCAATCCCTCCTATGAGCAAAACCTCCAGGCTGCCCTGAAGCAACTGCTGTGATTCAGTAACAGCCCGTTTCTGGAGAAATGCTAAAAGAAAGAAATCACCTGCGTGCGTGGGTAACACGAAGGACCTGACTGCATCATCCAGCTTCACCCTGAATTCAGCTACAACTTTGTTGAGCCTGAGTACACAAAAAACGCCAAAAGATTCCCACCCTGTCATGGATTTCCATCCATAGTTTGTGAGGAGAAAAGCTTGGGTCACTCCATATCCTGGAACAAGTTAAAGGAAGGCAATGATTTATCTCCTCCTGATGAGGCTTTGGTCCAGGAGAAAAGCAGTAAACGCATCTGGCTCAAAGTTGCTCAGTCACAGCCTTTAGTCGCAAGGCAAGTAATAAGCTTATAAAAGCCAGTTTCTTCAGTTATGTTCAATCGTATTTCAAGGTCACTGGATAAAAAGTCATTGGGTAGAAGCTGCAAACTCGGCTCACCTCGGTTACTAAAATAAGGCTGTGACGCAAGTGACAGCAGTAAAAACTGGTGCACGCTGAGGAAAGCGTTGTTTCTGTCAAGGCAGGCGGCCCCCGTGCCAAGAAGACCACGGTGCAGATGGCTCACCAGCAGAACGCCCAGGCCCTGGTCGGAGGAGGATGAAGCAAGGTTGCAACACCTTGTACTTGCCATTTCTCTCTCTGCCTTTAATGGATTGTAACCCCTTAACTTACCATTTCAAGTGACACTTGAGCTATAGATTGCCGCCTGGTGAGCTGAGACAGTATAGACCCCCCCCAGGAAAGACGAGGCGCCAATCAAGCCCCTTTTCTCTCTTCTCCTGTGCTGGGACCTGAAGCAGTTTGTGATCAGACCACCACAGCCAGAGACTGAATGAACAAAACCAGCCACAAATGAAGCTGACCCTGGGCTGTGACCCACCAGAAACTCCTTTGCTCCTTAAGTCCACGGAAAATGTACCCACGGGAACCATTTTGCAGGAGCATGGAAATGCACAGACATCCCACCAGTGAGAACAGGAGCAAATTACAAGCGCAATTTAAAATTCACACTTTGAGTTTGCAAAGGACAGACGATTTAAAGCTAAAGGAAGGCTTAGTGGCACCAGATATCTAGATTCAGTGCCTAAGTTTGACGTGCAGGGCTGCGCAGAGCGCAAGCCAGCTAGGTGAGAGGACAACCTTTCGCTGTGATCATCCTCTTGAGAAAGCAGCTGGCGAGCATCTGCCGGACCGGGCAGTTCATGCATCCTCAGCGCCAGGAGCCATCAGCAGTGCTGGAAGCATCCCCCAGCCTCGTCCCTCCCGCACGCACCTTCACGAGTCCGTCCTGCTTACTGAGAGCGCTACTGCTGCCTAGAAAGGGTTTGCAGGAAGACCTGCTATTTTTTAGGCAAAAGATTTGAAAATCTGTGATACTGCATTGGTAATTTTAAAAAAGAATAATTTAAAGAGAAAAAATAATAAATAAATAATAATTTTAAAAATAAAGCTTACAGCGACTTCTCACGCAAGAGCATGAATGGAGCTTGGGAAAGGGGGGAGCTCAGGGGCCAGCCTGAGCCATCAGGGTTACCCCACTTCCCTTAGCTGGTCTGGGTGGGTAAGGAGGGATTTCAGTATATGTCAGATTATTTTATACGCCATCCGGTCTGGCAAAAAAAGCACATGAATAAAACCAAGCGTCAAGCCAGGCTACAGTCTAATACAATTATTATTTTCTGCGCTCAAAAGCAGAAGAGATTCAAAATGCCATTTCTCTTTTCAAACTTCTTGTTCCTTTGAAAACCAGGACTTTTCGGAGGTAAACTCTCACAGGAAGAAAAATATTTTCTCAAGAAAAAATCAGAAACTTGTTGAACGCCTTATTATAATCTGAATGATGATGCTACTCCCTTCCTTTGTAATGAATTCCACCAGAAGGACAAATCTGAACATCTAATGAGAAAGATATATTTTGAAAATACATTTAAGTTTATGCGTAAAGGCAGTCCTTGTCAGATGCCAGCTCAGTCAGCACGCAGTCTTCGCAGTTGCCTTCATTTATATACATAAGGATCAGGACTCTAGAAAGTAAAATGAAAATAAGATTTCTCAGTAAATGTGCTTTTCCAGGTGCTTTTTCATCTCTGTTCCCTGCTCTTCAGCAGTGTTGGCTTTCCGCCTATGCCAGGAAAAGTGAATCGCAGTTCAACTTACTTTCGCTTCCGAGTTAATCCAATTTATTTTGGCCTGAGCCAGCTCCCCTCAAAGAAGCGGGAACACTGGCACGACGGTTCGGCCCCGGCTTTGCAGGGGATGCTCACTGCGGGTGCAGCGGCTGCGCTGGGGCAGCCCGGGCGAAGGCCCGCACGCTCCAGCTGCCCGTCCCCTCTTCAGACGCGAGGTGCAGCTCTTGAGTTGAAATCAGAGCTGTCCCTGCAATGGAGAGAGACAAAGTATGCTTATTAAAATGTAAAATGTTATAAAACTATGAGATGCTGCAAGCTCTTTGGAGGGCGGTATTAGGATACAAAAACATCTTGATAAATTGAAAGAATGCTGAAGTGAATGGGACGCGAGCCCATAAGCACAAGCACAAAGCACAAGAGCAGGCAGAAAACCAAGAGCGTAAACGGCTGATAGGCAGCAGCCTCTCCAAAAGGTATTTTCTAGATGTAGAGGCTGACAAAGGTAATACGAACCAATAATATCCTGCTGTTGCAATCAAAGCAAACATCATACTTGGATACATAAATACAAATATTTCTCAAAAATTTTTCACTTGCATCTCCTTTCACTAGATGAAATGAGACAGTGTCCTTCAACCTGTTTGGAGATACAAGTATAAAAGCAATTACATTTAGTCCAAAGTGTACCTTGCCTACATATTCTAAAGTGTAATATGAGAAAATTTTTAATCAAAATAGCTGGTCACTAGAAGCAAATTACATATGTCGCTATATTGGACTCAGTTTTCTTTTAAAGATAAGATTTGAAAAAAGTACCATCTAAAAAGGAGTGGATGAACCTTGGCACACAAACGTGAAATCACAGTGTGCTCAGTGAAGGGGAGCATGTAAACAAGGATCAAACTAGGGGATCAAACTTGGCATAGCAGTCCTCATGTAAATAAATGGCAGTTGCTAAATTGCATTTAGGTGGACACAGAGAATACATAGAATAAAGCACTCCCTAGGGCTTCTTAAGCCCTGACATAGGTTGCCTGAGGAATCAGCATTTTCAGAGGTTTTAAGAGCAGGTCACTGCTTTTGCTGCATAATCCAAAAGCAGGCGATGAATGTGGTTGTCCTGGTTTTGGCTGGGATAGAGTTAATTTTCTTCCTAGTAGCTGGTATAGTGCTGTGTTTTGGATTTAGGATGAGAATAATATTGATAACACACTGATGTTTTAGTTGTTGCTGAGCAGTGCTTACACTGAGTCAATGACTTACCAGCTTCTCATGCTGCCCTGCCCGCGAGGAGGCTGGGGGGGCACAAGAAGCTGGCAGGAGACACAGTGGGGACAGCTGACCCCCACTGACCAGAGGGATATTCCATGCCATGTGACATCGTGCTCAGCATACAAACTGGGGGGGGAAAGCTGGCCGGGGGAGCTGCTGCTGGGGAACAAGCTGGGCATTGGTCAGTTAGTGGTGAGCAATTGTTTTCCCTTTGCATCACTTGGGGTTTATTTTGCTCTTTTTTTGTTATTTTCCTTTTAATTATAATTTATCATCATTTTTATTCTATTTTATTTTATTTTATTTTATTTCAATTATTAAAGTGTTCCTATCTCAACCCAAGAGTTTTCTTACTTTTACCCTTCCGATTCTCTCCCCCATCCCACCAGAGGGGCATGAGCAAGCAGCTGTGTGGTGCTTAGTTGCCGGCTGGGGTTAAACCATGACAGTGGTGTAAGGCAATAGCAGGGTACCTCTGGTCTGGTTTTTGGGAGCAGACTGAATCAGGGGTAGAGGAAAAGCTGCACTGCTGCTTTCCCAACTGGATCGTCCAACATGTGACTATTCCTGGCCCTGGGACAGAAAAGCCAGGCTGCTCCTGCCTTCACCCTGTTCGGTCATTGTTTCCCCCATGACTTTTAGGATTCACCAAAAATCTGCCTCTTTGTAGCTGAAGAGGAAAAGGAAAGGTGCTCTGCAGCATTCCCTTCCTCCTCTCTGTGCTGTGCTTGTGGCTTCTTGGTACGGGAAGGGAGTGGAGCCGGGTTCCCCCTGCAGTCGCACACTCAAACCCAGCATCAGCTCTGCACACAAGGCTCTCCTTGGTGCCAACACCCTCGGAGGCCAGGAGCTAGAGTCACACTCCTCTAAATAATGCCACGCATGGCAGCCCAGCTCCCAACCATCCTGAGCCACATGGGCCAGCACTGCGTGCCAGGCCAGCCAGCCTGCGTCCCGCATCCCGCATCCCACATCCTGCATCCTGCGTCCCATATCCCGCATTCTGCGTCCCGCATCCCACATCCTGCATCCTGCGTCCCATATCCCGCATCCTGCATCCCACATCCCACATCCCGCTTGTTGCATCCCACATTCCATATCTCATATCCTGCATCCCGCGTCCTGTATCATCCCACATCCCGCATCCTGCATCCCACACCTTCCATGGCTGCTCTGCTTTTGAACTGGAGACCTGGGCTGAGGCTGCAACAGGGCTTCCGGGGCAACTGTGTCCCAGTGCCAGAGTGAGCCAGATCTTTCCAGAATGTGATTTCTGAGAGCGCCTCCCCCCAGTTACCTTCCCCCTCCTAGATAGTAGAGACATGGTAGTAATAAAAAGACCTGGTCACATGGGATGTATAACTCAGAGCAAGAAAGACAGTGACTAGATACAGAGAGGTTACCTCATTCTTTAATCCTTCCCTACGTTCTGCAGAAAGGGTAATTGCAAAGATGATGAGCTGACCTTGGACTGCCTGATTCAGACCTTCAGATACCTAATTTAACAAGAACTCGTGAGAGGGGCTATACAGGGTGCAACAGCATAAGTCTTTGTTTCGGTTAAAAAGATCTTGGATTTTTCTCTTTTCTACAGCTTGGTCTTTTGGTAACGGTAGAGCAAAGACGCCACCTACTCGCACAGTTATTCCCTTCCCCACAGAGACTGTCATAACAGCCGTACAGCCGCACAGCCGCATCCTGGTCACGCGAAGGGTACCCGTCCATCGCAGGCTGGTGGTGGTACTTCCTCGCACGCTGCCAAGCACGACGGGAGCAGCAGAACCAGTGGCAAGAGCAGCTTGCTTGCACTGCCGGGGGATGCGGTCCCTGCACAGGACCCACGCTGCTCTCTGGGCAAACCCATTATCAGACAGTACCAGCAATTTCCATCTAAACCCCACTGGGATTTTACACTGGAAGCAGCCTGTAAATTAAGTAAGTATTGCAACATATTTGTAAGACAGCTGTATTAAATGCTTCCAGATACAAATTCATCCTCGAGACATGTATGGTCAGATGGGATCCAGGCAGCTCACATTACTCAGCAACACCTGCTGGGCTCTTGCCACGTTTTCCTCATATATCATGTGTTTGGAAGCTTGAAACATTATTATTTTTTTTGGCATTACAGCTACGTTTCATCTGTCAGCACCAAGCACTGCAGGAATACACAAGGACAAATAGTCCCCAGCTCTTCTTCCTACCCAAACAAACGCAGGCACACTCAGGCAAGCAGCTGCTGCAAGTTGACGCTCTGGGGCAAAGTACCAATTTGCCAACCAGATTTCACCTGCTCAGTAAAGCAGTTCTTCTGCAATGAATGCCAACAGTATGAGTTAAGGCAGAGAGGAAGATCCTCTCCTTCTTCTGTTTAGGTGTCTAAATTAAGTGAAGAGACACGCAAGACCGTGAAAGCAGCTTCCACAGCCTGATGTGTCCATGATCGTGGTACGGGATGGAAATTCTTCAGTGTAACGTTTTTGTGGTTTTTTTCCATTTGTGGCCTGACCTGTCACGGCATACACTGCCAACATGTGGACAGTCACAGCATGGAGCCAACGGTGCAAAGGCTCTTTGCAAACATTTGACAACCTTCCAAGTGTCCTTTAACACACAGCTGTAGTTTTGCCAGCCCCAGATATCCAGAAGGTCAAGCCAAGACTCCGTTCACTCTGCCAACCTCCCCAGACCTCTCTAGCTATCAGGAGACTCTTGTAGCTGCTTTTCATGCTGAGATCTTCTTTCAGAGGCTCTGTACTTCAGTCGGGATGCCTGGGAGCAACAGGGCTGTAGGTTCTCCTGCTGCTAAGCAGACTGTTTCTGGCCTTCTCCCAGTCCCTTACAATGACTAGACCAGTGCTGTCCCCTTTCACTTTTCTCCACTTGCAGATCTGTGGCCTCTTTACTTTCCCTTTTGAACTTCCACGGTTTCTTCTCCTGCAAAAACCCCTGACTTATCTTCCACAGGCTGTGCTAAAGAGTGTCAGGCCAAATGTTCATGGCCCTTCTTACCATGAAATCTCTGGAATACATGAGAAAGGCGTTTCTCTCCCCTCCAGCAGTGAAACAGAAAATGCAGAGGCTGGAAGCTGGATGAGGCACCCAGTTTTGCTATCACCCAAGCTCAGATTCTTGCTCCAAATCCCCATAAATATGGGTTTAGCCACTCTGTCCCCTGTCTTCCCTCCCTATCAGCTCAACACTTGACATCTCACTTGACCTTCAAGACAACCCATATCCCCTTGGTTCCGTGCTCAGCAGTTGTTACTCGTTATTAAATAACTATCTGGGAACCAGATGGGTAAAAATCCACCCTATTCAGTAACCCACGGTCAAACCCATTGTCCAGGGACTTTGTCACCAGTGAGAATTCCTGTGTTGTTATAAAAGTTTCATCTGAGGTCACGCCAGCGACTCCACCAGCCTGACCCATCCACCTGTGCGTCTTGGGGCATTTCTGAGTTATTTTGTAGGTGATTGCTGAAAGGTGCCAGCCGCATCTAGATCAGACGGTCTGGTAATTGAGTAGGTGCCACAGAACACCCCAAAACAGCTCCATTCATTGCTGACCAAATGCTCAACCCCCAACTCTCCCTGTATTCCTTACATGGACCTTGTAAGGCACCCAACTACATGACATTGCTGGATTTATGAGTGTGCTGCAGGTCTTCACATGAGGGACCCACAGTAGTAATCCCACCTTCCAATGTCCTCAGTTCCATGGAGCTCCCCTTCTCCTCCCTCCATAGTCATGGGCAAGGCTAAAGGCCATTTTAGAGCTGGTTGAGAGGAAAAAAAGCCTGGAGGAAGGACAGCTTTGGGGCAGAGTCCATGATGCATTGGAGATGGGGAATGGGGTCTCCTGTAGCACACACCACTTGAACCTAACTTCAAGGTTAACCCCAAGCATCAAGGCAGACCTGTCCAAACTCTCTCTGTGACCTCATCTGATAACAAGAGAAAGTGCATAGTAACATTGCTCTCCTCACACCCTTCACCTCCCAGTATATTTAGGCCAGCCCCACATTTTGAAGGCAGCTTGCAGAGCCATAGATCTGGCTCAGACAGCCCAAAAGTGGCTCTTTGTGCTGCATGTTCACCCTTCTCCTCCTCCTCAGGTAGGCAAGAAGCATCAGCAGGAGCCTCCCGACCAACTGCAACGCACACGCTTCCTAGCCAGCTGGCCAGGCAGCCAACCGGCCAGCCAGCCAACCAGCCTGCACTCCTGATGGGAAGCCCATTAATCACGGTGCTGCAGGACAGGTGGAGGATCATAGGAAGAGCTAGAGGTACTAGAGGTGTCTCCTACAACTTCCATGTCCATGAGATCCCCGGAGTCAGGTGCTCCTGCGCAGGGGTGTGAAGCTGTCATGACAGATCAGGTCCCTCTTGCTCTGGCTACAGCCAAAGCCTTCCCTAAGAAATGCCTAACCTGGCAGACTGCAGCCTTCTGCCTCCTAAAGAACAGCCTTTAACTTTCCTCTGAACTTTCGCACAGATCCAGCTGGTTTGGCATAATGAAATACACTTAGTTTCATGAAGATGGCCAAGTGTGTGAAAAGTTAACGCTGTTCGGTGCCTGCCTGGAATGTTCTCCAAGACAACACAAGCAGAGACGGTGTGTTCTTTAAGTTTTAAAATTGTTGACGGATGTGGCTGTAATGACTTACCAGGCTCTGGCTCAAAGGATGCAGCATGTCAGCAACTGATGGGGAGAAAGCAAGATGACAAATGCCAGCCAGAGAATGTAACTCCTCCTTCCTCTTCTTCCCAGTCTGAAGAACCAGAGACACCATCTTAGTGTAAGTTACAGGGGTCCAGTTCAGGGGACAGTCACACTGGGGAGCTGAAGGAACGTGCTAGGACAAGGCTCAAGCAGCTAAAGCACCCAAGTCTGGGGAGATACAAGAGATTTTTCAGCTGTTGTCATTGTCTCTTTCCAGTGCATCTTCCTGCCATGCTAACAAAACCCCAGTGCCATGTGGAGCGCTGTAGTGTTGACTCGGTCGCCTTATCCCAGCTGAGGAACTTAGGCAATCACTATTTCTAGGGAAATGCTGAAGAAAGTGTTATAAACAATGTTGGCAGACTAGAAAAACGGTATTTTCAGCCCAGGAACAGACTAAGAGTAGATCACAGAGCTGATGTCTTTCAAGAGAAAAGTGTGTTTCTAGAGCAGTCTTCTACTACCAGCATGCAGAAGCGATGGACAGGCCCGGTCTTCAGCCCAAACTTTAGCAGGCGTCTGGACACACATGGTAGGAGCCGGCTGTTAGCTAGCTGACATCCCCAGTGCCTTTTGCGCCCTGGGTACCTGCGATGGCAGGTGTCTCAATGTCAGCGTTCTCATCCCATCTTATGTGGAATGTCCAGGTTGCCAACTTCAGGATGCCAACTCAGAAGTGAATGAGGAGCTCTGGAAACATCGTCACTGCTGGAGCTGGAGGCCACTGTTAGAAACTGCCACTTCCAACACATCATGCCCGAGCATTTGCAAAATATCTTACCACCACCTGAGAACTAGGTGATGATGTACATGACAGAGGCCACATGCCACACTAGCTAACATCTGCAGGCAGATCGATGTTCACCCAGAAAATCCACAGCTGAACTTCCAAGAGGAGGCAGAAGCAGTCGGATGCACAGTCAAACAGCCCTCCAAGGAACGTGAAGCCACCTGAACCCGCAGGGTCCCTGTGTGATCCATTCAGCTGCGAGGCTGAGTCTTTGTACAGCACTCAGCATCCTTTAGCTGATGTCAGGGAGGACATCTCTGCCTTGCAAGGACCGACAGGTAATATTGCAGTGCCTGTGTCGGAAAGAGAGTCAGGCTGAGTCTTCCTGCTCCGCGTAATTGTTTACCCATCCATGAAGAGGAAAAAAAAGCCTTGCTGAATTAGGTTGTGCGTTTCAGCAAGGGAATTTGCACAGATGCAAAGTAAAACTGCCCCAAATGCCCTCAGTTAAGGGGCTTTGTACTGTGAGCTCCCAAGAGGGGTTGAAAGCTCACACAAGTTGCATGTGAAAATTTCAGGTGAAAAGAGAGTTGCTTTAACAGTGGTTCTTCCTGAGGAGTGCTGTGCACCACGTCTGGGCATTTCTGCACTCTGTTGATTTTTCCCTCAAAGAGGAGAGGACGAGTCCAGCTTTCGCAGCTGGGCATCATCCCATGCTACACCCAAACTAGCACACACCGTCACCTTCGGCCTGTTGGCAATGAGCAACATATAACAACGGATGAACAATATATTGACAATCCCTTGCAGGGGTTTGTAGCAGCCGTTTCACATCTCCCTGAGACTGAAATATAAATGATACCTAGGGCTTCATCTTGGAGATCATTAATTAACAAATAGGCCACAAGCCAGCTGAGGGAAAAGTTACTCCACTAACTTTCAGACATTTCGGTGGAGTCAAGTAATTCCCAGACAGTGGGTCTTGTAAGATTTTTTTCTTATACTCTTTCTGTCGAAAAAGTTTAAATATTTTCATTGGGGCTGTGCAGATTGACTTCAGCTAACAATCTACACGTCTCTGTCGCTATAAAAAGCATACATCGGACAATGAATACCAGATAAATGGAAGTTTTTTCAGTAAAATGACTCTACTAGTAGAAAACATGGGTTTCAATTGACCATGGTGTAATTTAGACTAAGACTGAAAGTGTCCAAACATCAGAAGACCCTGTCTCATGAGACGTGTTAAATTGAAGAGAAACACCCACAAAATTCAGCAGCCCCTATGTAGTAGCCCATCAGACTACCAGGTTCAGCAGGCGATGACCCATCCGATCCTCATAATATAATCTAACATAACATCCAAATGGGAAATGATTTCAGCCCATGTGGGGATCCTCCACTTCCCAATATGCCTGGAAATCACCCACACGTGGCAGTCTTCCAGCCCAAGTCCTCCACCAACCCTGCAATTCCCTCCAAGCCATTCCAGGCTTCTGCGCCTATGGGATGTGAGTCCAGGTAACCAGCAGGATCTGCACAGGGATTGCTAGAAGGGGCCCTACCCGGGGCCCAACCAAGCACTGCATTGGAGAGGTAAATGCGGTCAGGTGGAGCCTTTTTTGGAGGATGGTGAGGTGCCGTGTAGACAGGGGAAGGAGGACTCACCAGGACCGTAGAGGGAACATGACCTTGCCATCACACCTCCCTGTCAGGTTAGACATGCCCTCAGTCTTGCTGCAGCTCATTTTACTGCTCTGCTGCTCTCCCTCTCCTAGTCTTATGTCGTGACCATGCTAATTCTTCCGGGCAGCAGTTTCGTCTCCTGACTTGTCTATGGTAGGACCTCCTGGAGAACAGGGCCACAGTCCCTTGCGTGCTGATCGGGTTATGTCCGTTCTCTTGATTACAGTCCAGCGGTGCTGTGCGATGCTGCGGTCACTCAGAGCACTGCTTTTACAGCTGAAGGCAGCTGGATCTGCCCAACCCAAGTGCTGGGCAGAGGTGGCCTGTTCGCTCCTCACTTCACGTGGCTGGATGAACAGCTTCCAGACGTGAACTGGCTGAGGACAGCAGGGAGCTCAGCTAGTGCCCGAGTCTGGCTACCTCTCACCTCTTCCCTCCTGGGCACGGATGACTGTGAGTACTTTCACTCACTGCTGGAGGGTACGGGACTTCAGAGAAAGTGGGAAATATGTGCAGGTTGTTTGTTAACAAGCCGCCTCCATCCGCAGGTTGCTGGAAGCAGGTCAAAGGGTGAGTGGGAGCAGCAGGCAATCGGGCTGCTGGCCAAGCTGACGCATTGCTTACCATGACGTTCCTGCTGCTATAAATTGCTGTCAGCAGTGCTTCAGCAGGCTCAGCTCCACCAGAGCGGGAGAGAGAGGATTTTTACCTGTACCTAGCTCGCCATCAGGCGTGGGCGTGGGAGGGCAGGCAGGAGAAGGCAGTGTCAGGCAACCTGGGCACAGGGCCACAGCATGGCATCTCTGCTGGACAACACAGCCAGACCTTCTGCTGTCGTTTTGCACCTGTCTGTGGTGCTTGGTGTCATCTTCGTGCTGCTCAAGGTGGCCCAGTTCTACCAGAAGAGGAAGAAACTCATCAAAGCTCTGGAGGCATTCCCTGGTCCCCCGAAACACTGGCTCTATGGCCACAATCACCTGGTAAGGAGGGAGCTGGGCTCAGTGAGGGTGAGTTTGTCCCAACAACTGTGGAAGATATCAGTCAGGATGTGAGGGGGCAGCGGGTGGGGTGTGCACGTCCCTTGCTAGTGTTCCTCCCTACAGGAGTGGACCTCTTTGCACAGGGAGTGACAAGACTTTTGCAGGGCAGGCAGAAGGGGTGCCTGGATACGAGATGGGCATCGTTCTGATAAAAAACAGAGCCACGTTGTTTGGGATCAGGTGCTTAAACATGGAGTTAGATGATTTCTGGGACGTTCATGAAGTTATTTAAATAGGAGCAACCATAAAATGTCTCTCTTCTGCATTAAACCTTCTACCAACAAGAGTTTCTCCCCCTACACCCAGTGAAGAAGACATGGCCACAAAAGCAGGGCATTTTATTGCAGGCATTTTCATCCTTCTATAGTGCAAATGTTTTCACTTTCATGTTGCACGCCCACCTTGCATGCCCACCTTGCACTGCTGAATTTAGAGGACAGGGCTGTAACAGCCCTGGTCCCCCTGGCCCGTTCACTGGGCGTCCTGGCACTGCCCATGCCACCTGTAGCTCCCAAGCGTGACAGCAAGCCCCTCTGAGCCCAGGCTCCCCTAATGCAGCTCAGCCGCAGCCAGGCCCCAGCTAGGGACTCTCCATGGAGCTGCCTTGTGCTGCAGGGACGTGGCGGCCCAGGCAGCTTTGCCACCTGTGCACGGCCCCTTGGCCGTGCCCAGCATCTCCTCCACCTGCAGCACAGAATGGTCCCCTGTGGCAAGTCTGCCCCCTCTCTCCCCATTTCCCAGGAGAAGACGTCTTGCATGTGCTTTCCATGAGAGAACAAGTTTAGCGTCTGCTCTCCCCGGCACATCCCTCTTTTTCTGCCTGAATTCAGTCCCTGCTTAACTGTTGTTGCAGATAACGACCGACAAATTATTAACTCAGGTGGTGTCATGGGGAGAAGAATACCCCTATGCCTTTCCCAGATGGTTTGGACCAGTCCTGCCTTCTCTAGTAATCCACCATCCTGAATATGCTAAAAGCATATTTGGCCAAACAGGTAAGTTTCTACATCTGGTTTTGGGAAGTCATGTCCTTGACACCTCCCTACTGAGAAAATCATGGGAAACTTTCCTGGAGTTATCCCCTCTGCCAGCTTTCTTCACAGCTATCGCAATTACTCCGTTGCTCCCCTTTGCAAATTCCCAGCCTGCCCGAGGTTTCATGCAGCCGTTTGCATTCTCATGCAAAACAGTGACCACGTGCCTGTTCCTCCCAGTCCACTGTCTCCATTATCGTTGGTCTTACTGTCTTCTATGGCATCTACCACCCCAATATCTATGTTTGCCAGTAAACCCGGTAATATGGGTGAGCTGGCATGGCAATGGGTCTCAGAAGACATGTCCAGTCTCCTCTGCTCCTTTCTGTGGAGCGTGATGCCTGTGAGTGGTACATACATGGGCATCTCCGGTAACTTCCATCCATTGTTCTCAACTTTGAGATTTGCCACGGCCATTTCTTCTCCACATACAATTTTCGTTACACCTTTATCTGATTTTCTCAAGTCCACTAAGGTCATAAATGTAGAAGACCACTTTTAAACTCTACCTCTAGTGTTAGAGTACTTTACATATTGAAATGAGTCTAATTCTACATGGTGATTTAGAGCACAAGTCTAATGTCAATTTATCTTGAATTTTTTGTTATGTTGAATTCATTAGCCATTCATACTGTTCTGGTATCTATTTTGTTCTACAGATAGCAAGTCCGATGTACCCTACAAATTCATAGTTCCCTGGATCGGTAAGTCATTCTCTTCCATTATCCTTTCAGACGTATTGAACATTTCAGCGGCTTCTCTCTTGTCTTCCTTTATTTTGCTTTCTTCCATTCTAAAACCAAAGCTTGCAAATGAGAGGGTTGGCTTGAGTGTGAGCATCAGTACCGGTGGAGCCCATCTAGTTGTGGAGCACGTCACGTGGCTTTGCCTTGGATCACACACCCTGGCCTTCACAAAGCAACCTTCAGTTTGCTCAGGGACTGAATCATAGAATCATAGAATCATAGCATGGCTTCGGTTGGAAGGGATCATCAAAGGCCATCTACTCCAACCCCCCCTGCAGTGAGCAGGGACACCTTCAGCTAGATCGGGTTGCTCAGAGCCCCATCCAGCCTGGCCTTGAATGTGTCCAGGGATGGGGCTTCTACCACCTCACTGGGCAACCTGTGCCAGTGTTTCACCATCTTCACTGTAAAAAATTTCTTCCTTATAACCAATCTAAATCTGCCCTCTTTTAGTTTAATGCCGTTTCCCCTAGTCCTATTGCTACAGGCCCTTCTGAAAAGTCTGTCCCCATCTTTCTTATAGGCCCCGTTTAAGTATCGGAAGGCCGCAATAAGGTCTCCCTGGAGCCTTCTCTTCTCCAGGCTGAACAACCCCAACTCTTTCAGCCTGTCTTCCCAGGAGAGGTGCTCCAGCCCTCCTTTGGACCCGCTCCAGCAGGTCCATGTCCTTCTTGAACTGAGGACTCCAGAGCTGGACACAGGACTCCAGGTGGGGTCTCACCACAGCGGAGTAGAGGGGGAGAATCACTGCCCTCGACCTGCTGGTCATGTGCAGTGGCCAATGCTACTGTGGATAACTGGGGTGAGACACACCAAGGACAGGGAGTTTCATGGCTTGCACACAGCTTTGAGATAGCCCTCCAGGGTGCTGCTAACAACTGTGAGCGTGTGCTGCAAAAGGCACCCAAGTATTTCATTCAGGGCAGAAAAACCCACCTGAGAGCGCAAGTCCTGTGCCTCCGCCATCATGGGTTTTGTTTCAGGGTAGATTAGGTATGCACAGCTGGTTGCAGTGAGGGACATGCGGGCACACTTTTCCTCCATCCAAATAGTGCTGCTGTGAACGGTCTCAGACCGGAGAAAAGGCTCTGCCACCAGCTTCCTCCTCACAGAGCCCACTTGTTTGCCTGTGCTTGGCCAAAAGCAGTAGTAAGGCTGTCAGAGCCGTGATCAGTGTCTGGAGGAGCCTATTGTGCCTTTGCTCTTTGTTTCTCCAGGGCGGGGACTGTTGAACTTGAATGGAACCAAATGGTTCCAGCATCGGAAGCTGCTCACCCCAGCCTTTCATTACGATGTGCTGAAATCTTACGTGGCTCTGATGTCAGACTCAGTCAAAGTGATGCTGGTAAGAATCACCACTCCTGCTGCTTTTACCTTTCAGCTGTGCACCAGCGAAAATAATCAGGTCTGGGAATGACTGAGGGAAAGAGACTGGACTTAGATGGTTCATAGAGTTTCAGTGAACTTTTTGGGTAGTTTTGAAGTTCTGAAATGTCTCCGCTCACATCCCTCTGGCCATTCCACTTACTCTCTCTTTCGTCTGCTTTCCAATGAAATCAACCACTGCTAGAATACCCTTTCCTAGCCCAGGAATGGTAAACTTGGAAAAAGAAATGCACAGAAGAGTTTGATTAGATTCACAGAATGTGTGGTGAACTAGGGCCTCTGCTTGCAGAAAAGAAAATAATTAGCAGTGTGGATCTGGGAAGAGGGACAAGAAAATACGACCTGATCATAGATGGTAGTCTGTCCCTCCTTACTCCTGTTTCCATCACTAGGATAAATGGGAAAAGAAGAACACAGAGAGGAAGCCAGTGGAGCTCTTTCAAGACATCAGCTTGATGACGCTAGACACCATCATGAAATGCGCCTTCAGTCATAATACCAACTGTCAGACTCAGAGGTCAGTGCCCGAAATTTCAAATTCTGGGAAAGCAAGTGCTCCTGTTTCCCCACTCATGTTGCTAACACCAGCTCTAACCTTGGTTTCCTTACAGCAACTCAGACTATTATATCAGAGCTGTTTATGACTTGACCCACCTCGTGAGCAAGAGAATCCAGACTTTTTCTTACCAGGATGTCTTCTACAACTTTACTCGCAAAGGCTGCGAGTTTCAGGATGCCTGCAAGCTGGCTCATACCCACACAGGTATTTCTGCCCCTCTCTCCCCAGCCTTGCTGCCCATCTGAACCTCTCCCCCGCTTGCATCTGGAGCAGCTCGGGGTGGGCGTTGCAGCGTGCGCTGGCCAGAGGGTTACACATTAAACAGAGTCCAAGCTGATGACCAAGCGGACAACTACCTGAGCTCTCTGGCGGGGCAGGACACATCTCACGGATTGATCATTCTTCTATGCAGATAAGGTAATAAAAGAAAGAAAAATGTTGCTCTCCAGTGAGAAGGAACTTGTTAAGATCCAGAAGAAGAGACACCTGGATTTTCTGGACATTCTTCTTCGTACCAAGGTGAGTGTTTGAAATAATTGTATCAAAAGCCAAAGAACGTACCTGCCTGGCACCGAGGATGGATCAGCTGGGAGCTTATCACCCCTGACTGGAGTTGCTGGCATCAGCTTCCCCACTCCAGATTTCCTAGCTCAGGGAAAGGTGGATTGAAGGGGAAGGAAATACAAATGTCTAAGATGCAGTGACTGAACATAAAAAGCTCAGACAGACTTTCATCTTCCTTGTTCACTTTCACTGAGCACATTAATAATTTAAAATAAGTGAGCTGTCAGAAACCAGAGAAAATTGAGATCCTTGGAAAGGTTACAAGGAGGCCACCATGGCTGTAGTCCTCTTAAGAGTTTTTTTTTTCTTACCTTCTGTAGTTTTACCTTCACTGATGTCTTCGGATACTCTGAACAGAAGCTGCCATTTTGGTGTTCAGGAAGGAGACAGACGCTGTGCTCACTCTGTCCTTCTGGAGCCACTGCTTCTTTTTGTGTCTCAATCTGAAACAAAAGTCATCCAAACCAAAGTACTGAAAAATGTAACAGCGACCCTTGGCAGGGGATCAAATAGGGTATCCTTCTGAAGGGCTGGGAACCGGTATCCCACCAAAGCCCAACTCTGTAGCTCTGGTGACTGCAGAGTCGGCAATCAGCAGGTCTGACTGTTCTCACATATGTTGGATATATTTTCTACTGGCTTACTTCCTGATGTACAGGGAGATACAAGAGACACCGAGTCTGGTCCTTCTTCATCAACATCCAGGGTTATTTTTATACCCAAAGGAGCAAGTCCAATTAATGCGCATTTAAGAATGATATGCTCTGCTGTTTGTTAGGATGAAAACGGAGTTGGGCTATCCGATGAGGACCTGCGTGCCGAGGTGGACACGTTCATGTTTGCAGGTCATGACACCACGGCCAGCGGGATCTCCTGGCTTTTCTACTGCCTGTCATTATATCCAGCGTACCAGCAACGGTGCAGAGAGGAGATCCAGGGGATCTTGGGAGACCGAGATACCATTGAGTGGTGAGCTAGGGCTTCTTATTCCTTTACTTTGAACTCTTTTCACTTATCCTTTAAGGCCTTTGACGCGGTCCCCCCATCCTTTTCTCTAAATTAGAGAGGTATGGATTTGATGGGTGGACTGTTCAGTGGATGAGGAATTGGCTGGATGGTCTTATCCAGAGAGTAGTGGTCAACAGCTCGATGTCCAGATGGAGATGGGTGAAAAGTGGTGTCCCTCAGGGGTCTGTACTGGGATCAGTATTGTTTAATATCTTCATCAACGACATAGTGGGATTGAGTGCACCCTCAGCAAGTTTGCAGACAACACCAAGCTGAGTGGTGTGGTTGACACACCTGAGGGACGGGATGCCATCCAGAGGGACCTGGACAAGCTCAAGAAGTGGGCCTGTATGAACCTGATGAGGTTCAACAAGGCCAAGTGCCAGGTCCTGCACCTGGGCCGGGGCAACATCCTCATATCAATACAGGCCGGGGGATGACGGGATTGAGAGCAGCCCTGCCAAGAAGGACTTGGGGCTACTTGTGGATGAAAAGCGGGACATGAGCCGACACTGTGCGCTTGCAGCCCAGCAGGCCAACTGTATCCTGGGCTGCATCAAAGTAAGTGTGACCAGCAGGTCGAGGGAGGGGATTCTGCTCCTCTGCTCTGCTCTGGTGAGACCCCACCTGCAGTGCTGCGTTCAGCTCTGGGGTCCTCAGCACAGAAAAGACATGGACCTGCTGGAGCAGGTCCAGAGGAGGGCCACAAAAACGATCAGAGGGACAGAACACCTCTCCTATGAGGAAAGGCTGAAAGAGTTGGGGTTGTTCAGCCTGGAGAAGAGAAGGCTCTGGGGAGACCTTATTGTGGCCTTTCAGTACTTAAAGGGGGCCTATAAGAAAGATGGGAACAGACATTTTAGCAGGGCCTGTTGTGATAGGACAATGGGTAATGGTTTTAAAGTAATAGAGGATAGATTTAGACTAGATCTAAGGAAGACTTTTTTTACAATGAGGGTGGTGGAACACTGGCACAGGTTGCCCAGAGAGGTGGTAGGTCCCCCAGCCCTGGAAACATTCCAGGCCAGGCTGGACGGGGCTCTGAGCAACCCGATCTAGGCGAAGGTGTCCCTGCTCACCGCAGGGCGGTTGGACTAGATGACCTTTAAAGGTCCTCTCCAATCCAAACTCTTCTATGCTTCTATGATCCTGAGATGGAAATTTCATCCACCTTATACTGCATCTGCACCGGGGTATTTTGCTTTTCATGTAGCAATGCTGGCAGCAATGGGAGGACTGGGGGAAGGAGAAACCCCAACAGAAGATGGGAGACATGGTAGTCCAGCTCATCCAGTGTGCAGCACAGGCTGTGGCTGCTGGTGTCCCCATTGTTATCACCCAAACGCAGCCTGACTCCCTGGTTTGCTTTCAGGGAAGACCTTGGGAAGATGATTTACATGACGATGTGCATCAAAGAGAGCTTGCGCCTATTCCCACCAGTTCCTTCCGTGTCCCGACACCTCTCTAAACCTGTCACATTTCCTGATGGACGCAGCTTGCCAGCAGGTCTGTTGAGTTCATTCATCCTTCATGCTGCTGCCCGTGATAAGTGGGGCATCCTTGCTAGAGCTGCTGTGTGGAGAGGCTGGTGGGGCTTCCAGCCTCTCTTTTCTCTCCGAAGGGCTGTCCAGGGCCACCACAGCTTGCAATCACAGTGAGCCCAGAAGGGTGGCCAGAGAGAGTCCAAGGACATGCTCCAGGGCACCGGAGGGCCCACAGGGCTCAAAGGGGACTTGCAGAGTGTTGATCCTGGCCAAGAGTAAAACTTCATCCACTTGTACCAAAATGGGGCCCAGATCTGAGGCCATTGTTTCCTCCATGTCAGGGTTTCAGGAGGTGACCTGCCTGAACAGGCTGGGCATTGTCCCTGCCAGATGTCCCGCAACAGCCCTTACAGAGCCCAGGGAGGGAGAGTATCCCACAAACACCTCTCCTAGGTCTTTGCCCTGAGGTGTCCTGAGCTTTTTCTCACTGTTCTTTTACAGGCTGCCAGGTTGGAGTGAACATATTTGCTATTCACAGGAACCGGGATGTGTGGGAGGACCCTGAGGTATTTCACCTTTATAACAAGAAGGGAAAGTTGATCTCTGAGCCCAGACATCCACTCCCCTTGAACAAGGCAGCCTGTGACTCCCTGCTATGTTTTTTTCCCCCTCTTATTCCAACAATCCATATCTAAATGCAGTGTTCGGTGAGGTTACCAAACACCCCAAAGGCTTTGGTCATGACAAAGTGCTGGGAAAAGATGTTGAATAGTCTATCTTCACGCATGGTGACATAGAGATACTCAGACTGCTTGCAGCTGCCCTGGACAGACTTAGGTCCCAGTGTGGTACGAGAAGTCCCAAGCCCTCTGGGCACTGTGTGATTTGAAGCTGATATTTTAGAGGCTTCAAGGAAAGAAACAGCTGGGAAACTTGAAGGAAGGTGCACAGCTGCCTCTCTCCAGTGGCTGTCTGGAGACCAGGATCAAGCATCTCTGGACCGGAGGGAGTCCAACTTGATCATTGCTGCCATGGATGATAGAACACCTGCAGGCATCTTGGGTGCTGTAGTGGGTGATCTGGGCATCCCCAAGGGGAAGATCCGCACAGCCACCAACATCCTCTTCTCACCCGCCCAGTGGCTTTGTAGACAGATGCCTGTCAGCTGCAGCTCCCCCAGGAACAGCAGAGGCCACATCCAACCCTACCTTGGGGACTAGGAAAGAACCTGGTGCTGCTCATATCAGACAAAACAGCCTTTGTTTCTCCCACAGATTTATGATCCCCTGAGGTTTTCTCCGGAGAACTCGGCACACAGGCACTCCCACGCTTTCCTGCCTTTCTCCGCTGGATCCAGGTGGGACATCATTCGTGCCTCTCCTTCCCCGCGGGCTGCCTTGCATGGGAGACCTAGCTCAGAGCCAAGCTCCTGAAGCTAATCCTCCCTCAGTGCCCATGAGCCAAGTTGGCTTGGCCAACTTCAAGCTGGCTTTCCGTGACAAGACCTCCACCGTGCTCCACCAGCTCCAGAGTGTTTCCCACACCCCAAGCTCTGTGGTCACTGTAGGGTTTCCCACACTTTTCTCGTGGATTTGTGGAGGTGTTTACATTTCTGTTGCCTGCTTTGGGAACACAGGCTCCCTTGTTTTGGGGTGAATACTGAGTGCACCTCAAAGCCAAGCTGGGTCCAAGTCTCTGTGGCTCCCATGCGATATCAATAGACAGATGCAGAATACTGAGGTCTCAGTAACTCGCAAGAGGAGATACTCCACACAGAACCAAAAATAACCTTTCTGAGGTGTCTGGGTTTTTAGCTGGATCCGTGTAGCACATTCTAGTGAAGTAAGCCCTGGTTCTCTCAATCTCATATCTTTTTTCAGTTCTTGTTAATAAAAAAGAGCAATACCCCACAGCAGAGCCGGGTGCATTTTGGGGGATTCCTAGATGAGCTGTGGCATTATCCTCGCAGCAGCTGGAGGTCCCCCAGCTCGCACGTGGGCTGGGCCCAGCTCGGGGGCGGTCGGGGATGAAGGCAGCAATTGCAGCATTTGTCATTCTCTCCCCAGGAACTGCATCGGGCAGCAGTTTGCCATGAACGAGATGAAGGTAGCTCTGGCCTTGACCCTGCTCCGCTTCGAGCTCTGCCCTAACCCAACCAAGCCTCCCACACCGATACCGCAGCTCATCCTCAGGTCCAGCAATGGGATCCACCTGCATTTGAAGAAGATTCGCTGATCCCATGGGGTACCACTGCAGGGGCGAGAGCTTTCCCAATGACCACCCTCCACCCAGAGGTTTAAGAGGGGGACACCAAACAGACCCACCCTGGCCACCTCAGACCTCTCCCATATTAACCCCCCCCCCGCTGCCATCCAGGGGGGCACGCTGAGCCACCTCGCACACGCACCGATCCCAGCAGGTCCAGGTCCCCTCCTTGCACGGGGAACAGCACTGCCAAGGGGGTTTCACAGCGCAGCTGCGGCTCAGCCTCCACCTCCGCGGGCAGCCGCCGTGTCCTGCTCATCTCCCTACCTCCGACCTGCACTTGCACGCTGCTTGGTGGGACGTCTGTCACCCGCCTGTCTATTTGCACCATTGCCACTTTCCCGCTCAGGCCCAGCAGTGAGCAACGCCGGCATGGTTTGCACGGGTATCTAAAGCCTGGCCGCTGCCCGAGCGCAACGTCCCTCCCCGGCCTCCAGCCTGGGTGAGTCAGGGCGGCAGAGCTCCTCCCTGCAGCCACACTGCACCCCCATGCACCCCCCCTCCAAATTATTTCCCCATACCTGTTCTGGGGCTGGTGCTATGCCCGCCATTATAGAGACAAAGGGCAGTGGGTTTATCTGCCCTGGCACTGAACTTCCTTGAGCTGAGGGTGCTCAGGAGCCAGTGCAGAGACATGTCACCAGCTAACCTGGAGAAAGCACTCACCGCACTGAAAACGACGTGTGCTCAGCCTTGTCCTGCTCTCTGAACCGAGAATAAAGCCTTCTGGAGATGTTCCGCAAGTGTGGCTTTGGCTTCCTTTGCATTTGGGAGGCCGGGGTGTACAGGATGAGTCCCAGAGGCAAGGCTGTGCCCAAGGGTGCAGCCCTGCAAGTGTTTTCTCAAGCTGCAAGGGCTGTTTCAGCGGGCTTGCCCCCTGTTGAGCCTGAGGAGCCTGGTTTCACCCCTCCCACGCTGTGGGTCACCAAGCCCTTGCCTCTGCCTCTCGGAGTTTCTGTGGTAAGGAAACAACTGAAATGATCTGGGGTCAAACAAAGCAAAACAGAAATCACCACACCCCCTCCCAAATGCTGGTGGCAAGAACAAAATCAGCTTGCAAAAAAAAGCCCCAAGAGGGAGCACGAGTCTCTCTCAAGCTCTTTTCTGCAGGGGCTGAGAACGGACCGCTCAGCACATGTGTGAGCTGCCCAAGGGGTGCAGGTGGGCGCTGACCCTGGAGCTGGGCTTGTTTTGGGGGTGCAGGGACCCACTGCAGGCCCTCGTCCCAGCACGAGCCATAGGTGGCCTCCCAGGCCAGCGGGGACCAAATGGGTGAGCTGCAGGTCCTGGGTGGGAAACGGATCACTAGGTGGCAGTGGGAGACCCAGAAAAACACAAAGGCTTCGCCGGTCCCTGGCAAAACCCCCTGGGCTTGGCAGGGAGCACGGCCAGGCCCAGCAGGGCAGCTGGTGGGCTCCATCTCTGGGGGCATCCCCGTCCCCATCCCCACCCTCAGCTGTGCGGGGCAGCAGAGCAGGCACTGCCCCGTCACAGTCCCCGCACGATGGTGGTATTACTCACGGCACGGGGAAAGCTTGTCACTGCGAGTGCCCCGGCACTCAGCAGGCATCAGGGGAGCTGAGACATGCCACGGTGAGAGACAAGGATGTTTGTCCAGCTTTCGCCCATGGCAATAGCATCACCCGCATCACTGCAGGCACTAACGTAGCCAAACCCTGTCCATCTGTCTGGGCAGGTCTGCTGCTCTGATGGCCAGACCGGGACAGCCAAATCGGAGCATCTTTCCATCTGAATAAACCTGGCAGCCCCCTGCTCCCTGTCCCCACCGCCTGCTGCACCCTCAGTTTGAGAAAAAAAAACTCCTCCAGGGCTGGATCTGGACCTTCGTTTTGGCTGTCTCGGTACCTAACAGGACAGGGATGCTGTGAATAACCAGTAAGGTGCAGCCTGTATTTATTTTGCAAGGCAGCTGGAGATTGAGTTCCTCTTCTCCCCACTCCTTCCCCTTCTCACCCCAGGAAGACTGGGTGCGGGTTGTGTCGGTGCTGATGCCACCACCCGTGCACCAGCGGTGGACTCAGGCTGGTCTCCAAGGTCAGGCTGCAGCTGTCCTCCTCCCCAGCTCCAGCACGGCACGGCTGTTGGAGGGCAGCAGTTTGATACAGCTTTTCATAACCGGCCCTATTTGTCAGGCGTTTCAGCCACCCGCCTGGGAAGAAGCAAGCCACCTTGCAGCTCTGCTCATCCACTCTCCGGCTTGTGGTCCAAGCGATGAGCTCGGGGAGCGCTTGGCCACAAAGTCTCAGCCCAGTCTCCTTGGTGGTGGGTTGCAAAGGAAACTAGGTGGCACTTGAAGATGTCCCTGCAGCATCTTCTAGTCTGGGCATGGGGGGATAAGGCCAGAGCAGGAAAAGTTAGATCTGATGAAGACCCACAGCTGCTGCCCATCCCTGTCTCCATACGATGCCCTGCTTGGCCTCCCAGCCCTGTGTTCTGAGGCCATCACCCTACTCCCTGCCATGACCGAGGCTGCTTATTGGTTTCCAGGAGTCCTCCTGACTGTTACAAATGGCCAAACCCCAACCACCTGCAGCAGAGACCTTCCCTGGAGGAAACCGCTCTGGGAAATCTGCTGGGGAAAGAGAGGAGAAACTACTGCCATTTTTTAATGCAAAAAAAGGATCATTATTCCAGGCAGTTCTGACAATAATTGAGGTAACCTGAGCCAAACAGATTAAAGACTCTCCCTGTTAAGAATCACGCTTAACCCAGGTTTGCAGTTTGAAGGACCAAAGCTTTTGGGGGAAGATCTTGCAGCACTGATGCATTGCGGAGCCGTAACGCAGCAGCAACCAGGAGAAAATTCTTCCGCTTTTCAGCTTATCCAGGTCAAACTGGGCAACCCAAACATCCCCCCGGCCTTCAAATGCTGGCAGTTTCTGGACAGCAGCCTGTTCAAGATAACCTCCTCTGCCAAGCCACTGCTAAACAGCTTTGAGAGCAGCAAAAAGCAGCACGAGGAGCCGGGCAGCACCCAGTGACACAGATCTAATCGCCCGAGCATTTGCCCCAAACGTCTCCCTGCCAGGCAGTGACATTTCTGCGCTGTCTCAGCTCTCCCTCCATCACCATGGCTACAACAGCCACCAATCCACGGGCGAGTCCTTCCAGGGTACCACCAAACCCTCTGGGAGATGCTACGAGAGCCAGCCCCTTCGGCAAGGAGACACTTTGGGGACCTTGGGACAGCCCGTAGCACCAAAAATTCCCCTTTTTCTTCCTTCCCTCCTCCTTTTTATTTTCTCTTTTTCTTTTTATTTTTTTTCTTCTTTTTTTTTTGAAGCACAAACAATGGAGCTAAAAGGTTGGGTATCAGGCCGATAATCATGAATGACGTGTCGTTATTACACACCACACATTCATTATCTCCCACTCCAGCCATGTCACAGGCGGCTGGAGGAGGGCAGATAACGGGGTGCCTTCATGCAGATGGCTTATTATCAGGATGTTCCAGGAGGGGCTTTAAGACAGTTAGTGATGCTGTTTGCCAGTTAAAGATTAGAGACCCCAGAGAATAATTAACAATCCCAAAACCCAGTTTTTCTGCTGGATTCTTCTGCTTTCTCCCCCCTCCCCCATCCTCTTTAATCTATTCACTCTAGCAGGTGTAATAAAGCGATAAGGACGGGCTCCGGGGATGTTTGTTTGGCTACTACGGGTGTATAAACCAACAATGGATGGTATTTTAGTTCTGGCTTTCGGTGGCTTGAATCGAGACCAAAAACTTTGCAGCCCCCTTGCCCACACACAGCCACCCCTACATGCCGTGCTCCCGGCTCCCACCTGGGTGGTTGGGCTCCTTCCCCGGCCCGAAGGACCGCAATGGAGGGACAGGCTCCCTTTTTGCTTCTGGAGGTCCAACTCACATCGCTTGGGTGTCAAGGTGCCCAGTGCCAGGACATAAACCCCAGGCTACGTTGCTCGGGACCAGGGCTGGAGCTAGTGGTCCTTCCAGCAGTGGTTTACCTGCGTATAGCAAGTCTTTCATTAAACTACCTTGGAAAAACTCATATGGTAGGTGTCTACCTGCCCAAGCTACTCCGGGATTGTGGTCACAGTTGGAACAGGAACACCTTAAACCTCCATGGCTAAAGAGCCTCAGAAGAGATCAGGGAAGCATCAGAGTAAAGGCACCCCTTTATCTGGGGGTCCAAGAGGTGAGCTGCACCCCCCTAGGCCACAAGGAAAGGCTGTGATACATCTTGTAACAAGGTGGTAATGCAGAAAGACCGCCCTGAATATCTTCTGCCCAAAAGGAGACTATCCTGCCCACAGCAGGTCCCAACCCTGAACATCTTCCTGAAGCCCAAGCTTCAGAGATACTGGCGTTACAGAGTGAGGAGTAGGACGGGGTGCCCATGGGTGTCCTTCCCCTTCATCGGTGGGCATGGGGTGACCTGTGGAGGACACGGTCACCCCCTGTGCTGCATGGAGACAGGTGCTGGGGAGGATTTGGGCCCCAGGCAAGCTGGCTGAGGGCCCTTCGGAGAGGTCACGGAGGCTGTTGGAGGTGCCCGTCACCCGGGGGCTCGCAGGTACAGCCCTGGCTCTGGAGGGCATCCCCCAGCTCACAGGTGAACGCAGTGGGCGCGAGCACCGAGACGCCAGAAGTTGCCTTCCCGATCACGCTCATCCTGCCGGGGAGGGACAAGACAGCATTGTGCTTTAAAGAGCATCCCCGACCCTATCAGCGAGAGATGAGATATCCTAATTATGGCAGTACAGGCGAGGATCCGGGCCATATCAGCCAGCACAGAAAGGTAAACAAGAAATACAACAATGGACCCTTAACACTCATTAGCTGTGTCAGATAATACCTCACTTTTCTCCCTTTGGGGCTTAAAATCTAATTAAGATTTTCCAACAATAAATTTCATTTATGCTCGCTCCCTTTTGTTCTTTTTAGGATCACACCGAGAAGCAGCCATGAGCCGGCTGCGTGGCTCGCAGGAAGGCAGCCCACTTCGTGCAGACAGCCTTGGGTCGTACTTGACGGACAAGGGAAACTGAGGCAGAACAGCATCACGGACTGTGCGGAGGTGAGGTCCCACTGGGGAGGTAACACAGTGGCTCTTGCAAAAGATGTTTTCCCCAGGGAAGTGAACTCTGAAGGGGCACTGGCTGGGATAAGACCAAGCATCAAGGTTCCTGGGCTAGCCCAAAATGCGCAGCAGTAAAGCCCCATCCCTCTGCTTGCTTGGACCTAAGACCATGGGAGGGACCCATGGGGAAAGGGACCCTTCTGAGCCCCCCAGCACAGCTCCTCTCCAAACCCGCACCCAGGCACTGCCAGGGGAACGACTCGGGCATTCATCACATATTCAGGGTGTGCACAGGGCAGGGAATAAACTCCTGCTGTTACTCATTATAAGGATGCCGTTTCTAACTCCTTTTGCAACCGAGAGGTAAAAATTAATGGGTTCCCCTCCTCTCGCCACACCCCCAGCCCAAGTGCTGATGTGGCGGGAACGCACAGTAACTAATCCTCCTTAAACCCTGCTGAGCGAAGCATTACTGCTGAACTCCAGGGAGCTTGTTTTTTTCCAAACCTGCGTGACGTTTGGCACCTGCGAGAGAACAGTCAGGGGAGCAGCGTCCATCGGGTGCACTAGTGGGGAGGTCCAGGTCCCAGCCTGGGGCTGGCTCAGCCTCCAGCTGCCCAAGGGAAGGTGGTAGAAGGGACCAGCTCTGACGTGATGCCTCCAAACCCGAGGGCTTGACCTCTCCAACCCTTCTGCCTGTTTTCTTCTACCCCATGCAGTTTCTCAACTGGAGCCGTGATTTCTCAATGCCGAGTCTTGAGGAGTTTTCGAAACACTTGCCTACATGAGGCTTTTCTGGGAGGTGTCTTTCAGTGTAGGTCTGTTACTGGAAGGCTCCTGTTTTACTCCCATGCCCGAATTTTTGTGTCACCACCCACTAGAGATCTCAACAGCTTCACCTGCGGGAAGCGAGAGAGTGGCTCATGGCGAGTGGTGGCACCAGGGTCCAGCTCCCTGCTCCATCCTGGAGGACTCCCAGCATTGGGAAGTGGCCCGTTTGGGGCTGAGCTCCTCACCAGGACTGTCACATCTTTGCTTTGGGGAACACCCATCAGGTTTTGGTGCTGTAGGAAAACAGAGTGTTTTACAAGCCCCTGCCTGGGGAAGAAGCCTGCTGCCTGCGCCACGCTGGGCAGCACCTCCTCCAGGACAGGCTTGGGGCTTTTAAGGCCACTGGCAAGCACAGAGGAGCAGAGAACAGCCCTTGCAACAGGAAAATCCATTCAGGGTTGAAACACACGGAGCAGGAGCTCTGGTAGTGAGAGGCAAAGAGGTACCTCCAGCTCCAACCCCCGCCCCGCCTGTTTCTGGCATCCCTGCCTGCAAAGGAGCCTCCAAAGCACCTCCTGAGCAGAGGCCAGGGCTCCTCCCAGATCCAAACCCATCACAGCTGCTGTTTCACAGTAGGTCTAACATTTCCCCTTGCCTCGATGCTCAGCAGAAAGCGAGAGCAAGAGGTGGCTCGGGCACCTGATGCCACCTCCTCCCCCTTGCATTTGCACATCCCCAAGCGCAGCAGAGCCCCCAAACCACCCTGCTCCCCTCAAACCCAGGGGCTGCCAAAAATGCCCCTCTTATAAACCCCCCCCCGTCCCATCCCTCCCTGTCCTGCTCCACCTGCAGCCCCTGGGCTGCCCTTGATTGCGGAGCCCCTTAACCCTTTCCTCACTGGCCAAGGGGAGGACCCTGCACACCACTTGGGCAACTGATGTCCCAGGGAATGCCAAGGCATTACAGACCTCTCGTTTCAATTTGTAAACGCCGTGGCTTGGGAGCACTCCTTGCTCCCACGATGGCCCCAGCGCTGTCCCCACCACAGCAAAAAACGGACCCTGGTTAATGGACAGCCTGGCGGGAGCAGGTTGCACCGTGGCCAGCTGCCCCGGGGAGAGCCAGCACTGCCCCGGCACAGCCTCCAGCCACATCCTGGCAACACCGGGGAGCGATTGCCATTCCCAGCCTCCAGCCCTGGGAATGGTCCACAGTTGGCTGAGGGTCTGCACTCTGTGGCCAGTAGGATTCAGGGAGCGCTGCCTTTCACCCATTAAGCAGTGCTGGGAAGTGCTGGGCTGGTTCCGTGCCTCAGTTTCCCCATCTGGTAAATGGAGGGGAATGATGCTCAGCTCCCAGTATGGTCCCTTGTGGCTCTGGGGCAGCCCAAATGCTGAGGAAAAAAAGTGCTTCACATTTTTCTCTCCCCAGTTGACACACAGACGCACGCAAAAGCACTCTTGGCTTCATCCGAGTGAGGAAATAACAGACGGAACGTAGCCAGGAGGGATCACGGGGGAGATGGGTGTGCTGACCTCTAAGCACCCTTCCCATCCCCAGGCCACCTTCCCGGGTGTCCTTCCTTTCCCCAGCTGCCCAAAGGCTGCGAGACGCCAGAAAGTCCTTTGGGTGATTAACAAAACAACCCTCTTTGCTGTTGTATGGGCAACAATTCTCTTTATTGCTCACAGGGATGATATATACACAGGGGAGAAGGTTTGTTCTAACATTAAAATGCATGGTGTAGGTCATAAAAAGGAGGGTGAAATGGGGAGAAGGGAGTGGGTTTTCCATCAGCAGCTTCCCCAAGAGCGGCTGGGGGTGTGTGGAGGTCCTAGGCACACAGCGGGGACTCCTCCATGTCTGGAGCAGGTCGGTACCTCCCTGGGACTGGGGACGTCAGCCTTGCCAGCCAGGCGGGGTGTCGACCGGGCAGGAGAGGTGGCATCTCCGGACCTCTCCTGGGGACCGATGCCTGTGTGGACACCAGCCCCCGAGGCAGAAGAGCACGTCCCGCAGGTGGGAAGGGAAAAGATCAGGAGATGGTGGTGCTGTGGAGAGGTCGGGGAGCCGCTGCACGCGGGAGATGCCGATGCAGAGGGTCCCTGCAGAAACGCCCACCACGACAGCAGGAAGCAAAGTGAGAGGAGGAAGGAGGGCGGCCGGCTGGGGCGTTTGCTACATGGCAGTGGTGATCACCCTCTCCTCGGGCTCCAGGGTGTTCTCGTAGGCGTGCTGGCTCTCTTTGGACCTGCATTGGGAGGGAGAGGCACAGAGGTGAGCTCGCCCCCTGCAAGACCAGCCTCCCCCACGGCCACCACCGGGGCCCTGACCTTGCCGGTGCATTGAGCGAGGGGTGAGGCGGGGGTGGGGGTGGGCAGGAGGGGTCCCCCTGCCAGGAGGAGCGCCAAGCGCAGGGTGGGAATTGCTCTAATTTCTAGCAAGGGCTGTTTTGATGGTCAGCATGTGTGTGGTGAACTATGGCCACGTCTGGTGGTTTTCTTTGTTTGGAAGGTGTGACGTAGCGTAAGAAAAATGTGGTGTAGCAGGTTGCAAGGTGGTGGATGGACCATGGAGCTCAGCTGCAGGGATGGGGAGAGACTGGGGAGGAGGGGATACTCCCTCATTGCCTTCTCCTTAGCCCCTGTGGAGGATGAAAGCCCCCAAACTGAGTGCATGGGACATGTGAGACCCTGAGTGGGAGAGAGCATGGCTCTGCGTATCTGAGCTGTCCCCAGGGGGACAGAACAGAGCCTGGGAGCCATAGGAAGGAAGTCTGAGCAAGTCCTTCACCTGAAGTCAGCTGCAGCAGTTAGGTATCTCCCTTCATGGCCGTTGGATGTGACGGCCTCCTGCTTGTCCTCGGCACTTGCCACCGTCTCGACATTTTCCCTGGAGGGGGAGAAGAGAGGAGCTGAGACAGAGCAACGGAGGGGTCATGCCAGGGAGCAGCTCGCAATGGTGAGGGCAGAGAGGAAAGGACTGCTCCGGCACTACAGAGACAATAAGGGACCTGGGTGTGTGATCCTGGCCTCAGACGCCCAGCTCAGCCTCCTTCCCAGCAGGACATGGGCGAGGAGAGACACCCTCGCAGCAGGTTTGCAGGGGCCGTGCCTGGATGCCAAGAGCTCCCTGTCTCTGGAGCTGGTACTCCCAGTGCCGGGCTGGCAGTTAGCGAGACTCATTTGTCAATACGTGGGATTGTTTTCTCCTGCTAACTGGTTTTTCCAGTTGTCTTCTATGTAATCTCTTGCAAAATAGTCCCCTACGGGTCCCAACTGACACCAAGAGAAACGTCGAGGCTCTGCCAGTGCCCCAGCCCTGGGAGGGGCAAAGCCGAGCTGCTTTCTCTCAGATGGGAGTCTGGATCATTCGCAGAAGGAACCGTGGGGCAGGGACCTGGTGTTTGACCTCAGCTGGAGCCTAAAAGCTCAGCTCTGGAGCAAGCCCGTGGCCCAGACATCGTCAGGGGATTTTAGCCACAGAGGGTGGGTGCAGGTCCACCCTGCCTGCACATCCCTGCCTCCTCCAGCACTCACCCAAGGGGAATTTCAGAGGCTTTTCTGAGGAACAGACTGGCATAAACAGGCAACGGCTTGAGCTGATAGCTGCTGTCACAGTGACAGCGCAGAGCTGGCAGTGAGCCAGGCTGCCGAGCCTCACTGCCCGCTCTTCTGAAGAGAGGCCAGATTAATTAAAACAAGCTGCCATCCCCACCTCAAGCCCTTCTAAGCATCCTCTGCCTCTGGGCTGGGAAGAGGCAGCCAGCATGGGCAGAGGCGGGAAACACCATCCCTGCCTCCCACTCCATGGGCTGGCGGCTCCGCCAGTTTGAGGACAAAGGTTCCTTTTCGGGAAACAAAGACTGCAGTTGCAAATCAGACCATATAAATACACATATATATATATATATATATACAGATTGCATTATGCATTGGCCCTGAACACATCCCTGAATGCATCCTAAAGGGCCCCCTTTAAATGCACCTGGGGCAGAAGCTGACCTGTCGAGCACTGGGGTACACCCCAAGTCCCCAGCTCCTCAGCCTGGAGAGTCTGCAGGGATGTGCGGATACAAAAAGACTCCAGCAACTTTGGGCGCAAGGCGCCAGTGCAGAGGAACTGGGAACCAGGCTACAGGGCCCTTCCATTCTTCATCCCTGTTGAGTTTGGGCTCAGGTTCAAGATTGTATTACTGCAACTTAGCCAGTTAGCCTGAGCAGGAGCAACAACCTGTGGCTTTGCTCGGCCGGCAATGGGCAAGAGGTAACCGGTCCCACAGAGCCTTTTTCCGATGGTTAAGGCCACCTTGTGCACCTGTGCCATGGGCTCCAGGCAGGGAGTGCTGCCACGGCTCAGCTTCCTCCCTCTTCTCCCAGCTCTTCCCGGTGCCTTCTGTTGACTTGGCTCAGTCTGTTTTGCAAATTGAGCTGGTTTGGGCTTGTTTTCCCATGGATATAGTGCACCCAGGAACTGCACCCCCAAATCTGTAGGAAACTAGACTCAGGTCAGCCCCCTGACACGTGTGCCCACATAAACCAGCCATGATGCCGCAGCTGTCCCGTCCCCAGCACAGCGCTTTCTCGCAACAGCGTCCAAGTGCTCTGCTTGGGGGTGCCCCTGTGCAGGGAGCAGCAGGGATGGACGGTGCACGCTCACATCTGGCAATAAGTAACAGGGAGCGGAGACCAGGACAGGGAGTCTTTACTCTCCCGGCCAGGCTGCCCCTGCAGCGATCACGGTGTTCCCAGCCCTGGCACAGGGACGGAGGCGGCTGGAAGTGACCCGTGCAGAGGCAGCTAAGCCCAAGCCGAAGCAAACCCCAGGGTTCCCACACTTACACTTTCTCCTTACACCAGAACCTATTGACCACGAAAGCAATGGCCACCAGGACTAGAAACACAACCACTGCGATGACACCCTGCGACCATGGCTGGAGACTGCCCCGAGCTGCAGGAAAAAAAAAAAAAAAAAAGAAGAGAAGTGTTAGAAATATATCCTCAGGCTTTATCTGCTTGGGCAAGCTTCTCCCGTCCAGCTTCAGCAACATCCAGCCAAGAGCTTTGTCCTGCAAAGCCAAGCAAAGCCCGTTGCTGTTAATCCAGGCAGGCTTACCTGGGCAATAGCAATGAAATAAAGGGCAAATAACAGCAGTTTTTCTGGCATTTGCATGTGGAGCGTGGAGCCTTGCAGCTTCAGGATCCCATATATACGTACACATACATACGCAGTGGGGCACAGATGACTGAGGGCGGAGGAGGACGGGGACACAAAGGGCTCGGGGACATGGAGGGAGGATGTTTGCCCGAAGTGGCAGGGGAAAGAAGGTGGAGGGGTTTCAGCAAACTGTTTATTCTCCATCCCCAGATGTCACAGACATTGTTCCCACATTATTTTCCAAATACTGCTGGTAAAATAAGGACCTCACAACAGGGACAGTGTAAAATTCAGTTGTCGCTCTCACAGCAAATGGTTGCCAGCATGGATTTTGGTAAAATCCACCATTCAACAAGTTTCCAGAGCAGCTGGTTTATGATGGGAAATTGAAGGCTGAAGTATTCAGAGCAACAGCCTCCAGTGCAAAGGCCAGGTGGGACTGGCGGGGGGCGGTGGTGGGTGGCCGGGAGCCGACCACAGCATCCCTGGCTCCCCTGGGGTGGGATGGCTTCACAGATTCATTTTTCTCTAGCTGGGCTTGAGCGGTGATGCAGCCACGGGCAGGAAAGCTGTGAGAGATATTCCTGGATGCGGGAGGATCTTAAGGGCAGGGCAACAAGAAGAGGAAACCATGTCCCAGTCCTTGCTGGGGTGGCTGTTCCTCACCTCCTGACGGCTTTTGGGCGACAGAGCACTCGGATGTATTCAAACCCATCCTTAAGTGTTGTCCTGAATAACAGCATTCACATCAGCACCAAAAGGAGACCTTGTCCATGCAGACACATCCCTTCGGGATTTAATTACTACTTTATTCAGGCACGGCTTTTCCTCTTTCTGCTGATCAGAACACCAACCCTTGCACACAGATGAGGTCCCTCTGCGTGGGCGGATGGGGCAGATGGAGGATGCTCCCCACCAGCCCCAGTATCAGCCTCGGACCCAGTCCCTGCCACTGGCACCCACAAAGCGGAGCTGCCCCACGACGAGTGCGTTGGTACTTCGGTCTGACTCAGGAGCTTTAGCCTAGCTGAACACTTCACCTGTCTCATGGGAGAACAAATCTCTGCTATAAACAGCAAATAATCTTTACTAGCGGCAATAAAGGTGGGCTGTGTGCTCCACGTGCGCAAACTCCTCATCCACAGCCAGCTCCACGCTGGCACTGCTGCTGCTGACAGCCCTCATCTCCTTCTGCTGGTTTTGGGGAGGGGGGTTGTCTTTTGTTAAGACCTCCAGCTCCTTGAATCCTTACTGCAAGAGGCTTTTATTTTAAAAAAAATTAACAAACAAACAAAAAAACCCCAAAGCTCTTTTTTCTTCTTGGAAGTTAAATCAGCCTGGCTGACTGATTCACCGCCTGTGCCAGTCCAGAAAACGGTGGCACCCCTGGGCGAGCGGCCGGGAGAGCCGCCCTGAACAACGGCCTTCAGCCTCCCCACCTCCCCGCAGAGACACTTGCCATGTTTACTGCAAGGTCCCGGGGCCAAAACTCAAGCAGGAGGAATTCAGGCAGAAATTCCCGCTTGTATCAGCGTGTTTTGGCTGAAATCCCAGCGTAACAGCCCGCTGCTGGCGGGGGTACCAGGGGGGTGGTGGCAGTGAGGAAGAGCAGAGCTTGGTCCCCTACCTGATGGGCAGGAGATGCTCCTGCCCCTGCTGCCCACCGCCCCCGTGGGTGCAGCCCTGAACACACCTATTGCCTCCAGGCTGAGCTTTGGCCTGCTTTGCTTCCTCCCTCGCTCTGCCCTTGGCTGTTATCTCAGCCACATTTATTTATTAGTTGTGGTTTATTTTTCCTGCCGGGGCCAGGGTGTCCAACCTAAGCCTAGGAGGGGATGGTCAGGTCCAGCCCTCAGTGAGGTTTCTGCCGGGGTTAAGGGAGTTTAAGGTCAACTGGGGAATGAAGTCAGTGATGACCAAAATCAACGAATTTGCATCTCGTGATCTTCAAAGGTGGTGAGAAGATAAGTGGTAGGAAACATTCTCCGAGCGGCCGCGCTCAGGAGGTACTGTATGTTTTTGCAAACGAAACCTTACTCAGACAGCTGTTTCCACCAGATTTCAGAGCATCCAAAGCCAAAAGGAAAACTACCAAACCAAAAACCAAGCAGTTCTGGCTTTGAGAGACCATGTAGAGCCTGGCTGCAAGAGGAGATGAGGATGGCACGGGAATCGGCAAACCCGCCACCTCTGCATCGGGCTGAAATAACCCCGTGGGTGTGGGGAACTTTCCTGGGCATAAGAAAGGAGGAATGGGAACCAGGCAGAAGCAAGAGCTTGATAGCATCTTCTCGGGGAGTGAGTATGCGGATGGCGGCCCTGGGGACTCTGCCTGGCCGGAGCCCCACGGGAGCACACCTTCCTGCCCTGCCAGGAGGGATGGCCAAAAGGATGAGTCTCGCCTGTGGAAATGGGACTCTGTTCCTGGAAAAATGCTTTACCAGGAATGTACCTCCGAGGGCAGCCGGTCCCTCGGGCTCTGCTGCCTCCTCTCTGTCTCAACCCATGGCAGTGATGGGTTTTTCCCTCCTGAACAAGATCTTCTGAGCCAGAGTAAGCAATGTGGGGTCTGCACATTGACAGACATGTGCCTGTGCATCCGCAGCTACAAATGAGACCAAGGGAAGTGCCGAGGTCAGTATCAGCCCTTGCACGTGCTGCAACTCCGTTTCCACACTCAACAGCTGGTTTGAAAACACAGATCTGCTTTTTGATACGTCTTCCCTGAGTGCTTGGAAAGCATCGGCTGGCCCCTGTCTTTTCCAGTCTCAGAGGAAGCTGTGCCAGGCTCTGAATCCGCATTAAAGGCTTTTTTTCCCTCTTTACAGGCAACAGCAAAACTTTCAGTCCTGCTGACAGTGGAGACCCCAGGCTGTTAAATCCTCAGCAAGTTGGTAAACAAATACAGGAAGAGCGGTCAGGGCTGAGGGCATCAGAAGGAGAAAGAGGGAGGGAATTTTCCCGGACTTTGGCAGCATCAGATGAGTTTTAATTACTCCTCATTATTTCTAGCATTAGACAAGTCTTTCCACGAATTTCCTAAAAATAATGCCCTAGCCATAGGAAGTTTCTCTAGTCAGTCTTTGGGAAGGCAACAGGAGGGCAATTTGCAGAGGAAAATACTTGCTCCCTCCCCTCGGCAATGATCAAAATTACAGATTAACAGGAAAACCTGCAGCTCGGGGAGCACGCTTGCCCAGGGACGAGAGCGAGACGAAAGAAAGGGAGGAAAAAAAAAAAAAAAGCCTTAAGAAAACAGATTACTCATCTCGGTGCACAGTCCTGCCAGAGGTAAATCAGAGCTACTTTATCTCGGTGTAAGCAGGAGAAGTAAACCTCGGACGGCAGTTTCAGCCTTCGGCAAAACAGGTTAGAAAGTCTCCGTGCCCCGGCTCCCGCAAGACCTCCCAACCCACCGGACACCCACCCGTCCCCATCGCCCGCTGTTGCGAAGCCAGAGCTACAGCTTAGGCAGGAGCTGGGATGGTTTTTCTCTTCCCAAGAGGCTCTTTCGCAGTTGTCCCTTGTCCCCGAAGCCACCCCACTGAGCCTGCCCAGGGCCGGGCACATCTTTCTGCCTTCCCCCCTGCCTCAGTTTCCCCGGGGCGGTCAGGCAGCTGCCTGCACTTACCTTCCTGGCAGCAGGCAGGCTCCAACGCCAGGAGCAGCCCCAGGAGGAAGAGGAGGAGGAGGCAGCGGGCAGGCATGGCGGCAGGGCAGGCAGGGCCAAGGCTCTCGGGGCGCGGAGGAGCAGCCGAACGCGGCCCCTCCTCGCAGGAATGAGCGCTTGGTCAATTATCAAACGTATTAACGAGGGAGGCTGATGCTCACACCTGGTTATTCAAATCCTGCTGCGGGCAGGGGTGGAAGGAGGCGCTTCTTTCTTTCTCCCGCCGAGGGTGGCAGGGGAATTTGGGGGCGCGGTGACTTGAACCTGACAGTCCCCTTAGGGCGCGGAAGGGAACTCAGCCAGAAAACGCTTGCATTGGCCCAGGAGGAAGAAACGACGACCAGATGGGTCAATCTCTTCCCCAGCGCTTGGGGAATGTGGCTGAACAGGACCTGGGTGTCCCCCAAGTCCCCCTCCCTGCAGCAGGAGAGCCGGGGGGTCCAGCAGTGCCCCAGCTCTGACACCCCTTCCCACCCCGTGGGACCCCAGGTCCTGGGGGTGCGGGCAGCTGCTCGGCATGGCCCCCGCTCGCTTCCTTGCTCTTTCCTTTTCAGCAAGTGTCATTAACAACCCAGCAAAACACATTTGTGGCTTTGTTGCCAGAATTTCTTCCACACCAGAAGAGGTAGAAACGCCCAAAGACCTGAAGCAGATGCTGCGGGATGGGGAAGGTTGCAGGTCCCGGGTTAAGCAGCTTCCCAGCCACTGCCAGGTTTGGATGGCTGACAAACCCACCCCGCAGGAAGAATAAAAGCTATTTGGCTTCACAGCTGTGCAACTTCAGTTACTCCTGAAGGAAATTTTAAAATTGTGAGCCAGGGTTTTTGTCGTCACTCTGCTCATTGTGTGTTGCAGCATCTCTGTAAGCCCAGCCCCCCAGGGCCACTGAGCATCCCCCTCGGCAGCACCTGAGCCCCTGGCCTCTGGGCCCGGTGGCCCCCCCCCCCAGCGACCCCACCTGGGTGCCAGGTCCCCACGCGGGCACCCACAAGGGACCCAGACTCGGGGACGTGCAGGACCCTCAGGAATACATACCCACCAGTGCAGGACTGCCCTCCTTCATCCTTCCTCTTTCCCCTGAGTCTAGAATAATGTCGTTTATCCTGAAAACAAGCCAGAGATGGCTTGAGCTGCACCAGGCTGAAGACCAGTTCCTGGCTCTCTCCCACATTCCTTTCCATGGCCAATGCCCACCTGCAATGTGGGCTAATCCCATTCCCAACCCTGCTAGTTTTTGCTTCCGATCTCTGTGGGGCAGGGACTCCCCCACTGCACCCAGTAAAGAAGTGGCACGACAGGGACCTGCCCATAATAAGGCCCTATAAAAGCAATCTGATCCTGTTACGGAGAAAAAGGAATGGCTTGTGAAGAAATAAAAATGAGAGTGAACTTTGGGTTCCCCATGACTTGCTTCCACGTTATCTATCCGAGAAAGCACACAAAGGTTGTGATCTTTGCTGCCTGCTTGTTGCTTGTCTTTTAGCAAAAGCCCAGCAAAAAACCTAGCCGTTTAGAGCAGAAGGCTTTATCAGCAGATCAGAGGTCCTGGAGAAGCCAGTCCTGCTGCTGCCCCTGGAAAATTCAAGGGCTGAGACATCTCTCTGCTATCGCTATCCACCCCCCAGCAACGCCTGGGGCTGCGGCAGGTTGCTCACAGGGTTCCTTCTGGTCCTCCTCCACGTGTACTCCGGGGCTCTGCCCAGCCCAGCTCCAGGGACGTCCGGCTGATTTTCCAAAGATAGGGATGTCTCAGGGATCCACCCGTACCCTACAGTGTGCTGGGGGGACAGGACATGACAGCCCAGACCCCGAGATGAAGGCAGGGTTGCTGTGCCTTCCAGACAGGGGTCTTGCTGTCAGCTCCCTCCTGAGGAGCAAATAACACTTTACCATTGTGCATTCTCACATTTATAGGAAATTTAAGAAAATTTAATTATTTAATTGCTTTGGGCTTGCTGATGAGGCCAGGGAATCACTCCTTTGCTTATCTGAAATCTCCCCTGTGCTCCAAGGCATCTTCTTTAGCCTTCAGCAGCTATTAGGAAGGTACGTGCTCTTGTAGCTGAAAGCTCCCTGCTTGGTTGCATATCCCTGGGTCTGGCCCGAGGGGATGAGAAATAGCAAGTTACTGTAATGGCAGCAGCCTTGTTGCAGGGGCAAAGTCTGAGATTTTGGCAAATAATTTGCCATACTGTTTCTCCTTTTGTCGTTCTGGCCGTGGCTTGGGGCCTGCAGAGATGACAAGCTATGCGTTTCTGCTGCAGCACGCTGGGAACCTTGCTGTCTCTCTCATTTAAGCCTTCAGCATCACCCAGCCATGGTGAGTCAAAGCCCTACAGGTCCATTTCACAGGTGAGGGAAACTGAGGCACAGAAGGGCAAATCACCGTGGCAGCATTCAGTCAAACCCAAGTGGAGCCAGAGACCGCTCAGTTCTCTCTGTCGTGGTTTAACCCCAGCCGGCAACTCAGCACCACGCAGCCGCTCAGTCACTCCTCCCCCCGCCCCCCCAGTGGGATGGGGAGGAGAATCAGGGAAAAAAAGTAACGATTGTGGGTTAAGAACAGTTTAATAGATAAAGCAAAAGCCGCGCACCAAGCAAAGCAAACCAAGGAATTCCTTCACCACTTCCCATGGGCAGGCGGGTGTTCAGCTGTCCCCAGGAAAGCCAGGCTCCGTCACATGTAATGGTTACTGGCAAAGACAAACGCCATCACTCTGAACATCCCCGC